>CAMRHE010000414.1:945000-1624388 GCA_947044405.1 Leptodactylus fallax
AAATCATGTATAGCATGTTTTCTGGTGCTACCTAAGCCAGAATTCTGCTCCTTTTAGGTTAGTAAACTTCCCCATTGTGTAAGAGTGGATTCACATATCACATGTTTGGCAATGGCTCTTTATATCTTTGGGAAGAAAACAAAACTAACATGGATACTGGTACTTGCTGGGAAGTAATATGCCATTATCTGCTGTTAAATGGTTAACACATGAGCCCTACTATGCATTCATTGATGTTTATATTATTGGGACATGGAAATCATTGATCCTATGTCTGAAAGCGTTGTCTGTTCAGAGGATCTGAAGTGAAATCATATGATCAGCTTCCAGCACGAAACATTGTGCATATTTTCAGTCTGATGATTTTGTAGTAGGATGTCAACAGAAATAAAATAGAAGATTTGTCATTTTCTTACTCTCATAGCTTGCTGATGTGGTAAACACTGAAGTCATGTACCATATCTGGACAAGACAAGAAGCTTCTTGAAAGACACTAATTAAAGAGAAATTTCTTTGCTGACAATGTGTTTGTCACACTTCAAGCATGCTCCCAGTGACAGAATGTACTGCACATCTATTTACAGATGTGTCCACCCTTATATTTCATTTAGAACTCCGGTTCCTGTTAATACAAATATATATTCACAGCATGCTAGCAAAACCCTTGACAGGCTACAACCCACATCAGAACCACTTGGTGGCCACATATAGAATAAACAACTGCATATAGAGTGCTGCAAAATAATTTTTCTCAAAGGTGGTCATCTGGCACCAATCATCGCATGATATTTGTAATGAAAAGGAAAGGGTAAGAAAGATACATTTCATTTATTTTTTATGTATTTCTTGCATATATATATATATAACACCAACATATTTCACAGACCTATACAGCTATCATAATTTACTGTCCCTAGCAGGGTTCACAATATATATTCCCTTTCAGTATGTCTTTGTAGTGTGAGTGAAAACTGGTGTACCTGAAGGAAACCCATGCAGAAAATACAAGCCTATCTATATGTTTATCTGAGGCCTAACTGTACTGGGTGCAAAGGCCAAAGGTTGGGGAAACACTTGGACTGTGTCATTGTATTAGTCTTTCCATAGGTTACTGTTCACATTACCTTTTAGATCCTCCATCTTGAAATCTATCAGGTATCCATTGTGTTGACAATAATAGTGCAGTGATATCCATGTCATCAATATCATAGAAATTTCAGCAGAAATTGTAAGTAAATGAGATCTGTCCGTCATTTATTGGATCTGTTGTACAATGGATTCATCATAGCATCATGGCTTCTGTTAAAAGCAGAAACTATGAAACTAGTGTGAAACCGTGTGCCCCTGCCCTATCTGTCTGTCTGCTATCAATGTAATGCCTCTCACCTTGGAATATTCCTGTACATGTTGTATTTGTATTTGTATCTGCTTATCTTTGCTGCTGTAACACACTGAATTTCCCCATTGTGGGACTATTAAAGGACTATTATTATTATTATTATTAAAATAGCCTTATCAGTCTTCAGTCTTTAGAAGGGAGATGCTGATTGGTGTATTAGAGGTTGTGCTCAAAATGTCTTTTAGTAATCCAGAGAGAAATGATTGGTGTAAAACATAGCATCGCTGTTCTTCTGTGATAGCCTCACGGAGTAGAAAAATTATGTGATAAGCAGCATATTCTGCAACTGCTGCAAAATAGCAGTGCAGATCTGCCTGCTTTAGTAAAATACCATATAACCAAATCATAAAATTCCTTTCTGGGTCTGGCATAATAAAACAGATGGAGAAGGATATGGCTTAATGTACGGATTTCATGATGATAGGAAAGAATCCCCATTTCAAGACAAACAAAACAGTGCCTATATTTTGCAGCTCAATATTTTTTTTTTTTTTTACCAGAGATACGTCATTTTTTGTTGTATAAAGTTCATATGTCTACCAGAGAACAGAGCCTAGTGGAACAGTAACAGTAACTGAGCCTAATAACAGTGCACTCACCTATTATAGATAGTATTCTCTCATGCACATGCAAAGGCAGAGCATTCAGTTTGATATATTTTTCACTAACCCATTGATATATTAGACATTAACTATACAGTGAAGTCACAGGGGCTATCTGGTGGAACTGCTCTAGGAGTGACTTCAAAGAATGTACTCTATTGTTAACCATTAGCAGGGTAGTAACATAAGGTTTACAGGCCCTTGCGCAAAAGCTCAATTTGAGCTCCCCTGTGAAAATTATCCTCACAACCAGAAGCTGTATCCCATCCGAACCTCTTAGCAGCAGTTACATTTCCCTTTCATTCTCTATCTGGGCTCAGGCCGCATTGAAGACTTTTTCACATGTCTCTGCACAACAGCTTCCCATCATTACCATCCCCTGTTGTGCCTCCCACAAAATAATCATGCCCCCTTTTGTGCCACAGCCTCCCTCATAGAATCTCTCCTTCACTATATGGTACTGACCAACTGCTATCTTTTTTGGCATTAAAGGGTTAATTGTCTCCTTTCTAAGAATGGAAGGTTATATATCATAAATCTTCTCACTCCAGCTCACCAGAGGGCAGGGGTCATAAATTTATTACCCACAGAGTGACAGCCATCATAGAAAATCAGAAAGGAGATCCAAGAATTTGAGAGTGACCTATAGTTACGCCAGTGACCCTAAGCATACTACACAGCACAGTGAGAAGAAGAACATGCTTTGGGGAAAAAGCTAGCAGTAAAATTTCTTACTTGGAGCTATACTGTAACAGCTTCATTTAAGACCGTCTAATGACTATTTCCTGCCCACTGCCAAGGGTTATTTATTTATTTTGCATACTTGTATAGCGCCATCATATTCCGCAGTGCTTTACAGACATTGTCAGTCACTGTCACATATAGGGCTCACAATTTACATTCCCTATCAGTATGTCTTTGGAGTGTGGGAGGAAACCCACGCAAACACAGGGAGAACATATAAACTCCTTGCAGATGTTGTCCTTTGTCAGATTCAAACCTAGGACTCCAGTACTACAAGTCTGCAGTGCTAACAATAGAGTCCATCCTGTAAAAATCATATCAGTGAAGGCTTGTGGGATAATGCATCTCTGCCAGGGAAGGAAGGAAAGTCCAGTTACACTCTACACTACAGAGAGGGAGCACAACACAGCAAAGAAGATTGTGCAAATGGTGGTGTAAGGTAATTAAAGTGACGGGAAAGTTCTCAGGCTAAGAAGGTCAATGACACAGTTAAAAGAAGATTAGAATTGGAGGTACACTTTAATTTTTTCCAGGCTCTTTACTCCATTTCTGTTGCCAGTGCAGTTATATAGCTTTAATATGCCATGAGTAAAACCTCTTCAATACAAGTTCTCCACCTGTATTCACAAATGTTTGTATTACAGAATATGGTTAAATTATGTGTTTTGAAAAGCCATTCATCTCATGACATATATATTTGGACATATTGCACCAGGACCATATTGCATTTAGGTTAAAGATGAACACAACTGCACCTTGCCTAGGTAATTCTGCCATAGAGTGCCCAAATAATGTAATAGTGCTACAAGGAAGAGTAGAGTTCTACAAGAGAACCTAAAGAATATTGCTATAATATGATTTGAATACATGTCGTCGAGAGAAGAGAATACACAAAGGTTATAATACAATAAAATACATTCACCTCCTTGGTGAGGAAGATGTTTAGATCAGACTAGGAGTATTAATAAGATGAAGTTCTGGTTGTGGAGCTACTGTATATATATATATATATATATATATATATATATATATATATATATTAAATGAGCAGAAAAGCAATATGTGGCTCTTTCCAAGATATTATTGTCCATCAAAGAATCTTTTTTTTTTCAGAACAGCTCAGAAGAATATACAAAATAATAGTAGCTACTTCCGTTCTGACACATCCTGGTCCCCTGCCAGTCTATATAGTTTTTGCACCAGCAATGACATATGAACGCTATAGCCAATCACTGGCTGCAACAGTGACTCAATATAGCCAGAGCTTGGTTGCAGTGGTGACATGTCTATGTTGTTACAGCATTGCTGCAGCAGTTAATACAGAGACAGGGAGACTACCAAGAATCTTTGAAACTGGAGAAGTTGGTTATCAGTAATGCAACTATAACTTGTTCTGTAATTTTACACCATTCTGAGCTGTTTAAAAAATTGTAAAAAAAAAAAGAGATAAGCTCTGAAGGCATTTGTATCATTAGGGCTGGCTCACATGCACACTTTGGCATTTCAGTTAATTAAGCTATTCAGAAATGAGTTTTTATTGTTGATTATTTGTCTCTCTAAAATCTATCTATCTGTATATCTATCTATAAATCCATCCATCTTTCTGCCATCTTAATACGGTATCAATCAATTTTACATTTATTTTTTCCATCTCTATATATTTATTAGAAACTCCTCTCATTTTATTTGAAACTGAGATCTCAAACCTTTTAGCTCCCACTTTTGCTCTCTGTCAATATTAATTACAACGTTTGCATTCCAGGTTATTAATACCAGATTTTCATTATGCACTGTATTTGAATGTCGAAGAAACTTTGTAATAACCTGGTTAACCTCTAGACTTCACTATTTACTGCTTTCTTTTTTAATTTCCGCACAGATAAATGAATAAGATCTCTCTTGAGCCACCATGTGTAATGCTATAGATCTTGACATGGCTATTTGTCACATTACAGCAGTGCATATACCCCTCCTAAGACATAACCACAGAGCAAGTCATTGCTGGTAAATAATATTACATCCATCAATGTTTATTTTTTAAATTATTCAGTAGTCTAAGAAATGTCACCCCAATGTGAAATGCTGAGAGAAGCTGCTGTTTGCTTGGGTAATGCAGCAAACATGCTTTGTGTGAAATGACTGTATCAGGCACCACCATGTGGCAGAAAGAGATCATTCAAGGCAAACAAATACACAGCAATGAAATATGTTCATTTTAAGATTTTTTTTAAAATGTATTTTAATACATAGAAAAAAACATAATCAACCTCACTTTAAAATATGAACATAACAATAATTAACACATTATTTTAAGATTACTAAGAACTTCAGTCAGTAATTGAACAGAAGGTGTTTTTCATATGTGTTTGTGGTGGTACGTTTTATTTTTTGACATTTTGCATATTTTGATATCCTTATTGTTACATCGCTGGCTTGCAGTCAGGGGCATCTTCCCCTTCACTAGATGGTTTACCATCTCCTCCTGCCAGATGGCTATGCTCCTCTGCTACCATGCACATCTTCCAATTCTGCCTCTTGGAGAACATGCTGTGTAAGTTCCTCTCCACTTCCATAGGGTGCGTGTGCAAGCTCTTACTTCTTCCTAAAAGGCCAGAACCCTACATATCTGTCCCTATCCAATCATACCCAGTCCCTGTCTTTATATTTTAGTCACGCCCTTAGCAGGGCACCTAAGCAATAAGGTTCCTATCTAGATAGAGCTGCTGTAAGGTGTTCCTATATCTGACCTAGCTGGACCTGTGATTAGACCCTTGACTTGCAGCTGACTACATACCTGTATGCTGCTCCTGTAGTGTCTGTTACATGTGTCTGATCTTGGCTTGAACCTGACATCTGAAACTTTGCCATCTGCCCTGATCCGCTGCTTGTACTTAACCACTCTTTTGCCTGATTCCTGGTGCTTCACACTGGCATCTCTCATCCCACTGAGCTAGCTATTACCAGTACTAGGACCACCTGGGTCCTAGAGACGTAAATCAGCTCTGCAGTAAGAGTTAGGAGGCTGCATTCCTCCTGTAACTGTGACTAATAATCAAAAAAAAGAGAAATGTTAAAATGTCCCCCAAAGGTCTTTTAAGAAAAAAAGGTCTGTTAAAAAAACCCAAAAAAAATAAAATAAATAAACCAAAAAAAGAAAAAAAAATGCTACAACTGTGTGCTACTAAAAAAACATGAAAAATTTGAACACAGACACATTTCCCCTCCTTTTTTGTTTACATTTTCTTGGATATTAAAAAAAAATTAAAATAATTGAAAAAATAAAAACAAAAAATTAAAGCTTTATTTATCACAGTTGTAAACTTTTTTTTTTCTTTGGAAATTGATACTTCAGGTGAATAGAAGAAACCTATAGCTAGATAAACATATCTTACTAGAGAAAAGTGCTCCTATTTACTGTTATCAGCACCTCTTCTGCCTGCTAAGCTGCTCATTTCACTTTACTTGCCTGGTCTAGTTTCAAGTTCCCTAAATCTAAAGAAGAGATTTTAGATGATGAGAAACAGAGATTGAGTTAAGAGCCTGACAAGAGAGGTGGTCTGTAACCTATGAAACACTCAGGAGAGATATTTAGCTATATCTGGCAAAGGGAGCAAGATAGATAAGTCAATGTAATGGGTAAACACTTCAGTTAGCTTAAAGGGGTTTCCTTTCCCTCTCTCACCAGTTTGCCTGCTGTCTCTTCTTCTCATTTCCTGTATCCTTCCACAAGCTGGTCGGTGACTTTGACTGCTTGATGGACAGGACACAATGAACTACCTCACTAGATATAGGCTGTCTTTATCCAGAGAGATTATTTATTATCATTACTAGAAATCTAATATAAATGCAGATCAAATAATATGCACAGTAAATGTATATTACATTACTCAGGTTTGGAGAGAAAAAAACTTAGTTATGAGAGGATGGACTTGCAGTAAATTCAATGTTATCTTTGTGTGTTAACATAGTGAGATATTAGATATCCAAGCCTTTATCAGCAAACTACAATTAGCTGAACTGATTGTCCTGACCTCAGAACAGGTAGCGCACTCAGCTGTCCCAGAGAGAAGTGACTCATCCTTCTTCCTGTGTTATCAGAGCAGCATTGCTAATGCAATGTATTTAGGAAAACTCTCGAATTTACATACGCTAGCAGTATAGATAGCATCCTTGAGATGGGAATACCTGCTTAAGCTCCAAGTTTCAACATGATTCTTGAGATGGGAATTTCCCTTTAAGACAATATTAATAAAATATCCCCTGTATACAGTATGTAGATTTTTCTATATTTTTATAGACTCTAAAGTAACAACTTATTGCAGTGGTTGTTGCACAACCCAATAAAATTAACAAAAAAATACTGTGGAAAGTCCACTAAGATAAAGATAAATGCTATATGTGAAACTGACCCTCACATTCTGTAGGTGTCCTATAAAATATCTTATATCTATCGTGTCCTTAAAATGTCTTATAAACAAATAAAGGGTGTCCTATAATTGAAACAAAATTAATTTTGGAGGTATTCTGTGCTCATAAACATTATACAATATTATTATACAATATATACAATATACTATATGAACCACTGCATAAATATAATTTCTAAATAGCAGTGCACATGTAAATAACTATATTGTTTAATGTAAAGTATTACAAGCTTAATGTAATGTTATGACACTTTAGACTTTAGGCTTTAGGCTTTAGACACTTTAATTGGTATAAAAAGATGACTAGAATGTAGATAAATGTTACGTTAGGTGTCTATTTATGCACTTTACTGCTATGCTAGTACACATATAACAGAAAAATAAATGTCACTGTCACATCACTGATGGTTTGTTGAGTCACTATTTATAATGATACCACTCTGTATAATCTAGCATTTTCAAGAGGAATAAGGTCACATGTTAACTGTCTCCTGGGTTAAACAGCTTACAGCACCATAAAGTTCATTCCAACTGAGAAGATTTTCATTCAAACTGGTCATCTTTCTCTTGCATCTCCTACAGACAAAGCAACTTAGCATCAATGCCAAGAGAATCTCGAGCTGTGTGTCCACTAACTATACATTGCACCTTTCTTACCTGCCAGTAGAAGGGCCCCATATACACACGTGGACAAAAT
This sequence comes from Leptodactylus fallax, assembly GCA_947044405.1. Classification (NCBI taxonomy): domain Eukaryota; kingdom Metazoa; phylum Chordata; class Amphibia; order Anura; family Leptodactylidae; genus Leptodactylus; species Leptodactylus fallax. The sequence continues at coordinate 952,870 of CAMRHE010000414.1, forward strand.
TGTTGGTACCCCTCGTTTAATGAAAGAAAAACCCACAATGGTCACAGAAATAACTTTAATCTGACAAAAGTAATAATATATAAAAATTCTATGAAAATGAACAAATGAAAGTCAGACATTGCTTTTCAACCATGCTTCTACAGAATTTTTAAAAAAAGAAAACTCATGAAACAGGCCTGGATAGAAATAATGGTACCCCTGAAATCAAGGTATGTCCACTAATTAGCTTCACAGGTGTCTAAAATCTTGTAATCAGTAAGTGGGCCTGTATATAGGGCCACAGATACTCACTTTGCTGTTTGGTGACATGGTGAGTACCATATTCAACATGGACTAGAGGAAGCGAAGGAAAGAGTTGTCTCAGGAGCTTAGAAAGAAAATTATAGACAAGCATGTTAAAGGTAAAGGTTATAAGACCATCTCTAAGCAGCTTGATGTTCCTGTGACTACAGTTGCACATATTATTCAGAAATTTAAGATCAATGGGACTGTAGCCAACCTCCCTGGACGTGGCCGCAGGAGGAAAATTGATGACAAATCAAAGAGAAGGATAATACAAATGGTAACAAAAGAGCCCAGAAAAACTTCTAAAGAGATTAAAGGTGAACTTTAAGCTCAAGGAACATCAGTGTCAGATCGCACCATCTGTCATTGTTTGAGCCAAAGTGGACTTCATGGACGACGACCAAGGAGGACACCATTGTTGAATACAAATCATAAAAATGCCAGACTGGAATTTGCCAAACTACATGTTGACAAGCCACAAAGCTTCTGGGAGAATGTCTTATGGACAGAAGAGACAAAAATCGAAATTTTTTGCAAGGTTCATGATGTTCACAGATGGAAAAATGAAGCATATCTTGAAAAGAACACTGTCCCTACTGTGAAACATGGAGGAGGCTCTGTTATGTTCTGGGGCTGCTTTACTGCATCTGGCACAGGGTGTCTTGAATCTGTGCAGGGTACAATGAAATCTCAAGACTATCAAGGAAATCTAGAGAGAAATGTGCTGCTCAGTGTCAGAAAGCTTAGTCTCAGTCACAGGTCATGGGTCTTGCAACAGGATAATGACCCAAAACACACAGCTAAAAACACCCAAGAATGGCTAAGAGGAAAACATTGGACTATTCTGAAGTGGCCTTCTATGAGCCCTGACCTAAATCCTATTGAGCTTCTTTGGAAGGAGCTGAAACATGCCATCTGGAAAAGGCACCCTTCAAACCCGAGACAACTTGAGCAGTTTGCTGATGAGGAGTGGGCCAAAATACCTGTTGAGAGGTTCAGAAGTCTCATTGACAGTTACAGGAATCGTTTGATTGCAGTGATTGCCTCAAAAGGTTGTGCAACAAAATATTAAGTTAAGGGTACCATCATTTCTGTCCAGCCCTGTTTCATGAGTTTTCATTTAAAAAAAAAAAATTCTGTTGGGGGGCGTGGCCTGGACGCGCATGGAGTAGCACGCGCGCAGGTCCTTCTCCGCTCCTCCGCTCGCTACTGAGACCCGTGGACCACCCAGCAGGCGCAGTATGGGCAAGCGCTTACCGAGGAAGGTGGCCCCGGGCACCCCAGCGCCCGTGGAGAGGTCTGGGGGGGCCACCCTGGACGCCTTTCTGGCCCAGCGGCCTTCTCTACCGGGCCAGGCTGCTGCGGGGCGGCCATCTTGGATTTCCTCCGCTCTCCAGGCACAGGGGTCGCAGCGCAGCTTCTCTCCTCCCGCGCTCCCCCTGTCAGCCAGCGGAGCGCCGCTTCAACAGAGATCCCTGTCGGCGCCTGGGCAACCCAGAGTTTCCCCAGCACGAGTACTCCCACAGTCTCCTCACCCTGGGATGTCCCAGCAACTACATTCTGCTTCACCAGCACTCCTGGCAGAGCGGCATGAGAGGACCCCGGATGTTTCCAGCTTCTCAAGGAGTTCTGAGGTCAGTGGCTCTGCTCCCTCCTACACCGCTGATGAGTTGCAGCCTGTGGCCACAGAGCTGGTCTCTGTGGCCCCCCATCTACTATCTTCCCCCATCGCCCCTCCCCTCCATAGCTCAGGGGGGGATGGCGCGGTGGAAGGCGCTGGCGTAGGGGCTCCTCCGCCCCGCACTCCCCAAGGATTATGGCTCCCCCCTCCAGTCCTGTACCCCCAGAGCTGCATTCCAGGCCCATCTTCAGCACCATCATCCATGGCGGACCTTCTTCCTCAACTTACTACTAAACAAGACCTTAAAAGTATGGTTGCGGAAATCACAGCATCCTTCCGATCTGAAATTGCTACCCTCCGCACTGATTTACACTCCATTGCTAACCGAATGGACACGCTGGAGAATGACCATGACACTACCAGGGACTATGTTGCCTCACTGCATGATACTACCACTGAACAGGGTTCAGCTATACGGGACATGCAACGCCACTTGGAGGATCTTGACAACAGGGGCCGGCGCAACAATATACGCATCAAGGGACTCCCAGAGGCTGACCAGTCTGAGGATCTGCCTGTTCTGCTGGAGGCTGTCTTCAACACTATACTGCAGGAGCCCCCGTCCCACAAAATTAAGTTTGATAGGGCACATCGAGCCCTTCGACCCAGAGGATCTTCCGCCACACCCCGTGATGTCATCTGCTGCCTCCACGACTTCACCCTTAAAGAGGCTATAATGAGCAAAGTGCGCAAACTCAAAGACTTCGAGTTTCAGGGAGCTCCACTACAATTCTATCAGGATCTGTCGCTAATCACCCTCCAGAAACGCCGCCATCTCCGACCCCTCCTCCAGATTCTTCAGGAGCACCAAATTCCTTACCGGTGGGGATTTCCGTTTGCTCTCATTGCTCGTAGGGATGGTCGCTCCGCTACGCTTCGCTCCTTTGCGGATTTGCCTCTCTTCTGTGACCTATTGGATGTTCCCCTGCCGGATTTAACAGACTGGGAGCTATTCTCTCCACCCCCTCCCCCACCACCGGTTTGGCAACGATTGGAGCCCAGACGACGTCATGCATCCTCCGCGGTGGTGACCACTCGGAGGCCCCGGCTGGAGACTGATCCCTGAGGAGGCTGCCCCCCCTTGAGACGTTCTCCCTTTTCTCGGTGGTGCTTTGGAATCTGCATGCCTTAATGTTATGTTTGCTTCTCTTTTTTTCTTTTTTAGGTCTACGGGTCTCATCTATTATGCTTATTGTTGGATTGTTTTAGCGGAGTGGGGGCGGGGTGGGGTTCCGGTGACTCCCCTTCCTTCCTTCTTTTTACTGGTGGTTGGGGGATCCACCGCCTCCCCTCCGACCTCCTGTCCACGCTCTCCCCCCTAAGGGGATACTTGGACTGTGCGGCCATTGATCCTGATTGGACCTCTGGCTGCCCTCATTGGTCCTCAGGCGAGTGACTTAGCCTCGCCCACAAAGTATTGTTTAACTGTTTTTATTTTTACTTTGTCATTTATGATGTCTTTTGCCTCCCTCCCTCCCTCTCTTTCCCCCCCCTCCCTGATCTAGAGACCCTGCCTCGACTTTGGGTTCCTGTTTGTGGATTGCCCTTTTGCCTCTCCGAGGGAAACTTGCCAGCGTCATGTGAGATGGGTGAGCTTATTGCAATCCGCCACTGTCCTCCAATCCTGGGTCCCAATGGTTAGATGCGTGACAATTAATGTCAAGGGCCTGGGTTCCAACATTAAAAGGCGCCATGTCCTTAGAGAACTCCGCTCCTTACGAGCGGATGTGGCGTTTCTTCAGGAGACTCATTTTGACCGCGCTGGTACTTTTGCCTTCGCTAAGCATTATTTTCCCGTAGCTTTTTCAGCCTTCCACAATCGACGCAGAGCTGGGGTGGCTATCCTTCTTTCTCGATCCTGCCCAATTACAGTGACGACTTCCCACATAGACCCAGGTGGCCGGTTTGTTATCTTGGAGGGGCTCCTTTATGGTGCCCCGATTGTTTTATGCAATGTCTATGCCCCCAATTCAGCACAGATCCCGTTCTTGCGCCGGGTATTCTCCCGTCTGCGCGCTCTCCCACCATCAGCTTGGCTGGTGGGGGGAGACTTTAACATGGTCTTCTCTGAACGGGCGGATCGTCTGGCGTTACCCCAGGGCCCAACCCCCCATAGGTTCCGCAGGCTGATCCGCGCCCACTCTTTGTATGACCTTTGGCGAGTGGACAATCCTACGGCGCGCTCCTACACCTTCTTTTCTCACCCTCATAACACTCACACCCGCATTGACTACTTCTTTGGAAATGCTCCCCGCTCTTCGTTTGCTTAGGGACACGAACATTGGCCCTCTCACCTGGTCTGATCATGCCCCAGTCGTGGTTACCTTATCTACGACTCCAGTGCCTACTCGCCAATGTCATTGGCGTCTTAACGAAACACTGCTCAATTCGCCGACCTCCCTCGAGACCCTGCGCACACACTTGATAGATTATTTTAGGGACAACTTAGGCTCGGTAGACTCTCTTGCCATTCTCTGGGAAGCCCATAAGGCGGTCATGAGAGGATGCTGTATCGCATTGGCTTCTAGGCTTAAAAGGGACAGACAGGCCCAGGAACAGCTCCTCCAAGCCCGTATTCGGTCCCTTACGACGACTTTGGCAGCGCATCCATCCCTGGGGGTTCTTCGCCGTTTGGTCCTGGCCCGGGCGGACCTCCGTGATTTGGAGACCCGCCATGTGGAACGACTTCTCCTTTATACCCGTCAGCGGTTTTTTGAACGAGGTAATAAATCTCATACCCTCCTGGCAGGAACCCTCAGGGATCATCGGGCCTCTTCCACACCACACTCTGTCCGTGACCCCGCGGGTACTCTTCAACATCACCCTGATGCTGTGGCGCTGGCGTTCCACTCTTACTACTCTAAGCTGTATGACTTACCCCCCCCACGAGCACTACTCCCTGGGGATGACTCAACACTACTGGAAGACTATTTAAAGGATTGTTGTCTCCCACGCCTTCCTCCTGAGGCCCTAACCTCCCTGAACACCCCCATCACCAGGGAGGAACTAGAAGGGGTCCTGAAGGACCTCCCAAATGGGAAAGCCCCAGGCCCAGATGGGTTCACTTACAATTATTATAAGGTTTTCCAGGGTGAACTCTCTGCTCATCTATTGTCCCTCTTCAATTCCTTCCTTTCAGGTTCCCCTATACCCCCGACTATGCTCTCTTCACTACTGACATTGGTCCCTAAACCGGGTAAGGACTTGCAGGATTGTGCTAACTACCGACCGATTGCTTTGCTGAACACGGACCTGAAACTTTTCACCAAACTCTTAGCCAATAGACTGAATGCTTGGCTCCCTCTGCTTGTCCATAAGGACCAGGTGGGATTCATCCCCTGTCGTCAGGGTGGTGACAACACCAGGAGGACTGTGGATTTGGTGGAGGTGGCCAATCATTATTCTACCCCGGCCCTTCTCTTGAGCCTGGACGCTGAAAAGGCTTTTGACCGCATAAATTGGTCGTTTATGCATACTACGCTTAAGGCGTTCGGGCTTACGGGACCGTTTCTCACAGCTATCCAGGCCCTTTACTCCTTACCCTCAGCAGCAATTAAGCTTCCCCATGCATCTTCGCCCTTCTTCCCTATTCGAAATGGCACTAGGCAGGGTTGCCCCCTGTCACCCATCATATTTGCCCTCTGCATTGAACCGCTAGCGGCCAAGATTAGGCGAGACCCTAATATCAAGGGCATCATGGTCCAAGATAAGGAATTTAAGATATCTCTCTTTGCGGACGATGTACTCCTCACTCTCACCTCCCCTCATACTACCCTTCCAAACTTGCTGCGCTCGCTAGAGACCTATGGTGATCTCTCAGGGTATAAGGTGAACCCCGCGAAGACTGAGGCACTCCCACTTAACATCCCACGGGACCTTCTCCTTCTCCTCCGCAGTAATTACGATTTCCAGTGGCGGGAGTCCTCTATCCGCTACCTGGGAGTCCATATATCCACCTCCTATGCGACCCTCTACTCGGCAAACTACCCGCGGTTGTTTTGTGAGCTAAGAGCCCTATTGGACAAATGGCAACCCTTGCCTATCTCCCTTTTGGGGAGAATTGCTGCGGTCAAGATGACTCTCCTCCCGAAGCTACTGTATTTTTTCGAGACGCTCCCAGTCGCGATACCTCGGGGAGAATTACGGAACCTACAGAAAGCTATCTTCCAGTTTATCTGGAAAGCAAAACGACACCGAATACCTAGATCTGTTATGCTGGCGGATAGGGGGTCTGGGGGTATGGCTGTCCCACATCTGTTACATTATTACTGGGCGGCCCACTTACGCCATATCCCATTCTGGGCGACTATGCCAGCATACACCAGATGGGTGCAGATAGAGAAGCTATGGCTGGCACCCATGCATCCTAACGCGCTTCTGTGGGTCAGCTCCCCCCCACCCCCCTGTCTCGTACCTGTTGGGCCCCATTCGGTTTACTAGATCTATCTGGTCTACCTGTTGTGCTAGATTCTCCCTGATGTCCCCGCGCTCATCTATGGTCTCCATACTATACAACCCCCTTCTCCCAGAGAGCCTGACTTCTGCCATGACTAAAGTGTGGTCTGAAGCTGGACTTTACCGGATTGCTGACATGGTTGACCCTGGAACCTTGGAACTCAGGTCCTTTGCTTATCTTACAGCTAATCAAAACCTGCCAAGTACTGAATGGTTCCATTACTTGCAGGTGGTTCACTTTGTCCGCTCCCTCCATGGGTCTCTTAAGGTGTCACTCCCCACCGCTTTTGAAAAGATTTGCCGTGCAGGCACGTCCACTAGGGGCTTTATATCCTCTATTTACCAACTTCTTAACTCACAAACTACAGGCTCTCCTGTTAATCATCGCTATATGCTTAAATGGGAGGAGGCGGTGGGTAAACCCATCTCCCAGGAACAGTGGCGGATTGTATGGTCTCGGGCCCAGAAATCATCTCAGTGCATTACGTTTAGGGAAACGCAGTATAAGCTGTTGATGCATTGGTATCATACCCCGGCTCTCCTTCATACTTTAAACCCATTAGTTCCCCCATGGTGCTGGCGCTGTGGAGCTGCGGTGGGTACCCTGCACCATATCTTTTGGACGTGCCCTCTCATCCTCGGTTTTTGGAGGGAGGTCAGGACTCTGACGACTGCTCTCTTTTTGCAAGAGGTTCCTCTTGACCCTCTTCTTTATCTCCTGAACCTTCCCCCCAGACACCTGAGCAATAAGTCATCCAGGCTTTTCTTGCATCTTTGTACTGCAGCTAAAACTCTCATAGCTAGAAACTGGAAGAAGGTGAGTCCCCCATCTAGTCTTGAGCTTGTGGCTAGAATGAAGGATGTGAGGAGTCTTGAATACCTGACTGCTGGCCTACATAATTCACGGGAAGCCTTTGGGGCTATTTGGGCACCCTGGGACATGTATTGTACATTACAGGGTCTCTGATCTCTAGTCCTCTCCTTCCCTCCCCCCCCTTCCCTTTGGTCCTACCCTTGTCTTCTTAACCCCCTCCATTCCCCCCCTCCCTTGTTCACTGCTTAATTTAAATGCATATTGCTTAAGGGAGAGGAGGCAGATAGCCTCTATTTACCTCAATGCTTCCTGTTTGTTTGATTATTATTGTTTTTTTGTTTTTTCTTTATTCCTTGTTAATGAAAAATTTTTCAATAAAATTACAGTTATATAAAAAAAAAAAAATTCTGTTGAAGCATGGTTGAAAAGCAGTGTCTGACTTTCATTTGTTCATTTTCATAGAATTTTTATATATTATTACTTTTGACAGATTCAAGTTATTTCTGTGACCATTGTGGGTTTTATTTTCATTAAACAAGGGGTAGCAACAATTTTGTCCACGTGTGTGTATATATCATCATATATATCAGATATTGATGTCCTACCCCAACGATACAACATTAAAAAGGATCCTGAAAAAAACCTTGAGGCATAGGCCCCATGTTGTGAAAATGCCATGATTTGCCAAAGACTGCAGCGTTTTATGGTACCTGCAAATTGGATGGGATTCTACACTTCCATATACAGTGCCTTGCGAAAGTATTCGGCCCCCTTGAACTTTTCAACCTTTTGCCACATTTCAGGCTTCAAACATAAGGATATAAAATTTTAATTTTTTGGTGAAGAATCAACAACAAGTGGGACACAGTTGTGAAGTGGAACAAAATTTATTGGTTATTTTAAACTTTTGTAAAAAATAAAAAACTGAAAAGTGAGACGTGCAATATTATTCGGCCCCCTTAAGTTAATACTATGTAGCACCACCTTTTGCTGCGATTACAGCTGCAAGTCGCTTCAGGTATGTCTCTATTAGTTTTGCACATTGAGAGACTGAAATTCTTGCCCATTCTTCCTTGGAAAACAGCTGGAGCTCAGTGAGGTTGGATGGAGAGCATTTGTGAACAGTTTTCAGCTCTTTCCACAGATTCTCGATTGGATTCAGGTCTGGACTTTGACTTGGCCATTCTAACACCTGGATATGTTTATTTGTGAACCATTTCATTGTAGATTTTGCTTTATGTTTGGGATCATTGTCTTGTTGGAAGATAAATCTCCATCCCAGTCTCAGGGCTTTTGCAGACTCCAACAGGTTTTCTTCCAGAATGGTCCTGTATTTGGCTCCATCCATCTTCCCATCAATTTTAACCATCTTCCCTGTCCCTGCTGAAGAAAAGCAGGCCCAAACCATGATGCTGCCACCACCATGTTTGACAGTGGGGATGGTGTGTTCAGTGTGATGTGCTGTGTTGCTTTTACGCCAAACATTATCGTTTTGCATTGTGGCCAAAAAGTTTGATTTTGGTTTCATCTGACCAGAGCACCTTCTTCCACATGTTTGGTGTGTCTCCCAGGTGGCTTGTGGCAAACTTTAAACGAGACTTTTTATGGATATCTTTGAGAAATGGCTTTCTTCTTGCCTCTCTTCCATAAAGGCCAGATTTGTGCAGTGTACGACTGATTGTTGTCCTATGGACAGACTCTCCCACTTCAGCTGTAGATCTCTGCAGTTCATCCAGAGTGATCATGGGCCTCTTGGCTGCATCTCTGATCAGTCTTCTCCTTGTTTGAGATGAAAGTTTAGAGGGACGGCTGGGTCTTGGTAGATTTGCAGTGGTCTGATACTCCTTCCATTTCAATATGATCGCTTGCACAGTGCTCCTTGGGATGTTTAAAGTTTGGGAAATCTTTTGGTATCCAAATCCGGCTTTAAACTTCTCCACAACAGTATCACGGACTTGCCTGGTGTGTTCCTTGGTCTTCATGATGCTCTCTGCGCTTTAAACAGAACCCTGAGACTATCACAGAGCAGGTGCATTTATACGGAGACTTGATTACACACAGGTGGATTATATTTATCATCATCAGTCATTTAGGACAACTTTGGATCATTCAGAGATCCTCACTGAACTTCTGGAGTGAGTCTGCTGCACTTTTCAGTTTTTTATTTTTTTACAAAAGTTTAAAATAACCAATAAATTCACAATTGTGTCCCGCTTGTTGTTGATTCTTCACCAAAAAAATTTAAATTTTATATATTTATGTTTGAAGCCTGAAATGTGGCAAAAGGTTGAAAAGTTCAAGGAGGCTGAATACTTTCGCAAGGCACTGTAGGTATAATAGGTTGACACAGTCTTTTCCGCATTGCTTTTTGGTTGCGGCTCACTACATGGTACTTTAACCTAAGGCAGAAATACATCGTTTTTGTCTCTGTGGAAACGCCACAATAAAAACTCTATATATAGGTTTAATAAGGGAAGAAAATTCGCAGAGAAAAACTCACCAAAAAGGCAATGAAAAACGCTGCAATGTGTTTCCGCTGTGTCTTTTTCCGATGCATTTTTTAGCTGCGTTTTGCTACATGGGGTCTTAAAAAAACCTTGCAATTGCCAGCTAACGAGACTCATTAGACAGCCCAAAGCTTGGACTGCAGATATGTAAGTGTATTTTGTACTTGTGAATGTCCCAGCAGTTGGCTTCTGTGGATATTGGATAAGTTACAGAATACGCCAATGATTTAGTGGTGGAATCTGTCTTAAAGTAAGCAGCAGATTCTGCAATGTGAGCAGGGCCTTAACATCAAAATGATGAAAACATCCAGTATACCAGTTGCAGTGAAAAGTAGATTCTTCAGCAGTTAAGATAAAATGTTACATCAGATATCCTTTATTAGCACACACGCTCTTTGTCATTGTACTCTGAAGCAATATTGCAAGAAACCAGATTCCTACATTGCCTCTATAGCCTGACCATTGTGCCTACCCTTCTAAGGGTAAGAATAGATGCTCTGGCTACTCCATCCGTCCAATATGCCACCTGCCCTTTATATTATCTTCAAAATCACAAGACCATTGGCCAATGCATGTAGGAAGGGTTTCAGTCTCATGTGGAAGCTGAACCATCTGTTCTTACTATGACATGAATGCTTGATTTATATTCCAGGTGGTGCATGCACAGTGTGCACTTTGTACCCAGTCATCCAGGTTATTGATCACACTGTTTAAAGGGGATGCTGGCATTGATATGGTACCAATAATAATACTTATGTCAGATCTCTGCTAGTTTGTTTGACTTCGAAGCTTGGCGATTTTTTTTTTTTATTTTTGTTTTCAGATCTGACTTATTCTAAAGTATACCATACAGTATCTTTTGATCGTACATTACTGACTACCTGTCTGAGTCCTTATTATCCTCTTCCTTTAGACTACACTTCTGTACTTGCTGATCTCTCATGACCTGACTATGATAATGTCAGATCTGGTACTTTGATTTGTTAATATGTAATCTATCTACTTTCAGTTTTCTGTTGTTAAAGCTCATCACATGCTCCAGTTCATTGGTTCTGATTCAGTATATTATTATTATATACGGTAGGAACTACTGTAAGACAAGAAAGAATCAACTTGTACTCAACTTCTGGGACCAAAAAGTGAATGTTACTCAAATCAAATATTATAGATAAAGGGGTTTGCTATAGGGAGAAATCATCTGTTAAACCAGAACCATTACAATTAGTTTAACAGTATGTTTATTATTTCTGTAAAAACAAGTAAGGCAGCAAAGCTAGGGTAGGAAGGGCTAATTGGAATTCTAGGATGATGGGTAGATGTAAGGGAGTAACAATGTCCCTTTATATTGTGTTGTGACAGTACATCAGCTAGCCGTCAAGCATTAGAACCTCGCAGTACAGCCAGTGATCTGTGTGCATCTCTGGTTGGCAGTGACTAGAAGAATAACTATAGTGAGCAGTTAGTAAACGGGTGAACTGTAGTAGGTACCAATTCAGCTTGTGATGATTAGCGATTACTTGGAGTGGATAAACTGATGACCTTGAGGACCATAAAGTAGGCAAGAAGGAGAAACAAAGCTGCAGCATGCGACATGCTGCTAGCGGAGAGAACTTTAGCGGAGACAGTTACATGGGGTTGTAGCTGTAGCTGTAGCATTCAGTGACTACAGTGTCCCTGTGTCAGGAAACAGCTTCAACAACATGAACCTATGAGTGAGTGACATGTTCACAGGCTGCAATTGCCCCCAGACTGTGAGTGCATTTCTCTATGAAAAGAAGGCCTGGAGTCTTGAGAGCTAAATTCTGGACTGCTGAAGTGCTAAATACCAGACTTGAACAAATTTTACCCCTTTCCTCTCATTATCCTGCTCCTAATTTTAAAGGGGTTTTCCGGGCAAAAAAAAAAAAATCATTTTTCAAAAAAGGTCAGTTAGTGCTATTAATAGGTTAATAAGTTCACCCAAATACTCCTGGCATCTTCCTATTCTGTTTTCCTACCACTACTATGATGCATTGTGCTTCACTCAGAGCTGACTCACACTACCTCCCCCTCTCACTCTAACTCCTTCCTCCTCCCTCTCTCACTCCCTCACACCCCCTTCTTGTTTCCCTAGCTAGCCCCCCCACTACTAGCCCTTCCTAACTAACTAACTAACTAACTAACTAACTAACTCAGCCCTTCCCACTCCATCATACTTACCTGTCTTCCTGTCCAGATCTTCTGGGCATGGGAGATCGCTTCCTTCTCTGGGGCCAGCTCCTCCTCTTCTTGACGTCTGCAGGCGCCTGAGCAATAGAGCCGGAGTGGCAGCTACAGTGCATGCCAACACTCCGGCTCTATTGCGCAGGCGCTGGCAGATGTCAAGAAGAGGAGGAGCCGGCCCCACAGAAGGAAGTGATCTCTCATGCCCTAAAGATTTGGACAGGAAGACAGGAAAGTATGATGGTGTGGGTTAGTATAGGTGACGTAGGTAGGTAAATATAGATTTTTTGTAAAGTAATTTAGAAGGTAGGCAGGGGGAGGGTGTTTATCTTAAAGTAGAAATATCATTTTATCCTGGACAACACCTTTAAGCATGCACACCACTATGGGCATAGGCAGACTTTTAATGGGGGGGGGGGCAAGACAAGTGAACCCCTCACACACAGTATAATGCCCTCTTAATGCCTCCATACTCTATATTGCTCTTCTTAGTGCCGCTATACAGTATATTGTCCTCTAAGCACACTTTAGTTACTGGTAGGGCCTGGAATCCATTGAGACACCACGCTCCATGATCATCATCATTCAGGAGAGCAGTGGCCAGCCAAGGTCAGCAAGGGGGTGGTTTTTATCATGAAACCTGCCCCTTGTGTATGCTCCTCTACACCACAGTTAAATATGTTCAACTGCAAAATAAAAAACGTGTGGTTCTCTGTTGTTCTATCCATCTGCTTCTTCATTGAGACATGCAAATCATCCTTGTGACTAACTATGTGTCCAAAATCATTGTTGCATAGCACAGATACAGCCTAACTAGAACAGAACTCCTAATTTTAACTTGCTTATAGCTGTTTCAGGCATATGTGATGAAAGTGAGCAAATGAATACCCTTGGTTTTAAGAAGGCCTTGATGCTTTGTCTGTAAGACATACATATAATAGAAGGCATAGTGAAAAAACACACTACTTATCCCTTTGATCCCTTTTACTTTGAAAATCAAACCAGATACAGTATTTGTGACTATGAGGTGTCAAGAAAATGTTATGGTGCCTTGTATTATAGGTAAATCATGTTATATAAGAACTTTTTTAATTAATAGGGGTATTATTGATTTTACCATTGATTTTTGCAACTTACTAATGATTTATAGAAAGCCATGATAAATATATATTGTAATCAAGATGTTGAAAATGTCTTCATTTCCATAACAAATACACAAATACATACTGTGTATTTGTACAATTACTGTATAAAACTTTCCTACAGTACTTCTATAGACTCCTTAATGGGGTAAAAAAATTTAATCTAAAAAGTCTCTGACCGCCTCTAAAGACTTCAATTAAGTCCTCCGGATACCTCCTATATATTTTCCTTTGATATTCTCAACAGTTTATGGTTCCTGTAACTAACCAAATCCATGATCCCTTGTTGTAGCTAAGAAGACAGTTATAATCCCACCGCTCTCTCCAGTGTCATGCCCTTCTCTTTTCATAATATCTCGCTCTGCTGTCACGTACCCAACCCTCTCTGTAGCCAGCATATGACTCTTTCTCCACCTACCCTCTTGACAATTATTACTGTGTCCTGCTCCAATCTGTCTGTTCAATCTGACACAGGATCACTTACTTGTAACCACAATTGGTTACAATAGAACCCATTCCCCCCATACCAGCCCCATGCTGTTCTTTTCTGTGCTGTGGGATGGGATTTATGGTGGGGTTGCTAAAAATGCAAAGCCGGGATGGAATTGGGACTAAAGGCGGCATTGAACATCTGTGCTGGAGTGCTGGGACATCTGCTAGGCCCATGTATGGTGCATTACTGATTATGCACTGTGCTTAGCCTCAACTGGAATGTTGGCTTGAAGCGGGACATAGAACACCATTGGAGGTACAGAAATTGACTACAGACACAGTCACATGACCAATGCTTTGATCAGGAGAACACGGCAATCTTTTTAAAATAAGTAAACTAGACACTTATATTTAGCAATAAATATAAGATAGATTGTATTTTTTCATTAAAAAAATGTGTCATTATTCAGTTATCAGGCTCTATGATCTCCAAAAGGCAAATAGTGCTCTTTCTGTTCCAAGCCCCACTATGTACAGCAGTTTATAACCACATTTGGGATATTCTGTGCTCAGGAGAAATTATTGAAAAAATTTAATGTCTAAATTTAACTTTAAGCATTTTGTATTAATATCTGTGAAACGCTTAGGGTGAAGTTCTACGTTGCAGAAAAGCTACTTTTTTGTTGCAGATTTTGCTGCGTTTTTTTGAGCCAAAGCCAGAAGGGGGTTGAGCAAAAGGGAGAAATATAAGTGCTTTCCATTCCTTTTGTAGCAACTCTAGGCTTTGGCTCAAAAAAACTGCAGCAAAATCTGTAATAAAAAAGCAGCTTTTCAGCAACATGGGACCTCAGCCTTAAATGGTTATAAAACTTCCAAAATCAGTTTTTGAATTATTTGAGGGGTGCAGTTTTGAAAATGGGTGATTTATGGTGTTATTGTGATATATAGGCATTTAAAATCCCTTTCAGAAAGTGGTCTCTAAAAAATGGGTTTGGGAAATTTTCTTGTAAATATGGAAAATTGCTGTTAAGGGTACTAACATCCAAAATAAATTTAAGGACAAATAAAATATGATGCCAACATAAAGCAGAGATATGGTAAATAATATTTATTAAACAACTTTGGTGTATTACTGTCTACATTTTAAAAACTGTACATTTTTTTTAATTTTGACCAAATTTCCTTGTTTTCATAAATAAATATAGACCATAGTTTACCAGTAGCATGAAGTACAATTTGTCATGAAAAAAATAAACTCACAATCACTTGAGTAAGACAAAACATTCCAGAGTTATTACCATATAAAGTGACATGTCATATTTGAAAAATGGAGCTATGTTAGAATGCCAAAAATTGGCTGTGATGGGAAGGGGTTAAATTGATATCCATGTAACTAGAATACACTAGCAATGAAATAGACACTTTGCTATGTTATTGATCCTCTAACAAAGTACATAGCAATATCTACAGCAATAACATCATAACTACAACAGAAATTACATGTATTTTCCACCTGAGTCTGAAGTAAGTCCTAATTATAACAGTCTATTTTCATCTAAATTATAAGCAGTTGACCGAAACAAAAGTGTTGATAAGTTCTTTAACACCTTTAGTAATTCTCAGTAAGAACACAATGCAACAATTCTATTCATCACATGTCATTTGTCTTTCAAGACATTTTTTCTATAAAACTTAGTGTTCAAAAAGTCAGAGTATAGCACTTCATCTTTATCATGATAGCAATTTAAAGTCAACATTACCAGCAATGCAGGGATTCATTGCCATTACCTCCCCATTATATTTTTAAGGGGCTTTCTCAGAACCCTCTCTGATGATTGAAGGGGCTGTGGCATACAGTTGAGCATTGCAGCATTTTCTGTTTGTGGTGTCATTCATGTGGTTGTTCTGCAGCTTTGTCCCATTCAAGAGAAGGGCATTTTGCACAGCTGCTTTACAATGTACATTGCACCTGATAACAATAAAAAGGTTACTGTTATGACCTCTTTCAATCAGCTGATCTGAGTGCTGGAAGTCAGACATCCACAGATATGATATTAATGACTTATCCTAAAGATGGGTCATTAATATAAACATTTCATAAACCCTTTTGCTTTGTTTGTTCAATAAAATCAGAATTAAAAAAAAAAAAAAAAAAAAAAATCTTTTTTTTTTGCCTAAAATGCTGATCCAAGGTTATCATGGTAAACAAAGAACTGTTAGGCTAAGGCCCCACGTTGCGGAAAAGCAGCTTTTTTCATTGCAGATTTTGTTGCGTTTTTTTGAGCCAAAGCCAGGAGTGGATTGAGCAGAAGGTAGAAGTATAAGAACTTCCTATATATTTCCCATTCCTTTTGTAGCCATTGTTGGCTTTGGCTCAAAAAACCACAACAAAATCTGCAACAAAAAAAGCTGCTTTTCCGCAACATGGGGCCTTAGCCTTAAATATAAATTTTTAAGACATGCAGAGTTCAGATAAGAGTTCTACCTATGTCAACATGCAAGAAACTCAAAATCATCAAAACTGAACAACCGAAATGGAGTCACAAAGTTAATAAATTGAGTGATGGAGTGATCACATGTCTAACTACTCATCCAGGGGCTTAGCTAGGCTTTTCATCACCCAGAGCAAAGATTGAGTTTAGCACCTACCACCATGTGGATCTTAACTGTGTGTGCTGTATCCATACTTCCTCTTTATTAATATAATATAGCCTCTTTAATTTTTTTTTTATTACTACAAAAACTGCATTTTACATTTATACTTTTTTGGGGATATTTAAAAAAGCATTTAATTTTTAAAATATATCCATATGGGATCTTATTAGAAAACCCACAGTGTTTGCCTGAAACCTTCAGTGACAAACATAAAAAGTACCAAATTATGTTCTTGTTGCAGATTTTATGCAGAGCTGCTAAATATTGCCTCAAATTGCATCCTTTGCATTTCAAAGGTTTTGTCTATGGATATATGCATACATGGGGGTTTAAATAACTGTCTTGCCTTAAAAACAACAGGATCATAGCCAGGATGAAGGCCCATTATAGTGAGGAAGATGTAGCAAAAGCACTCAGTGCAGGAGGAAGACATGACATCTTTACATCTTCAGAAGGGAATAGGTCACCAAAGGGGGGTGGATTAGTAGGTTCACAAGCTCTGGGCAGCCTCAGCTCCATATAGAAGGGTACCTCTAATAGTTTTATCAGATCATACTGCAGCTGCCCAGAACACTAAGATATGTTCACACTGAGTTTTTTGCAGGCAGAAAAAATCAGCTTCAGGAATTAGGAAATGGTTTTTGGACACAGTTTTGACGCGTTTTTTGACGGGTTTTTTTTCCAGCACACTGTATGGACCTGGAAACTTCTCTTTAAAAAACACTAGCGGTTTTTGACGTGGTTTTTGCATGGGTATCTCTGTGTGAAGGAAGATTCAGAATTTAAGAAAAGGGTGGAGGAATAACTTGCGGAGGAAGCCGAGGAACTGGTGATATTCCAGCCAGGAGAGGGGGAGGTCAGAGTTGGAGGCTCTCAACTACTGGAGGGAGGGAAAAGGGACAGAACCAGACACTCGACCCAACCTGACATCTTCTCCAAAGTCCCAGCAGAGAAACCGACGGGAAGATTGTGGAACAGTGGGCTTAAATGTCCCAGAAACCTAGCCACCATACCACCCAGGCATACAGGAAATGCACTGAGAGGAACATGTGGCAAATACATTTCAAGCGAAAGGGAGACAGAATCCATGGTAGAGAGGTGAGGTGAAAAGAGAGCAAGTCCGCCTCTATGGACATCTATTGTTCATCTGATCTTCAAAAGCACAAATCAAAGAAACGCACAAGGATCGCGGATTTGTGGTACAGGTAGGGGTACTGTAGACCCGCCCCCCCATCACTTTTTCATGTCAGAGTACGAAAGTTCAATCTGTTATGGGCAGAGCCCCACACAAAGTTACCAAAGAGCAAATGGAGACAAAAGAAAAAAATATCGTGGGACACGAAGGGGCAGGGCCTGGAAGAAATAAAGGAAGACAAGATCCATTTTCAGCACATTTATACGGCCAAACCAGGACAGCCCCAGGGCACCGTACCTCCTCAGGTCCACAGCTGTCCTCTCCAAGAGGGGGAGGTCACACTGGAAGAGGTCAGACGGGTCAGAGGGAATCTGAATCCCCAAATATACAGTACAGCCCAAAAGTTTGGACACACCTTCTCATTCCAAGAGTTTTCTGTATTTTCATGACTATAAAAATTGTAGATTCACACTGAAGGCATCAAAACTATGAATTAACACATGTGGAATTATATACTTAACAAAAACGTTTGAAACAACTGAAAATATGTCTTATATTCTAGGTTCTTCAAAGTAGCCACCTTTTGCTTTGATTACTGCTTTGCACACTCTTGGCATTCTCTTGATGAGCTTCAAGAGGTAGTCACCTGAAATGGTTTTCACTTCACAGGTGTGCCCTGTCAGGTTTAATAAGTGGGATTTCTTGCCTTATAAATGGGGTTGGGACCATCAGTTTTGTTGTTCAGAAGTCAGGTGGATACACAGCTGATAGTCCTACTGAATGGAGTGTTAGAATTTGTATTATGGCAAGAAAAAAGCAGCTAAGTAAAGAAAAACTAGTGGCCATCATTACTTTAAGAAATGAAGGTCAGTCAGTCCGAAAAATTGGGAAAACTTTGAAAGTGTCCCCAAGTGCAGTGGCCAAAACCATCAAGCGCTACAAAGAAACTGGCTCACATGAGGACCGCCCCAAGAAAGGAAGACCAAGAGTCACCTCTGCTGCGGAGGATAAGTTCATCCGAGTCACCAGCCTCAGAAATCGAGGGTTAACAGCAGCTCAGATTAGAGACCAGGTCAATGCCACACAGAGTTCTAGCAGCAGACACATCTCTACAACAACTGTTAAGAGGAGACTGTGTGCAGCAGGCCTTCATGGTAAAATAGCTGCTAGGAAACCACTGCTAAGGACAATCAACAAGCAGAAGAGACTTGTTTGGGCTAAAGAACACAAGGAATGGAAATTAGACCTGTGGAAATCTGTGCTTTGGTCTGATGAATCCAAATTTGAGATCTTTGGTTCCAACTACCGTGTCTTTGTGCGACGCAGAAAAGGTGAACGAATGGACTCTACATGCCTGGTTCCCACCGTGAAGCATGGAGGAGGAGGTGTGATGGTGTGGGGGTGCTTTGCTGATGACACTGTTGGGGATTTATTCAAAATTGAAGGAATACTGAACTAGCATCTTGCAGCGGCATGCTATTCCATCCGGTTTGCGTTTAGTTGGACCATCATTTATTTTTCAACAGGACAATGACCCCAAACACACCTCCAGACTGTGTAAGGGCTATTTGACCAAGAAGGAGAGTGATGGGGTGCTATGCCAGATGACCTGGCCTCCACAGTCACCAGACCTGAACCCAATCAAGATGGTTTGGGGTGAGCTGGACCGCAGAGTGAAGGCAAAAGGGCCAACAAGTGCTAAGCATCTCTGGGAACTCCTTCAAGACTGTTGGAAGACGATTTCAGGTGACTTGAAGCTCATCAAGAGAATGCCAAGAGTGTGCAAAGCAGTAATCAAAGCAAAAGGTGGCTACTTTGAAGAACCTAGAATATAAGACATATTTTCAGTTGTTTCACACTTTTTTAAGTATTTAATTCCACATGTGTTAATTCATAGTTTTGATGCCTTCAGTGTGAATCTACAATTTTTATAGTCATGAAAATACAGAAAACTCTTGGAATGAGAAGGTGTGTCCAAACTTTTGATCTGTACTGTATATCCTCAGACAGAGTGGGGTTGCCATTTAAAGGGAAATTGAGCAGCCAGGTGCGCAGCTTCCACTGGGGGTAAGGTAACATTAAGGGCTTTGCTCTTAGAGAGAGACATTTTTTGGATGTAAAGGAGGTGGAAGACATGACTGGTGGGGGTAGTAGTGTCAGGGGGTGTGCTACTGGTAGTCGTGCTGGTAGGGGCACACCACTAGGGGGAAATCTTTTGGATATTTTGAGGGTGCAGAGGAATCAAATTGCCATAATGAGTCAAAAAAAGTGGGGACGATGATTAAATTACTGAATCCAATGATGATTCGATTGCAGATACCTTGAGGGTGGTGGCAGCTGCAATAGTATGAATTCCATCCAATATGCAACCCCAACATCCAAAAAGCCTGCCTGGAGTAGGTCTAAGGTAAGCTTGGGTGGTGGTGGAACTGGCAGAGAGCAGCTACATGCGGTCATGTCCTGTATGGCAATTTTTTTTGTACATTACCAAATGACACAGGCAGGCAAAATGAGCAAGACCATCCTACTCCTTCTCCCCGTGATCTTTGTAGGCATTCCTCATCCACACCTAGCACTTAGTAATCATCATTATCATTATGATCTCCATCTGCTTCTCCTCCTCCATGTATTTATCCTATTGATGACAGCACACAGTCTCAATAGACAATACCTAGCTGCCATTATTTTTCTATGAAAGCTGTCCTTGCTTGATATCGCAATGTGAACCTCTCCTTGGATATGTCCATATGGGGAAAGGTGCACGTTACCGTCACATGAAGCAGCAATTATAGGCAGGGACAATATACACACACGTGGACAAAATTGTTGGTACCCCTCGTTTAATGAAAGAAAAACCCACAATGGTCACAGAAATAACTTGAATCTGACAAAAGTAATAATATATAAAAATTCTATGAAAATGAACAAATGAAACTCAGACATTGCTTTTCAACCATGCTTCAACAGATTTTTTAAAAAAAAGAAAACTCATGAAACAGGCCTGGACAGTAATGATGGTTCCCTTAACTTAATATTTTGTTGCACAACCTTTTGAGGCAATCACTACAATCAAACGATTCCTGTAACTGTCAATGAGACTTCTGCACCTCTCAACATAACAGAGCCTCCTCCATGTTTCACAGTAGGGACAGTGATCTTTTCAAGATATGCTTCATTTTTCCGTCTGTGAACATAGAACTGATGTGCCTTGCCAAAAATTTCGATTTTTGTCTCATCTGTTCATAGGACATTCTCCCAGAAGCTTTGTGGCTTGTCAACATGTAGTTTGGCAAATTACTTTTGTCAGATTAAAGTTATTTATTTAACCATTGTGGGTTTTTCTTTCATTAAATGAGGGGTACCAACAATTTTGTCCACGTGTGTACAGCTTTCATCATCCACTGAGTGAATGCTTTGATCTACAGCAACCACCATCCAAAAACGCAACATGGCCTAGTTCTAGTACTGAGTACTGAGTTAGTGCAGGCCCAATTCCAACACCAGACAGGACCCATCTACCACCTTTAATTCCTCCTCACCGAACCATTTCCCAACCCTAACTTCACCAGGGCCTTTGCTTCCACCCCCTTCCCTAATTTTATGGCTGTAAAGTGAAGTGCACATTCCTTCACCCATCTCTTTACATATGACTGTTTTGTAAGGATGCTGACCGGTTGCAGTATGATCTGATATTTTAAAATGACCGTGAGGTCAGGATTGCGCCCCCTTTTCGAGGCATTACCCTGTTCCTGCTACGCCCCTATTTAATTTTTTTCTTGAGTCTGTTCAAACGTTGCAATAAAATCTGTCCCAGAAACAATGATAGCCTGGTTTTGCAGATGTTTACCTGTATGAAAGTGTGCTCATTGGCAGCCACATGTTAATGAATCACCCACCCACCCCCAACACGTGTGGTCACAGTGATTTCCGGGTTATACACACATTTACCTGTATAATTGTACGGTCATTGACAGCATCATTTGAGTGAGGTTTCTTCTCCAACATTGGACTGGACCCTTAGGGTGAAGTAACACACTGAAGAGCAACAAATGAATTAGTATTTGTTAATGTGTTACCAGCCAAGTGGTTTTTTTTTTTCCAGATAACCTGCAAAAAGTGTGTCTGGTAACAAGTTAACTAGTACTACTCTAATAAAGAAAAATAACATTTAGCATTTACTGATAACCAATTACTAATATATTGTATTGTCATGGTGCATATACTGCTTATAAACTATTTGCTATTATACTGACGTTTTCATTTGTGAATTTATAACTGTTTCTTTTATTTACTTAGAGTCTCCTCTTTGTATCACACCACAGAGGCCTTGGTTGAGGCTTATTTTGGAACATACTAGTCGTAGAGGATGTACAGAAAAAGTCCTATTATTTAGACCACATATTGCTTCTTAAAATAAACTATATGTTTTTGGGATGTTATTATTTCTCTTAAATTACCTCTAAGTTTTTTTTTTTTACCTCAGTTTCAAAGAAACTTTTATCTGCTTTTATCTAGCTGTGAGCATTTTTTTAGTTCCATAACAAATAAAGTAAGTGAAACCACTGGCAGCTTGGCCTGGCATGTATCCCTGCTAAAGCATGTTTGTTTTGGGATTTTATACTAAGATACGCAGAGCTACTGTACCATTTAAAACCTAGTCAAATTAAATGGCTAAATTTAATAAATACTTCCTTGACCAAGAAGGTTAACAATGGTACATGTCAGTAACTGAGTGCATGAAAATAATGTTCTTGTAACTATTTCCCAGATACAGGGTAATAAGGAGCATGTGAGTGATTTTCTGGATCTGGATCCACGACCCTAAGCCATAACCATATTCAGCATGTTTAGTGTCCCATGTGAAGGAAGAATGCTAAGCCCCTGGAGTTTGGCTGTGGTGCAGGGGCTTAGCAGCCTGTGTATTACAGAAGCTATACTGCTGCAATGTTAGAAGTATACTCTGAATATGGATGTGGATAGTAATTTCACAGTGACCGCTGCTTAGACCATACTTGCCAATTTCCCCAGATTTTCTGGGAGAGTCTAATCACTAACAGAATGTGAGAATATATGTCAGTTTGTCAATATGTCATTGCTAATCTAAACTGCCCATATGGGACTGATCAGTCACATAGAAAAACATAAACTTCTGTACTCGTGAATAACACATTTTATACATGACAGTATTTCATTTTATCTTTAAACCTAAACATGGTATGTATGATATATTTTCATACTCTACAGTTTATTCTTTTATTGATATTGTGTTGACCCATTTAATGCATTGTCTGGTAAAATTTTAAACTATAAATCTCAATAAAACAATTGATTTTTTCAATTTTTGAATAAAAAAAAATGGTGAGACCTCCTGGATGAGCTGGAAAATGTCCCAGTTGAGCAGTAGAGACAGTAAGTGGTCACGTGACAGATGAGTCCAATCAGCAAAGGGCATGCGATGTCACTATCTGTGACATCACAGATCTCCTCCTGAGGCCTGCTGAGGCCGCTGATTGGCCTCAGTGGTCACTGAGGCCAATCTGTGGCTTCAGCGGAACTCTGCAGAGCAGAAGAACCGCCAGGGAAGACACCGGAGCGTCGGAGACAGGTGAGTATGAATTTTTTTTTGTTTTTTTTCACTGCCCACGGCTGATATAAAAGTTAAAAGGGTTGTCTAACTCCTTTAACCCTTTCCCTTCCAGCCACATATGGTCTACCTCCTCCCAGGGTGGCACTTCTGTAGCCAATCACGTATCTAAAATGTCCTTACTTCTAATGATGATATCTCAGGATCCCTTAGGTCTATTAAGATCATCTTAGATTCATTTTAAATATGACAATCTCATCTTTAAAATGTTACCAATACCTTCATAATAGCCTTTACAGTTTAGGAGCGATTCACTGTTGAAAACGCTATTAGGCATTGAGTTCCCATTGCAGATCTCAATTCCCGACAGCGTATTTAACAGCTATTTGCTCTGAATTTGTAAGAGATATCATGAAGTTATTGGTAACATTTTAAAGATGAGATTCTGATCTTTAAAATTAATCTAAGATTTTCTTAATGCTCCTAATAGATCCTGAGATATGGGGCTCTAAAATGTCCTCCCCCCTCCTGTCTCAGGAAGCTGCAGTAGGAGGAGGAGGCGGAGGAGCAGTCCTGGAGTCTGCACAGAGATGAGAAATTGTCATCATCATCTGGGCATAACCTGTATGTGACCCCAGGCGGGGAGTAGCAGGGACTTCTGTCCATGTTATCCCCTCTCCTATCAATGAGAGAGCATACTATACTTTTGCTCTCTTATTGTCACATAGAGGGATAATGTAATACCCCTCTGAGCTTTACTAGAAGTGTATTCTTATGTAATACCCCTCTGAACATAACCAGGAAGTTTATTGGCACTGTCACCCAGACGTTTACCTTTGTTCAAGTCAAAGCACCAAAAGAGTTGCACCAAACACTTACATAACACATGCACAAAGTCATCAATAAAGTTTACATTTCACCCAATCCCTGTCCTGTCCATACCTGATCGTTATAGAGTAAAATACACCTCTAACAATAACCGTTACACGCTAAAATAATAGCAATAATGATTATCACTAGAGAGGAATGTATAAATTGCTACAATTTTTGTAGGGGGATAGAAAATAATATTTTTATGTAAACTCCTATTTAATTTGCATGCACAAAATTGGTTGGCACATTTCTGCGATTTTGGCGTTTCTTTAACACCCGCACCTGTAAATATATATATGTGTAGTATGTATGAATTCCTCACATATTGCAGTTTTTTGGAAAGTACATTTTGTTTGCAGAAAGGGATTGCTTGAGCATGCACTTTAGTGGCAAATTTGAATTTTTCTGCAATTTTTGCTTACAATTTCTGTTTGCTGCAAAGTTGCATGAAGGTGGTTGTATATATGAAATATTAAGTTGTATTTTTATATATGGTATGCTGTGCAATCTCAAAAAAGTTAGATTTTGGTATCACAGTCACAGTTTGCTAGGTGCAGTATAGATTTTTAACATATTAGTGAATAACAGAAAAATCTTGCTTGTCTTCTGTATCAGCGTTTTTTTAGAGTACGAGCTTTTGTTGTAGTTGATGTTTGTGGTATATATAAATTGTGTACTCCTCGATCTTTTATTTTAAATGTATTTTGTGTGTGAATGTAAGACTGAATAGGAGTTTTAAGTGCATTTTTAGTGTTAGTTTTAGTGCATTTTTTCAAAAAATTATTTGTGTTTGTGGATGTGGCTATTGATAACTAATTGAGACACACATAATCTTCAGATTGTCTACGTTCAAAAAATAATAGGGTTTAGGGGTTCACTTGCTTTCCACGGTGTGTAATCCCTACATTTTATAGGATGATACTTTTTTAACATTTCCAACTTCAAAGCAGATTTTTGCTCATTCCAGTTCTAGTGATTTTCTGAAGATATGTGCATGCAGGTGTAGGCCTTAGTGATATGAATGGACTCTGCACATGTTGACCTCTTATTTCTAAGAGGTTTGGTGCATATAACTTTTTGTTTGGTTTCCACTTTTAGCAACTAATATACATTTATTTGCATTTTTTTTTATAAAACATTCACTTTAAATCAAAATTGCATGAAGGTGCTTGTTCGCTTACACTACCAAGTGACATTCTGACAATGCTGCAGGTGTCTACTTCAAGAAAACATATAGGAATAGGGTGGTTGGATGATTTTTTAATGTTGCAATTTAGGTTTGATTTGTCCATCTAAAAACTGTGAAAATTGCTGTGGCTACCGGAGGTGCAAAATTTCCGGAGACCCCTGGCAGTGAAAGGGTTCATCTATATCCTCCTCGTCAGCCTCCATTTCCTTCTCTCTCATATCCAACTCAACACCTTCATGTCCTACTTTGCTTTGTCAGCTTCCAAACCCACCACTCTGATCCTCCACAATCTATGTCATCCTTTTCAGTTTCCATATCTTACAGTGGGTACGGAATGTATTCAGACACCTTTAAATTTAAAGGAAGATCCCAAATCTAGATGTGAAAAACTTGTTGCATCATTCCCAAGACGACTCATGGCTGTACTAGCTCAAAAGGGTGCTTCTACTCAATACTGAGCAAAGGGTCTGAATACTTATGAACATGTGATATTTAAGTTTTTCTTTTTTAATAAATTTGCAAAAATATCTACAGTTCTGTTTTTTTTCTGTCAAGATGGGGTGCTGAGTGTACATTAATGAGAAATAAAATGAACTTTTTTGCTTTTAGCAAATGGCTGCAATGAAACAAAGAGTGAAAAATGTAAAGGGGTCTGAATACTTTCCGTACCCAGTATATCTCTCCACCTCAGCCTCCATATCTTCTCATTATCCTCTCTCAGTCTCTATGTCCTACTCCCTGAGTTTATTTTCCCTTTATTCTGCATATCCTGTGCACTCACCTTTCACTTCAAACTCCTTGTCCTCCTCAGCATATGATCTCCAAACCCTCCCAGCCTCCATATTCTGTTTTCTCATCTTTTGTGTCCTCATCTCTCATATTCTGCTAGTATTCTCCAAGGTATACCTAGCAAACTGCCCGTTCCACCAGTACCCCATCTCCTGGACAAATCACTTCTTACAAGTATTAATAACAATATCAGTAATAGCATCTTGTGATACACATTCTGTAAGGGTATGTTCGCAATAAGTTTTTAACAGACAGATTTTGAGGTGGAATCTGTCTCAAAAAACGCATTCCATTGTCTCCCATTCATTTCAATGGAAGTCAGTAGCAGATTTTTTTTCCTCTAGTTGATTTGACGTGTTTTTTTTCCACTTCATTTCAATATACTTTACAATGTGGAATCCACATGAAGATAGGTCATGATTCTTTTTTCCCCTCTAGCTGAAAACGCAGATCAGATTTTGCCTCAAAAATCCACCTGCAAAAGACTCCTTGAGAATTTAGCCTAACCATTCCATGTATCAATAGGAACACATGATGAAGGTGAGGCCAGTGGGGGAATATTTCAGGGGAGCAGACAGCAGGATTTGGTCTCCGAACATAGCCACAAGTGCTGGAGGCCCACCCCTGTTTTACTACAGTATGCTTATTGCTGCATCCCCAATCTCCCCTAAGTGTTAGTCTGCAGCTTTCCCCTACTCCTGTATGTCAGGGGAAGTTATACTCTATCCTTCTGTTAAGAAATCAATACTATGGTGCCTCAATGTGCCATTGCCAGGATAACACTGATGCCCCCTACTTCCAGTAGCCCAGGCCATTGTTTATTCTTGAAGAACTGACAATAGCAAATACCTGACACAGAGGGACAACAGGTTGGGGAGAGCACACGACAAACTAGTAAATTAACAGAAAAACCACAGGACAACAGTTACATGAGGAAAGTACATGTAGTGTACCAATGGAACACTGCTAAAGGGCTAATTGATATTTACTTGAAAGTTTGCACACCCCTTCACTGCATACTTACAAGTAGGAAACAGACATGGACAATTAACACAAGAGGGGAGACACTGTAATACAGTAACATAGTTACATAGTATAGTTGAAAAAGGACATATGTCCATCACGTTCAGTCAGGAGATGTGAAAGGGAATGACTGAAGGAAATAAGTATTCTATACATTTCCATAAGCATCAATGCAATTTTGCTGTAAAAAGGCATCTAATCCTTTTTTGAAGCTGTTGCTACTGTGACCAGCTCCTGGGGTAGGCTATTCCACAGATTCACAGTTTTTACAGTGAAGAAACCTTGTTGTCTCTGGAAATTAAACCTTTTTTTTTTCTCCAGACAGACGGCGTGCCCTCTTGTCTTTCAAGGGGATTTTACATTGAACAGTTTTTCTCCATATATCTTGTATGGGCCATTTATATATTTATACAGGTTTATCATATCTCCCCTTAAATGCCTCTTCTCTAGACTAAACAAATTTAACTTCTTTAATCTCTCCTCATAACTAAGGTCCTCCATGTCCCTTGACAGTAGCCCCCTGTTTACCATTTTCCAACTCTAGGACATCCTTTCTATGAACTGATGCCCAGAACTGAACTGCATATTCCAGATGGAGCCGCACCAATGATTTTGGTCTCCTGATAGAGCTGGAAAATCTCCCAAGTGCCACCAGGATCCACCCTGAGTCTTCAACAAAAAAGCAGTGGTACCTCCTGGCCCAGGGACAGATTAGCAGATTGATCCCTGACAGGGGTGTAGCCTGAAGTTCCTGGGCTCCAATGCAAAATCTCTACAACACGCTTCAAAGTTTTATGTATTATTTATAGTATGGGCCTCCTCAAATTGGCAAGAGACACTGTGTAGGCCACCTAAACTCTTGGGCTCAGATGTAACCTTATCCCTCAAGTCACGCCACTGATCAATGGCATGTACGGGCCTTCACCCTGCTTTCAGTATCTGTCCAACAGGCTGTGCATTTTTGGTTCAGCAGGTACATAATGTTAATTGGTTTCTGATTGATGTCTGGTCAGTGGCATGCGATGTAGTAATAACAATGTCGCAGCAGGACAAGGGTGTGCGCAGCAGTCAAATACAGTGGGGAAAAAAGTATTTAGTCAGCCAACAATTGTGCAAGTTCTCCCACTTAAAAAGATGAGGCCGGCCTGTAATTGACATCATAGGTAGACCTCAACTATGAGAGACAAAATGAGAAAACAAATCCAGAAAATCACATTGTCTGATTTTTAAAGAATTTATTTGCAAATTATGGTGGAAAATAAGTATTTGGTCAATAATAAAAGTTCATCTCAATACTTTGTTATATATCCTTTGTTGGTAATGACAGAGGTCAAACGTTTTCTGTAAGTCTTCACAAGGTTGGCACACACTGTTGCTGGTATGTTGGCCCATTCCTCTATGCAGATCTCCTCTAGAGTAGTGATGTTTTGGGGCTGTCGCTGGGCAACATGGACTTTCAACTCATTCCAAAGGTTTTCTATGGGGTTGAGATCTGGAGACTGGCTAGGCCACTTCAGGGCCTTCAAATGCTTCTTACGAAGCCACTCCTTCGTTGCCCTGGCGGTGTGCTTGGGATCATTGTCATGCTGAAAGACCCAGCCACGTTTCATCTTCAATGCCCTTGCTGATGGACGGAGGTTTGCACTCAAAATCTCACGATACATGGCCCCATTCATTCTTTCATGTACACGGATCAGTCGTCCTTGTCCCTTTGCAGAGAAACAGCCCCAAAGCATGATGTTGCCCCCCCCCAAAGTTTCACAGTAGGTATGGTGTTCTTTGAATGCAACTCAGCATTCACTCTCTTCCACACACAACGAGTTGTGTTTCTACCAAACAGTTCTACTTTGGTTTCATCTGACCATATGACATTCTCCCAATACTCTTTTGGAACATCCAAATGCTCTCTAGAAAACATCAAACGGGCCCGGATATGTACTGGCTTAAGCAGGGGGACACGTCTGGCACTGCAGGATCTGAGTCTCTGGCGGCGTAGTGTGTTACTGATGGTAGCTTTTGTTACGTTAGTCCCAGCTTTCTGCAGGTCATTCACTAGGTCCCCCTGTGTGGTTCTGGGATTTTTGCTCACGTTCTTGTGATCATTTTACCGCATGGGGTGAGATCTTGCATGGAGCGCCTGATCGAGGGAGATTATCAGTGGTCTTATATGTCTTCCATTTTCTAATTATTGCTCCCACAGTTGGTTTCTTCACACCAAGCTGCTTGCCTATTGCAGATTCAGTCTTCCCAGCCTGGTGCAGGTCTACAATTTTGTTTCTGGTGTCCTTCCGCAGCTCTTTGGTCTTCACCATAGTGGAGTTTGGAGTGTGACTGTTTGAGGTTGTGGTGTCTTTTGTACTGATAACAATTTCAAACAGGTGCCTTTACTACAGGTAATGAGTGGAGGACAGAGGAGTCTCTTAAAGAAGAAGTTACAGGTCTGTGAGAGCCAGAAATCTTGCTTGTTTGTAGGTGACCAAATACTTATTTTCCACCATAATTTCCAAATAAATTCTTTAAAAATCAGGCAATGTGATTTTCTGGATTTGTTTTCTCATTTTGTCTCTCATAGTTGAGGTCTACCTATGATGTCAATTACAGGCCTCTCATGTTTTTAAGTGGGAGAACTAGCACAATTGGTGGCTGACTTAATGCTTTTTTTTCCCCACTGTATGTGTAAAATATTGATGGATGCATCACATATAGTTTGGAATTTTACTGGACAAAATATTGCAGTATGCTGCACTATTTGGTCTGTATTTTTTGGTCTAGAAAGGGGTGATAGCATCAAAAATTTCAGTGGGCTATGAGCATCACTGGCCATTTTTTCCTGAAAGCAGGTTCCAAAAGATGGCAGGTATGGCCTAGATTGATCTGACTGGTGGGGAAAGTAAAAGATTTAAGTGCGTTGTCATGTCCAGAAGGCAACCTGGACCTGTGAGTTACAGCCTTGTAAAAGTACAGTATAAAATGTACTTTAGAAATGAATATCTCACATATCAACTATCTTATGAATAGGAATTTGAAATAGGAATTTGTTGAATGCAGCTGCATACCTAAAAAGACCCAAAATACTAAAATCTAGGAAGCTAACTCTCTAGGCATCCTACAGCAATATAAATAAAATCCATAATTAAATAAATAGATTGCATGACTGGTATATTGTGGGGGCTCTAGCAGTGTAACAATATAAGAACTAACTGTGCTGCACCAAAAATAATAAATTAGAATTCATTTAAAGGGGTTGTCCAGGATAAAATAAAAAAATTAACCCTAAACTAAACCCCTACCCCTGCCTAACTTCTAATTTACTTACACCCGGAAACGGAACGTCACCAATACTCCCCCCTTCCCCATCCCCATCATACTTACCTGTCTTCATTCTTCTGTAAATGAAGCGTCACTTCCTCCTTCTCTGCTGGTGCCTGCGCAATAGATCCTATTGTGCAATCACTGGCAGACGAAGAGAAGAAGCCTGGTTCCCTCACATTCACAATATAGCTCTGTTGGCTCTATTGCGCAGGCACCGCAGAAGTCCACAGAAGAAGGAGCCTGCGGGACAGAAGAAAGTGATCTCCAGGACACAGAAGACGGGTAAATATGATGGGATGGGATGAGGGGGGCTGAGTTAGGTAGGTAGGGCTAGTAGTCCGTGGGCTAGCTAGGGAAACAGGGAGGGGTGTTAGAGAGCGAGGGGGAGGAAGAGCTAAGACAACACAAAGCTAGCTACTCATGTAAGCAAATGCTGAAGATGCCAGGAGCTCCCAGGGAAACTCAGAAATCACTCAAAACACTGCTAAAGGTATTTCGGTACACTTATTAACCCATTAATAGCACCAATAGCACTTTTTAAAAAAAAGTTTTTTTGCCCGAAGAACCCCTTTAAGCACTCACCTGCAATATTTTTTATGACTGAAATGGAATCTGTCAGCAGTAAATTGGTTATAAACCTAATCCCAGTACCTTGTAGAGGGGATTCTACAGTTTCCAAATATGCCTCTGTTATTCAATCTTGGAGCATTATATTCATGTAAATTGCTGTTCATATGAAAATGAGAGGAAAAGTGCTTTGGGGCATGCTTAGCTTGCCGAGCTGTGGTCTCAACTCTAGATTCCATGGCAAAGCACTTTCCCCTCATTTCCATATAAATAAAAATGTGATTTACATGAAAATGGGGCTTTAAAGCTGAATAACAGGCATATATTGTGAAATTGTAGAATCACCTCTGCAAGGTGCTGGGATTAGGTTTATAACCAGTTTACTGCTTATAGACTGCCTTTAAATAACAGCAATAAAATATGCAATTTTATCAGTAAATTTTAGATCTTGAGTTGGGAGATGCTTTAATAAGGACCTTTCACGTCCTCATGTATATGCTGTTTTACATACCGCTAGAAAGCCGACAGCGCGCTGAATTCAGCGCACTGCCGGTTTTCCCAGTATGTGCCCCGGCGCTGGAGATATCGGGGGTCATAGTTTCATGGTTCACCGTCAGAAGGGCATTCCTGACAGTCTAGCTACTATGACAGTCTGCCCTACTTGACCATAGACTTGTACTGGGGAGGGTCGATCCTCACAGTAGTGTCATCGCTGGGCTGTAAGGAATGCCCCCTCTGACAGTACAGGGCTATGGACGAGTACAGAGAGAGGGAGCGTTCCTTACAGACCAGTGATGACGCTGAGCTGTGAGGAACGCCCCCCCCCCAGTACAGGACTATGGGACACGTACGGTCAGGGAGGACGTTCCTCACAGCGCAGCTAGAATGTCAGGAACGCCCTTCTGACGGTGAACTGTGAAACTAAGACCGCCGATATCTCCAGCCCCGGGGCACATGCTGGGAAAGTCGGCAGTGCACTGAATTCAGCACGCTGTCGGATTTCTAGCGGTATGTAAAACATGAAGACGTGAAAGGTCCTCTTTAAGTACAGTATTCTTTTTTTGTTCCTACATTGACAGCCATATTCATTCCGATATAATGTTAGCAGAGGTTTTTCCAGCAGAATGGAATTTGTTCTGATTAATGTTAATCATTATCATTGAATTTATGAATTTAAAGTAATTGCTTGAAGGGCAATTGCATAAAAGAATATTCTCTAAGTATTCCTAATCACTCCAAATCCCCTAATATTATTATGTGAACTCAGAAGACAATTTAGTTGCTGGAATAATAATTGTGCGTGGAGAATTGCTGAAAGAATAATTGCTGTACTGTTACTATTATCCTTGCTCAACAGTTTATTTTCCAAAAGTTTTCCATCTGCCGCACAGTTGGTCTTTATCTTGATAACTGAGCATAACTGTTTTAAAGATAATGGTTTTATCTATCACAATTCTAACTGTAATATAACTGACGAAAAAACTTCATAAAGTTGTGACACATTATTCTTAAAGGGGTTGTCTATTTTCCGACAAATATTGAAAGACAAATGTTATTGTTTGTGTATGAAAAATTCTTCTATATCTCTGCTTTCTGTCATTCATTCAGCTTATTTCCAGTGGATAAAAATCAGTCCATGGTCATGTGATGGACACACAGGTGTACAGCTCGTTACCAGGCAGTTGTCTGATTTCTATGATGTGACTGTAGCAAGTTGTGCACCTGTGTGTTCATCACATGACCATGGACTGATTTTTACCCATTAGAAGAAAGCAGAATGAATGACAGCCAGTGGTGAACCTAGCCTCTTTGCTGCCTGAGGTGGACTATAGAAAGACGCCCCCCCCCCCAAAAAAAAAAAAAAATAAAAAATTGAATTTCCATGCTACTAGCTTCACACGCTGTTATCGTCGCACAATATACACAATACACAAAGTTATGAAACAGTTTTTAAGAATTCTTCTTACTGCATTACTTCAGTATCAGATCAACAACACAGTACTAACAATGAAAGTAACTTCACACATCTTCTGCTTGGTGGATGGACAAGCCCACGTGGCCCCCATTCTCTATAATAGGAGCGCCGCAGATAGCTGAGTACTGGACTTCGGCTATCTTTGGCACTCCCATTGAAGTGAATGAGAGCCACGCGGGTTCGTCCATCCACCAAGTGACACACCTATACAGTATATATGGCTGCGGTCAGGCTGAATTCCCACCCAGTGGGGGAAAAAAAAACAATTCTCAGGCTCAGTGAGGGTCTCAGCAGACAGACACCCATCACTCAGGTATTTATCCTCTATTATTTAGGTATGCCTCACTTTTCCAGGCATCTGACCCACATTGTCCTCACCTACACAAAGCCCCCATCCTGCTGCTACCCCAATTATAAAATATATGATATAACCCTCCATAATGAATAATACTCCCAAGTGCATCTTTATATTAATAATGTCTGTGTGTAAGCTGTATAAATAGTGCCCCTTATTAATAATGCCCCAGGTGTTAACTAATTAAAAGGTTTTCCAGGTCATTAATAAACTAATCAGTGGGGCTCAAAAACACAGGACCCCTACTGATCAGCTTTTTGAATAAACTGTGGTACCTATGTAAGCTCTGTGACCACTTCTCTGTTTACATAGTGTCATTCATCTTATAGCGGCCATGTAATGTAACTACAGACTTGTCCTATACACGTCTGTGACAAAGCTGTAATTACATGACACGGTCACTATAAACAGACAGCGTGTGATATAAACAGGTGCCATAGCCCCTGCCTATAGCGCCCCATTTACACACACTATAATGTTCCATAGCAGCCCCTGCATGCAGTATTACGGCCCACAGCGGCCCCTGCACACTGTATTATGCCTCGCAGCGGCCCCTGCACACGGTATTATGCTCCATAGTGGCCCCTGCACACGGTATTATGCTCCATAGTGGCCCCTGCACATGGTATTATGCTCCATAGTGGCCCCAGCACACAGTATTATGCTCCATAGTGGCCCCTGCACATGGTATTATGCTCCATAGTGGCCCCAGCACACAGTATTATGCTCCATAGTGGCCCCTGCACATGGTATTATGCCCCGCAGTGGCCACTGCACACGGTATTATGTTCCACAGCAACCCCTGCACACAGTATTATGCTACCTAGTGTCGTCAACACATGGTATTATGCCCCATATTGGCCCCTGCACAAGGGTATTATGCTCCATAGTGGCCCCTGCACACGGTATTATGCTCCATAGTGGCCCCTGCACATGGTATTATGCTCCATAGTGGCCCCTGAAAATGGTATTATGCCCCATAGACCCAGGGGAGGTGACAAACATAAAAAACAGTATTACCTATCTAGGACACCGGTGCACTCCCTCTAGCTTTCGGCCCTGCTTAATTGCGCACACAAGTCTTGTGATCAGGCCAGTGACGCAACCTGATGACGTCACCAGAGCGCCTAAGCCTGCTCGGAGTAACATCGGATCGCAGGAGAGGTAACAATGGTTTTTATGTTTATCACCTCCCCTGGGTCTCCGATTATTATACTCTGGAGTCTGAAAATACCCCAGAGTATAATAATAGTAATATTTGAGGCCCGTGGCATCACTTACCGATGCCCGCGGATGCTCACAGCGGCATCCACTTCCCCTTCTGCGTCCCATAGCAGAAGGGGAAGCGGAGGTGGCCACGAGAAGACGCGAGGTAGGTAAATAAATAGTCCGTTACCTGCTGGGAATATATATAAAAAAAAAAGTTCTCCTCACCTACCTGCGATGCCTTGATGGAGCCGCTGCCTCCTTCTTGTCTGCGATGTCTGCGTGTCAGCGTAGGAGGCGCGATGACGTCATTGTATCACCACCTGCGCTGACATGCAGAGGTCTCGTAAACCAGCCCAGCATTTTATTTTTAAATAAATAGTAAAAATGCCGCCCCGCGGACAGTGACAGATAGTGCCGCCTGAGGCAGCCGCCTCACTTCACCTCATTAGCGGTGAGCCCCTGATGACAGCATACAGAGAACTAGAAAACTCTAAGAAATCTATACAGAAAGTATATTGGAAAATTGTAAAACTTTTCATTATTCAAACAATAACATTTGTCTGAAGCTGCACAACCTATTTAACCCAATAGTGACTGGCATATAGACTTTTGTAATGGGCCTTATTCTGCCACAATTTTCTTTCTATGTCAGTTGCAGTGGAATAATGTGGTGCTCACAGCCACCCGGATACAGCAAGTCTCGGATTCTGGGCATTTAATCCCTTAAATTTATATATAACCCTACACATATGCCTTGTCCATATTCCATAAACAAGATAAATTAATGAATAAATAGACTCAGGGTGGGTTCACACCTGCGCTTGCTGTCCGTCCGTTGCCAATCCAGTGAAAATCTCGGCGAACTGGATTGGCATCGGATACAGACCGGTCAGCGACGCATTGGTTAAAAACCCATTCATTTGAATGGGTTTTTAAAGCAATGCGCGGGGTGTGCACTTACACCCTCTGCGCTGCGAATCATTTTTTTTCGTCGGAAACAAAGTCGGACACGCAGGACTTTGTGTCTGACGAAAAATAGGATTTGCAGCGCAGAGGGTGTAAGCGCACACCCGCGCATTGCTTTAAAAACCCATTCAAATGAATGGGTTTTTAACCAATGCGTCGCTGACCGGGTCTGTATCCGATGCCAATCCAGTTCACCGAGATTTTCACTGGATTGGCAACGGACGGACACCAAGCGCAGGTGTGAACGAAGCATCAGTTGTACTAAATTCCTCATAATTTATTGATTACATATTAAAAAAGCTAGAAATTAATCAATTAAAAACTTCTACAAAAAATGTCATGGCTGACAACTTCCAGTTCCAAGTAATATCATTGCCAGAATAAAGGCCATGGGGCAAAATGTGCATTGGGACTGAAGGTTGGAGGTCATGGCTGCAACGCTACATCTATATTTATGTTTTGTCCATTCCATGTTTATGACTTAGGCCCTGGCTGGGGAAATGAAGGCAGAAGTGGGTGAGAGCGATGCTGCAGTGAGAGATTCTTAGCGTCCACTTTAATGTCCTCCCAACATCTGCTATATAACAGAGACTTAGTAGCAGTGCCTACAATAAGAGACACCTTTGATAGGAAGCAATTAACTCCTCTACGTTATGGTCATACAACATCCAGGGAATGCAGCATGAAGACGGCGCCATAGAGGAGGTTTAACATTGTGATTTTGAAAATCTTTAATTTAATTAAGTTTTTAAAGCATAACAAAACTGAAACCCTCATATGGCTCTATGAATGGAAAAATAAAAAAGTTATGCGGAATTGTATCACGTTTTTGTACCCACAGCGATTTTTATAGAAAGGCCGCAGAGTTTTCCTTTGCGGACTTTCTGCTTCCATTATACCAATAGAGAAACCACAGTTTCCGTAAGTATAATTTACATGCTGCGCTTTCCAAAAATGAGACAGTTTTGGAAATCACAGCAATTCAGATAAAATAGTCCAGAGAAACAGTACAAAGATCCAACAGCTGCCCAGCCACAGATCAGTGATCAGAGGGAGAAAGGTTAACCCTTACTTAGCAGCTATTGGAAGTAGTCAGATACTGTATGTCAAATGGCAATACAACCACATGATGTTGTACCTAGGTCCTTAAACTGGCTTCACACAAGCGTGAAGGGGAATTATTGATATACATGTTTTGAATGTGGATCTTAACCACTTCCATACCAGATGCTTTAGCCCCCCTTCCAGACCAGGCACATTTTCAAGTTTTAGCCATGTTCCAGTTTAACTGAAAATTGCTTTTCTATTACTGTTCCAACCTACATGTATTTGGTCTCCTTTTTCTCGGAACATAATGGGCTTTCATATTTTATAACAAAATAAGCAATACATTTTACTTTTTACAAAAATATAGAGGGGAAAAGGGGAAAAAAGTTTACAAAAATGCTTTTTCCTACATTTAAACACATGATAACCTCAAAAAAATAAATTATATTAAATATATATATTCTAAAATATATTTTCTTATTTCTGCTGTTTGTGGGCCTACAGCAGAGCCTGCAATGAATGGTGCGCAAACTGGCTTTTGAAGGCCAAATTTTCCATAGCTGGTCTGCTGACACCATACAGTACTATCATTGCAGCTGCTGTGAAGGCCCAAAACAATATGAACACCCCCCCAAATGACTCCATTCAATAAATTAGACCCCCCAAGGTATTCAATAAAGGAAATATAAAAGATATTGGACCTCTGTTTTTTTTTCAGACTTTTCATTGAATTTGGTGGAAAAAAAAATGAACATGTGAATTCAGGTGACTATTTTTAAAATCTGGTGAGTGCTACTTGAGAAACACACCTGATAACATATTTAGCAACTTATGCCGTTTTCATAGATACCAAATGTAGGTGCCTTCCTTACTTGCTGGGCCTACAGCAGAGCCTGCAATGAATGGTGAGCAAACTGGCTTCTGGGGGGCCAAATTTTCCATAGCTGGTTTGCTGACACCATACAATAACAATAATGACAATAACCTTCATGTATATAGCACAAAAAATCTGCTTTTATATGACAAATGCATTTGAGGCTGAAGATATATGCAGCGGCTCTGACTGCACACGAGACGGCCAGTAACAAGTTGTAGACAATAATGAATACATTTCTTTCCTATACTGTACTATGTGCGTCCAGAGCCACTGCATGTCTGCACCCTAAAAGTATGACAATAACCTTCATGTATATAGCACAAAAAAAATCTGCTTTTATATGACAAACGTATTTTAGGCTGCAGATACAGTACATGCAGCGGCTCTGACTGCACACCAGACGGCCAGTAACAAGTTGTAGATAATAAATTTTGTGCCGCCAGAACCGCTGCATGTCTGCATCCTAAAAGTGGAAAAATAATCTTTATTTATGGGCTATAAAAAATATGAATTTATGTAGATAGATGGATAAAAAATAGATAAAAGATAGATAGATAGATGAATAGATAAATAAGATAGATAGATAGATAGATAGATAGATAGATAGATAGATAGATCGATAGATATGGGAGACAGAAGAGAGTGGGGGGCACTCAGGGGGGGGGGGAGTGTGTGTGTGTGTGTGTGTGTGTGTGTGTAGTGATTTTTACTTACCAATCTCCCTCTGTCAGGATTTGAGGAGGGGGAGATTGGAAGCCACTTTTTATCTTTTTATTATTTACTTTATGTGAGCCTTCTACAGGCTGTCACAATGCTTACATGCCCCAGAGACCACTATTTCCAATCAGGGTCGTCTCTGGGCAAAACTCCATGATCATAGCTGTCTTCTGACAGCTGACAACGGAGTATTGCTGGGGGTGGAGGCAGAAGTGCCGATCTCCATCTCTGCTAGGCTAAGGAGAGGGAGATCGGCGTTCAGCCAATGAAGTTTGTCGCATGTGATCGCTGTGACAGCCAATCACAGCGATCACATGCCCGTAGACCACACAGAGTGGTCTCCGGGCAAATCTCTGAGGTCCCTGCTATCTATTGACAGCAGAGATTTCGGAGCTGTGTGCAAGGGGAGGGGCGCAGAGGAGCATATTCTGCTCATGCGCCAGTCAATGTGATCTCTGTGACTGGCTGTCACAGCAATCTCATGCCCGGAAGCCACACAGAGTGGTCTCCGGGCAACACTCTGAGGTCCCTGCAGTCTGTCAACAGCGGGACTTCAGAGCTAAGTTCAGGAGGGGAGTGGGGGCACAGCGGAGGAATCGGCTCATGTGCCGATTAGCATTGTCACAGCGTCACAGCGATCACAGACCTGGAGACCACACATAGTGGTCTCTGGGCAAAGCTTTAAGGTCTCCGCTGTCTATTGAAAGCGGGACCTCAGAGCTTAGTACAGTGGAGGGGGTGCAGTAGAGCTAGTTCTGCTAGATGTAGCGGTACGTCCTTGCAGAACTAGACAACCACCTTCCGGACATATATACTCTATGGACGGTACGGAAGTGGTTAATAACCCCTGTGCTGTCGGAGGATTAACCTGATTTATGCCAAAGCAAGGTGATATTCATAAACAAGGCGTACCCCGTGGGAGGTCATGCTTCTATACAAAAATCTATGCCACCTTGCAGTTGTCGTATATTTCAGGCATCATTTACACCATAGCACTGCCACACCAATACCCCTTTTTTGAAAGAGGTGATGAAATGCCTCTTGCAACAGAGGTACATCAGGAACAGGCCAGAACATAAAGATAACAGAGACCATGTCTGAGGCTAACGTCCCATTTTGTTGAAAAGCTGGCTACATAAAGAATGCAAAATTTAAATGAAACACTTATACTTTTCCCTTCTGCTCAATCCACTCCTGACTTTGGCTAAAAAAAACGCAGGAAAATCTGCAACAAAAACCCCCCAGCTTTTCTGCAGTGTGAGGCCTTAGCCTAAAACAGGTATCCAAAGTACAACTTCAGGACAGATAGCAGAGTTAAAAAAAAAAAAAAAAATAGAAGCCGATAGTCCAAACATACACAGCAGAAGTCCAAAGTCCACAGGTAGCAGAGTTACATGCATGGCAGATGTAAGGACTTGCATCGAAACATGGCAAATGGAGAGAGACAAACGTCCAAATACGGCAGTCAGAAGAACAAATGCATCTACGCAGACAAGGATACAAGGCCGAAGGGCAAATGTGTCCACATAATTACAGACATGACTCTGGCATCAAAAATAATTCAGACATACAAGCAGAACAACAACATGCATGTGACCAAATAACAAATCAAAAAATAGACAGCTGAACATTTCAAACCCAGGGTGTCGCTATAGAAGCAGCCTTATATACAGTCACACAGGGAAGGAAGCTTTCTTATCTTCACACTAATGATGATTATATCTTATATTATATTATTAAAAAATAAGAGCACTCATAGAGGTATCCAGTAGAGATGGGCGAACCTCTCAAGATTCATTTCGTGTTTGGGTTTAGCAGCTCGAGTCCCTGATTCGTTTCAGATATGAACCACACCTTAAAACATAGTGTAGAATGCTCTTAGGGCTCCTAGGAACCTATCTTTCCAATTTCTAGCTCACTAAGGCAAACACAGCCGAAGTTATGTCAAAGTGAGATACAAAAGATAAAAGATACAAAAGATACATTATTATACTCTGGGGTCTCCTAATAGGGGGAGGCCAAAGGGAGGCATAAAAAAAAAAAATTCATGCTCAACTTCCGTAACCTCCTTTGGACCTCCTTGTGGTATCCGTCGCTCTCCTGGTTTATGTCTGGCACTCTTCTCTGAAGTCTTTTAGGGGTCACAGCTGAGGCCTGTGATGATTGGGCCACCAGCGGTCACATGGGCATGCTGATCGTCTTAACACCAGGGTATAATGCAGTGGCCATTTAGTTTGTCCAAGACGAATCTCCATTTGTTCAGTTTCGTAAAAAAAAAAACAATAATTTGGAATGTTCGGGTCAAACCAAATATATATATATATATATATATATATATATATATATATATTATATATATAGTTTCGCCATGGGATTGTTTCTTCATTTCTATAATACACTGCAATACTATTTGGGTTTTTCCTGTTCATATTTTTATTTTCTACATTCTAGATGATTGTTGAGGACATAAAAACTATGAAGAAACGCCCGTATCAAACAAAAAAGTATTAAACAAACTACAAACTAGAATTTGTTTCATATTTTAGTTTCTTTAAAGTAGCCCAACTTTGTTTTGATGATAGCTTTGCACAGTCTTCAGCTTCATGAGGTAGTTACTTAGAATGGTTTTCCAACAGTCTTGAAGGGGTTCTCAGATGTTGAGTGCGTGTTGGCTATTTGCTGCTTTTCTTTTAGTCTGAAGTTCAAATCACCTCAAACCATCTCCGTTTGGTTTAGGTTGGATAATTGTGGAGGCTATGTCATCCTACAATACACTCCATCACTCTTCTTCTTGATCAAGTAGCCCTTACATAACACTGAGGTGTGTTTGTGGTCATTATCCTGTTGAAAAACAATGGATGGTTCAACTACAAAACCAGATGGGATGCATGTCACTGCAGAATGCTGTGTTAGCCATGCTGGTTAAGTGTGCCGTGAATTTTGAATATATCACCAGCAATGCATCTCACATAACAGCTATAACCAAAAATCTCAAATGTTGACTCTTCAGACCATAGTGCAAATGTTCTCTGGTTTAATATTCATTCTTTGTGTTTATTGGCTCATGCAATTCTCTTATTTTTGTTGCTGTTCTTCAGTAGTAGCTTCTATTCAGCAATTCAACCATAAAGGCCTGATACTTGCAGTCTTCTTATACTGTTGATTTTTAAATCTGTCTGGTACTTTGTGAAGCATTTATGTGGTCTATAATCTGTGGTGCTGTTAATTTGCATTTTCTGGGGATGGTAACTCTAATGAACATATGCTCAGCATCAGAGGTAACTATTGATCTTCCTTTCCTGTGGCAGTCCTCATGAGAGTAAGTTGCAAAGTTGCACCATAGTGATTCCTAGTTTTTATAACTGCACTTGAAGATTCCTTCAAACTTATTGGAGCCTTCTGGATTGGCTGACTTTGTGTCTTATAGTAATGATGGACTGTCATTCCTCTTAGTTAAATGACTGTTTCCATAATGTAGATTAGAACAGTAGCTGAATAGGCTAAACACTGTACTGTGTACCAATCCTTCCTGTGTCCTCTGTACAACACAACTGAAGGCTTTAACCCTTTCATGCCTCTGTCAGTTTTTGTTTTTGCATTTCCATTTTCTCTCTCCCAATTCCAAGAGCCATAACTTTTTCATTTTTTAGTTCACAGAGTCACATGATGGCTTATTGTTTGCGGGACAAATTGTACTTTGTAATGGCACCATTCAATATCCTCTGCAATGTAGTGGGAAGCTGGAAAAAAATTCTGAATGAGGTGGAATTGGAAAATAAATGCATTTGCGCCAAATTCTTATGGGTTTCATTTTTACGGCATTCACTATGTGGTAAAAATGACATGTTACCTGTACTCTGCGGGTCAGTATGATCATGGCAATACCAAATTTAGATAGTATTTGTAATATTTTGATACCTTTTAAAAAATGTAAAACTTTGAAAAATAGAAAAAAACATTTGTGTCGCCATATTGTGACACCTGTAACTTTTTCATATTTACGTATATGGAGCTGGGTATGGCGTCTTTTTATGCGGGACAAGATGGCGTTTTTATTGATACCATTTTTGGGAAGTTCTGATAGTTTGATCTTTTTTGATTCCATTTTATATAGGAGGCAAAGTGTTGAAAAAATTGCCATTTGGTAATTTTGATTTTTTTTTTCCCCGTTATGCCATTCACTGTATGGGATAAATATTTTTATATTTTAATAGTTCAAACATTTTGGAGAGCAGGGATAGCAAAAGTGTTTATGTTTATTATTGTTTATTTATTTTTATATGTGATCTAGGGAAAGGGGGGTGATTTGAACTTTTATATTTTTTTATACTTTTAAAAACTTTTTTATTTTTATTTTTCTTTTACTAATATATTGCATTGTATAGTAAAATACATTGATACATAATGACAAGCCTGGGAGCCTTCAAAAGGCTCCCGGCTGTCATGGCAACCGATCACCGCCCTCCAATGACGATCCAGAGGGCGGCGATCGGTCAAAAAACAAGAAGCACTATGGAATGAATAGATGTGTCCAAATGTTCAACTGGTACGGTAGGTGTATATGTTGATAATAGGTTGTATTGCTGAGTGCAGGTGGATAAGTGTGTAAAAGGTTATAAACAGATTATACAGGTGCATCTCAATAAATTAGAATATTTTTGAAACGTTCATTCATTTCAGTAATTCAGTAATACAATTCATAATCAGCGTCTTCCATGATTGTGTGTCCTACTGAACCCAGGCTGAGGGACCATTTAAAGGCTTAGGAAACTTTGGCAGGTGACACACTGAATTTACAATACTGAACTTTTTTACAATATTCTAATTTTCTTAGCTTTGGGTTTTCATTACCTGTAATCCTTAATCAACATTTACAGAAATAAAACACATGAAATAGAACACTCTGTGTGTAAAGAATCTAGAAAATATAGGAGGTCACTTTTTTAATTTAATTACTGAAAGAAATAAACATTTCAAAGATATTCTAATTTATTGAGATGCATCTGTATTTCCTTTTTATATTAGTACAGCTGATCTTGAGTATTTAAATATGGTGGCCTCAGTAGCTGAACAGCCGCCATAGCTGCACTGACGCCTCAGTCAAAGCTGATTTTGGGGTGGATTGCTGGCCCCAGACCTCGCTCATTCGTTACCATGACAGCCAGGAGCCTATTGAGGGCTCCCAGGCTTGTCTTTAGATACATTACATACTGTACATATTACATATATTACATATTACATACATATTACAGGCTATATATATGAAAAAAATAAAAAAAAGTTAAAGTTCAATCACCCCTTTCTCTAGATCCCATATGAAAATAAATAAAAAGTTTCAAATAAATACATCTTAGGCATCCCTATGCCCCAAAAGGCATGGTCTACAACCATATAAAAGGAGCCAAATCACAATTTTTTTGCTGTTTCGCCTCTCAATCAAAACATCGGGCATTCCCCAAAAATGGCATAAATAAAAAAGTATATCTGACAACTCCAAGAATTTTTTTTTTGCTGAAAAAACTATATAAAATCCTCAAAATCATACTGATCCTTAAAATACAGGTAACAGATCATTTTGGCTACACAGTGAACGTAGTAAAAATGAAGCTCGTAAGAAAGTTGCACAAACACAGTTTTTCTCCACTTCCACTCCATTCTGAATTTTTTCCAGCTTCCCAGTACATCATATAGAATATTGGTACTATTACAAAGTACAATTTCTCCTGCAAAAACTAGGCACTCATACAGCTCTCTGATCGTAAAAGATAAAATAGTTATGGTTTTTGGAAGACATGCAGTCAAAAAAGGAAACTGAAAAACCGTAAAAATGACTGCAGTGAGAAGGAGTTAATATGTGTGTATCGCACTTTATAATAGGTCTTTACAGTCGTAAATTGAAGTTAAAGTGTAGA
This sequence comes from Leptodactylus fallax, assembly GCA_947044405.1. Lineage (NCBI taxonomy): Eukaryota > Metazoa > Chordata > Amphibia > Anura > Leptodactylidae > Leptodactylus > Leptodactylus fallax. The sequence goes on from CAMRHE010000414.1 coordinate 996,573, forward strand.
AGTGATTTGACTGAGAAATGTGGTAGGGTTACTGGGGTAAAATGTCTAATTGTTTTTACAGATTTGTTTAACCCCTTAGCGACCCAGGGCATAATAGTACGTTCTGCGTCGCATGAAAATGTATGGAGAGAACTCAGGAGCTGAGTTCTCTCCATACAGGGCGGATGCTGGCTGTATAATACAGCCAGCACCCGCTGTTAACAGCAGGACCGCGGCATCTAAATTGCCATGGGCGCCGCCATTTTTCCCTTATCACTGCCCTTCAAAACGTCATCGGAGGGTGGCGATCGGTTGCCATGTGTAAGGGTTAAAATATAATTTGTACTATATCCTATACACTATATACAGGGAGTGAAATAGTCTGCAGATAGCCTGCATAGTTTAGAGATAGGAAGCAGACACTAAGTCCGGGACAGCACCCAAGAGTTTTGCTGTTCTCAGGAAAGATAAGGGAAAACATCCACATAATCAAGGAAAGAGATGTTGTTATGAGTAACTGAGTAAATCTGCCTAGTAGCGGAACCGGAAGGACCAAATATGTACATTAGTCACATGATTGTTGTGTAACCAGCTTATCTTTAAATACTATATGAATTATGCAATAAACGAAACCATTCTTACTAGATACCTGGGTGTGTTTGTACGTTTGTTTCCCGAGCTCGATACCTGTTCTCTACCTAATTAGGATTACGGTGACATTCATCCCGGGGAACTTGCCCCCCACACCATGACAGCCGGGAACCTATTGAAGGCTCCCAGGTTTGTCATTACATTAGAGCTATTCCACGATGTAGTATTGCAGTGAATAGTATGAGCGATCAGACCCCCTAGGTTTCAAGGTCCCTAGGGGGTCTGATTATAAAATTAAAAGAAGAGAAAAAAAAAGTTTTTAAAAGTATAAAAAAATAAAACACAAAAGTTCAAATCACCCCCCTTTCCCTAGATCAGATATAAAAGTAAATAAACAAAGGTAAACATAAACGCATTAGGTATCCCCACGCTCCAAAATGCCCGAACTATTAAAATATTAAAATATTTATCCCATACGGTGAATGGCGTAGCGGTGAAAAAAATCAAAATGGCCAAATAGCATTTTTTTCAACACTTTGCCTCCTATAAAAAATTGAATAAAAAGTGATCAAACCATCAGATCTTTCCCCAAATGGTATCAATAAAAATGTCCCGCATAAAAAGACGCTTTACCCAGCTCCATACTTGTAAATATGAAAAAGTTACAGGTGTCACAATATTGCGACACAAAATTATTTTTCTATTTTGCAAAGTTTTTAATTTTTTAAAAGGTATCAAAACATTACAAATACTATATAAATTTAGTATCACCGTGTTCATACTGACCTGCAGAATACAGGTAACATGTTATTTTTACCACACAGTGAACGCCATAAAAATTAAACCCATATGAAATTGGCGCAAATGCAGTTTTTCTCCAATTGCACCTCATTCTGAATTTTTTTCCAGCTTCCCAGGACATTTCACAGCATATTGAATGGTACCATTACAAAGTACAATTTGTTTAGCAAACAAAAAGCCATCATGTGACTCTGTGAACTGAAAAATGTAAAAGTTATGGCTCTTGGGATGTGGGGAGGGAAAAACAAAAATACAAAAACGAAAAATGGCCGGGTCCTTAAGGGTTTAAAGAAATGTTATTAATGTAATTTGTTTGTTTTATTTTTATGCTATTTTTGTATCGTATTGTATTATAGTCTGGTATTGTTTTATGTATTGCTGCTGCTTTCCCAGTTAGGAATCAACAAAGTTGTATTGTATCATATTTTTTAATGTGGTGGGTGCAAAGTGAATACATATAGCCTTTTATAAAACTCTTTCTTTAAAAATAAAATTATTTTTTGAAAAATCTTACTTTGTTTCAAAATGATTGGGTTAAGTACTAGAATGTATAGAAATAACCTCTCATAATTGAAGCTTTTATCTTATTTTATTTTATTCTTCTGTTACATATTGAAAGTTTTTGAGCAGCTGAAATGCAAAAGGAACTACAAAAAACAATAAAATAAAATGTGTATTGTGCTTATTGTTTCCATGGTGCAAAGAAAAAGTATTTAAAGTATCTAGAATTACTGAAGTATTTTATGGTAGTGTTTAGTATTTTACCTTCTGCTTTCATAACATAAAGTATTCTAACCATATATCATAGTGATGGCAAGGTCATACTAGAGGGATGCTTCTAGGTAGCAGACACTTAAAGACTTGCGAAAGTAATGGGTAAATGGACAAATATAAACAAACAAACATTACAAACAAGCGCATACCCTCAAGCAAACAGCCCTACAGTCATGGCCAAAAGTTTTGAGAATGATGCAAATATTAATTTTTACAAAGTCTACTGCTTCAGTTTTTCTAATGGCAATTTGCATATACTGCAGAATGTTATAAAGAGTGATCAGCTTAACAGCAATTACTTGCAAAGTCAATATTTGCCTAGAAAATGAACTTTATCCCCCAAAACACATTTCAACATCATTGCAGCCCTGCCTTAAAAGGACCACCTAACATCGTTTCAGTGATTGCTCCATTAACACAGGTGTGGGTGTTGATGAGGACAGGGCTGGAGATCAATCTGTCATGATTAAGTAAGAATGACACCACTGGACACTTTAAAAGGAGGCTGGTGCTTGCCATCATTGTTTCTCTTCTGTTAACCATGGTTATCTCTAAAGAAACACATGCATTCATCATTGCACTGCACAAAAATGGCCTAACTGGGAAGAGTATTGCAGCTAGAAAGATTGCACCTCAGTCAACAATCTATCGCATCATCAAGAACTTCAAGGAGAGAGGTTCCATTGGTGCCAAAAAGGCTCCAGGGCGCCCAAGAAAGACCAGCAAGCGGCAGGACCGTCTCTTAAAAGTGTTTCAGCTGCGGGATCGGGCTACCAGCAGTGCAGAGCTTGCTGAGGAATGGCAGCAGGCAGGTGTGAGTGCATCTGCACGCACTGTGAGGCGGAGACTCTTGGAGCAAGGCCTGGTCTCAAGGAGGGCAGCAAAGAAGCCACTTCTCTCCAGAAAAAACATCAGGGACAGACTGATATTCTGCAAAAGGTACAGGGAGTGAACTGCTGAGGACTGGGGTAAACTCATTTTCTCTGATGAATCCCCTTTTCGATTGTTTGGAACATCTGGAAAACAGCTTATTCGGAGAAGAAGAGGTGAGCGCTACCACCAGTCTTGTCTCATGCCAACTGTAAAGCATCCTGAAACCATTCATGTGTGGGGTTGCTTCTCAGCCAAGGGAATCGGCTCTCTCACAGTCTTGCCTAAAAACACAGCCATGAATAAAGAATGGTACCAGAATGTCCTCCAAGAGTAACTTCTCCCAACCATCCAAGAGCAGTTTGGCGCTCAACAATGCCTTTTCCAGCATGACGGAGCACCTTGCCATAAAGCAAAGGTGATAACTAAATGGCTCAGGGAACAAAACATAGAGATTTTGGGTCCATGGCCTGGAAACTCCCCAGATCTTAATCCCATTGAGAACTTGTGGTCAATCATCAAGAGACGGGTGGACAAACAAAAACCAACAAATTCAGACAAAATTAAAGCATTGATTCTGCAAGAATGGACTGCTATTAGTCAGGATTTGGTCCAGAAGTTGATTGAGAGCATGCCAGGGAGAATTGCAGAGGTCCTGAAGAAGAAGGGTCAACACTGCAAATATTGACTTGCTGCATTAACTCATTCTAACTGTCAATATAAGCTTCTGTTACTCATAATATGAATGCAATTATATTTCTGTATGTGATAAAAACATCTGACAAACACACATAAAAACCAGAGGGCAGCAGATCATGTGAAAATATAATATTTGTGTCATTCTCAAAACTTTTGGCCATGACTGTACAATCTCCTAAGAAAAACATTGGCAGTAATATGGATCATACTGAAGTGCTCAGTGACTTTATACATGGCAGATGTGACAGGCAATAATTGGAAATAGATATACCTAAAGGCATTTGTTCCTGATCATTGACAGCTCCATATTATAATACCCTTTTATATGTGGAGACCCACATGGACATTCATGAACATTGCTAGCTCCTTTACTCTGCAGGAGCAGGTCATCACTACTTTACCAATGGTTCATCCCCATACAGTTTGTATTTGTTTGCATGTTTACATGGCTTGATGTGTAAGATGCATAAAGGACATGATCATCCAGTAGTCAATCTTTTGAACATTTAAATGGGCTAATGATTAGGAATAAGTATTCCTAGGAATGCTTGTTTCCTATAGTATCCCTAGTATTCCTAGGAATGCTTGTTCCCTGTAATTGGTCCAATATTAGCATTCTATTGAGGCTTTTACTTTACATTCAAAAGATCATCATATTTGCTCAATTGTCTTTGCGCATTTAACTAAGTTATCAGGAAAGAGAGTGCCTAGAAAGACTTGTACCCGATAATTGACCCGATAATAGGGCCATTTAGGTTAATTACTGAAATTTCTTTAGTGCTAGATTTGCCAAAATGTACTATGAGTGCTAATAGGAAGTGTCAAGAAGTATCATCCATGAATTGGTAAACCACACAAACCCATGGAGCAGGGCCATCCATTCTGAAGCTGGTGGCACATACAAATCACCTATCCTTTTCACTACAGCCTCTGGAAGTGACATCAACGTGAACTAAGAACTTTGATTTAAAGCTATGCTGCATAGAATGGGTTTCCATGGTTAAATAGCTGTACACAAGTGTAAGGTCGCCATCCACAATGCCTGGACTCTACAGCAGAGTAAATGTGTTCTGTAGAAGGAAGACTTTTCACTATCTTTCAGTATGATGAATGAATCTTGGTTTGTCAGGTGCACTAAGAATACTACCTACTTGAATACATAGTGCCTACTGCTAAATTTGGTGGAGGATGGATAATGGTAAGGGCCTGTTTGCAAGATTTGGATCAGGACACTCTTTCCATTGAAGGGTAATGTCAATCCTACAACATACAAAGCCATTTTAAACAATTGACTGCTTCCAACAGTTTGGGGAAGACCTGTTTCTGTTACAACATGATTGTTTTCCTGTATACAACATCAAGGTCCATAAAGACGACATGTTTTGTGTGGAAGGACTTCAGTAACCTAATCTAAACTCCATTGCACACCTTCAAGAAGAATCCTGCTGCTGTCTAGAAAGGAAATTCTGAAACATTTATATGACAACCTGCATTGGTCTACAAGGTAAGGGCAAAAACCTTTATCACTCCTTCCAAAACACACACACACACTAAAAGTAAAACAAATCTGCAGTATGTCTGTACTTTGATTCAGGCAGTGTGATTCCTTGTATTCTACTTCAGAAATAATAGAATCACTCTATCAAATAGTTTCACAGCATACATATATTAGTCCAATGTTGTTACGGAGAGCTGATGTTATGCATTGGAACTATATACTGATCTTGCCTGCACCATTCATAATATACATCTGCTGCTGTTTTAATTATATCTATATCTATCTGCTGGTATGTTATTTTCCACTTTGTAATTGTATTAACTTTGAAACCACTGTCTCATTCCCCCTGCTGATTTCTCACCTATTCCTTCCTGATGTCTCTGATTCTATCTGCATGTTTACACCTTATACACATGAAACAAATGTATTCCCAGTTAGTATAAATTTGAGGGCAGTGGTCAGTTATGACTTTGGTCAGTGCATTTACCAAGTGCAGTTTCTAAGTGTATAGACCAGACTTAGGCCAGAATTGGACCAGAAGGGAACAAAAGGTAACAAGCCACTAAAAGGAAACTTAGTTATAAACTATAGAAATGCTTTTTACTTTAATCACTGTTGTTCTTCCCATTCTTGTAAAAACCACTTTTCCACCCCAAACCAGCCATGTCACTAAGAATATCTTTATCTCTCCATCTATTCTACCCCACCATCTGACCTTCTCTGCACAGCTACTCACACACCTGCTAGCCTTCCGCCCCAGAAACACACAACCCCCCACACTCTCTTCTCTTTACACCTGCTATCCTTCTCCCTGCTACTCCTCACTTCTGGCGACATATCTCCTAATCCTGGACTGCCCTAGCACCTCCCTGCTGTCAGATCTCTCCGCACAACGAAACCCCCTAAATCTTACACCTATCTTACCCGCTCCTGCCCCTCCCCGGTGCACTATGGAATGCTCGCTCTGTATGCAACAAACTTGACTACATCCACGACCTCTTCATTTCTCATAAATTATCATTTCTTGCTATCACAGACATGTGGATAACGCTCTCAGACACCACCTCCCCTGCTGCCCTCTCCTATGGAGGTCTGCAATTCTCGCACACTCCCAACCCCAACAATAAACCTGGTGGTGGTGTAGGCGTACTCCTATCTGACAATTTCTCCTTTGCCCCAATCCAACCGATACCTGCTCTCACCCTCCCCTCCTTTGACATGCACTCTATTCGCATTTACTCGCCCTCCAACCTCCAACTGCCAATCATATATCGACCATCAGGACCTACTGCTGCCTTTATCGACCACTTCACCACCTGGCTAATGCACTTCCTATCCACAGACACCCCCACCATCATCATGGGTGATTTCAACATCCCCATTAACACAAACCACCCCCCGGCTTCCAGTCTCCTGTCACTCACTACCTCCTTCGGTCTCTCTCAATGGTCCTCCTCTGCCACTCACACAAAGGGGCACACGCTGGACCTCATATTCACCCGTCTCTGCTCTCTAGTCAACCTCTCTAACTCTCAGTCCCCGCTCTCTGACCACAACCTGCTGACATTCTCGGCCCTCTCCTCTGAATTAGACCCCCCAACCCCTAAACCAACATGCCCCTGCAAGAACCTTAATCACCTTGACATCTGCACGCTCTCGGACTCTCTCCGACCACTTGCTGACATATCCTCACTCCAGGACTTCTACAACACGACCATCACTGCAGCCCTTGACTCTGTGGCCCCTCTCACTAACACCAGAACTCGGCCGATCAATAGGCAACCCTGGCACACTGACCTGACTAAAAAACTGAGACGTGCCTCACGGGTTGCAGAACGCCTCTAGAAGAAAAACTACTCCCAAGAGTACTTCCTTAGGTATAAAGAGGCAGTTCTCCCATTCAAGAATGCACACTCACCTCTGCAAAGCCGGTCTACTTCACCACACTAATATCTGCCCTATCCCGCAACCCCAAACAGCTATTCACTACCTTCAACTCCCTTCTCCATCCTCCTGTGCCCCCTCCGACATCACTTATCACAGATGATGACTTTGCCTCTTATTTCAAAAGCAAAATTGACACCATCAGAGACAGTCTCACCCTACACCCCGGACAGCCACTCTATCCAACTGCTCGGTGCTCTTCATCTTTAACCTGTTTCTCCACCGTCACTGATGAAAAGGTCTCCACCCTAATCTCTAAATCCCACCTCACCACCTGTGCACTCGATCCGATCCAGTCACATCTCATCCCCAAACTCTCCAAAGTCATTACTCCTGCCCTAACCCATCTCTTCAACTTATCCCTAACCAATGGATCCTTCCCTTCCGCCCTCAAACATGCTACTGTTGCACCTATACTTAAGAAACCCTCCCTGGACCTGTCCTCTCCAGCCAACTATCACCCAATCTCACTGCTCCCATACACCTCAAAATTGCTGGAGCAACATGTCCACTCCGAACTGTCCTCCTATCTCTCGTCCAATATGCTATTTGACAGACTACAGTCAAGTTTCAGACCCCATCACTCCACAGAAACTGCCCTAACCAAGGTCACTAACAACCTTCTAACTGCCAAAGCCAAACGCCACTATTCTGTCCTCCTCCTCGACCTCTCCTCTGCCTTTGACACAGTCGACCATTCCCTCCTGCTAGAAACTCCCTCATCCCTTGGCATCTCAGACCTGGCCCTTTCCTGGATCTCCTAATACCTCACCAACCGCACAATCAGCGTCTCCCACTCACACACCACCTCCCTGCCACAACCTCTCTCTGTAGGTGTTCCCCAAGGTTCCGTCCTAAGACCCCTCCTGTTCTCAATTTACACCCTAGGCTCATAGAATCCCATGGTTTCCATTACCATTGCTATGCTGACAATACCCAAATATATGTCTCTGGACCAGACATTACCTCTCTGTTGCCCAGAGTTCCAGAATGTCTAGCAGCCGTGGCCTCCTTTTTCTCCTCCCACTTTCTCAAACTCAACATGGAGAAAATGGAGTTCAGAATCTTCACCCCTCCATGCACCACCCCCCTACCTGACCCATCTATCAAAATTAATGGAACCACTCTCACCCCAGTCCCACAAGCCCGCTGCCTTGGGATAACCTTAGACTTTGACCTATCCTTCAAGCCACATATTCAAACCCTCAACACCTCCTGCCGCCTCCAACTCAAGAACATCCATCAAATCCGCTTCTTCCTCACCCCTGAAACTACAAAGATGCTAGTCCACGCCCTCATAATCTCCCGCCTAGACTACTGTAACACCCTTCTCCATGGCCTCCCAGCAAACACTCTCGCCCCCCTCCAGTCCACCTTAAACTGTGCTGCTCGCCTAATACACCTCTTGCCCCCGTTCTTCATCGGCCGCTCCCCTCTGCCAATCCCTTCACCGGCTACCCGTTGCCCAGTAAATAGAGTTCAAATTACTAACACTGACATACAAAGCCATCCACAATCTGTCCCCTCCATATATCTCCGACCTAATCTCCTGCTATCTGCCCGCACGTAACCTCTGATCCTCCAAAGATCTCCTACTCCGCTCTGGTCTTATCCGCTCTTATCTTATCTTATCCAATCACAAGCTTCAAGAAGGCCCTGAAGACTCACCTATTCAAGAAGGCCTACAATCTCCAATAACACTACTGCCACCACACCACCACCTGAACAGCCTCTACCCCACCTTCTGTCTCTATCCCTCTTCCCTCATAGATTGTAGGCCCTGTATCCCACTGTGCCAGTTGGTCACTGTTAGTATTATCTGTTTTGTACATCTTGTGTACCGTATGTAAATCCTCAAATGTAAAGCACCATGGAATTAATGGTGCTATATAGTATATATACAGTACAGACCAAAAGTTTGGACACACCTTCTCATTCCAAGAGTTTTCTGTATTTTCATGACTATAAAAATTGTAGATTCACACTGAAGGCATCAAAACTATGAATTAACACATGTGGAATTATATACTTAACAAAAAAGTGTGAAACAACTGAAAATATGTCTTATATTCTAGGTTCTTCAAAGTAGCCACCTTTTGCTTTGATTACTGCTTTGCACATTCTTGGCCAATGGTTCCATGGAGAGAACAAATATCAGGGGCGACAGGGGGCATCCCTGTCTGGTCCCATTTGTTATCACAAAAGGGTCCGATACTACTCCATTGGTAAACACTCTCGCAGATGGTGCAGAGTACAACGCCTCTATCGCTCTCAAAATAGCTCCAGAGAACCCCATATTTCTGAGCACCGAGAAGGCATACGACCAGCAAATACGATCAAAAGCCTTCTCAGCGTCCAGTGCAAGGATCACCGCCTCCATCTTCTTACAATCAATGTGATGTAGAAGGTTCAAATTGCCTCCCCTTAACAAATCCCACCTGGTCATTGTTGATCAAGCTCGGGAGACAGGTTGCCAGCCTGTTTGCTATTAACTTGGCATAAATTTTCAGGTCTGAGTTTAGTAAAGATATAGGTCGAAAGTTTTGGGGGTTAGTGGCCGGCTTTCCCGGTTTTGGCAGCGTAACTACTAAGGCCTCTTGATTTTCTTTCGGGATGGTGCCAGAATCAATCCAGGAAGGACAGCAATGGGTCTCTCAGGATTTGAAAAAATCGTTTGTAGTATTCGTTAGTGAGGCCATCAGGGCCCGGCGATTTATGAGATGGCAGCGATTTAATAACTAACAACAACTCCTCTGAGGTGATAGGTGTATTCAAAGAGTCCAGTTGTGACTCAGTGAGCCTGGGCAATTGGGCAGCCGTAAGGAAACGCTCAATGTCGCGGCTCGTTGGGGGAGCTACCGCTGTGTCTTCCGCTATATTGTAAAGACCTTCGTAAAATGACCCAAAGGCGTTAGCTATGCCCCTTGGGTCATATATTTTATATGTACCATCCTTACTGTGAAGGAATTGAATTCTAGACTTCGCCTGTTTTTGTTTAAGTTTGGAGGCTAGGAGTTTACCTGCTTTATTGGATTGAGAGTAATATGTAGCTTTGGTCCGTTTTAGATTTTTCTCATATTTATGCAATAAGCACGCTGTCAGTTGGTGGCGTAATGTCATCAGTTTTGCTGCATTTGATGGAGAAGGGGATTTTTTATTGCTGTCGTCAATAGTTTTTATTTGGTGAAGCAATCTATCTATTTCTGCTAATCTATTTTTCTTTTCTATATGCCCCAAGCGAATAAACGTTCCTCTAATAAAGGCCTTGTGAGAATTCCACAGTATATCAGGGCTAGGGGCAGATGGGGTATTTACCAGAAAAAAATTCCCTCAGATCAGTCTCTAAAGTTGCTTTTAATTTCGGTTGTGACATTAAAAATTCGTTGCATCGCCACACGAATGCTCTTGGACATTCATATTTTTCTGCTAAGGTCAAGGTTATGGCTGCATGATCTGACCATGTGATTACGGAGATATCAGATTGCTTAATCAGGGAGAGGCTGGATTGTTCGAGTAGAAATAAATCTATCCGCGAGTAGCTATTATGTGCAGGAGAGAAATAAGTATAATCTCTCTCAGTATTATGGAGGATACGCCAGGCGTCAAATAGTTCATGGCTCCATAGCGCTTGCGAAAGAGAAGGGTGGCGTGTCGATCCACCTGAAGTGGTGTCCACCACCGGGTCCGGAGCCATATTAAAGTCCCCCATCAATATTAAACATTCCTGCTTCCTCTTTTCCACCGCCCTTACAAGTCTCCCCAAGAATGCCACCTGTTTCCTATTGGGGGCATAGGCTGATACCAGCATGTATGTAACACTATTAAGCATACAAATCAATATTATAAATCGCCCTCCCGGGTCTGCATATTGTGACACTAATTGAAACGCTACCGAATCCCTAATTCCAATCAATGTTCCTCTACGTTTTGAAGAATAGTAAGCATGGAATACATTTGGATATGCTGGGTGTTGAATGCGATAGGCATCCGCCTTCAAGAGGTGGGTCTCTTGTATTGCAAGAATGTCACAGCCTTGATCTCGTACCTCGCGCCATAAATTGGCCCTCTTTTGAGGAGAGTTCAATCCTCTGACATTCATAGACATAACTTTAAGCACCATAATACACAATTAGGAATGCATTAAGAGTCTTACCACACTTGCCCATACCAAAGGATGTCCCTGGTTGCAGGAGGCGGAGTTGTTTCCACCATTTGTATTCATTTCGCCCTATGTGCCAAAACCAGAAGGGAGACAAACCATAGAAATAACAGAGCCGATGGACTATCCATCTGAGCTGTATCAAGAAGAAAAAAAAAGAGAAGAAAGACAAACATAGTACAGCGGACCAGCAGCTGTCGTAATCTTGGGGGGATAAGTTCAACAGCAGCGAACATATAGAATCCAGGATAAGTGAGTCTCTAGCTTTGTAGCCCTCTAGGTGGACGTCTTTGGGTTTTCGCCTGGCGCCAGCCATCTGATATTGGACCAGGTGGGTTTTTGATTGGAGGATCAACCATCGGAATATTCCAGGCATGTAGCAATTTTTTCCCTTCCTCCAGAGTCTTGATGACATGTACTAGGTTATTGCGGGAGACGATCACACAGACCGGGAATCCCCATTTATACAGAATGCGATGTTGGCGTGATGCTGTAGTAAAAGGGATAAATTGCCTCCTGATTTGTAGTGTCGTGGCTGAGAGATCCGAATAAATGGAAATCATGTGATATGGTTCAGGCAGGCGGTCTATCTTCCTTGAAGTCAGCAGAACCAGCTCTTTTGTGCGGTAAAAATGGATCTTTGCCAGAACATCCCTGGGTATCGTTTCAGCTAAATGTGATGGTTTCGGAACTCTATGAGCTCTGTCAATCGTTAAGTCCATTTTCGTGAGGTTTGGTAGTAGCGATCTTATCATATCTTGGAGGTAATCGGTTAAATCTTTTGGAGGTATGGATTCTGGGATCCCTCTAAATTTTAAATTATTTCTTCTGGAACGGTCCTCTAAATCGGCTATCTTAGCTTTAAGGAAGGACACATCCCTTTCCACGTCGCTGTGTGCATCTATAAGCGCATTATGCGATGCAGCAAATTCCGCCATTTTAGATTCAACATGTACCGTACGGCATTTTAACTCTTGAAGATCTCTATCCAGTGGTTTCACCATAAGGGACATGTCTGTCCTCAATGACTTACAAAAGGCCATAAGCATATTCTTCATAGAGGCCTCAGTTAACAGATTTTCTGTTGCCGGTACATCTGCCAAGAAATCAGATGGAGGTGTTTGCTGTATGGTGTCGCTTACCTCCTCTTCTTGCTGAGCAGCGCTCTGGAGCCTTGGTTTCTGCTTTGCTGGGCTCGCAGTAGGAGATTGCTGCGTCCCCAGGCTGGATGCAGCACTAGGCCCCGTAGCGCCATTTTGAGTAGGCCCGAGTTGCGCGCCCGCCCCGGCCTGCCGGGAGGGGAGATTCAAGCAGTCCTGCGTCCGTGCGGTCAATCAGCTGATGCAGGGATGGGGCCGACAGCGCTCTCCGCTGCGCGGAGAGTGTGAGCGTCTCTGCCGGAGGGTCCCGCGGAGGAGTCGAGGCCCTAGATGCTGTAGCTGCACGCGTGTCGCCGCCATCTTGCTCCTCTCCCCCTCCGTGAGGGAAGAAGAAATCCAGGAGTTTTTGCGGCTTCACCGCCGATTTGCGCTTCCTGGGCATCTCCAGAAGGTAAGCTCTCGTTCCGGTATAATTTGGAGCAGTTCACTCCACGGGCTTGTCGCTGTAATCGTCGCTTGGTGAGACTCAGGCTGGGAGCTCTGAGGTTAGGCGACCATCTCGTATCGCGGCTAGGCTCCGCCTAATGGTGCTATATAAATAAACAATAATAATGATAATAATAATAATAATAATAATAATAATAATAATAAAGGAAGATACAAAAACATACAGCATATCTTTTTGCAGGTCCCAGTGACTTTGCATGGGAAAGTCTACTGGCTCAGTTGAAGTCCTGTTGACTGCTTCACCATTGTTTTGAAGTAGTTTTTTCCCTTTACCCAACAATTTAACTGTTTGTTGCTGGCCTATATTTCCACTGTACTAAGTGGGAAAGAGAAACTGCCAAAACATGGAAATATTGTAGTTCAACTTTTCTCTGAAATATGAACTGAAATATGAACTCATGAATTTACTCATAGATTTCAAGGCTACATTACAGAACATATGTCTTCTAATGCTATCCGCACGTGTCAATATGACAGCTCAGACAATATCACAATTTAATCTCTTGTGCTTTTAGTGACATTCTAGTGATCTGGTCCTATTTGAGGCTTAGGTATGTGCTTCTGTGGCTTTAGAATCAAATGGCTTTTACTGGCAAATTGCAACAATTTTGTTAGGCTCAAAATATTCAAAATTAATTTTACTTTATCTTTTGTATAACATTCTATTATACTGCTCCATTCATAACTAGCATTAAGCACATATATCAGATTCAATAGAAACATGAGTCTCTATGAGATTACAATGTATTTCCTGCATCCTAAAACCCAGTACTCACTCTATCTAATAAAAACTCAAGAGTGTTTCAGTAATCCCACCTGATGACCAATTTTTCCAGCACAAATAACATTATATCAGACTTGTCAGAGATAATTGATTTTCATTTGCAGCCATTAGTGAAATCCCTAAAGAGTGCATTAGAAGTGCGCAACATGTACTCACACAATCTCAATCATTTCTCGAAAACATTTTTTAATGCGCACCTTCCTTTTCTGTGCCTTTATAAACATGCATGAATCATTATGAAGATTTAAAAACCTATGTACATAAAATATACGTTTTATCTTTTATTTTCTTCAGGAAGATTCCCACTAGATTGCTATTTCTTCTATTTTTTTATTTTAGTGTGATTAAAGGTCATTTTTGGATTAAGAGCACAGTGGAAGCATAAGGAGTCTCACAGGTTATGGAATGAGACCATTTATCAGAACTGATTTGTTTGAGCTTATCAAAATTCCCATGTAACATATGAAGGACAGACACAAATAAATATATTGGATTTAGAATTTCCTTCCTCATAACAATGTAAATAATATACAGTTAGTCAAAATTGTATATGATATAGTGTTCTAGAGGATTCATCATCTTAAATTAGATGCATATGATAGTTGTAAAAATCTCTCACAGGTAGAGATGAGCAAATCAGTTCATAACAAGCTGGGGTCATTCCAAAAATTCAAATTGAGATTCGCTTTGGACGAACAAAATTGGCCAAGCTATGAGAATAAAGCTGTCGCCATGTGTTTGACCAGGGAATACAGAGCATGTGTACAATGACTCACAACGTCTGTGACATGGTGGTAACAGTGGCCTCTCAGCCAACAGATAGTGGTAGTTGGACCTTACAGTGTGGATGTCAAATGGAGTATAAAAGATTGTGCATTTGTTTTAACCATTCAGTTGCTGTAAATGGTTTACATGCAAATAGATTTGTGATTCATCTCACTGCATCATAGGCTATAGTCAGCACAGTTCAAAATTCAGGGATTGCAGCAATAGTTATAGGGCTAGGAGAACATTGGGAATCAAACAATAATTACAGAGGCAGATTAGTGCTAGAATTCAATAGACCTAGATAGGACAGGTTCATCGACAGGTTCATTACCTGTCTGTGCTGCTACATACACAGACAGTTAACCCTTTCATTGCCAATAATCTAATATTGTCTGAAAGCAATAGAGGAATTTCAACTGTATAGACATTCCATAAACATTTTACTGACAAGACAAGAACTTTTTTCATCAAGCGTTAACATTTTTTCATTTAATACATACTGTTATTTTAACAGTGTTAGTGATTTTGCCCGCACAAATCTTTAAAAAAAACTCCATTATATACAAACTTATTTTTTGTTCACCCTGCTTACAGTCTAGTCTGCACTAATCTTTAAAAAAGTCATTTTGTAATTTCAAGGGTTTTTTCCCTCCCTGGTCTGGTGTCTGACCCATAGTGTGAAGGAGCATTGTTATTAATCTGAATAAAATATTTAACCCCTAAATGACATCTTGCCCCCGGACACCTGGATGCCGAAAACGCTATGGATCACGGCATCCAGGGGGTTAATCCACTTGAGTGGAGTATCTTTTGGAAGTAATGCCACAGACACAACGACATAATAGTATGGAGCTGAGCATTAAGGGATTAAGCACGTGTCAGTATAAGCAAATGCATATTTATAAATGTAAAAAAAGAATCTCCATTATTATTTGGTGTGTTCACCCAATATACTGTCTAGACTGTGCTAATTAGAAAAAAAAAAATCTGCAATAATCAGAAAAAAATATTGTTATTTAATATAAACTGACTGATACAGTTCTATGGATCTAGTCTAATACTCACTGACCAGGAGGTGACCCTTTTAGTGCTTTTAGTGGTTTATAATTTTTCTTGTTAAAAAAATAACAAAAGAAATACAGTGTTAAAATTGTTGCCAAATCACGAAGCAGTGTGCAGTAAAATGACTGGAAAAAGACAGTGCAGGGGACAGGCAAAAGAAGAGGGAGGAGGAAACACTTCTTACTACTAGCTACTACTACTAATACTGCTAATAATACTACTAATACTACTAACTAGTAGTACTAGTTGGTTAGTCCTACTAACAATAGGAATGTGGATGGCAACAACAACACTACTTCTGGTTTTAACAGCCCTGCCAGTAGCCACAGTGTTGTCGTACTTCCTGAGAATAAAGATTTTTTTGAAAGCAGTGAACCACAAATTTTGAGCGAGGATTCTGTGTGTTCCTCCTCAACATGTAATTTACTATGCTGCCTTTCTGTACTGTCAAGCATGTCTTCTCCTTTATCTTCACTGACACAGATTCCATTCTCTAATAGTCATGTGGCATTTGCTGAGAGAGAAATTTCTCATAACTCAAGACTTCCTCTTCTTCCTCCTCTTTTTGATGAGTTAGATAAGAACTGCCAGTGTTTTTTTATGTAGAGGAGGTAGAGGTGGAAGACATAAGTGTTGGTGGAGGTCGTAGTGGCAGGGGGTGTGCTGGTGGTGGTAGTGCTGGTAGGAGTACTGGGGGAAATATGTTAGTAATTGTGAGGGCATACAGAAATCCCATTGCCATGATGACAAAAAGAAAAGGGAAAACGCCGAGCAGCACATTATGTAATAAATTCTTACCAGATGGAAATATATGAGTACAGGGCCTGTGGAGGGGGCCTCTCACCTTGCGTTGTTCTGAGTGAGGTCACAACAGCCAATATGACATATTTTAAGGACCCAGTCAGAGTTGACAGCGGGCTCGTCCTACGTCAAACCAGGGGATGTCAGGAAATGGCAAATAGCCAGGGTAGAAAACCCAGGGAAATGGAGGGACGAGGCGTGCACTTCAATGGGCAGGATACACGGTCATATAAATAAGGTTCCTTTTATCGGTTTAAACCATTTCCCTGGGTTTTCTACCCTGGCTATTTTCCATTTCCATGATGAGTCACAAAAAAGTGAGGAAGGTGATATGGAATCCAATAATGATTCTATTATAGATAAGGCCTGGCAAGAGGGTAGTGACAGCTGCAATAGTTCCACCCGACGTGCAGCCCCAACATCCAAAAGACCTGTCTGAGGTAGATCTAAGGCAAACTCAGGTGGTGGTGGCACTGGCAGACATGTTTCTTGTTTTGGCAGTTGTAGTTATGCCTGGTCATCTTATTTATGGGAATTTTTTTTGTAAACTACCAAATGACAAATCGGTGACTAGATGCAAGATCTGCAAACAGATAATTATCCATGGGCATGCAGGCACAAGTGTAAAAACTAGGTACTCACATGAAATGGTGTCACCAACATACAGTATTTGGCAAAGTCGAATTAGCAGTGGCGCAAAGTGAGTAAGACCGTCCATTCCTTCTCCCCATGATTCTCTTTGTAGGCAGGTTACATCCATTCCACACCTAGCACATGGTAGGCAATATCATATTATCATTAATTATTATCATCTCCATCTGCTTCTCCTCGCAATCTGCACCCAGTTGATCTGAAAATTTAACTCTCACCTGGCTGAGTTACTGGCGGTGCAGTCGCTGCCCTGTCACTTAATGGAATCCACTGATGTCACTGCACCACCATTATTTCTCAAGGAAAGTTGTCCCTGCTTGATGGGCATGTGGGCCTCTCCTTTTAAATGTCAATTTGGGGAAAGTTGCATGCCAACCTCAATACATGGATCATAAATATGGGCAGGGGTTAATACATAAGCTGCTATGTTCCACCGGGTCAAAGTTTTGTGCATCAGAGGTCACAGTCTAGAAATGCCACAAGGCCCAGTGCTTTCTAGACTGACATCACATCAAGGATGCAGGGCAGGCACAGTTTCAACACCAGGAGAGACCCACCTGCCTCCTCCAGTTCCAACACACTGGACCATTTCCCACCCCCAACTTCACCAAGCAAGCCAAGCCATTGGCTCCACTCCCCCTCCCTCATTTCATAGTTGTAAGGTGAAGCACACATTGAGTGGCACTTTTGCACATATGGAGTGTCAGTTTAAACAGCAATATATGGTGATTGATTACTGCATGCAGCAAACCAGACAAAATGATTACTTTTGGAAGATAGTCCAGCTTTTTCAGTTGGAAAGCTAGGCAGCAGGTACATTGATAGAGTGTCCCAATTTTTTCTGGAAATTTTGTCAATTATCACTCAGTCACTACACTAGTTGGTGCTGCATGGGCACCCATAGCAACAGCAAAGCACAGACACAATGATCACTTTTGGAATATAGTCCAGATTTTTTCAGCTGGCAAATTAGGCAGTAGGTACATTGATAGTGTGCCACCATTTTTTCCATTTTTTCTTGATGTCAATTGTCACTCATTCACTTTAACTATACTACTTTCTTGGAAGGTGAAGTGCACACTGAGCGACAGTGTTGCACATGCTGGAGGGTTACTTTGGGCATCAGTATATAATTACTGCATGCAGCAAACCACAGAAACAGTGATCACTTTTGGAAGATAGTCCAACTTTTTCAGCTTGCAGCCAGGTCAGGGATGCTGATTTTTCTGGAAATGTTGTCAATTGTCACTCCACCAACACAATGTAGATGTGGCAATTTCTCTCATTAAAAAAAAATGATTTAATATCTTCTCCTATCACAGGATACTTTTTGGAGGCCTTTTTTTTTTTTTTTTTTTTTTTTTTAATGCCATTTCTTCATCACTTATCAACTTGGCTCACAGCCACAAAATTGTCTCTCAAACAACAATAAGCCCCTGCTTACCATTTATTTTTCAAGAGACATACATGTCACTTTCACTTTGACATAATATTGGCTGTGTTTGCCTTAGAAAGCTAGAAGTTGGATAGATAGGTTGCTAGGAGTCCTGAAAGTGTTCTACACTATGTTTTAAGACAATTTAAGGTGTAGTTTGTACCAAACTTGTTCAACCCAAATCAAATCTTGGGACCTAACTTCCCAAACCCTAAACGAATCTTGAAAAGTTCGCCCATCTCTACTCACAGATGCAAATCTGGTCTAGGGTGATGTTCTCAAATCCGGTGATGTTCTAATTCACGTACAGCTAGTCACAATGAGGGAGATTTATTAAAAGCGGAATGCTTTAAGTCAGATTTGCTGAAGTCTGCATTGGCATAATTTGTGCCAAATTTAGGAACTGTTGCATTGTTTGATAAATTTGGTGCATCTATAAGTCTAACACTTTTTTCTCAGATGTTAATCCACTTTCTAAGCCACCCACTCAGTAGAAAATTATAACAACTTTGGATCTTTGAAAAAATGTTGAAGTTCTCCCCAGCACAGACATGTGCATAGGCCCACTTTCAGACCCACTTTTCAAAAGTGGCGTGAGAGGTGTAAAAATGCAAAATGTCACAAATTTTTGTGGAAATGACCTGAAAAGGTCACAACTTTGACACTTTTTTCCTCTAGAATTCCAGAGAACAGTGTTTGATAAATTCTCCACAATTTGCTTGAACACATACACACTTTATATCACAATATTTGCTACATATACATTTCCACAGTCATCAAATTCAACATGATTTTCAGTTCCAACAATAAAAAAAGGCACAACACAGTAGTAGGACAGATGCACTTGGGACTTGACAGGACTTATACCCAGATATGCAGAGCTGAAATAATTAGCCTAGCCCCTGAGGTGTTCGTCACTCCCTTGCTGTTAAATTTTGGGGACATCATTCTTGATTCTCCCAACATAACAGAACCAACATGTATCCTGCAAAGTTAATAAAAACATCAGTCATTATTGATATTATGAGCACTGAAGCATGACATATACAGAATTAGCAGGAAATATATCCTTATTTCAGAGAGGGACATACTATCTGTGTGCTTGCTTGTCTTTTTGATTAGTCATGACCAGATATGTGTACCACAAGTTAAGCAGCTTTTCTAAAAGCAATATGATTTTGTGATAAGTTATTACAGCTTTTCAAGGCTTATGTTAGAATACAATGATATTGTGTTGCATTAGTTTCATGAGAAACTGGAGCCATTAACCTAATTAAGGTATGTGTGGATATATCTGTGTTACAGCTACACAGAGGGCAGCAGGGACAAGGGCATGGCTTACCAACTTTAGGCATGGCAAGGATTTGGGAGATTACAGAAGCCGCTAAGGTGCATGGATTGTTTGTATCATTGGTATAACTAATTGTTTATGGAAATTATATTTTTTCTATCAAGGGTCATCGACTGGGCACAAAAACAAGATTAAATGTATAGAGTTTGACAGCATATGAATAGTGTTGGTGTGGCATATATTCATGGTGTGACTGGATGGTAAACAGCATGTGAATGTCAAGTGAGCAGCACATGTTCAGCTTGTGTCCAGCTTTTGAGTGGTGCATGTATGGCATGTATTCTGTGTGTGAGTGGTACATATCTTCCACATGTCGCTTGTGTGTTATGTGCGTGGAGGGACAGGTGCAGTTTGCATCTAATGTGAGTATTATATTTGTGGCATTTTTTTTAGCATGAGTGGTAAATATGTGGTATATTCTAGAATACAAATTGTGTGCATGGATAGCCCAGACACTTCTTGCATGATAGGAGCCTTCTCCAGTTGGTGTCTGCTCCTGCTGATTCTTACAGTAAGGGACATGACCAATAGGCTACTAGATGGCATGTGTTCAGTGGATAGAATTTTTATATAAACGAATTAGATAAAAGTGATTCAGTTCACTTGTAATTCCAAAAAGGTTTCCCAAGAAGTCTTACTGTATAATGAATTTACCATGATTTCAAAAATATCCAGTGCTCATTCTTTGAATAAAACATCTTTATTAAACTTCTGGTCTATAGAAGCAATGATTCATTAATGTTTTTTAAGAAGTGCATGAAAGTGATGCAATTCAATGGAATACTCCACACATCACAGTAACATATTAATACACAAATGTCAATAATTAGAATACATGAAAATTAAAAAAGCAATAATAGTATATAATGTCACACTTTTTTGATCACACTATTAGGTTGATTGCACCTGTTCTGCTCCTTCCTGCTGAGAAACCAACACCTGTCCAACTCAATATCTTCTTAAGGGTAAGACCCCATGTTGCGGAAACACAGCGTTTTTTGTTGCAGATTTTGCTGCGTATTTTTGAGCCAAATATATATATACTGCATAATCTCTGTTTCAGGTGACCCCAGAAGACACAATGCCGAGGACAGTTTTTTTTTTTTAAATAACAGGTATGCATGCAGTGCCCCAAAGGGGGCTTTATTGATTCATAATATGTTTGCACTATTTTATGATGATCTGCACTGTTTATTACTTGCTATTTTACACTTTCCAGTTGTATGCTGGACACTTTGGGTTAATCTAGCATTTTTATCTTATTGTGCAAGCAGAAGTTGCTTTTGCTCTTGGTTTTTAGAAGGTGGGTGGAGTTTAGTGGTTGCTGGGAGTCCCCAGGCTTTAGCCAGGTACTTACATCCTGTTAGATGCAGATTTTAGTTGGCCATAGGTGAGGGAAGTAGATTGTGGAAGAGCACCTTCAGCTCTTCAGGATAGCTAAAGGCGGTTAAGGTTTATATTTGTTCACTCCATATTCATATAATTAAGGTTTCCTTAGCTTGCTCTAAATTGAACGTCTCCACTGTTATGCCAGTGAGGAAACTTTAGATGTCCATGACTGAATTAGTGCCCTGAATTTCTCCAAGAGTGTAAAGGAGGACTAGGTCCCAGATATAGCCTCAGAATGCCGCAGTAGAAAGGGTCAGAGATCTGAGGAAGGGGTGAAGAGCAATAGCCACTCTAAGTATGTAAAGTGCCACATGTTTGGAATCTGCTATAGAAGTGTGAATTGTGCCTCCATTGTGTCGCTACACCTGTTTCAACTACCAATCTGTCTTCTGTGTCTTCATTCGTACCTAACACCAAGGAAATACCGAAACACCACCAGGAGACCAGTAGAACAGAGTTCCCCTGGGGAACCTTATACCATCACTTCAATGCAATGTTCTCATCACTGTGCCAGAGGTTTTGGTGCCGAGGTTAAGCCACCATATTGGGCTTCTTCCTAACTGCAGTATTTTCACACTGCTGCATGCCAGTTCACTGCATATACAGTGCTCATCAGTAGTTAGTGACCAAAGTTTTTGTCTCCCTTCCTGTGTAACCCCTGTGTGGAACAGTCCATTATACAGGAAGTGAGTGACTGACCTTTTAACTGAAGAGAAGGATTCAGATAAAACACAAGAAATAAGGTAATACTTGCTGTATATATATATATTGTGAGAGTATGAACCTAGAGGGTGCTAGGGAGCGACCCAGGCAAGCCCTGAAAAGGCCCTCAGCCACACCTTTGGGTGGGGCGTGTATCTCCAGAAGGCTGGAGAAACCTGCATGGAGCAGGAAATGGTGGACCAGCCTAGGACAGAGAGGCAGTCTGTCCTAGAGGGCTTGGGTCCAGAGAGGACTTACGGAGACTAAGTCAGGCTCTTGTTGCCCCAGAGGCTAGTTAGGGGCTCTATGAGTGAGTTAGGGCCCTAACGGCGGCCTAGGTTTTGTTTGTTGTTTTGTTATGTTGCCCTTAAGCTGTAATAAAGCCACTTTGTTTTAAATTGGCACCGTCTGAACGCTGTCTCACCAGCGCCCAGTACCACGAACCACCGCTGTTGGGACCAGGAAAAGCCACCATTTGAGTCTAATTCCCCCAAGTTGTCCCATATGGTGGAGAATCGCGCGCATAAAGAGATCCACGCAAGTCCTGGAAGACAAGTGGTTTGTGATTGCAGTACTGCAAAGTGTGCATTGTGGCCTACAGCTGGAAGAAATCTGTGATTTCAACTGAAGAAACCCAGGAGGGGGTGAGTGAATTGCAACATAGCAATGTGTATAGAAGCTGGATATTGTAAACAAGTGTATGTGAAAGGCTATGGTGCCATGTTGATGTTTTCTGTGGAAGACAGAAGAAAATGCTGGTTGTTGTAGTGCCACATAAGTTAACTGTTTGAATACATGTGACTGCAGAAGATAGCAAAAAGTTGCTGCCGGTTGAACCCCAAGGTTGCTGTGGAATATTGTGTAATCTTGTTAGTAAACCATGGGCAAGAAAAAGAGAATTTCAGCTTGTAAAAAAACAGAGAAGTTATGCACAGGTGTATTAGTGCAGCAGTCTGAATGCAGAGATACAAAACCCGGAGCAGATCATGTGGAGTGCAAGTAAAGATAATGTGTTGCATGAGAGTGACTCAGTTTTTCTGAAGCACCTCTGTTCTATGAAAGAATATGTCACTGCTGACTGTATGTCTATGACTATGTCTCATACTGGAGTGCATCAGAGCGCCAAAGATGAAAATATTATGGCGCAGCAGCTTCAAGATGAGATTAAAACCATCAGGTTCATTTATGAAGATGAAATATCTGATTGGAAATGGCAACTTGAGGTATCAGAAAAAGAGAACCTTAAGTTAAAGAAAGAGCTTGAAATTGTAAAGAGTTCATATCCTAGTCATTGTGAAAATGTGGTACTGGGTTTGCCTGGAATGGACTGTGTCACTAAGAAGGAGTTTGCTGATATGAAATGTGCTCTATCTAATGAAGTTATACAGAGTGTAGAGCAAAAGCAAGTGCTTGAGAAGCAATTGCAGGATTTAAAGGAGCAGCATGTCCAAGACTCCATTGCCAAAGAGTGTATCATTGAAAAATTAAGAGATGAGCTTGAAACTGCTAAACGTGAGAGAAGTGAATTTTTAGAATCTGTGGTGCAGACATTGCAGTCAGAGCAAAACTTGCATGAACTAAAGCAGGTTCGCCTAAATAGTGAGGTCAATGAATGGCGGAGCAGAGCTGGAGTTCTGGAACAAAGAGAAAGGGAACTCAAAGCTAGAGTATTCAGCCTGGAGAGGGCGCTGTCAAGATCTTGTGAAGATAAAGAGAAATTGTCTGTTTTGGTGCAAAATAAAGACAAAGATTTGATGGAAATGTCGTCTGTCCAAGCTCAGAAAGTGCAAGCCTTACAGGAGAGTCATAAAAAAGTGGAGACTCAACTTCAAGAGCTGCAACTAAAAGTCACAGAAGGGGACAGGCTTCAAGCAGAACTGCTAGACAAGGCAAATAGACTGCAGGTGGAATTGAATAATGTCACAGGGCTTCTTTCTCAAGCAGACAGCAGGTTTATCAAACTTTTCAAAGATTTTTCTACACTAGAATCTCAGCTTCAGGACACTCAGGAACTTTTGCAAGAAGAAACTTGTCAGAGGCTTGACCTTGGTACAAAACTAAAACAAATGGAAGATGAGAGAAATGGTTTCCTTGAGCAACTAGAGGAAAAGGAGGAAGCAAGAAGAGATTTGACAAAGCAGATTTCAACACTACAGGCTCAGGCGACTGATATGAAGAAAAAAGTGGAGGATAGTATTGGGTCCTTGGACTCTGTTGAAGAACTAAAGGAAAAGTTGCAAAAGGAGCTAGAAGCTACAAATCAGCGGTTTGAGGAGAAGGTTGCTGCTTATGACAAACTTGAGAAGATAAAAATTAGACTGCAGCAGGAACTAGAAGATGTAGGTGTAGATCTTGATCATCAACGTCAGATGGTGTCAAATTTGGAAAGGAAGCAGAAAAAGTTTGATCAGTGGCTTGGGGAAGAGAAGACTCTTTCTGCTAGATATGCAGAGGATCGTGACAGTGCTGAAGCAGAGGCCCTTGAATTGAAGGCCGAGTTAAAGAGGCTCAACAAGCAACGGCGCACTGAAATGGAGGATTTGGTTAGCTCCAAGGATGAAGTTGAGAAAAACCTGGAATCTGTGCAGATATTGTATGAGAACAAAGCTAATGCTTATGAGATGCTGGAAAAGGCCAAGAGAGAATTGGACCTCCAGATAGAAGACATGAGGATTCAGTTTGAGGGAAACCTGTCTAATTTATCTACTGAGATTGTAGATCTAAAAATGCTTGTTGCTAAACTAAAGGTGCAAGTGAACAAGCAGGAGGAATTTGCACACATCAAGAAACAGCTGGAGTTTCAGAAGGATCAAGTGAAGCGTGAGTCAGAAATAAAGTTGGAAGAGCGCACTTTTCAGATTGAACAGTTAAAAACCGAAGTGGAATCTAAAAGAGAAGAATTGGATCGACTGCAGCAGTCTCTATCCAATACTGAACAGTCGGCATCTGCCCTATCTTCAAAGCTAGCAGCACTAGAAGCTGAGAGAGACTCGCTGCAGAGCCTGTTAACCTCTAAAGAATCAGAGCTGTTATCCCTGAAAAATGTGATTCAAGAAATAGAGTCTTTATTTAACCAAGAGCAAGATAAGAGAGCCACTGAGATACGGGACTTGAATGAAAGACTTGACAAAAAGTCTGCAGATGAGCAGAAGCTTTATCTGAAGATGTTGGAGGATCAATCCAATATAATTCAGGGAACAGGGGGGAAGCAGAAAATATCATCCAGGATGATGACCTGACGAATGTTAGAAGAACGCTGCAGAATATCCTAGAATTAGGAGACCTAGTGGATAAAGAGATGGCATCTACATCTGCTGCCATAGAAGATGTCAGGAAGATTGAGGAAGTTCTGCAAGTAGCAATAGTAAAAACTGAGATGGAGGCTGTGCAGAAAAATGTGGCAGTGAAGAAAGTTCCGGAACTGGAATCAGAGATTTGTGCGCTACAGAAGGCGGTAGAATTGGAGAAAGCTGCCAGCATAGAGGCAGAGAAAGCGGAACCATTAAGGCATCCAGAACATGTAACCCAAAAGCATCTGGGTACTGACAGAAAAAACTGTGATGGTGAAAACTTGGTATCCCAGTCCTCCGGTGTTAGCACAGGGAATGAAAATAACTTGAAGAATGTTGAGATGACGATGTCACCAGCTCCTGTACTGTCAGAAAAGAGTTGGCACGAAAATTCTTGTAATCTATCACAGCACCGCAACATGCCTCCAGAAAGTTGTGCGTATGAGAAAGAGGAGGTTAGACTAGAGTATGGAAGTGGTTCTCCGGCTGACGTACAGATGTGGAAGCATTATACAGAAACAATTCCAATATATGATGTGGCAGTTGTTAAAGACATACCAGAAAATGTAGTTCAGCGTGAGCTATTTTGTGAGGGTGTACTGTATGGCCCTTGTGCAGAAGGAGAAGATATTGCAGTACAGAGCTTGTGTATCTCAAACAAAGAGGAGAGCAAGCAGCCTATGTCTCCTAAACTTCTAAGCTGTGATGGTGATGGCAAGGTGAAGGTTACAGAAAAGGTACCCGTGAAATATTCATACTCTAAAGACATTGATGTGCATGAAGTACGTGTTAGTTGGTATCTGGGCACCTGTGGATTCGTAATAGGAGAAGATGAAGATTCTTGCGGCTATTCACTAGATGAATCGAGGTCATGCAATGGGATGGCTGAAGACTGTGGCGAGAGATGTGATGAAGATGATGTGATCCACTGTGTGGTGAGTTGTGAAGGTGATGAAGCGGAACTTGCCTGTGCACGGAATGGCCAGGATCTTGGCGTGGCATTTAAAGAGAGGAGAGAACTGAGAACTCGACGGAGCGGTATTTGGAAGAGGGAGACCGCCAGATGGGGACATCTGGAGGGACATGGGACAATTGTATAGGATTGAAGAGGGACGGCTACATATGTCTTGTCCCATTGTAGCTCACCCCATGGGTAGTGAGCTGAGGGGGAGGGTATGTGAGAGTATGAACCTAGAGGGTGCTAGGGAGCGACCCAGGCAAGCCCTGAAAAGGCCCTCAGCCACACCTTTGGGTGGGGCGTGTATCTCCAGAAGGCTGGAGAAACCTGCATGGAGCAGGAAATGGTGGACCAGCCTAGGACAGAGAGGCAGTCTGTCCTAGAGGGCTTGGGTCCAGAGAGGACTTACGGAGACTAAGTCAGGCTCTTGTTGCCCCAGAGGCTAGTTAGGGGCTCTATGAGTGAGTTAGGGCCCTAACGGCGGCCTAGGTTTTGTTTGTTGTTTTGTTATGTTGCCCTTAAGCTGTAATAAAGCCACTTTGTTTTAAATTGGCACCGTCTGAACGCTGTCTCACTGGCGCCCAGTACCACGAACCACCGCTGTTGGGACCAGGAAAAGCCACATTTGAGTCTAATTCCCGAAGTTGTCGCAAATATATATATATATATATATATTGGAGTAATAGGTACACAATGACAGAAAAAAAAATCACTGGATTGCTTCTTTAAATACACAGCATATTTAGTGTTGCAATTTATGTACTGACTGACATCATACGGTACATATTTTGCATACTGTAGGAGTAGAATTTTATAGACTCTGTAACGTAAGAGCACATATTGCATTTAGGAAAAATGCTTTTGGTTGTACCTTTATGAAACATCCATGTTGGAGTTTTTTTGACTCCTAAGGCTAGGTGACAAAAATATTTCTGAAGGTTTCAGGCTTATGTGGAAATAATCTACATTTGTCGTTAAGTATACATATTGTTGCAGTCTGTTACCATGGTGGAATACTGGCAGATATTTTTTAATAATACTATTAACTTCCCTCTGCATAAGGATATATTGAAGACGTACAAATGCATACTGCACAGTGAGAGGGTTATATAAAGTCTCACAGTAAGCATTGTTTTTATGCTATGATATGACCGTCAGAGGTCAAAATGCATAAGTGAATCATTCTTTTATTTGCCATAACTCAAATATAGAACTTTTTATTCAAGGAACAAGAACTGGATATTTTTCAAATCATACAAGGCACATTTGGAAATAGGGTGAGATTCACTCAGTAACATTATACTACTTCAGCATTTTTAGTTTTCACTTGCTAATAAAGAGAATATTCAGGGATGAGCGTAGCATCAAATATAAGAAATTTTATATTGCTTACTGTATACATTATGCTGCTCAGTTCAGCTACTTTGTCTGCCCTCTTAGTCTGAAGGGACTCCCATATGAACAGATGTCCAATAGATGTAATTTAAAATTTATGGTGTAGGGTAATAAATATAGTGCTTATTATCTTGGGCTTCTTAGAATAGATGAATGTAAAGAGAGGACAAAGCTTCAAAATAAAATTCTGCTAAGTCTCAAAACCTTCAAAAATAAGCATTCTAAGCAAGTGTGCAGTGATTCAAAATATACATTGTGTTTGCTATGTGGCTTTAAACTAAGTAAATTTGGAATAAAGTATATGGACATCTTTGCTTTGAATATTTTTAATTATTATCCATTTCCTGTTATTGCAATGTATTTGCACAGACTAGCTGCTGTGCCACTTAACATTAGGCTGTGAAAACCCCAAAATTATGACTCCTGAAATGGATGATGAAAAGAATTGATGAAAGTGATGCCTCCATTTTTGAAATTTGAGGATGAGCTTACACAATATCTCATTCACTTTGCTGGTAGCAAAAAACACAGTGTTCTTTAATTCTGCATTTTTTGCAGTAGCCAAAACTCTGTGCTTCTAGGCTAAGGAACACATCTTAGCAGCAACCATCACACCCAAAAAATGAGACACTCACTGTATCTTTTGGAAAAATGTAATAAGGGACAAAAATGTACTCATTTATTAAAACTGCCCAAGAGAAATGAATTGTCATGTTGTCCATAGCAACAAATCAGAACTCAGGTTTAATTTCTAAGCCTTCTTTTGGTAAATTTTGATAAGTTCCAATGGGCAACAAGCCTTGTGTTTTTCACTGCTTTTCTGCTTTTTTCAATTTTTCACTTTCCCAACCCATATGTGTTTGGAAAAAACGCAGTGATTCAGCAGCTTCTTTTTCTGTAATGTGTGCATGAAATTACGCAAAAGCTCATTCACTTTTGTGGTACTGTAAAATGAAATTTTTTTTTCTGCTCTATTTCCATGTGGCCTCAGCCTTAAAGGGATTGTCCAGTTTCAGATTAATTTTGAGAGAGAAATGATATTGTTTGTATAATGAAAAGTTATACAATTTTCCAGTATACTCTTAGTATCAATTCCTCATGTTTTTCTAGATCACTGCTTGCTGTCGTTCATTCTGCTTACTTCTAGTGGATAACAATTACTCTATGGTCAAGAGATGGATACACAGGTGTATAGTTCACTACTATAGAGACAGATTTTTTTTCACTGGAAATAAGCAGCATGAATGGAAAGCAAACAGAAAGCTAGAAAATTGTGAGAAATTAAAACAGAAAGTATAGTAGAAAATTGTATGACTTTTCATTATGCAAACAATAACGTTTGTCTCTTAATATTTGTCTAAGGCTAAACTGGGGGAAAAACCGCGACGGCAACGCATTGCAGTTCTTCCCGCAGTGCTTTGTACAGAAAGTTCGCAGAGGTTTCCTCTGTAGACTTGCTGCTTCAATTATACCTACAGGGAAACCGCCGGCATTTCAGTAGGTACAGTTGACATGCTGCAATTTCCAAAATCGCAACAGTTTTGGAAATCGCAGCGTGTCCACTGCACGTATTTTACCGCAAAGTGGAGATGGGATTCACTAGAAACCCCTCCACTTTGCTGTGGCTGTAAAATGTTGTGTTTTTGTTGGCATTGTGTCATGTTGGCGTTTATGCCACATGGGGCCCTGGCTTAAAACTGGATAACCCCTTTAAAATGGTTTTGTTTTGTCTTCCTCTGAATCAATAAAGCAAAAACGTGTGAGCCTATTCCTTTTTAACCTATGTAAATATGTAAAACTAAGGTAAATGTCATAAAGATTTTGAAAACGTCAAAGGCAATGCTCAGTGATTAGTTGTTATACTTTCATTCACAGATTTTACTTTGGGCTATGATAATGAAATGTTTTGAAGCACTGACTGCACCAGACAACACATGAATATAGATGAGTGCTTTCTGACTACACACTTTGATAATTTCTGTCTTTAAACCAGTCTGGACAGCAGCTGACAAGTCAAAAATAACAGTTTGAACATCTCTAATGAGACCTTCTGCCACAAATCTGGTTGTCATGACAGTAAGGTGTTTTCATATTCCACCTGCTGATGGAAAACTAGTTAGTACATAACATAGTGTTTTTGATGAAAAGCAGAGTCAGAATGAATAGCATAAATATTTTTAATTGTGATATGTTAAAAATACCATTGCAGAAAAACCTACTCCATTTACCATAGATTCTTTAGCCACAAGCAGGCTATATAATAATAATAATAATAATATACATAGACATAATGTTTTACATACAATACTGTATATTATACAGTCTGTGTTTGTAGGTGTGTCATTTCATGTACCAACATTTTCTTTAAATTATGAGACTATATACTAAAGAAATACCATAGTTGCTTTCATTTACTCTCTAATCCATAAATTACCTTACCCCGCTGCCCCATTTACTATAACCATATCAAGTATGAGAAAAAAAATTTGAACCGACTTTTTTTTTAACTAGAAAATACATGCAAGATAAGAAAAAACCTTTTTAGTGAATGCAAAAATTTAGTGAGGACTTGTTTATTTGTGAAAGAAACTCATCTGTATGGCTGCTAGGGTAATGGTAATAGACAGGCTGATATTTTACTTACCGATCCCTGCTCCTTTCCAGGTCGGCTTCCACTTCTTCCTCCACAGGGCGCTGCAGCGTTCTTTTGCCAGTCACCATTCCTGTCACATCTGGCCTCCCCTTCTGCTTGCAGGGTGGAGACACTAAAGGAATGGGGATTGGTGAGTGAAATATTGACTGCTACCTGTTGGAATAATGCAATAGATAGCGGCCGAACTTGTACGACACCAGAGGATGTGAGTGAAAACAACAAACTGGGTTACTGCTCCCATGCCTGTGCAGTAGAGGTGGATTGCCGGCTGTAGCACAGCGCCGGGACTATTGCGCGTCCCTGTAGAGTCAGAAAAGAGGGAGGAGCCGTCCCGCTGAAGGAAGTCTGAAAGGAAGATAGGTAATTATGATGGAGTGGAAGTGGGGGGGGGGGGGTATTAGTGACGTTCTGTTTCCGGAAACGGGGAAACAGAATGTCACAGGATAACCAGAAAATGTCCATTGGTGGGTCACATGACTGTCCCAGGGATATGGGTAAATATACATTTTTATTAAATTATGTAATTTAGAAAGTAGGCAGGGGGAGGGTGTTTAGATTAGTATAGGAATTATATTTTATCCCGGAAAACCCCTTTAACATGCTATGATTTTAAAACGCATGTGTAATGTAGAGCCTTAGCCTTAAAGTCGTGAAAATGTTTTTTTCCTCCATAATAGAATGTTTGTGCTTTTATTTCTGAACAGAAAATGTCTCTTTGTTCAGCTCAATGTTAGGATATTTCAATAGTATAGTCATGTCATTTAGAACTGCAGATGATCAATACACTACCACGTGTTCTAAACCATTTGATTCATTAAATATTTCTGTGCTACTAGAATCATACAGAAGTTGAGTATGATGCCTATAAATCTAAAAATGATTGATTCTAAAGCCAATACTGGGGGTATGGTATTATTTTCCTTAATGCATGCACGGGTGATTTATAGCAACCATCTGACATTACAAGGGTACAGTATTTTCCCATCCATCCACTCTTAGTTTTAGTCAACATTAATGATTCCTTCTAATTCCTTCATGTATTGCTGAATTTGCTTCTTGTCAAAGGGTAGGTAAAGTATGCTATCAATCAGGCTGCCAATCCATTGATGGAGTAATCAGCTGTACATGTGAAGCATGCTCAAAATCCACTTTACGTTATTTAAATTATCATTTATTTTTATAGAAAAATCTTAACACTTTTATGCAGAAATTGGGCAATACTTGCTAAAACGTTGCTATAGTCTTTTTATTCAAATACAATGCTTTTTACTAAATAGATCAGTTATATTTTAGCTAATTCAGTTCTACTTTTATATACATCCTATATGTTGTAGACATCTCCCACTGATAGTGTTGTTAGGTGATCAAATAGCTGTAGAAATCTGTAGTCAGTCTATACAAATGCATAAATACAGCTGTGCTAAAAAGTTTACATACCCCGGCAGATTTTTTGGCCTTTTTTCAGAAAATATGAATGATAACACAAAAACTTTTTCTCCACTCATGGTTAGTGGTTGGTTGAAGCCATTTATTGTCAAACTTCTGTGTTTTCTCTTTTTAAATCATAATGGCAACCAAAAATATCAAAATGACCCTGTTCAAAACTTCACATACCCTGGTGATTTTCACCTGATAACATGCCCAGAAGTTGACACAAAGGGGTTTGAATGGCTACTAAAGGTAACATCCTCACCTGTGACCTGTTTGTTTGTAATCAGTGTGTGTGCAAAAAAGCTGAGTGAGTTTCTGGGATCCAGACAGACTGTTGCATCTTTCCTCCAGCCACTGACGTTTCTGGATTGTGAGTCATGGGGAAAGCAAAAGAATTGTCCACAAATCTACGGAAAAAGGTAGTTGAACTGTATAAAACAGGAAAGGGATATAAAAGGATATCCAAGGAATTGATAATGTCAGTCAGAAGTGTTCAAACTGTGATTAACAAATGGAAACTCAGGGGCTCTGTAACATCAGCTGAAATACAGGACTCTCTGAAAACTATCGGTGTGGCTGTTTCAGGATGCACAATAATAATAATAATAATAATAATAAATTTTATTTATATAGCGCCAACATATTCCGAAGCACTATACAATTTGTAGGGTTCAAGTACTGACAAAAAAGATATATTACAAAGAAATATTCAATTCACACACTGAGACTGAGGGCCCTGCTCGCAAGAGCTTACAATCTATGAGGTAGAGGGGGTGACACAGGAGGTAGCAGGGGCGGCAACAGACATAGCATTACTTATACAATGGTCAGACAATTTTGTAATAGATGTTACTGTCATTACACATATATAAAGCTGTATGAGCCGTCATCAGTCATGTCCTTTAACGTGCAGATGGTGCCTGGACATATAAAGTTAGTCTGATACGGCATCATATCCTGTGAGGTAATGCGGGAGCATGAACAGTTTTAGGGATTCTAACTACAGAAGGGTTTACATTAGGAGTTGTGATAGGCCTGTCTGAAAAGATATGTCTTTAGTTTATGCTTGAAGCTGTGGAAATTGGGGGTTAATCTAATAGTCCAGGATAGAGCATTCCAGAGAAGTGGTGCAACTCGGGAGAAGTCTTGTATACGAGCGTGGGAGGTTCTGATAATAGAGGATGTTAGTCTTAGGTCATTGAGTGAACGGAGAGTACGGGTTGGGTGATAGACAGAGATGAGGGAGGAAATGTAGGGAGGTGCAGCATTATGGAGAGCCTTGTGAATGAGGGTGATAAGTTTATATTGTATTCTGTATTGAATAGGCAGCCAATGTAGTGACCGGCACAGACCGGAGGCATCGCTATAGCGTCTAGACTGATAGATGAGCCTGGCCGCCACATTCAGAATAGATTGTAGAGGGGAGAGTTTAGTAAGGGGAAGACCGATTAGTAAGGAGTTACAGTAGTCAAGGCGAGAGTGAATCAGGGCAACAGTAAGTGTCTTTAGTGTATTTGTGGTGAGGAAAGGGCGGATTCTGGAGATGTTTTTGAGGTGGAGATGACATCAGCATGTGAGTGATTGGATATGGAGGGTGAAGGAAAGGTCTGAGTCAAACAAAACCCCGAGGCAGCGGGCATACTGCCTAGGAGTTATGGTAAGACCAGAGACTGCTATGGAGATATCAGGGACAGATCTATTAGATGCAGTAGTTCAATCTTTGAGAGATTTAGTTTCAGATAAAGCGAAGACATGATATTTGAGACAGTAGAGACGCAGTCCCTGTGTTCTGTATTAGTGCAGGGGTGATGTCACGGGATGACGTATATAATTGGGTGTCATCAGCATAAAGATGGTACTGGAAGCCAAATCTAGTGATGGTTTGTCCAATGGAGGCTGTGTAGAGGGAGAAGAGCAGGGGACCTAGGACCGAGCCCTGAGGCACTTAAAGAAAAATGGGCTGCATGGTCGAGTTGCCAAAAAAAAAAAACATTACTGCGCAAATGCCACAAAGAATCTCACCTTCAACCTCAAAACAAGATAATTAGGAGTGATGAGAAAAAAATCTAACTTTTTGGCCACAACCATAAATGTTACATTTGGAAAGGTGTCAACAAGGCCTATGATGAAAGGAACACCATTCCTATTGTAAAGCATGGAGATGGATGACTGATGATGTGGGGATATGTGAACTTCAAAGGCACAGGAAACTTGATGAATGCAGCACGTTATCAGCAAATACTGGAGGTAAATTTGCACTCATCAGCCAGGAAGCTGCGCATGGGATGTACTTGCATATTCCAACATGACAACGATCCAAAACACAAGGCCAAGTTGACCTGTCATTGGCTACAGCAGAAGAAAGTGAAGGTTCTGGAGTGGCCATCTCAGTCTCCTGACCTCAATATCATTGAACCACTCTGGGGAGATTTCAAGCGCGCAGTACATGCAAGACAGCCCAGGAATTTACAGGAACTTGAGACTTTTTGCCAAGAAGAATGGGCAGCTTTACCATCTGAGAAAATAAAGAGACTCATCCACAACTACCACAAAAGACTTCAAGCTGTCATTGATGTTAGAGGGGGCAATACATGGTATTAAGAACCAGGGTACGTGAACTTCTGAACAGGGTAATTTTGATGTTTTTGGTTGTCATTATGATTTAAAAAGAGAAAACACAGAAGTTTGACAATAAATGGCTTCAACCAACCACTAACCATGAGTGGAGAAAAAGTTTTTGTGTTATCATTCATATTCTCTGAAAAAAGGACAAAAGAACAAAAAATCTGCCGGGGTATGTAAACGTTTTAGCACAGCTATATACATAATTGTTTGCTTTTCTTATTGGACAGTTTATTTTCTGTTAAACACTAAAATGTTTCAAAAAGTTTGAATAGGCCTTTATTCTGAAAGACTAAATATAGCCATCTGCAGACCTTTGACAGATCCAGATAAAATTGGTGAAATCTGCCAAGAATCTGATGACTGTGGTGGCCCTACACATAAGATTAACAGCAGATACTACAAAAATCAGCTGAATCTGCCAGTGATCGGCAGATTAGTATCTCTAGGCACTGTTCTGTAAATTAGGAAAAGACTAAGGCCACACGTAGTCAAACACAGCTAAAAAATGCAGCGAAAATGCAGAGGAAAAACACACAACAAACTCACTTGGATTTGTCATTTTTGAAATCCAAAAAGGTGCTTATAAAACCACTGGTGTAACTATAGGGGTTACAGTGGTGGCTGCTGTGACTGGGCCCTCTAGTCAGGGGGCCCCACAAGTCACTCTCAAATTCTTTAATCTCCTTTCTGATTTCTTTTAACGGTTTTCAATCTGTGAGTCATAAATTTAGCTGGTGAGCTGGAGTGAGAAGAGTTATGATATACAGTCTTTCTCTCTATAGAAAGGAGAAAATTAACCATTTAATGGCAAACAAAATATAGCAGTTGATCAGCAGCATATAGTGAATGAGGGATTCTGTGGGGGTGGCTGTGACACAATAGGGGGCATGACTACTATCTGGGGGCATCAACAGGTAATGGAAATGATGGGACGCTTGGGTGCACAGACTTGGTATGAACAAGTCTTCACAGTGGTCTGGGCACAGATAGAGAAGGAGAGGGAAATGTACAGTACATGCTGCCAAAATGTATAGATAGGACACAGCTGCTGGTTGTAAGAAGAAGGGAGGGTTGTAAGAGAAGGTGGGCTGAGCTTTTGCACTAGGGCCAGTGAGCCTTAAGTTGCGCCTCTATATAAAACTTAACTTTTATTGCACCCAAATCAATAAAACATCTCCGTGTTGTGTAGATGCAATGCTAAACATAACACCAACAAAACACAATAATAACACATAAATCACTAGAACTCAAGGCCAGAAGCCAAAACAAAAAAAAATCTAATAAAAAGCAAATAATGGCCATCACCCGTAACTGGGTCTTACGGTACTGATGCACTGGAACTGCTTGTTGTGTTGACTACGATATATGCAGAAGGGTGAAAGGGAAAAATCCTGGGTTCAGGCAGGGTTCCTGGGTCACACAAACAGATGGAAAAGTATCATACAGATGGGGTATTCTGTATAAGGAATTGGGTATTTTGAGTGGGAGACCAATCTATCCCTGTAGAATCCTATATAGTACCTATTTCTAGGTACATTTAATAGCCAGTGCTAACATCAATTGGCTAACATATCACACTTAACTTAAAGGGAATCTGTCAGGGCAATTTGGGACACTAAACCACCCACACGTCCATATGGAACTGGGGTTTAGTGGCGTTCCTCATGAATAAGCCGGACCGATCTCACCAAACAGTGTCGATCAGACCGTAATCTAGGTAACTATAAAGGTTTTTTATTTTTAATGCACATGCGGATTGCATTACAACAGGGCGATCTGGGACACTAAACCCCAGGTCTATAAGGACCTGTGGGTGGTTTAGTGTCCCAGATTGACCTGACAGATTGCCTTTAAGATGGGTTTATCGTGGTACACAAGGGAACCATCACTGGAGTGTTCTCAGAATAATGGACAAACAAATCCAAAATAAAAACCCCAATTGAAAATATTTAGAACCTTTCAGGGAGACACATCATGGATTTATTTATTTATTTATTTATTTATCCTGGCCCTGATGTGGTCACCCTTCCGGACCTTGCTTCTGGAGTTCTAGCTCTTAACCCAGGGTGGCTGGCTGTGGTGGATAACCCCTGGGATACACAATCATCAGGTCCCATGCCAGCCCCCGGCCTATGAGCACCTCAGACTCCTGACTCCTTCTCTCACTGGCAAAGCCTCATGATGCAAATCCCTACCAAAAAGGATTACAAAGATGTGAGCAGCTGTGAGATTGGACTTGAGCACTTCGACCTAAAGGAGTGACCTCCATACTAAATAGATGTTTTTTGCTGTGCAGGACTTTGAGCTTAAAGAAGCCTTTATGTTTCAGGCACGCTCTAAACAAGATTTTGACTTTGATAGGGCCTCCATATAACTCTATCCCAATCTCTCCTGGATTACACTTCAAAAGAGATAGAATTTGGAACTGATAGTCCCTACTGTCTGTACTGTGGGACTATCAGCTGCCATACCAATGGGGTTTTCCCTTTGCTTTCACAACCCGTTAAGACATGCAGCTACCTTGAGATCCTTTGCGGACCTTCCTGATTTTTGTTCCTCCCTGGGCATCCCTTATCCTCTGCTCCAGGATTGGGAGGCCAGTCTGCCCCATCCGCCCCGGTCTCCAGTGGGGAAAGTGGTTTGCCAGAAGAAATGAGTGTCTCACCCTGTACACCGGGACTCACCACACTGACTCCTCTTGACCTCATGAGGATCCTTGCTTTTCTGATCCAGATGTTCTTCCCTGAGGTTTTTCTTCGTTTTTGCTAATTAAGGATTGTTGCTATTGCCTGAGTTTCCCCTTTTTCTTCTCTGTCTTTATGCTGATGCGCCCCACGTGACTGCTGAGGCCTAATCACAGGCCCCAGCAGTGATGTCTGGGGCATGTGACCTCAGTTACAGGCTGGAAGAGCCCCAAAGAGGATATTAGGGATTGTAAGAAGCCCAGGAGAGGTGAGTATAAGTATTTGTTATTCTTATTAACCTCCCCTGAGCAAGCTACTATTGGAAAAGGGCTTGGCAGCATGTACAGACATCACATAATACTGTATCCCTTTTCATTAAGGAGATGTATAGTGGTTGAGGAACCAGGCTTTCCCTTCCTCAAACCCTCCCTCAAATACCCTGTTAGGCTCTATGGCATTAACACGTGATGTTTGGCGTGCCTGTTCTGCCTTGCTACCCTACACTCTTTAATGAAAGCTTTCCTTTTTCACCCACAATATCCACCTGAGCTTACAGCAGTGGTTTCCGCTCCTTGGCTCAGAGCGAGACTATTTCACCCCCTATATGCAAAAATGGGAGGTTACCTGTAAGACACTCCCCCAGATTTATTGTGGGTGATAATATGGAGGAGAACTGCAAAAACATCTCACTGTGTCACATACAAAGAGAACTTCTATAAGATGTTACTGTACTGGTATAACACCCCGGCATTGCGCTACACTTTTAACGCTATTATACCTAATATCTGCTGGTGGTGTAGTGCCCGTCCAGCTAACATTTTCCTCCTATTCTGGTTGTGCCGCTTGATACAGCCTTATTGGAGGCTGGTCCAGACCCTGATTGATTGCATACTAGAAATTCACCTTCCCCTACTCTTAAAGACATACCTTCTCAATCTGACTGCTAATCAGTTGTGGAAAAATGCCCTGCAGTTGCTTTGTACATCCTCACCTCAGCTTGTTGTCTGATAGTGAAACATTGGAGGCAAACTCCCTCTCCCAACTTGGAGGAATTATATGCTAGAATACCTAACTGCTCTTCTGAATAATGAAGAAGAGAGGTTTCAGTCTGCATGGGAGCGTGATACATTCTGGACACTTCGTGACTTGTAACACCATGGAGGTATGTTTCTTTTCTGTCCCCCATTACTTGAGCAGACTACCTGTGGCAATTTTGTTTTCCTACTCCTTTTCCTTCTGTCCCATGTCTCGTGTACTCCCCCTGTTCATCTCAGTTATGGTTATTGAATAACGTACTGCATGTTCTTAACTTTATACTTATTGTATTTTGTTCAATGCATATATTGTAAGGCTATTTTGTGCTTGCTTTATCTTTATATCTGTCACCTTGTCTCTGATTAAAACTTTAATAAAAATTACAATTATAAAACAAAAAGAAGTTCATAAAATATAACTGTTCATTCATTCCCATGGGGGACACTGTTTTAAGTCTAAATATCCATTTGGTCTCTCACTGCAGAATTAAGCAATACCCATAAAACGGATGCACCTTGGGTCCCCATTGAGTCCTGGCAAGAGGAGATCCCTGACATGTCGTATGTTGCCAAGATGATCTCCCACCTTTATACAGAATTTGTGGATCATCTTTCCGACACATTTCAGGTGACAAATGCATGTTGCCTTGTATATTACCACCTATGTAGGTAATCTTGGGTTACTGTCCAATCACTGATGTAATATCAGTATCCATTCAGAAAATATCCCAGTGTTTACCTATGATTGTACAGATCTCATTAGCTGCAGTGTGATATGTCTCTGTCAAAGAGATCTGAAAAGATGACAGTGTGCCTACTTTAGGGTTCAAAAGTACAATACGATGCCAAAGCTCCCTGAAAAGCTTTCTTTGGTATGTGATCTGAGTATCCTCTTGCCTAGAATCTCTGCCTAAGATCCTGCTCTAGTGACCTGAAGTTATCCATTGTTGAGCAATTTCTCCTGAGTCTCAGCTTGTTGTCTGATTGTGACCTGTGAAACTCTCAACAAAGAGTTAGTGGCATTGGATTTGTAAAAAATTGTGCTAGTTTCTATGCAGATATCCAGCATATACCATGTCCACAATAGTGCCATCAACTCCATCCTCACCAAAGACCAGCAGCTTCTCCCACCAGCCAAGCAAAAGATTGGTGTATGTTGGTGCACATGTCCCTCCTATAAAAGTTAATTGGGAACCATAACATGCTATGTTTTTCCAGCTTTTATTTCTGTGGCTTAAACAAAATCATCATTTTGCTGGGACAGTAAAATGCAGCATTTTTGTTTAGCAGTGTTTCAGCAACAGGTAAAAACACTGCGTATCAACATGTGGTCTCAGCCTTTTCATCCCATCTACATATTGCAGAAAAAAAGCTGAGGAAAAACGCCATGTTAATTCTAGCTGCAGAATCATGTTTTAACAGAGGAATTAAAAATGCAGAGGCAAACGAAGCAAAAACTAAGTGAAAAATGCTGCACGTTTTTTAGTCGTGTTTTTCGCTATATGGGGCTTTAGCCTCAGGGTGATTTCTGCTTGGTCAAAGCATTTATTAAAATGAAATGCATATAGCTTTACTACAAATTGCAATGATTCTTTCTATGTGGTTTTGTCCATGTCAATGAATTATAAAAAATAAAGAAAAGTCAGTTTTCTAAATAGGTTGAAAATAAATCGAAGTATTGATTGTGGCATAAAAGAAAATATACTACTAAATAGGAGGGTCGCTTCTCCAAAGCACAAGATCACAAATCTAGATCTATTTTTTGACCTTCAATGACCCCTAAATACACACAGTGGCCATTAACAATAACTAAAGAGCAATTTTTGTTTATAGCTCTGCAAATATCACCTTCACATTTCATCTCTTCAGTGTAGAAATGAGTAGTAGAACCAAATTTCAATTCATTGTTGTCTGATGTTACATTTTGTGTAGAAAAAAAAAGTATTTGTTATATTGCATGCTGTCTATGGGCATGAGTGGCACTGTTCCTGAAAAAAGTAGATTTTTTTTGGTAAACCCTTACCCCATATCCACACAACAATGAAAATCGGCCATGTGACATTTTTTAATGGCCATCACAATGCCTCATTCATTTCACTATATGTGAATGGGAGGATTCACATGATCTATATATTGACAGTTTGTTATAACGGACCATCTATTTTTAGTCATTTTCATGGATCACTCCATAAGCTGCAATGTATGAAAGATCTGTAAAATCAGGCCCCCGTTGGATGCAGTGTGGCTGTGAAAAATGGACATTTTTCACAGCTGTTTTCACCCTTGGTCATCTGAATGTAGGGTTAATAGCCAATAAATTTTTCATTTTTGTGGTTTTATTTTTTACTCCCTGCCATCCAAAAGACATAATCATTTTATTTTCTCTTTAAAGAGGTGTTTGAGGGCTTGTTTTCTGAGGGACAATTTGCACTTTCCAATAGCACCATGTAGTATTCCATATGATGTACTGGGAAGCCATAAAAAAACATCAGAATGCAATGGAATTGGAAAAAAACACAGGTGTACCTTTATTTTTAGATTTTATTTCCAAAGACCAATATAAATGATACATTATCTATATTCTGCAGGTCTGTACAATAAGAATACCAAATTTATAGTTTAGTTATGTTTTTTAATACCTAAAAAAATAAAAAATAAAAACTTTAAAAAAGTAAAATCTTTTTTATTGCCATATTCTGACTGCAACTTTTTAAATTTCCATTTATGGAGCTGTGCAAGGGATCATTTTTTGTGAGAGATATCATTTTGAGGAATGCCTGATGTTTTTATTATGTTTTTTTGGAGGTGAAATGGTGAAAAAAATGGTAATTTCACAATTTTGTTTTTTTCCCACAGCATTCACCATATAATAGGTAATTTAGGTAATTTAGATTGTAAGCCCTACATGAAACAGTGAGTAATGACAACTCCTGTAAAGTGCTGTGGAATGTGTTGGTGCTATATAAGAAACATATATATGGATTAGGGCCCTTGGTACAGGTAGCTTCCCTGCCAGGTGGCCCATATTTAGCATCCAGCCAGTCAGCCCACCAGGAATATTACCTGTGGAATATATTGAGAATCCATCCCTGATTTTGCCATACTACGAAGCACTGGAGCAATTGCATCTTGACTATGTCATCCTATTTTGGGCACCAGTTAATGTAAAAGACATCAGAGAGCAGGAGAGAGGTATAGAAGATCTCAGTTATGAAGATAGGATATAAAAACTAAAATGATTTTGTCTATAGAAGATGGAGGGCAGATATTTTTGCCAACAAAAGCCTTGAAAAGCTGTAACTCATTGTCCTAATGCAGTAGCGACACAGAGACACAAATAGAACAGTTAGCATGTCAAATTGGTCCTGAGAGGGGTTTTCCAGCCGAAATGCTGAATTTTTCATACTGATATCAGTATCTGATATGTGTGTTTGTCCGATACCCAGAACCCACACAGATCTGCTGATCCAGCTTCCCCTGGGTGCTGGAAGCTACAGCAGTGGACGGGGAGCAAAAGCAGTTTGCTCCTATTTAAGTAATAGGAGCAGAGCTGCAGCTCTGTCCACTGCTGTAGTTATTGCCGCATGGAGGCAGCTAGATTAGCAGATCTCTGCGAGGTCCAAATGTCAGGCTCCTACAGATCGGATACTGATGACCTATATTGTGGATAGTTACCAGTATGAAAAATGCATTTGGGGTCAGAAACCCCTTTTAAGGGCCTCACAAAGGCCCCCAAGACTGTCTACTCTAAAATGACAACTAAAATTCTAGAAATTAAAAATAAAAGCCTAAAAAAAAAAAAAAACCTAGGGTGGCGTGGCATGGCTGTTCAAGGAGTGATTCTTTGTCTCAGTGAGCTCCGGCCTTGCACTGTAAACTTCTGGACCTGCCAGCTATCATCAAGGGTGCTATGGGCAAAAGACTTATCAAAAGATGCCCCCAGGCACTCCTGCTCCTGCTTACCACTCTGCCAGAATCACTATTGAGGATTTTCTGGCCACCCAGGCTTCCTCGCCTACGTGGGTCTCCACACGGCAGTGGTCATTTTGGGTGAATACGGCCTCCTTCTTGGACGCCTCTGACACTCCTTGGAGCTGTTCTCCTCCTGCCCACTTTTACCTCTTATTTTTGCATTCTGTATCGAGCCGCTGGCTACCAAGATATGGCAGAACACGGATATTAAAGGTATCTATGTACGAGACAGGGACTTTAAAATCTCTCTCTTAGTAGATTATATTCTCCTCACCCTTATACCACCCTGCCTAACTTACTGCAGGTATTAGGCAACTATAATCGTCTCTCGGGATACAAATTTAAT
This sequence comes from Leptodactylus fallax, assembly GCA_947044405.1. Classification (NCBI taxonomy): domain Eukaryota; kingdom Metazoa; phylum Chordata; class Amphibia; order Anura; family Leptodactylidae; genus Leptodactylus; species Leptodactylus fallax. Next base: position 1,038,826 of record CAMRHE010000414.1, read on the forward strand.
TCTTCTAAAACTGAGGCTTTACCTATTAATATTCCCTAGGAGCTCTTAACCCTCATCTGCAGTAATTATAGCTTTTAATGGAGAGTTAATTCTCTCTGGTACCTGAGAATTCATCTCACGTCTTCTTATAATACTCTGTACTCCGCGAATTATCCTCGGCTATAGCCCTGCAGGATAAGTGGAGACCCCTACATACATCCCTACTCAGACGTATAACGGTGGTTAAAATGTCTCTTTTACCGAAGCTGCTTTATTGTTTTGAGACGCTCTAGGTGATATGGGTAAATATAGATTTTTGGTACACTAAGTAATTTAGAAGGTAGACGGAGGGGAGGGGGGTGTTTATCTTAGATTAGAGAGATCCTGGACAACCCCTTTAAGTGTGTAGCTATAGGGGTCACAATGGTTGCACTAGCGACCAGGCACCCAAGCCAGTTGGATCCTAAGCTCTCCTCACTTAGGGTCACTTGGGCAGCAGGACTCGCAAAATCAGCCACAAAAACCTTTCATTCACTTTAGTGGGGGGTTCAGGTGGAATCCACACAAAGATCAGGCTGAATGCTTCTTTTCTCAGCTAGCTGATTTTTTTCAACTAGTGGGAAAAGGAGGGTCTACCTCTCATTGAAATGAATACAAACATTTCCCTATGTAAATTTACCCTTCGATATAGACGAAAGTTGCAGACAGGAGTGACATTCATGTAAGAAATTGTGAGGGGGCAGGGCCAAAGCTGAACTTTTGTGACAGGACCCTCGAGACTATTCCGCTGACTACATGTAAATGAAAGCATAATTTATTTTGTGAATTCTGAAAGTCTAAAAAGTAGACTCATTTATATGTTCCATTTACTTTACTTTTATTAGTAAGAAATCAATTTTTTACTGATCTAATTGTTCTTAGCTGCTGCTAACTTAAGAAAGTGACCTCTTATAACAGGCTTCCCCATTCTCATCTGTAAAAGTGCACTTTTAATACTCTTGGAGTTTGTTCTGCATAGCTTGATTTGTTTAAAATATAGTTGCTAAGTCCCCAAGGAGATAAAGTAGATTAATTATATGCAACTGTTATGGAGACAGACACTGGTGCGTGATCAGAACAAGGAATACAGTAACATTTATGGAAGAATCTAAACAAAAGTAAGCTTTATGAGAATTAGATAAAAGGGGTATTCTCTGTCATTGGCATGGTAAATTGTCTAAGCATCATACAGTATTGTACGTTATATACTATCTTTAAAACTTTGGAGGCTGGGTTCAATAGTTTCTGAGGATAAACAGCAGAGGATAAAGGGAGTCTGTCAGCAGGTGATCGGTATTAGACTAATGACAGTACCTTGTAGGGCGGCTTCTACACTTTTAAAAGATACCTTTCTTATTTTGCATTGCAGCTCCATTTTCATGAAAAATAGGGTTTTATTCTTATGCAAATTAGCTGAAAAAGGCTTTAGTGGTGCTTCTTCTCCTGTTGAGGCTTCACTCTCTGCTCTAGATAATCACTCCTAACTGCTGCCCAGCTCCCCCTTTGTTTGCATGACGTCTTCCACTTTGTCTGCAGTTAGGGTAGGTTATCTGGAGTAGTCCTGGAAAAAGAAGAAACACCCCTAAAGCACAGTTGGGATGGTGTTCTCAGGCTTGGTCATAATTATCATCTTTATATTTGGAGGAAAAAGGGAGAAGCTTGCAAGCCTGAGAACACCATCCCAACTGTGAAACACGGGGGTGGCAGCATCATGTTGTGGGGTTGTTTTGTTGGTACCAAATACTAATGAAATGTATGTAAACGTTTGACTTTGCAGAAAGTAATAAAAATTTAAAATTCTCTCTCTCTCTCTCATTATTCTGGCATTTGGCAAATATAAATAATTTTGGTAATCCGAATTGACCTAAAACGGGAAATATTTATTCTGATTTCATTTCAGATAGTGAGAAATGGGAAGGGGTCATGTGACACATCAAACCCATGGAGAATTGCACAAGAAAAACAATGGTGTGCTCATTTTTAACGTAGCTTTATTCATTATTATTTATTTTTCAACAGGACAATGACCCCAAACACACCTCCAGACTGTGTAAGGGCTATTTGACCAAGAAGGAGAGTGATGGGGTGCTACGCCAGATGACCTGGCCTCCACAGTCACCAGACCTGAACCCAATCGAGATGATTTGGGGTGAGCGGGACCGCAGAGTGAAGGCAAAAGGGCCAACGAGTGCTAAGCATCTCTGGGAACTCCTTCAAGACTGTTGGAAGTCCATTTCAGGTGACTACCTCTTGAAGCTCTTATATATATATATATATATATATATATATATATAGTGGTAAAGTGTATGGTAAAGTGCTGGACGGGGTGTATATCTCACCTGGTTTCCTCAGCCAGGTGAGGTAACTGAGATCCAGGAAGATACCTGTTGCCTTAGCAGAACGTAGTCTGCTAGGGATTTTCTTTAAATTACATGGGCTGGATTTTCTGGACTGGAGGACAGGTTGGCAGTGGGAGTCTTCCAGTCCACACCCTTGGTCCACTACTGGGTTTTCCCCTACTCCCAGGTGCTCTCAGCTGAGGCTTCCTGTGAGTGATTACTGAGGAAGGAAGCCTGGCAAAAGGAGGGCTGAAAGGTGGCAGACTGAGAGAGAGACAGAGCACCCCTGGAGTGGAGGTTTATACACTTTATACTGTGTTTGCTGATATGTACAGTATTTGCCTGCACTAGGCTAGTGAGGGGTATGCTGCTGTTTATTTAGAGCCGGACAGGCTTAGGCTTTTGCTTTGTTTATACAATGTTGTTTTGTGTTGACGTGTCTAAATAAAGCACCGTTGGAGTTTTAAAACCCGCTGCCTGTGTGAACTTGGTCATTGCCGACCCCCACCGTGTGAGCTGTTTCCTACAAATATATATATATATATATATATATATATATATGATTTGGAAGGTGACAATGAAAAAAACAAAAGCAAAAAAATGCTTGACCCAATAGGTCAAAAATAGGCTGGTCCTAAAGGAGCTAATAATAACAATATAAGTGCAAAAACAGAAAACAATATTAGACATGATCCTAAGTGAACCTGTTTGGAGAATTGGAAAGATAGTCTGAGTCAAAGAGGTCAAAAACAAGAAAACCATTCAGTTCAGATTTAGGGAGTTAAACTTTAAAAAAAACCTTTGTTTGTGCTTATCCAAAGTAGGAAATATTTAAAGATTACTAATCATCCAGTAAAGAAAACGGATACTTGTTTGTATCAAGGTAAACATACAATATCATGTGATAATGTAGGTAATTTTCCATCTCAAACCTTTGGTTACTTATGAATTAGACTGTATCATTCTTGGAGGACATCTAACACCCTCTTGTGGAAGAACCAGAAACCATTGTATGAAAGCAGTAGCTGCATCTTTTAGGGGTAAATAGTTTAAGTAACATCAGGTTTAAAAATAATTAGTATAGGATATTCCCAATTGTAAGAGATGTTATTTTCTCTTAGAAATATAATTTTCTTTTTGGTATATCCTTCTGGCTAGAGTGGCAGGTGAGAGATCAGAAAACAGTAATCTTTGCAGATAAGTTTCAGAAAGAATGTTGGTGGAAATATACAGTTTCAAAAGTTTCAAAGAGTATACTTCTTTTGGAACACTTTCGGGGTGCACTTACTGTTGGTTTAGGAACTCTGAACTAAGTTAGTTATTAATTAATAGGAACTTCTAGTTAGGAAATCTTTTTTAAGTATTAATATAGCAAAAAATACAAAGGTATTCTATGGGTTGAGCAACAGAAACTACTGGGCATGTTCCTATGCTATGCTATGTATCCTGGAATGATCCTCTGCAGATTTAATTTTATTGCAATTATGTCTTTAATTTCATTGTGTACATACACTAGACTATTATGAGCTACTGTAAATCAAATTCCTTAATACCTTGTGTGCTCTCCTATTGCCACTACAGTATATCTCAGTTTAGTGAGGAGATTGCAGAATGAATATCTTTCTCCATAGATTTCTTTAGATCCTCAAACATAGACTTTATTGCCATAACCAATATAGAAGCCTAATTTTATGTAGCCAATTTAAATGCTGCCATTAGTTACTCATGTAGTTCTATTTGTAGAGGCATAGGGGGGAGAACTACTTACTGTCTCCCACTTACTTTTTAAGGAAGCTGAATGGAGCCTCAGGGCTATATCTTGGGGAGGGGGATGGGGAGGATCACTGTTGTAATAGTAATTGGCACAATCTCTTGAGTAGAACATTGTGGTGAAAAATGCTGTTAGCTTGTTCCTTGACATTGGGAAGAGCTTTTGGTTCATATTAATCCATGCCTTTGAGTGGCTTTGAAGTCACACTGTGTCTAGTATCTCACAATTTCTCCTTTGGAATGTAGCCACACCCTTTTTTTTAAAGTGTTTTTGTGGATATTCAATATGACAATAAATTGATAATGTAGATCATTAAAGGGAATCTCTCTGCAGGAAAATCAATATCAAACTAATGATAGTACCTTCATTGAAGCTCCATTTTCATGAAAATCAAGATTTTATTTTTACGCAAATTAGCTGAAAAGAGCTTTAGGGGCGTGTTTTCTCCTGCTGGGGCTTCATTCTCTGCTCTAGATAATCACCTCTAACTGCTGTCCAGCTCCTCCCCTATTTCTCCTTCCCCCAATTTGCATAAACATAAAACACAAATTTTCATGAAAATGGAGCTGCAATGTAGAATAAGAAACGTCTGTTTGTAAAGTATATAGACGGCACTACAAGGTTCTGTCATTAGTTTGATACCAATTTTCCTGCTGACAGTCTCCCTTTAAGCTTTTTTAATTTTTGTAAAGTTGTAGCGTCCATGTTTTTGGATGGAGGTATAAAACTTGTTTTAAATAGACACTGTCATATCAACAACTTTGCATAAATTACTTTTCTGCTCTTATAAGGCTGATTCCATGCATCCCCACCCTCTTCTGAAACAGCTTTCTCTCTGAAAATCATTGTTCTATCTGTCTAGAAATGGACAGCAGATCCCATGACTCAGATGCCTCATCTCTACTGAAGTCTATCGAGAGAGTAGAGGAATCAGCAGGAAGTAGAGGAAAACAGAAGAACGACTAATGCTAGAAACAAATAAGTGCATTCTACCAACAAAACTTATTTACTTACTTCAGTATAAATTAGTACTTCTCTCCATATGTCCTGCATGATTTCTGAGTAAGAGAGAACCAATTATAGAGCAGATTCCTTTTCTACTAATCGTGTGCAGTGTATGTCAGCTAGTCTCCACCCACCAATTTATAGAGAACTGCAAATTTCAAATATAGTATGCAGAGGAAGAAACGGTATGTGTTAATCATTCTGTGTTTGTGACATCGTTGGGTTCTCATAATAAAATAATAAATTGCTTCTGCTAATATAATTCGTATCATTTGCTGTGCAACTGCTCTTTATAAAATCACTTAATCTTAAACAGCTATTAATATGATGTTTCCATTTAATATGCTTTGGTATATTCATAACCTTTTTTGTCTGAACTAAATATATGTTCTTTTCAGAGATCCCAACCACCTAAGGGCAAGAGATAAGCAAGAATTTTAATGGAGACCTTTGTTCTTGGATTTAGCAGTAATAATGTGTGATGGACAAAGCACAATTGGCCTTGGTAAATTTGGAGGATCATTTTCTGATATAAGCTAATTGTATTATATTACAAAAAAATAGCATCCCCCATTTCTGTTTTTTTCCACTATATAAAAATGTAAAGATTAGACATGGGCAAACCTCTCTCATTTCATTTGAGGTTTGGGTGGCTTGGGTCCAAGATCCGTTTCGTGTTGAAAAAGTTCAGTATGAACCATAACTTAAACTGACTTAAGGCTAAGGACCCATGTTGCAGAAACACAGCTTTTTTTGTTGCAGATTTTGTTGCGGTTTTTTGAGCCAAAGCCAAGAATGGCTACAAAAGGAATGGGTAATATGTAGGAAGTACTTATATTTCTACCTTTTGCTCAATCCACTTCTGGCTTTGGCTCAAAAAACCGCTATAAAATCTGCAACAAAAAAAGCTGCATTTTCGCAACGTGGGGCCTTAGCCTTAGGCTAAAACCCCACGTTGCAAAAACTCATCGTTTTTTTTTTTTACAATTTTGAAATTTTTCTTTCTTTACATATTTATACTCTATAATGTTATAATTTTTGTTTATTTATTGGTTTATTCATATTTATGTTACTTTTTTCACTTCTGTGCCTTGTAGTATTGTTTATTTTTGACATGATTGATAGTGTCTCACATTATACTTTGTCACTTTGTTATTTATATGTTTTTTATATATGTCATCTTTACATAATTCACTTTATTCATCTTCCATAATAGAAATCACTTCCTCCACAGTTTACTTATTTACACTTTATACACCCCTGGTTTGCTCATACATGTGAACATCCTTTCTGTCCCCGTCAAGTGGGGCGGGTGACATCATGGGGACACACCACTTCCGCGTTACTTCCGCTCCTGGCTGACTTGATGGTGACACCGATGTATGCTTACACAGAATATTGCCATTTACCAGGAGATTTGGGGTTTGTGGGCGGGAGATAGAATCACCTGATTGATATCCCCAGTTAGGGTTTACCTACATAAGGTTCCACCCGAAGGCACAGCCGAAATGATCTTCGGGTGTGTGGTGTCGGTCCTTGGAGACACTGGAGATTATATTTCCATGGGTATGTTTCTTTACTGATTTTTGTAGAATGTCCAGTGTCATTAAGCTATTATGACTATTTGTGGGCAATAACTAATATATAGGCCCTATGGACCACATATTTTTATGCATTACTAATTCCCAAGACATAGTGTTTGGGGCGACGTGATTACATTTATAAATTATGGTGGTAATTGGATACTCATGTATATATATATTATTTATCTATGTATCTGGATTATAAATTATTTGTGAATTTTTATGTGTGGTTATCCTCCCATTTTTTGTATATACAGTATACTTGTGGTCCCATACAATTATATTCAGTGGCTCCATAGGTGTCTGACACCCATGTTTTTCTGTACTGTTTGTCATATCCTATGAAATTTATTGTTTTTCAATTTTTATGTTTAAATAAAATATATTTTTAGATTTCGTTGTACTTTTAGTGTTTTACTTAATTTTTTCTATGTGTTGGTTATGTGTTCTTTATAGGTGCTGGCACACTAATTAAGGACATTACATTTTTTATGAGGAAAATGTATTCCATTTTTAGATATTAATTTTGAATCTTCCCATATACACTGACAAGCAAAAGGGTAACAATGTTTTGAACTTTTGTCTTTCAGGTTCCATATCTCACCATCCACTACAGCTTCGAACATAAGACTATCATCATTTTATAGACAATCATCTTGGCTACCTCACACATAAATTTGACTTGCAACTATTTAGCATATGATTAGTTATACAGTTTCTGATCATGTAAACTACATTGTTACTGTTTTGCTCCTGGTGGTGGAAAAATCTTTTTCTTCTTGTATACTACAAATTACAACCTGTTCTCACATTACCTATTAGTAGATAATCCATGCTTGATCTTGCCACAGATTCTGCAGCTGATTCAGAGACTCCACACTGGTTAGACTAATTTGGGCCTAATCAGTGGTGGAAAACTGCAACAGAATGCTGATACTCTGCACAGAGAATCTGGGCAGAAAATAAAGAGGAATCCGAGGCAGATGTCTGCCTAAAATTCCTCTTTACTTTCTGACGTCTGAGCCGGTTGTATCTACTTGTATGGAACGGATTGTGTTATAATCCACTCCAGTAGCTCCACCTCAGCAAAAAACAACCAATTTAGATTTTTTTTTTCTGCTGCAGTGTGCATGAGTTGCTCCAAAATAGGCCCACTGAGGCTCTGTGGCCCAAGGGCCCACAAATCTGGAGCAGGCCCTGGCCAAAATGCATGAGAATAAGCCAAAATACTTCTGGGAAAACGTCTTGAGGACAGATGAGGCCGAGATAGAGCTTTTTGGTAAAGCACATTATTCTTCTGTTTACCGAAAATGGAATGAAGCCTACAAAGAAAAGAACACAATACCAACAGTCAAATATGGTGGATGTTCAAAAATGTTTTGGGGTTGTTTTGCTGGCTCTGGTACTGGGTGCCTTGACTGTGTGCAAGACATCATGAAATCTCAAGATTTCCAAAGGATTTTGAGTCTCAGTGTCAGAAAGCTGGGTTTGCGTCCTAGGTCATGGGTCTTCCAGCAGGACAATGACCCCAAACATGCTTCAAAAAGCACCAGGAAATGGATGGAAACAAAGCACTGGAGAGTTTAAGTGATTACCAATGAGTCTGGATCTAAATCCCATTGAACTCATGTGGAGAGATCTTAAAATTGCTGTTAGGAGATGGCACCCTTTAACCCCTTAACGACATTGGACGTACTATTACGTCCTGTGCGCTTGGTACTTAGCGCAACAGGGCGTACTAATACGCCCAGGGGCGGCCGCCCGCTCACTATTTGAGCGGGCGGCATCGGAACCGGGTGTTAGCTGTAACTGACAGCTAACACCCTGCTCCATATCTCCCGGTCGGAACTGAGTTCCGATCCGAGGTTTTAACCCCTTGGATGCCGCGGTCAAACATGACCGCGGCATCCAAGGGGTTCCGCTATGTTGCCGCTCCAATCGGCACCCCACGGGGCGAGATCGGGGGTGCCGATACCTATAACCTGCAGCCCGGGGTCTGCTCAGTGACCCCAGGCTGCCTGGATGCCCCACTACCTGGTTGATCCTGCCGAGACCTGCGGAAGTGAGCACTATGCATCTGCATAGCCTCACTTCCTGTATACAGTCATGGCCAAAAGTTTTGAGAATGACACAAATATTATATTTTCACATGATCTGCTGCCCTCTGGTTTTTATGTGTGTTTGTCAGATGTTTTTATCACATACAGAAATATAATTGCATTCATATTATGAGTAACAGAAGCTTATATTGACAGTTAGAATGAGTTAATGCAGCAAGTCAATATTTGCAGTGTTGACCCTTCTTCTTCAGGACCTCTGCAATTCTACCTGGCATGCTCTCAATCAACTTCTGGACCAAATCCTGACTGATAGCAGTCCATTCTTGCAGAATCAATGCTTTAATTTTGTCTGAATTTGTTGGTTTTTGTTTGTCCACCCGTCTCTTGATGATTGACCACAAGTTCTCAATGGGTTTAAGATCTGGGGAGTTTCCAGGCCATGGACCCAAAATCTCTATGTTTTGTTCCCTGAGCCATTTAGTTATCACCTTTGCTTTATGGCAAGGTGCTCCATCATGCTGGAAAAGGCATTGTTGAGCGCCAAACTGCTCTTGGACGGTTGGGAGAACTTGCTCTTGGTGGACATTCTTTTACCATTCTTTATTCATGGCTGTGTTTTTAGGCAAGACTGTGAGAGAGCCGATTCCCTTGGCTGAGAAGCAACCCCACACATGAATGGTTTCAGGATGCTTTACAGTTGGCATGAGACAAGACTGGTGGTAGCGCTCACTTCTTCTTCTCCGAATAAGCTGTTTTCCAGATGTTCCAAACAATCGAAAAGGGGATTCATCAGAGAAAATGACTTTACCCCAGTCCTCAGCAGTCCACTCCCTGTACCTTTTGCAGAATATCAGTCTGTCCCTGATGTTTTTTCTGGAGAGAAGTGGCTTCTTTGCTGCCCTCCTTGAGACCAGGCCTTGCTCCAAGAGTCTTCGCCTCACAGTGCGTGCAGATGCACTCACACCTGCCTGCTGCCATTCCTCAGCAAGCTCTGCACTGCTGGTAGCCCAATCCCGCAGCTGAAACACTTTTAAGAGACGGTCCTGCCGCTTGCTGGTCTTTCTTGGGCGCCCTGGAGCCTTTTTGGCACCAATGGAACCTCTCTCCTTGAAGTTCTTGATGATGCGATAGATTGTTGACTGAGGTGCAATCTTTCTAGCTGCAATACTCTTCCCAGTTAGGCCATTTTTGTGCAGTGCAATGATGACTGCACGTGTTTCTTTAGAGATAACCATGGTTAACAGAAGAGAAACAATGATGGCAAGCACCAGCCTCCTTTTAAAGTGTCCAGTGGTGTCATTCTTACTTAATCATGACAGATTGATCTCCAGCCCTGTCCTCATCAACACCCACACCTGTGTTAATGGAGCAATCACTGAAACGATGTTAGGTGGTCCTTTTAAGGCAGGGCTGCAATGATGTTGAAATGTGTTTTGGGGGATAAAGTTCATTTTCTAGGCAAATATTGACTTTGCAAGTAATTGCTGTTAAGCTGATCACTCTTTATAACATTCTGGAGTATATGCAAATTGCCATTAGAAAAACTGAAGCAGTAGACTTTGTAAAAATTAATATTTGTATCATTCTCAAAACTTTTGGCCATGACTGTAGACTGCAAGACACTTGTAAGCTCATGTCTTGCAGTCTACAGTGCTGAGCCAGCAATCAAAGCATTGCTGGCTCAGGTGTCCTAATGGGACACATGAAAAAGTAAAAAAAAAGTGAAAAAAAATAAAATAAAGTGTTTTAAAATAATTATTAAAAGAATAAAGCCCCAAAAATTCCCTTTTGCTATATAAAATGAATTATATAAAAAAAAAAAACTAAAAATTAATAAAAACAATGCATATTTGGTATCGCCGCGTCCATAACAACCTGTACAATAAAACTGAAACAATATTTAATGTACACGGTGAACGTCGGAGAAAAAAAAACGGAAAAAACTCGCCAAAAGTAATGATTTTTTGCCATCTCACCTTACAAAATATGCCATAAAAAGTGATCAAAAAGTTATATGTACCCCAAAACAGTACCAATAAAAAGCACAGGTTGTCCTGCAAAAAATAAGCCCTAAACCAACTCTGTAAACCGTAAAATAAAAATGTTACGCATCTCAGAAGATGGCGATGCAAAAACAATTAATTTATGTCCCCAAATGGGTTTTTGTTCTGCAAAATTAGTATCGCATAAAAAAAACAGTAAAAATGAGGTATCGCCGTAATCGTACCGACCCGTAGAATAAAGGTAACATGTTACTTATGCTTTATGCTGCATGGTGAAAAATTTCAAAGGTAAAACGCAGTGTCAGAATTGATGGGGTATTTTTTAATCCAACAAGAAAGAGTTAATAAAATTTATTCAATAGGTTATAGGCGCCCAAAGATGATGTCATTACAAAATACATCTCACCCTGCAAACAACAAGCCCTCATATGGCTACATCACCAGAGAAATAAAGAAAATATAGCTCGTACAATGTGAAGACAAAAACCCCAAAAATCGCCAAATCTTTAGAACATAACTGGCTGCGTCAGGAAGGGAATGTATAAGCTGTGTGAGCGGATATCAGGGGACACCCCAGATTTAGAGCTTATGAGGGAAAATAAACCAGAAGTGACCCCCAGAGTGACCTCCCCAATAATAGGAACTACTGGGGAAATAGTAGGGAATTTGGTGTTCCCAATGCACTCCGCACAGCTTACATATTCACTTTTCCCCCATCCGCTGTGCAGTCACGTCTAAGATACTAATGCTTACTACACCCCTTGATAAATTCTTTGAGGGGAGTAGTTTTCAAAATGGGGTCACTCCTTGGGGGAATCCACTTTTCTGGTACTTTACAGGCTCTGCAAACATGACATGGCGTCCAGATCCCAAACATCTGAATCTGCACTCCAAAAGCCACATAGCGCTCCTTTCCTTCTGCGCCCTGCTGTGTGCCCAAACTGCAGTTTATACCCACATGTATTACACTTGTCGTACCCAGAATAACGTACTTAATGTCATATGTGGGTATAAACTGCTGTATGGACACAGCTGGGCACAGAGTGGAAGGAGCACTATTTGGTTTTTGGAGCACAGGCTTGGACGGTTTGGTTTTTGGATGCCATTGCACTTTTGCAGAGCTGAAACGCCAGTAAAGTGGAATCCCCTGACATGTTACCCCATTTTGGAAATTACACCCCTGAAGGAATTTATCCAGGTGTACAGTGAACATTTTTAACCCCCAAGTGTTGCTATAATTTATTATCCATAAATGAATACGGAGCTGATTGTGAAAGGTGAAAATGACAATTTTTCCAGGAATACGTCATTTCAATATGTTGTGCCCGGCTTGTATCAGAGATAAACGCTCCAAAAGCTGTTGTGCCCGGGATACCCGCTTAACAGTTTTTGGAGTGTGTGTCTCTGCAGACATAAGCTGGGCACAACATATCGGGCACTGAAATGGCGTATCTATGGAAAAATGTTATTTTTAACTTTTCATTATCATCTGCGCATTCATTTCTGGAAATTAAAAGAATGCAACACTTAAGGGTTAATAATGCTCGCTACACCACTTGATAAATCCCTTGAAGGGTGTAGTTTTCAAAATGGGGTCACAAGTCTGTGGATTCCACTTTACTGGCAATTCATGGGCTCTGCAAAAGTGACATGGTGTCCATAAACCAAACTGTGCTCTAAAAACCAAAATAGTGCTCCTTCCCTTCTGTGCCCGGCTGTGCCCAAACAGCAGTTTATACCCACATATGGCATTAAGTACGTTATCCTGGGTACACCAGTGTCATACATGTGGGCATAAACTGTCATTTGGGCACACAGCAGGGTGCAGATGTGAAGGAGCGCTATGTGCTTTTGGAGCGCAGATTTAGATTGTTGGTTTTTGGACGCCATGTCACATTTGCAGAGACCCTAAAATCGCCCCTACAAAATGGGGGTCACTTCTTGGGGAATTCCAGTTTACTGGCACCTCCAGGGCTCTGCAAAAACAACATGGCGACCAGAAAGTCCCTCTAAATCTGTACTCCAAAAGCTAAAAAAACACAGTGCTCCTTCCCTTCTGAGCCCTGCTGTGTTCCCAAGCAGCAGGTTACACCCACATATATATTTTTTTCCCCCGGGATAGCCCACTTAGTAGTTTTAGGAGTGCATGTCTCTGATGCCACAAAGTGGCCGCAACATATTCAGAAATTGGATATTTCTTCAAAAACTTCAATTTTCACTTTGTACATTAATTTTTGGGAAGCATTTTTAGACTCAAAATGATAATACCCCTTGATACATTCCTTGGGGGGTGTAGTTTCTAAAATGGGGTCCCTTTTGAGGGGTTTCCATTGTATTGGTACTTTAGGGGCTCTGCAAATGCGACATGGCACCTGAAAACTATTCCAGCCACATCTGCCTCCTAAAGCTAAATAGCGCTCTTTCCATTCTGAGCCCCACCATGTACCCATACAGCAGATTATAATCACATATGGGGCATTTCTGTGTTCAGAACAAATTGTGTAACAAACTGTGGGGTGTTTTTTCTTCTTTAACCACTTGCAAAAATAAAAAATATGCCACTAAATGGACGGTTTATTGGAAAAAAAGTAATTTTTCATGTTTACGTCCCAATGATGATAAAATCTGTGAAACAGCTGTGAGGTCAAAATGCTCACTATACCCCTAGATAAATTCTATGAGGGGTGTAATTTCCAAAATGGGGTCCCTTTTGAGGGGTTTCCATTGTATTGGTACTGTAGGGGCTCTGCAAATGCGACATGGCACCCGAAAACTATTCCAGCAAATTCTGCCCTCCAAAAGCTAAATAGCGCCCTTTCCATTCTGAGCCCCACCATGTACCCATACAGCAGATTACAACCACATATGGGGCATTTCTGTGTTCAGGAGAAATTGTGTAACAAACTTTGGGGAGCTTTTTCTCCTTTGTCCTCTTGTGAAAATGAAAAATTTGGGGCTTAATTGACAGTTTATTGGAAAAAAAAGAATTTTTTTCATTTTCATGTCCCAATGTTAATAAAATCTGTGAAACAGCTGTGGGTTCAAAATGCTCACTATACCCCTTGACATGTTCTGTTAGGGGTGTGGTTTCCAAAATGGGGTCACTTTTAGGGGGTTTCCACTGTTTTGGTACTTTGGGGGCTCTGCAAATGCAACATGGCACCTGAAAACTATTCCAGCAAAATCTGCCCTACAAAAGCAAAATAGCGCTCTTTCCATTCCGAGCCCCACCATGTACCCATTCATCAGTTTATGACCACATATGGGGCATTGCTGTGTTCAGGAGAAATTGTTTAACAAACTATCGGGTCCTTTTTCTCCTTTAACCCCTTGTGAAAATGAAAACTTTGGGGATAAAGTGACGTTTTAGTAATTCTTCATTTATACATCCCAGTGTTAGTAAAATCTGTGAAACAGCTGTGGGGTCAAAATGCTCACTATACCCATTGATGAGTTCTGTGAGGGGTGTAGTTTCCAAAATGGGGTCACTTTTAGGGGGTTTCCATTGTTTTGGTACTTTGGGGGCTCTTCAAATGCAACATGGCACCTGAAAACTATTCCAGCAAAATCTGCTTTTCAAATGTCCAGTGTCACTCCTTCCCTTCTGTGCACTGCCGAATACCCAAACATCAATTTACACCCACATGTAGGGTATTTCTGTGCTTGGGAGAAATTGTATAATAAACTGGGAGATGCATTTTCTCCTTTAACCCTTTGTGAATGTGTTAAATTTAGGGCTAAATGAAGGGATTAGTGGAAAAAAATGAAATGTCTAAATTTCACCTCGATATCGTTTTAATTCTTGTGAAATGCTTAAAGGGTTAACAAACTTCCCAAATGCTGTTTTGAATTATTTCAGGGGTGCAGTTTTGAAAATGGGGTGATTTATGGAGGGTTTCTAATATATAGGCTTTTATAATCCCCTTCAGAACTGAAGTGGTCCCTAAAAAAATTAGTTTGGGAAATTTTCTTGTAAATCTGGAAAATCGCTGTTACACTTGTAAGCTTTCTAACATCCAAAATAAATTAAAGGACGATTAAAAGATTATGTCAATATAAAGCAGAGATATGGTAGATAATATTTATTAATGTATTTGGGTGGTATAACTATCTGTCTGAAAAGCAGAGACTTTCACATTTTGAAAATTGCGATTTTTTTCCAAATTTCCATCAAATATCCTATTTTTTATAAATAAATACAAAAATATTGATTAGGGTTTACCACTAACATGAAGTACAATGTGTCATGAGAAAACAGTCTCAAAATCACTTGAGTAAGTTAAAGCGTCTCAAAGTTCTTGCCACATAAAGAGACACATGTCAGTTTTGAAAAACAAGGCCTGGTCCTTAACGCACTTTTGGGCTGTGTCCTTAAGGGGTTAAATATGACAGATCTGGAGCAGTTTGCAAAAGAAGAGTGGTCCAAAAGTCCAGTTCAGATGTGTAAGAAGCTTGTTGATGGTTATAGGAAGCAATTGATTTCAGATATTTTTTTCCAAAGGGTGTGCAACCAAATATTAAGTTGAGGGTGCTAGTAATTTTGTCCGGCCCATTTTTGGAGTTTTGCGTGAAATTATATAATCTTTGGCTTTAATTTCTCTTTTTTTTGGTGTTGTTCCTATACACAGGAAATAAATATGTGTATAACAAAACATGTGGAATTTCAATATGCAATAATTTTCTGGGAGAAATACTTCATTACTTCAATTTCAGGTATGCCAACACTTACGACCATGACTTTATATGTATTGTTATACTGTATTACTGTATGTAATATATGGTACTTCTTTCTGCCTGCAAAAATCTCTCTAAAGTTCCTGTCTCTCTTCTAGTTAATTTTCTGTTCACTCCCTGTTACTCGGGAAGTCCCAACCATAGGTATTTAAGTCTTAAGACAGCTTCACAATGCGTGGAAGAAGGGACAATAATGTCTTTACACAATGAATGGAGTGGGGAGGTGTTGTTTTTTTCATAGCAAGTCTTCAACAAGCTTTCTCTGTGCACTGGACTGAACATTCTGCAGCATCCCACAGCTTGCAATGTAGGAAAAGTCTACTTATGTACTTTTATCTACTTCTGGTTGCTTGTGTGGTTATAGATGAGATATTTATACCTTAGCACAGGATAGTGGATGTGTCAGATCGCTGGCAGCACTAGCAGCCCCATAGCAATGAATGCAGCACCAGTCATGCAAACACACTGCACTCCATTCACAGGGAGGAGGTATGGATCAATGATGTGGCAATTAACCGATATCTTGTGGATAGGGGATAAGAATCCTTAATAGTACAAGCACTTTAATATTTTCTATGTAATAGTAACATTAGTAATTAAACTTAAACTGCACAGAAAGTGGGACTTCTTATTTAAATGATCCATCAGGTTTATCATGTTTAGGTCCAGGTCACATATGTACTATTCATAATTTTGTCATATAAGGTTACCAGCTACTTTAAAATTGTTTAGATTTAGTTTTAATACTAAGTCATTAAAATAGCCCTGCATTGGGTTTTATTTGAAACCAAGTAAATGCGTTTGGAAAAGCAAGATGTCAACTACATTTAATAAACCTAGTCATGCTCTCAGCTAATGAGCCTGAGTTTTATTACATTTTTCTGTGAACAGGGTTATGATAGCATGTTTATAGCTACACAATTATAGAGATAGTCAAATAGGATTAAAGTTAATGACTCTTGTTAACAAATCTTGGAAATACTGTATAGATTAATGGAAAATGAATACAGTAGCTCAGTTTAAATAGGTAAAGAAGGAACACATGCATGACATGAGCATTTTGTCATTCAATGATCACTAAAACTATATCATATGACATAAACCATTGATCAATGATTCAACTAAAATATGCTAGACTAAATCTATTATCATGAGCATACTGTTAGAAATAATAGTAGAAATATTAAATAAATAATAGTAAACTCCTAACCTGTTAATTTCAATTTAGTGGTTTAAGTGGGAATATCTACAATATAACACTCTATATTGAAAAGTCATATCAGTGATCCAGTTTTCTCTCTGGGGCTAATTTATGAGATGTACAGTGGCTTTCAAAAGTATTCATAACCCTTGAACTTTTTCACATTTTGTCACCTTACAACCACAAACTTAAATGTATTTTATTGAGATTTAAACCATAGACCAACACAAAGAAGCACATAATTGTGAAGTGGAAGAAAAATGATACATAGTTTTCAAAATTTTAATCAAATAAAAATCTGAAAAGTGTGATGTGCAAAAGTATTCAGCCCCCTGTACTCTGATACCCCTAAATAAAATCCAATGCAATCAATTGCCTTCAGAAGTCACTTAATTAGTTAACAGAGTCCATCTGTGTGTAATTTAGTCTCAGTATATACACCTCTCTTCTGTGAAGGCCTCAGTGGTTTGTTAGAGAACACTAGTGAACAAGCAGCATCATGTAGACCAAGGAACTCACCAGACAGGTCAGAGATAAAGTTGTGGAGAAGTTTAAAGAATGGTTAGGTTATAAAATCATATCCCAAGATTTGAGCATCCCAAGGAGCACTGTTCAATCCATCCTCCAAAAATAGAAAAAGTATTTTACAACTGCAAACCTACCAAGACATGGCCGTCCACCTAAACTAACAGATTGAGCAAGGGGAGCACTGGTCAGAGAAGCAGCCAAGAGGCCTATGATCACCACTCTGGAGGAGCTGCAGAAATCCACAGCTCAGGTGGGAGAATCTGTCCACAGGACAACTATAAGTAATGCACTCCACAAATCTGGCCTTTATGGAAGAGTGGCAAGAAGAAAACTATTGTTGAAAGAAATAATAATAATAATCATCCTCCTTTAATAGTTCCACCATGGGGAAATTAAGGTGTGTTACAGCAGCAAAGATAAACAATACAAATACAGATACAAACATACAGTATACAAGAATGTTCTAAGGTAGACACATTTCATTGATAGTAGACAGACAGATAAGAAGTAGCAGGGGGAAGGGGGGGATATCCCAGACAAAAAGATATTTCAGTTCTCTGTTTGGCCTGATCTCTGCTTAGGTCGGAGTTGGTTGTACAGCCTGACTGCAGCGGGGAGGAAAGACTTCTGGTAGCGCTCCTTCTCACACTTTGGGTGAAGTAGTCGGTCAATGACAGAACTGCCCAGTGCTATCACGGTCTCATGCATGGGATGGGACTTATTCTCCCGCATGGAGCACACCACAGACAGTATCCGCCTGTCACCCACTGCTTGCACCGGGTCCAGTGGGCTCCCCAGAACAGAGCTGGCCCTCCTAATCAGCTTGTCGAGTTTATTTCTATTCCTGGATGATATACTGCTCCCCCAGCAGGCCACACCGAAGAAGATGGCTGATGCCACTACAGAGTTGAAAAAAGTCCTAAGAAGTGCCCCCTGGACTCCAAAGGCTCACAGCCTCCTAAGCAGGTAGAGCCTGCTGTGGCCCTTCCTGTACAGGACCTCCATGTGATCTGTTCAGTCCAGCTTATTATTAAGGACCACACCCAGGTACTTATAGGCAGGGCTGGTGTTAGCGGGGGGGCAAACTGGGCAATTGCCCAGGGCCCCGTCCCCAAAGGGGCCCCCGGAATCCGGAACCTGATGACTCCGGATCCCGGAGTCAGGCCCGGACAAATCAATAACAGAAAGGGACCACAGGGGTCCCCTTTCCGAGGTGAGTAAAAATAACAAACATTTTTACTCACCTGTCGTCCGACATCATCTTCTGGCGTTGCGGACATCACCGCTGAAGCCAGGCCTCAGCAGTAGCGATGACGTGGAGCGTGCTGACAGCGTGCCTCAATCACAGGCCTCAGCGGTGACGTCCACAACGCATGACATCAGCCGCAGAGAAGAAGAAGCCAGTGCTGGCGGGGATAGCGGAGCAGCGCAAGGAGGCCTAGGAGAGGTACGACAAGGTGAGTATAACTGTTTGTTATTTTCCCTTACCTCCCCCGGGCCTTCGATTATTATACTCTGGGGTCTGAAGAGACCCCAGAATATAATATAATAATAGCACTGTAGGGCCCCTGTGGATAGTATATTATACTGTGTGGGGCCACTGTGGAGCATTATACTGGGGAAGGGGCCCTCTGGATAGCATGTTAAATTCTGTGGGGCCTCTGTGGAAAATTATAATGTGGGGGGGGGCTCTGGAGATAATGTTATATTATGTGGGGCCACTTTGGAGCATTATGCTCTCCAGAGGGGCCCCCCAGTATAATGCTCCACAGTGGCCCCACAGAGTATAATATGCTCTCCAGAGGGGCCCCCAGTATAATGCTCCAAAGTGGCCCCACAGAATATAACATGCTCTCCAGAGCCCCCCCACTTTATAATACTCCATAGAGGCCCCACAGAATATAACATGTTCTCCAGAGGGCCCCCTCCCCAGTATAATGCCCCACAGTGGCCCCACACAGTATAATATGCTCTACAGAGCCCCCCAGTATAATGCTCCACGGTTTCCCCACACAGTATAATATGCTCTCCAGAGGGGCCCCCCAGTATATTATACTGTGCGGGGCCACTGTGGAGCATTATACTGGGGGGGCTCTGGAGAGCATATTATACTGTTTTGGGCCGCTGTGGAGTATTATACTGGGGAAACTTCTCTGGGCAGTATATTATACTGTGTGGAGGCCATTTCTGGAGCATGTTATACTGAGTGGGGTCACTGTGGAGCATTATTCGGGGGGGACTAATGAGCATTATACTAGGGGGCCCTCTGGGGAGCATATTATACTGCGTGGGGCCTACTGTGGAACATTATACTGGGGGACGCTCTGGGGAGCATAATATATTGCGTGGGGCCACTGTGGAGCAAAATACTGGAGGGGGCACTGTGGAGCATTATACTAGCGGGGCCCACTGGGGAGCATATTATACTATGGGCCACTGTGGAGCTTTATACTCGGGGAAGGGACAGTGTGGGGAGCCTGTTATACTGTGTGGGGCCACTGTGGAGTGTATTATATTGTGTGGGGCTTTTCGGGAGCATATGACACTCTGTGGGGCCATTGTAGAGCATTATACTGGAGGGCATTGTGGGGTGCATTTTATACTGCTGGGGAGCATATAGCACTGTCTGGAGCTACTAAGGGGTAGTATACTGTGTGGGCCACTGTGGAGTATAATACTGTGTGGAGCCTTACATACCATGTGGGGCCACTATGGGGGGCTCAGGGGAGCATTTTATACTGTGTGGGGTCACTGTGGCGCATTATATACCATGTGGGGAAACTGGAGGGCTCAGGAGAGCATTATATACCATGTGGAGCATTATACTGTGGGGGGGGGCTCACAATTCCTGCTGGTAGCCCTGTGTGCTATGTCTGCATCACAGCTCCCTCACTATAGTCTTGCACATATGTGTAGTGCTCCATAGCCATGTCATTCCTCATACAGTACTGTGCATGAGCTTGCCATGGAGTTATTGGGGCCTGCACAGTATTATAGGGGCTGACTATACTGGGAACATACTCAGTAACGCCAGATAGTGAGCACATATGTAAGACTTCAGTGAAGGAGCCGCGGTGTAGGCTATTAGCAAGAAGCTGTTGGGTGGGGCCCCAGAACAAGATCCTCTGGTGGGCCTAAGGCCCCTCAGTCCGACACTGTATAACGGAGAACTATTATATATAAGGATGGGTTACTATATATAATTGGGAAACTTAAGTATAAGGGGGCTATTATAAGGGGGAACTATTATTTATAAGATGGGCTATTATTTATAAGGGGGGAACTATTATATATAAGTCATCCATTATAAGGGGGGAGCTATTATTTATAAGAGGGGAACTTTTTATAAGGGGGGTATAATTGTTAAGTGGGCTTATTTATAAAGGGGGCTATTAGTGATAATGGGGACTATTATTTATAAGGGTAACTATTATTTATGAGAGGGCTATTATTTATAAGGGAGCAGTATTATTTTTACGTGGTGTCTATTACTGATAAGGGGGAATATTACTGATACAGGGCACTATTTATAAGGGAGCTATTACTGATAAAGGTGTAATATTATTTATAAGCAGGGACTATTATTTATAAGGAGACGCTATAATAACTGATGACTGGGTGCAAAAATCTATTAGGTGGTACAAAGGTGCTCATTTGAATTGTGTGTGGTAAAATGGGGCTTGTTACTTTTTTGTTGACAGAAAGGAGGCGTTATTATAGGGGTTGCCACTGGAAGACGATGGTGTTGTTTGCATATCAGCATTTGGGGCCCCGCTTTTAATTTTGCCCAGGGCCCCACTTTGTCTAAAACCGGCCCTGCTTATAGGTGTTGACAATCTCTATGTCCCCTGGATGTCCACTGGTTTAGGAGGGCATCCGCATTTACAGAAGTCCACCACCATCTCCTTGGACTTCCTCAGGTGGTTCCGCTGGCACCAGTCCACAAAATTCTGGTTCAGTTCTCTGTATTCCCTGTCATCATCATCTGTGATGAGACCTACTATTGCAGAGTCATCAGAATACTTCTGTAGGTAGCAGCTGGATGAGTTGCACCTAAAATCTGCAGTGTACAGTGTGAAGAGGAAAGGGGCAAGAACTGTACCCTGAGGTGCCCCCATATTATAGATCACGGTATCTGACACAGTCTCGAGCTCTCACATACTGATGTCGGCTTGTGAGGTAGTCTAGGATCCAGTTGGAGAGGTGGTGGTCCACTCCAGCAAGTCCCAGCTTGTCTCTCAGAAGCTCCAGCTGTATGGTGTTAAAAGCACTGGAGAAATCAAAGAATATTATTCTCACCATGTTCCCTGGTTTCTCCAGGTGAGAAAGAGCCCTGTGCAGAAGGTGTATGATGGCATTGTCCACCCCAATGCCTGGCCGATACGCAAACTGGAGAGAGTCCATAGTGGGGCTCACTAGAGGGTGGAGATGTGTGAGAACCAATCTCTCTAAGATCTTCATCAAGTGGGATGTCAATGCTACAGGTCTGTAGTTGTTGAGGTCCATAGGGTGAGGTTTCTTTGGAACTGGTACCACGCAGGAAGATTTCCATAATTCAGGGACTATTTCCAGTTTCAGGCTCAAATTAAACAAATATGTTATTATACTACACAGCTGATCCCCACAAGCCTTAATTAGCCTTGCACTGATGTTATCCAGCCCTGCTGCTTTCCTTGCTTTGATCCTTTTCAGCTCTTTTCTCACCTGGGCACTTGTGAAGGTCTGCCTGTAGTCAGATAAAAAAGGACTTCTGGATTTACATGTTTGGTGAGAAGTAGCCACAGGGGGTGAAGTCATTTTGGTCAGGGGAACAAAAGGACATGCTGGGGTGGAAGGAGCTGGTGTGTGGTCAAATCTATAGAAGAATAGATTTAGTTGATTAAGCCAATTAACATCTGCCACTGTGTTGGAGACCAACTGTCTATAACCTGAAATAGACTTAAGCCCCTCCCAAACTCCCCTTATGTCTTTTCTTTCAATTTGCTTTTCCATATTTTTCTTATAATTGGCTTTTTCCTGCCTAATGTGATGCCTAAGCTCATTCTGTATCTCTCTCAGCCCCTCCTTATATCTTGTCTTGAATGCCATCTTTTTCTCCTTAAGTAATGCTTTTATATCAGAATTAATCCATGGTTTGTTGTTAGAGAAGCACCTCACCACTTTTGTGGGTACTGTGTTGTCCACACAAAAATTAATGTAGTCCATTATGCAGTGTGTGAGTCCTTCTATATCTTCCCCATAAGAATCCTGCAGCACTTCCCATGCGGTTGTGTCAAAACAGTCCCTCAGAGCCTCATCAATCTCCTCGGACTATATCCTCACTATGTGATGACAGCTGGTTCTCTACGTACAAGTGGCTTGTATACAGGTTGGAGATGTACTAGGTTGTGATCCAATCTTCCCAAGGGCGGTAGGGCTGATGAGTTATATGCCTCCCTCACATTGGCAAAGAACAAGTCCAATGGTTTGTTATCTCTTGTGTGGCAGGTTACATACTGAGTGAAACTGGGCAGTGTGGATAATGAAGAGACATGGTTGAAGTCTCCAGACACAAGATGGAGGGCCTGGGGATGTCGCGACTGCAGCTGGCTCACCGTGGCTTGTAGGACCTCAGAGGCAGCCTCAGCTTTCGCAGAGGGGGGGACATATGCAGCTATCACGATGATATGTGATAGTTCCCTCAGTAAATAGAAAGGTCTCATGCTCACAGCTAATAGTTCAATGTCCTTACAGCAAGTTTGCTTCTTAATAACAATGTGCCTAGGATTACACCATCTATCATTCACAAATATTGCCAGCCCTCCTCCTTTCCTCTTACCGCTCTCTCTTGTCCTGTCCGCCCGAAGGAGTTTAAAGCCATCCAGGGAGACAAGGGTGTCCGGGGTAACTTCAGTGAGCCAAGTCTCTGTAAGCAGCATCATGCTACACTCCCGAAACTCTTGATGATGCCTGGTGAGCGCCGTCAGTTCATCCATCTTGTTTGCAAGAGATCTCACATTGCCCATAATGATGGAGGGGAGAGCTGGTCTGAAACGTCTCCTCCTAATCCTCCAAAGGACTCCAGCTCTACACCCCTTTCTTTTTCTTCTCCAAAGTTCTTGGGGGATGTCTGGTCTAGTAGCATGAAGCCCTGCTGTGTCTCTAAGTTGCAACAGTTCATCCCTGGAGTAGACAAAATAACCTTGGCCACAAGCAGGATCTGCAGACACAATAGTTCCCCTTGCCAGCACAACAAAACAAACAAAAAGTATCACAAAGGTCCAGTTTCATGTCCTTATATGGTTCTTTGTAGTGCAATGCCCCTTATGTAGACTGATAAGACAAAACAGAGAAAGGAAGAGAAGAGAAAGACTCAGAACTGCTGTAACAGGCTGCCACTCCAACGGCACCATCTTGGGAAAAAAAAAAAGACACAAGAAGTGCCGTTTGCAGCTTGCCACAAGCCATATAGGGGACAAGCAAACATGTGGAAGAAGGTGCTCTTGGTCAGATGAGAACAAAGTTGAACTTTTTGGCCTAAATAAAAAGTGCTATGTGTGATGGAAAAGTAACATTACTCATCACCCTGAACATACCATCCCCACTGTGAACATGGTGGTGGCAGCATCATGCTGTGGGGATGCTTTTCTTCATCAGGGACAGGGAAGCTGATCAGAGTTAGTGGAAAGATGGATGGAACTAAACACAGGGCAATCCTGTATCCAGTTGTCTCGGGTTTGAAGGGTGCCTTTTCCAGACGCCATGTTTCAGCTCCTTCCAAAGATGCTCAATAGGATTTAAGTCAGGGCCTATAGAAGGCCACTTCAAAATAGTACAATGTTTTCCTCTTGGGTGTTTTTAGCTGTGTGTTTTGGGTCATTATCTTGTTGCAAGACCCATGACCTGCGACTGAGACCAAGCTTTCTGACAGTGGGCAGCACATTTCTCTCTATAATCCCTTGATAGTCTTGAGATTTCATTGTACCCTGCACAGATTCAAGACACCCTGTGTCAGATGCAGCCCCAGAACATAACAGAGCCTCCTCCATGTTTCACAGTAGGGACAGTGTTCTTTTCAAGATATGCTGCATTTTTCCATCTGTAAACGTAGAGCTGATGTGCCTTGCCAGAAGTTTCGATTTTTGTCTCAGCTGTCCATAGAACATTCTCCCAGAAACTTTGTGGCTTGTCAACATGTAGTTTGGCAAATTACTTTTGTCGGATTCAAGTTATTTCTGTGACCATTGTGGGTTTTTCTTTCATTAAACGAGGGGTACCAACAATTTTGTCCACATGTGTATGTCTTGAACTCGAAGGACAGGATGTTATTTTTTTGTTCACTCTTATAGCTCAGCAGTTGAGCTATAAGAGTGAACGCCTGTCAGTGCTACTCTCACAAAAACCTTTACTGGGAATATCACATCAGATTGTTTTTATGCACTTGATAAAGGAGCTTGGTGCTCTGAAACGTGTTGTGCTTATCACCCTAATAAATGTGAATTCCTTCTATCATCATCTGTGACCGGGGGTTATTTCCTAAGAGTGCGGGTTGGTACAGTGGATCCTTGGGCAACCATAGATTCCATATATTTACCTTCCAGTCTTATTCACATTCACATGAAAAATGGCACGTGTCCATTTGCAAAACAATGAGTATCTATGGGGCTACTCTAATGTCTTTGAAAACAGTTGGCCAGAAATATGATATTCACAGATAACATAGACTCAAGGCTATGAAGAATCTGTCAAAAACAAATGCCCCACTATTGCAAGGATGCAAATCAACTTTGAAAAATGGACTGTTTCATCTGATTTTCATAGTCAGTCATGTGAATATAGTCTAGCACTGACAGACAATCAATTTTTCCAGAGGTATTTATAAAACTCACAGGACTTAAATTTGTAAACTTGCACATCAACAAAATCACAGTTAAAACCATATCACAAGCCCAACTCGAGTTTTGTTGCTTTGGTTCCATCAGGCAAAGTTAAGCACCCCACTTATTTGTTTATCATTCCCTTCACAATCAATCAATGGTACGATAGTTTAATACATCATATTAAAATTAGTGATGAGTGAACCTTGTCAGAAGGTTTTTGGTAACATTTGTTTGACCTGAACCAGAAGTGCCATTATTATACTCTACTCCCTACTCTACTTTCTTCTGTTTGTTCCAGGGTGTCTTCCAACATTTTCTGGCCTCATTTGTGATGTCAGCAGACTAGGAGGACTGATGAGGCCTGTTGTCGGGCCTCATTGGTCATGTGGGGCTGCAAGGTAGCTCAGGAGAGATGAAGCAAGGTGAGCATGACTGTTTATTTTTTGCAAAACAAATCAAGAGGTTCGCCCCTCTCTAAGATTATCACTTGGAATTTAAAGGTGTTTAATACCACATAAATGCTCTCAAATAAATGTTCTCAAATATAAAAAAAAAAACTAAGAACAGAGATTGCGCACTACTCCAGGAATCACACCTTCATTGTAACAATTTTTTTACACTTTTTAATATTTAAAAAAAAAAATATGGCAATGTCAATCTGTCAATGTGAAAAGGAAAGAAGTAGCTTTAAAAAAAAAAAAAAAAGAAAAAAAAACCGCACCAAAAATTAACCCTTTTTGTGAGCAGATGCCACATCAGATACAGTTAGGTATATTTGGATACTGACAAAAATTTTGTTTTTTTTACCTATTTACTGAAACATATTCAAGTTATAGTTAAATAATGGACATGGACATAAAGTCCAGACTTTCAGCCTTCATTTGAGGGTATCCACATTAAAATTAGATGAAGGGTTTAGGAGTTTCAGCTCCTTATCATGTGCCATCCTGTTTTTAAAGGGACCAAAAGTAATTGGAAAATTGACTCAAAGGCTGTTTCATGGGCAGGTGTGGGCATTTCCTTCATTATGTATTTCTCAATTAAGAAGATAAAAGGCCTGGAATTGATTTGAGGTGTGGTGCTTGCATTTGGAAAATTTTGCTGTGAAGAAAACATGCGGACAAAGGAGTTCTCCATGTAGGTGAAACAAGCCATCCTTAAGCTGCGAAAACAGAAAAAAAACATCCAAGAAATTGCTACAATATTAGGAGTGGCAAAATCTACACTTTGGTACATCTTGAGAAAGAAAGAAGCACTGGTGAACTCATCAATGCAAAAAAGACCTGGACACCCATGGAAGACAACAGTGATGGATGAATGCAGAATAATTTCCATGGTTAAGAGAAATCCCTTCACAACAGCCAACCAACTGAACAACACTCTCCAGGATGTAGGCGTATCAATATCCAAATCTACCATAAAGAGAAAACTGCATGAAAATAAATACAGAGGGTTCACTGCACCGTGCAAGCCACTCATAAGCCTCAAGAATAAAAAGGCTTGAGTGCACTTTGCTAAAAAAACATCTAAAAAAGCCAGCACAATTTTGGAAGAACATTCTTTGAACAGATGAAACCAAGATCAACCTCTACCAGAATGATGGAAATGACAATGACCCAAAACATAAAGCCAAAGAAACCCAGGAGTTTATTAAAGCAAAGAAGTGGAATATTCTTGAATGGCCAAGTCAGTCACCTGATCTCAATCCAATTGAGCAGCATTTCACTTGTTAAAGACTAAACTTCAGACAGAAAGGCCCACAAGCAAACAGCAACTGAAAACCGCTGCATTAAAGGCCTGGCAGAGCATTAAAAAGGAGGAAACAAGAGTCTGGTGATGTCCATGAGTTCAAGACTTCAGGCAGTCATTACCAACAAAGGGTTTTCAACCAAGTATTAGAAATTAATGTTTTATTTACAATTATTTAATTTGTCCAATTACTTTTGAGCCCCTGAAATGAAGGGATTATATGTAAGAAATGCTTCAGTTCCTCACATTTTTATGCAATCATTTTGTTCAACCCACTGAATTAAAGCTGAAAGTCTGAACTTCAACTGCATCTGAATTGTTTTGTTCAAAATTCATTGTGGTAATGTACAGAACCAGAATTAGAAAAATGTTGTCTCTGTCCAAATATTTATGGACCTAACTGTACCAGATAGCACATGGTTTTGTTTTTATTATGCCAACAGTGTGGCAGTGGAAATGAAAAGTACAGAATGTCAAGAATTAATTTAATTGTAGTACACTGGCAGTCCAGCATTGTGACTGAAAACTGAAGTGGCTTTAAAAAAAAAAATAAAAAAATAAAAAAGGGTTTATTAAAAATGATTACTTTTTTGGGAGCTGATGACAAACCAACATGGCATTGGAGAAGTGACAACTACAGAAACTGAAGATAAATTTGACGTAGTGTCAGAATGTCTGCCAGTTTAAAAGTTTTAAAAAAGTTGCCTTAAATAATCTCTGGTATTGATATTGGAAGAAGCAATCAGTGTTTTTTTGGTGGGTGGATCTTTTTAATATTTTTTTATATGTAAACATTGTGGCACCAATGGAATGGAATAGAACATGATGGACAAGGCCCCAGGAGATGTCTGTCTGAGTGGTGGTAGCGGTGATGGTAGCTGTCACAACATTAGTCGCAGTACACTATGAAATACAATGTGATGGGTCAGGCCGCAGGAGGTGTCTGGTTGGTTGAGTACTGGTTGTGGTGGTGGTAGCTGGGGCAACATAAGTGACAGTACACTATGGAACAGAAAATGGTGGACCAGGCTGCATGTCTGGCAAAGTGGTGGCAGTGGTGGTAGATGTGGCAGCATAAGTGGCAGTATACTATGGAATATAATCTGATGAACCAGGCCACAGAAGATGATGTTCTGCTGTGTATGGTGGTAGCTTCGTCAGTACAGCAAATGGAATGTGATACCTCTGAAGTGAATGAGTTATGCTCACCCTGCTTTATCTTTTATTCAGGAGAGGTGAGACAAGGTGAGTATAAATGTTATTTTTGAGCACCTTCCTTGCACTTCCACTTATTATACTCTGAGGTCTGTCTGGGGTCAGAAAATAATAATGTTTAGTGGGTGATGAATCCCAAAAGTCCAAAACCTTTGAAAAATTCAGGTTGAATTTGGTTATCCCTATCTTACAGGTCCAGCCAGTCCCACTAAGAACAGGAATCCATGAGGGGTGGATTTGTGCAAGGATATATATGGCATAAATTCTGGCAGCTGGTCCAAAAGTAGGATACAGCCTGAAGTCTGGGAAGACATACTAAGCACTGAACACTGAAGTTTGGAGAGTCACAGAAGAGGGGCCTGAGCGTGAAGGAATGGGCATCAGCAATTCAGTACCCAGCAGGAGAACAGCAGCAGTCATAAAAAGGAATCAGTTGTAGATGCAGCACTCTGTGTGAGTGAGAAGAAAACAACAAGACAACAACTGAGGAGATGAATCTCCAGGCATTTACGTTTTATCAATGCTAGGGAGGACACCCTGAGGCATATGAAACATACATAATTAATGTCTTAAATAAAGTTTTGAGGAATTACTTAGGTCAAACTGGGTCCCCACTGTGGTGATATTAATCGTAAACTACTCCAAGAAGAAGCAAGCGGGCTAGATTCATTGTGCACATAGATTATTTCGTCCGGTTGGCCTCAATTAGGGATTCACTTTTGCCACTTTTCTTTAATTCATATGGATTTGTATGAGTATTAAATCTTAACAGTAGGATAAGTACCTGACTTATTCATTTTCTAAATTAACTATTAGATTACAATTTGATATTGTCACATGAGGGCAAAATATATTATTGAAAATGTAATTTACAATTGAGGTAAGTAATCAGCTTTTTTACATTTTTGATGTGGTTGGATAATAGTGTATTATTCGATTACCATCATAGTTGAAGTATATGAATTCTTATATGGTACTTTGAATAGATAGATGATTATGGAAATGTGGGCTTGAATATTCTTCCCCTATCTGTTTTGGCCTGGAGTATCTAGAGCACAATGCTAGGTGGCATCAATCCTCACACCTACCACACTTCATCCTGTTCATTCTCATCTTTTGAACCAGTTACAGTAGAACAAGTCTCCCAGCTCCTCTCTTCTTATCACCCTACGACCTGCAGTAGTGACCCTTTCTCGTCACACCTTCTCTAGTCTCTGTCGCCTGCCGTCACTACTTACCTTACTAAAATATTTAACCTCTCTCTCCTGTAATATTGCCCTCATCTTTCAAATATGTTGTCATAACCCTGCTACTGAAGAAATCCTCCCTTGACCCGTCCTGTACTGCTAACTATTGACCTGTTTCTAACCTCCCCTTCATCTCTAAAATCTTGCAACACTTGGTCTATTCCTGCCTAATCCACTATCTTTCCGCTAACTCTCTTCTTGACCTCTTACAATCTGGCTTCTGCACTCTGCTGAAATGGCCCTTACAAAAGTTTCCAATGATCTCCTGACAGCTAAATCTAATGGTGATTATTCTCTTCTTATTTTCCTGAATCTCTCACCAGCATTTGACACTGTTGACCACCAAATCCTCCTAACTATGCTCCACTCTGTTGGCCTCATTGACACTGCGTTCTCTTGGTTCTCCTCGTATCTCTCAGACTGCACTTTCAGTGTATCATTTGCAGGCTCTGTCTGTCTCTTCCCCTCTTCCACTTGCTGTTGGGGTTCCTCAAGGCTCAGTCCTAGGTCCTCTGCCCTTCTCTCTCTACACAGCCCCTGTTGGACAAGCCATCACCAGATTTGGCTTCCGGTACCATCTTTATGTTGACAACACCCAACTATATACCTCATACTGTGACATCACCCCTGCAGAGAACACCAGTGACTTTCTGCTGTCTTAAGTATCATGTCTTCTCTTTATCTGAATCTGAATCTCTCAAAGACTGAATTACTGCTATTTTCTAACAGACCTAACCCTGATTTCTCCATTTCAGTCTCCGGCCTTACCATAACTCCTAGACACTATGCCTGTAGCCTTAGGGTTATGTTTGACTCAGAACTTTCCTTCACTCACCATATCCAATCACTTGCACACTCATGTCATCTCCACCAATAGCAATCATATCATCCAGGTTGTCCGAGGGCAAGATCACCTGCGATAAGATCTGAATATGGTGCCCCTAGGCAAATTGCTATTGATGCCCTATCCTTAGCATAGTTCATCAATATTTCGGTAAACAGTAGAATGATGTGCTTTACCAAAAAACTGTATCTTGGTCTCATCTGTCCACAAGATGTTTTCCCAGAAGGATTTTGGCTTACCCACGTACATTTTGGCAAACTGCACTCTAGCTTTGTTATGTCTCTGTGTCAGCAGTGGGGTTTTTCTGGGTCCCCTGCCATAGCATTTCATTTCATTCAAATGTCGACAGATAGTTCGCGCTGATACTGATGCACCCTAAGCCTGCAGGAAAGCTTGAATTTTCTTGGAACCAGATTAGGGCTGCTTATCCATCATCCGGACATCCTGCGTTGCAATCTTTCATCAATTTTTCACTTCTATCCACATCCAGGGAGATTAGATACAGAGCAATGGGCTGTAAAATTCTTGATTATGTTGCACACCGTGGACAAAGGAACATCAAGATCTCTGTAGATGGACTTGTAACCTTAAGATTGTTGATATTTTTCAACAGTTTTGGTTCTCAAGTTCTGTTCTCCATGCTTCGTGTGGCACACACAGACACACAATGAAAGATTGAGTCATCTTCTCTCCTTTTTATCTGGCTTCAGGGATGGTATTTATATTGCCCACACCTGTTACTTGCTGAAGGTGAGTTTGAACAAACTTCACATGCTTGAAACAAAGTTATTTACCCACAATTTTGAAAAGGTGCCAATAATTTTCTCCGGCCCATTTTTGGACTTTTGTGTTGTTCCAATACTATCAAAGAAAATAAACATGTATATAACAAAACAAGTGTAATTTCAATAATTTTCTGGGAGAAATAGTTCATTTTTTGAAAAGATTTCAGGCGTGCCAACACTTACGGCCATGACATTATATACCACAAATACAGTCATATGAAAAAGTTTGGGCACCCCTATTAATCTTAATCATTTTTAGTTCTAAATATTTGGGTGTTTGCAACAGCCATTTCAATTTGATATATCTAATAACTGATGGACACAGTAATATTTCAGGATTGAAATGAGGTTTATTGTACTAACAGAAAATGTGCAATATGCATTAAACCAAAATTTGACCGCTGCAAAAGTATGGGCACCTCAACAGAAAAGTGACATTAATATTTAGCAGATCCTTCTTTTGCTAAAATAACAGCCTCTAGTCGCTTCCTGTAGCTTTTAATCAGTTCCTGGATCCTGGATGAAGGTATTTTTGACCATTCCTCTTTACAAAACAATTCCAGTTCAGTTAAGTTTGATGGTCGACGAGCATGGACAGCCCGCTTCAAATTATCCCACAGATGTTCAATGATATTCAGGTCTGGGGACTGGGATGTCCATTCCAGAACATTGTAATTGTTCCTCTGCATGAATGCCTGAGTAGATTTGGAGCTGTGTTTTGGATCATTGTCTTGCTGAAATATCCATCCCCGGCGTAACTTCAAATTCGTCACTGATTCTTGTACATTATTCTCAAGAATCTGCTGATACTGAGTTGAATCCATGCGACCCTCAACTTTAACAAGATTCCCGGTGCCGGCATTGGCCACACAGCCCCAAAGCATGATGGAACCTCCACCAAATTTTACAGTGGGTAGCAAGTGTTTTTCTTGGAATGCTGTGTTTTTTTGACGCCATGCATAACGCCTTTTTGTATGACCAAACAACTCAATCTTTGTTTCATCAGTCCACAGGACCTTCTTCCAAAATGAAGCTGGCTTGTCCAAATATGCTTTTGCATACCTCAGGCGACTCTGTTTGTGGCGTGCTTTCAGAAACGGCTTCTTTCGCATCACTCTCCCATACAGCTTCTCCTTGTGCAAAGTGTGCTGTATTGTTGACCGATGCACAGTGACACCATCTGCAGCAAGATGATGCTGCAGCTCTTTGGAGGTGGTCTGTGGATTGTCCTTGACTGTTCTCACCATACTTCTTCTCTGCCTTTCTGATATTTTTCTTGGCCTGCCACTTCTGGGCTTAACAAGAACTGTCCCTGTGGTCTTCCATTTCCTTACTATGTTCCTCACAGTGGAAACTGACAGGTTAAATCTCTGAGACAACTTTTTGTATCCTTCCCCTGAACAACTATGTTGAACAATCTTTGTTTTCAGATCATTTGAGAGTTGTTTTGAGGAGCCCATGATGCCACTCTTCAGAGGAGATTCAAATAGGAGAACAACTTGCAATTGGCCACCTTAAATACCTTTTCTCATGATTGGATACATCTGGCTATGAAGTTCAAAGCTCAGTGAGGTTACAAAACCAATTTTGTGCTTCAGTAAGTAAAAAGTAGTTAGGAGTATTCAAATCAATAAAATGATAAGGGTACCCAAATTTTTGCAGCGGTCAAATTTGGTTTTAATGCATATTGCACATTTTCTGTTAGTACAATAAACCTCATTTCAATCCTGAAATATTACTGTGTCCATCAGTTATTAGATATATCAAATTGAAATGGCTGTTGCAAACACCCAAATATTTAGAACTAAAAATGATTAAGATTAATCATGCCCAAACTTTTTCATATGACTGTATATATATTACAAACATACAATCATTTGTAGATCAAATATATACACAATAAATGCACATTACATATATATACAATTTTAATGCATGATAACTGGAGGGACCACAAGTTATATACCTTCAGCAGCAAGATAGAAAGGTTGCTTGGCAGGTCTGTGAATCTCCAGTCTTCATGCTCACAGCCATTGCAGACTCCCAGCCTCCTCCTTCTTCATCCTGACTGGTAATCTATACCATATAACAACAGGGAGAGGAGGCTCACTTTGCCTCATGGTTGGTGCAGCAGTGCACACACCAAACAGCAGTAATTTATTACTTTAGCCACACTACCAACTAATTACATTTACAGCATACTTCAAATTTAACCCTTAGCAAGAATTACTCAATCTTATATGATTTCACATAATGATGTCACTTTAATGTCATGATATTTTCTTTTTTGTTATAGTACCAAAGTATTTTACAATGGAAGGGTAATTTATGTTATAAATATTAGAATTAGAAGCATTTAAGCATTAAACTCAATTTATATTCCGACCTAGACTGAAAAAAATGTGACAGCAGTTTAATGATTCTTTAATCTTACTGTATATAGGAATCTGACTTAATTTGATCTTACAGGAATATTACCAAGATAATTAACTGCTTCCCACCACCTCACTGCCTTTTCACATCCAAATATTGTATACATGACATTTTACATTAGGATGTAAAAAGGCAGTGAAGCTATTCCCTGGATTTGCCTGGAATTTACTTCTGGGGAGTATGTAGGATGAAAGAAGAAATTTCCACTGTTAACTACTTAGATGCCAAAATCAATAATCAGTAACAAATGTAGCATCTAAGAGGTTTGACAGTTGTACTGCCACTGCCATCAGCCTCCCAAAACCCAAATTTTGGATTCAGATGTGTTCTTACAGCAGCCATGGACCTAACAATGGTTTACAGATCTGCCATCTATGCAATACTATTAGGCACAGCCAGAGGCTGAGTCTAATAGGAAACCTGTCAGATTGTGTCAAATAATGAAAGATAAAAGAGTGTTCATAATTGGTATTGTTGCATTCATAACAACCTTTATATGACTGCTTAGAATTTAATTCCTCCTCGGCCTCGGTTGAATTTAAGGGCATAACTCTTTTTTTATTTATTTCTTTTTTAAATTAATTATTTAATTTTTATAAAAAAATAAATACAAAAATAAATAGAAAACAAAAATGTAAACGAAAGGCATACCACCCATATCCAATACATACCATCCAAATCCATCCAAATACAACACACAAAGCAAAATCACCAATCTATCTGCTAGGATCCCCTCTCACCAAGAAAAAAGAGAGGAAAAAAGAAAAGAAAGAAAAAGAAAAAAGGGGCTCACTGGATCAACCATAACGGCATCTACTGGTGAGTAGGAGGTCATTGTACTATTGTATGTTGAAATATAGCCATGTCTAACTGTAAGATGATTCCTTGATAACCAACATTAAGTTCTTCATATGCATAATATCACTGACCCTAGAAATCCACAACTAAAAGTGGAGAACAATTGGGTTTCTTACAATAAAGAGGAATATGTTGCCTAGCTGTCATTACCAAAAAATTTTTTATATTGTTTAATAGGAACATTACAACAGTGGAGATATAATAGAGCAGATAACTAATCTATAGAGTTCTCTAAACATTGTTTACAATTCCCCTAATCACAGTCCAAAATGGGATAAACAGAGGGCAGGACCAAAAAAAATAGCCTCATCCCTAAATAAATCTCCAAAACATGGACTCAATTGAAAGGAACATAACATGTAAATGATGCATTACCCTATACCAACAGGACAATAGCTTGAAATTAGGTACTTGATAATGGTAATTTATAGATGACTGATGAGCCAAAATAAAAATACAGGTGCATTGAGCTTCATTTAAAGAAAGCTCTAAATCAGATACCAATTTAATAATATAACTAGGTGTAGGGAGGTCTGTCGTGTATTAGTGTCTTCTCCCATCCGACAGGCAGAGTAGGTAGTGACACAAGAAAATGTCTCAGCAATTGAAAGGGGGCAAATTGGGATAATTATGAAGAGCTTCTACAGAAAGCCAATCATTTCCTGAAAGGAAATTTATGGCATGCAACCTGTCAGCTGACTTTCACACCTGGAATACCAGCTCACTTGATGGGAATAGAGGGTTCCCTAATATAGGGTACAAGCATAAGTAAATGGAAAGAAGATGTTTATGTACTTTTGGTATATAATGACATTTGAGTGTAGAGCCTATTGTTTGATGCTTTTGCAGGCAATCCATTTGGTCAGATTTTAACCTAAGAGCTGCCTCCAATGAAATAGATGAAGGCGGGCAACTCAATCTAGACCCATAATTTAGTTTCATAGTGTCTATACCTACTCCTCAAGAAAAATGAGAAGCCACATCATATATTTTAACCACATTCTGGACCATCCATTGATCGTAAACATCCAGAAGGTCCACTCTTAACCTTGCAAGGATGTACCTGTCCTTGCTGTGTCAAGTAGCTCCACGAAATCAGAACCAGGGAGTCATCTGTAACTACAGCCAAAGCTCCTCTAGAGAAGGCAGGGACCGTTTATTTGTTATGGAGAGCACAATGTAAAATAAATAAATACATAAAAAGTCAAATTTAAAAGTAAAATGAAAAAATTCCAATGCCACGGCCACATCACAGATTCTAGCTCCATCCCGAGTGACACAACAAAATTAATGTATCAGGGTGGGAAAACTATTTTAAGCGCTGTGTTTTACAATATCGGCTAATCCCATCCACACATTGCAGAAAAATATCAGCAACAGAAATGCTGCAATTGCAAAAACGCTATTTTCATATAGGTATAATAGGGACAGAAAGGACAGACTTTGAGAAAAATGCAGAGGAAAAAAACGCAATGCATTTCCACTGCGGTCTTTTCCGTGGCGCTTTTTGGCGGCGGCTTGCTACGTGGGGCCTTAGCATTAAAAAAAAAAATTAGTAGCACGTTGTGCTATTAGAAAAAAAATGCGAAAAAAAGGCACACAAAAATTATCTGAATAACTAAAAAAAAACAAAACATGTTTTAGCCCTTAAAATTGCATATACAAAAAAAATTCAAAAAATGTGTCTGGTCCTAAACAAGGGAAATTGGCCTGATTCTGAAGGAAGTAATGACCATTTTAGTCTAGCTGTCTTCCCAGCCCAAACAAACTTTATCTGTAACAAATCGATTAAAAAAAAAAAAAGAGCTTGGGACAGTAATTGGTAGTATTTGAAGCAAAAATAGAACACAGGGAAGTATGTTCATTTTAAATATGGTGCATCTGCTCATCCATGTAAAAGTGCCTCACTTCCATCTATCACAATCTGTTCGAATAGACTTCAAAAGTGTTAAAAAATTAAAATTCCTGTATCAAGGTAGAAAGGGATACATTAGCGTTTGAGACAAAAAAAAAAAGCAGATCTTCTGCATAGACAGCTACTTTATCTTCTCTATCTTGACAAAAAATATTCTTAATATCTGAGTTTACACGAATATTGCATGAAAATGGTCCTAATATAAGAATAAAAATCAAGGGGGACAAGGGGCAGTCCTGTCTGGTGCCATTCTAAATCTCAGATTTCTCTGAAAGGATGCCATTTATCCAGACATTAGCAGTTGGCCTAGAATACAGCAACATAATCCAATTCATCATTTGATCCTTTGAGGTTTTTTTCCATAAATACTGAATTCACAAGCTTTTTCTGTGTCCGTAGACAAAAGATTTAGAGGAATGCCCTCTGTCCTAGCTCTGTGTAACAGATTTATAACCTGCTTTGTATTGTCTCTGGTTTCTCTTTTTGCCTGATCCAAGTGAATTAATTCTCTAACCAGGGCACCAATCTCGTTGTCAGGATCATAGCCAGCAACATAATATTCAATATTTAATAATAATATTGGACAATAATTAGCGTTATTGAGTGCCCTTCCCTTGTTTTGGTAATACTGCAATTTTTGCTCTAAGTGTATCTTGAGGAAATAATGGTGGTCCCTTAGAACTGTTAAAAAATCCTAGCATATATGCTGTAGCCTAAGGCCCCACGTAGCGAAATGCAGCAAAAAACGCTGCGGAAAAAAACACGACCGAAATGCATCACTTTTTTCTGCAACGTTTTTCACAGAAAGTCCACAGAGTTTTCCTCTTCGGACTTTCTTTTCCTATTATACAGCGTTTCCACAGGTATAATTGACATGCTGATTTTCATGTTTGACATGATGACATGTTTGATTTTCAAAAATGTGGATTTTTTTCTGGAATGTGTGAATGGGCTTAGCCAGAATCCCATACATTTTGCAGATACTGTAAAACGCAGTGTTTTTTGTATTTTTTTGCAATAAAGCAGGGACAAGCCATCTGCACATGGCACCTTATTAATCTGAGTACTCTTAGTTGCTTTGCTAAATTCTTGATCTGTGATTGGTGATTATAGAGAAATGATTGCCACATTCGTCAGTAAGGGAAGGTCTGGACTCAGAAGTCAGAGGCTAAGATCATCAGGTTACCTAAATCTGAATTGTATAAAGCAGCACAGTATTCTTTAAATTCTGTTGCAATATCATGCTGTAGGTGTTTCTTCACATTCTATTCAGAGTCTATTATAGTAGGAACATAAATAGTAGCCTGTTGATCCTGCAGCACTTGATTTGAATGTTTGAGTAATTTCTAGAAAACAAATTATTGATAACATTAGAAACAAGTGCTCTTTTTTCACATTCCAAATTGAATTAACAAACCTCATTTATGCGCCTCCCAAAGAATTTTCAGATCAGTGTCCTCCACACAATAAACTTTAAAATAATCTTTAGTAGTTTGATTTCCTGTAATAACTTTGCTTAAAAAAATAGTAGGGTGTTCATTTTCCACTGTTGTTGATATGGTACTGAAGAAGTAAAAGACAAGGTAATAGTTACCAATGAATGGTTGGAAAAAATGATAAAATCTATTTTGGAATGTATGAGATGTATTTGCTGCGGTTTAATAAAAAGATAATCAATAATGGGGCATGGGGTAATAAAAATATTCTCTGTCTGCTGGGTGGAGAAGACACCATGCATCAGTTAACTAATGTGTATGAAAGAAATTTTAAATAGGTTGCTGCTGAGAAAAAGGGGTGTCCGAGTACCAGTTGAGATATCTAAGTTTGGCTCAAGTGCTATATTAAAATCACCTCCCAGAATAATAATACCCTCACCAAAGCCTGCTACTATAGCTCCCTTAAAAAGGCAGACCACTATTCAATGTTGTAAGTTAGGTAAGTAAACTGATACAAATGTGTACACCTGAGAAAGTGTATGTCCCTTGAAAGCATGTGGCTATCTTTGTCACTGAGAGAGTAAAGTAAATCCCATTTAAAGAAAACAGGAAATAAAAATACTGGTTCTTCTATATCTTGTATCCGGAATGTAACTATGATATTGGCTACCAATGACTAGTCAATTTAAAAGGCTTTATGAGCCACCTACACTACAGGTAGATGTCTATCTTTTAATAAAAGGAAAAATTTAAATAAAAAACCCAAAAACCAAAAGGAGCCAATTGTAGGTAAAATGAAGGAGTCACCAGTCAAATTCTGATGAAAAACTCCAAAATTGGGTTAGGGGCGTGGGAAACCATGGTCCACTGCATGGTTCCAAAATGTGCAAACATAGAGATAAAATAAACCAGCACAAGGGGAGAAACAAAACTATATATATATATATATATATATATATATATATATATATATACACATACATACATACAAAAAAGATTCAGACAGCACATCCCAATGTGAACAGGTGCAAGCCACTGTGGTAAAATATATAAAAACAAAAAAGTGTAGCAGCACTCTGACACATAGCTTATTTTAAGTTGAGTATGCTCTGGATCCTATTTGCCCTGTGTTCACATTGTAGACCTGTTCTGGGTCCAAGAGAGGTATGTTATTGCCCTGTGTTCACATTGTAGACTCATTTTGGGTCCAATAGAGGTATTAGTATAGGGTCCCACCTTAATGAGGTCGCTTTGTTGGGGCAGGTGGGCTTCCTACTGTTTGATCAAATATGTATAACGAAGAACCTCAAATTTATATTTAGTTTATACACCATATAAGTTTATATGTGCCAATAATAGCAGTAATGCCGTTCCTATCTCTGTTCTCTATATACCCTTGTGCTGTGTCAGACTGCTGCTACACTTTTTTGTTTTTATATATATATATATATATATATATATATATATAGAGTACAGACCAAAAGTTTGGACACACCTTCTCATTCCAAGAGTTTTCTGTATTTTCATGACTATAAAAATTGTAGATTCACACTGAAGGCATCAAAACTATGAATTAACACATGTGGAATTATATACTTAACAAAAAAGTGTGAAACAAATGAAAATATGTCTTATATTCTAGGTTCTTCAAAGTAGCCACCTTTTGCTTTGATTACTGCTTTGCACACTCTTGGCATTCTCTTGATGAGCTTCAAGAGCTAGTCACCTGAAATGGTTTTCACTTCACAGGTGTGCCCTGTCAGGTTTAATAAGTGGGATTTCTTGCCTTATAAATGGGGTTGGGACCATCAGTTGTGTTGTTCAGAAGTCAGGTGGATACACAGCTGATAGTCCTACTGAATGGAGTGTTAGAATTTCTATTATGGCCAGAAAAAAGCAGCTAAGTAAAGAAAAACGAGTGGCCATCATTACTTTAAGAAATGAAGATCAGTCAGTCCGAAAAATTGGGAAAACTTTGAAAGTGTCTCCAAGTGCAGTGGCCAAAACCATCATGCGCTATAAAGAAACTGGCTCACATGAAGACCGCCCCAGGAAAGGAAGACCAAGAGTCACCTCTGCTGCGGAGGATAAGTTCATCCGAGTCACCAGCCTCAGAAATCGCAGGTTAACAGCAGCTCAGATTAGAGACCAGGTCAATGCCACACAGAGTTCTAGCAGCAGACACATCTCTACAACAACTGTTAAGAGGAGACTGTGTGCAGCAGGCCTTCATGGTAAAATAGCTGATAGGAAACCACTGCTAAGGAGAGGCAACAAGCAGAAGAGACTTGTTTGGGCTAAAGAACATAAGGAATGGACATTAGATCTGTGGAGATCTGTGCTTTGGTCTGATGAGTCCAAATTTGAGATCTTTGGTTCCAACCACCGTGTCTTTGTGCGACGCAGAAAAGGTGAACAAATGGAGGACTCTATATGCCTGGTTCCCACCGTGAAGCATGGAGGAGGAGGTGTGATGGTGTGGGGATGCTTTGCTGGTGACACTGTTGGGGATTTATTCAAAATTGAAGGAATACTGAACCAGCATGGTTACCACAGCATCTTCCAGCGGCATGCTATTCCATCCGGTTTGCATTTAGTTGGACCATCATTTATTTTTCAACAGGATAATGACCACAAACACACCTCCAGACGGTGTAAGGGCTATTTGACCAAGAAGGAGAGTGATGCGGTGCTACGCCAGATGACCTGGCCTCCACAGTCACCAGACCTGAACCCAATCGAGATGGTTTGGGGTGAGCTGGACCACAGAGTGAAGGCAAAAGGGCCAACAAGTGCTAAGCATCTCTGGGAACTCCTTCAAGACTGTTGGAAGACCATTTCAGGTGACTACCTCTTGAAGCTCATCAAGAGAATGCCAAGAGTGTGCAAAGCAGTAATCAAAGCAAAAGGTGGCTACTTTGAAGAACCTAGAACATAAGACATATTTTCATTTGTTTCACACTTTTTTGTTAAGTATATAATTCCATATGTGTTAATTCATAGTTTTGATGCCTTCAGTGTGAATTTACAATTTTTATAGTCATGAAAATACAGAAAACTCTTGGAATGAGAAGGTGTGTCCAAATTTTTGGTCTGTACTGTATATATCTTCACACACATACATAATTGGGCTATTAAAGGGAGTCTGGGGCTGCTTTTACACTTCCAAAAATGAATTTCTTATTCAGAAAAGCTGAAAAGAGCTTTAGAGGTGTTTTTTTTCTCCTACTGGGGCTTTAATTTCTGCCCTAGATAATCTCCCCTAACTGCTGTCCAGCTCCTCCCTCCAGTACTCGAGTGACCTCTTCCACTTTGTCACACTTTGTCTGTAGTTAGGGTTGTTATCTACAGAGGAGAGTGAAGCCCTTGCAGAAGAAACACCCCTACAGCCTGTTTCAGCTAATTTGTATAAGACAATTAGAGTTGCAATGCAGAATAAAAAAGTTTTTAAGAAATACATTGTAAAAATTTGATACATTCCCTTCAAGAGGTTAAAACTAAAGCTCCATAGTATTGCTCATAAGTCATAGTAAAATTCAGGGTTATCATAATGCGGCATCAATGTTTTTATCAGAAAAAAAAGTCACAAGTGACCTTTAGACAATCACAAGAAATCTGACATGGTTAATTTTGTGGGCAAAGCTGTGGATCTCTGCAGAGCTCAATGGGCTGAAGTCATTCTTATATTTATTGACTGTCATTTACCATATAGTTCTTTTCTGAAACAACTGCATGTAAACAGTTTTTATGAACATTTACAAATGATGCTTTAAATCCAGTAATTTTATGCACACAAGCTCATGTAAAATGCATGTTCTTGCCCCATCTCTTTTTGTCAGGAAGCAGCAAAAAATGAAAACAGCATCCTTTTTAATTCTGTAGATAAAATACAATGTAGTAATTACTATCAATTTACAAAATAAATTTCTGTCTATAAATTAGTAAGTTTCCGGAGAGTACAAGTTCCATTTCTACTCTGTAATTATTTATGTGTTCAGAAAGATTGCAGCATGTAGTGCAACAATATGTTTCTCTTCTAGAATTATGCCTATGGACTTGATTTCCAACAACAATTCCCACACTTGCTATTTGATGCACATATTTTAGTACAACAGTTTACATTTTATCACCTGTCCCTTTAGAATTCACAAGTTAGATTTTTTTTTAATTGAGCTGCTTTTGCTTTTTATTTCCATTTTTTATTTTCTAGGTGGAAGCACATCCTTAAGAAATGAAGAGATTAAAAAATATAAACTTTAATCAAATATACTGTACCATCCCAAAAAAGGTGCACTTTATCTGTGTGTTTCATAACCTTATGTTAATGAATGAGACTGAATAATTTGAAGTGTGGCAAGATGCACCTTGACACTCAAACTCTCTTATCTGCAAGCATTACAAGCATTTGTAAACTTATACAGTCATGTGAATAAGTAAGCATTTACATTTTTCACAGATACACAGCCATCCATAACTTTAAAACCTTTGGCAGTCAAAGTGAATAGCCTTGACTATTTCATTACAACAGCACCAGTCAAAGGGTGCAATATGCCCTATAAGAGTGTAAGTAAATAGTTATTAAACAGATGTATTGGATGCAGTAAAAGTAGGCAAGCATAAGGATTCAATTTTGATGGTTAAACAACTGTGCAAAAGCATTTCTAAAATGGCAGTTCTTGTGGAATGTTTCTAGTATGCAGTCATTGCTAGAGATACAAACTGGTTCAGATCAAACTGGATTCAACCCAAATTTTCCAAAAGCTTTGGGCTTGACCCAAACCCTAAACTATTGGGGTTCATTAACCAACCATGAATTACTCTTACACTCTCCTCACCTATCCTGCACTCTCTTGCAGTGTCCAGCAATCCATAGGTAACATTAGGAACCTTAGTGTGCTAAGCAGCTAGCTGCTGTCATGTTACGAAACCTGTTTGGTTTTGTCTGCTGCGAACGTTCCAGAAGCACAAAGGAAGACAAGGATAGTGAACCCTAATACTAGACCCACCCAGAAGTCCCTACCATCTTGCCTCAGCTACCCTAAGCCGTAGAGGACAACTGGGCAACGGTCCCTTCCTATGTCACAAGTGCAAACACAAAACACAGACAAGAAGATACAAAGAAGAACGGGTAGTGAAAAAGCCAAGTTTCTGAACCAGTCAGGCAGCAGGAACAAAACCAGAACTAGAAAAATAGACAGGTTTACAAAATCAGAGGTACAGGAGAAAAATGCTAGTTGCTCTACAGAGACTAATAGCAAGCCCTGAGGTGTGGTTTAGAAAACTATTTATTGGGATGCCAGGAACCTGCCCCAGGCTTGATTAGAAAAGAAGGATGTCAATCACATAAGCAAAACTGAGGTTAACTGTTTGAGGAGTAGAAGGAATAGAGCTGTGTTCAGAAAGAGTACAAGAAACCTAAAATAATAGAATCATAGCTGGACAAACCTCCTGTGCAGTACCCTACAGCCGGAGGATAACGCAGAAGTCTGAACAGATGTGGACGTTACATGTCATCTATAATGTTACCGTGCTTCTGCAGTTTTCAGTACTCTGCTATGCTGATCCAATCAACAACTAAGGAAGGATATTTAAACTCTGTTCCTGATCACCCAGGTACCTGCTATTTGTTTGTTCTTTAGTGAGGCTCTGAACTCTCATCGTTTGTATGGGATTGCTGTATTTCTGACCATTAGCCTGTTACTGGAAATTTGCTTGTCCTCTGATTTTGGCCAGGCTGAATGTAGATGTGACTGATGGTGGATGGCACTCCCATTCACTTCAATGGAAGATCCAAAGATAGTCAAAGTACAGCACTCGGCTATTTCCAGCGCTTCCATTGAAGTGAAAGGGAGCACCATCCACAAGTAGTCATGCCTACATCCAGCTTGATTGTGGTTAAGTTTAATGTGGAGCAGGAAAAAGTACTTCCCATTCTTGCCTTGTGGCATAACCCTTTAAGCAATTCCCAAGTGTTGAAATTGCTGTTTAAGCAATTTCCAAATAGACTGCAGGAATCTGTCAGCTCAAAGACAGCTAGAAAAACAAACTACCGAATCCAGCACTGTTCTGGTTAGTAGAGTCTATGGTACCTCTGAGGCTTTCACCAGAACCCTCCACAAGGCAGAATGGTCTCTGCTGATCAGAGATCCAGGTTACCAATGGAATGTGATGTCAGAAAATACGTGTATTTGCAAACTAAAGACCAGACCAAGTAACCTGCAAGAAACAGAGTAAAATATACAAGCCAGGTCTAAACCAGGAGAGCACAGGAGTATCCAAATCTGTAGCAGAAGAATAACAGTGTCCAAAAGCTATGAGAACACAATCTATTTACAACTAATAGCAGGCCTCATAGTAGTCTAAATGCAAAGTTTAACTACCCTACTTCAGGTCAGGATTGGAGAATGAGTCATCATTCTGGTTTGTTCAGTTGTTCAGTATTCCAGAGCTCTGACTAGCTGCAGATCCAACCAGAATTTGACTTCTAGGCATAGCAGTCTTAAAGTGATGGCTGTGGGCAGTGCCGCATTGATAAGTATGGTGGACACTAGTATGATTATACATATTGAGATACCTAACATATATTTTCGTATTATTTAAACTTATTTTGCATATGTTTTTTTAGAATGATGAAGT
Source organism: Leptodactylus fallax (assembly GCA_947044405.1). Lineage (NCBI taxonomy): Eukaryota > Metazoa > Chordata > Amphibia > Anura > Leptodactylidae > Leptodactylus > Leptodactylus fallax. Next base: position 1,083,045 of record CAMRHE010000414.1, read on the forward strand.
AAATGTTTTTTATGTTTTCTTGTAATCATAACACAGAAATCATACAGTACAACTTTAAAAATGAGTTATATTTGTATTCTGTTATCAGGCACTCATTTCATAATATTATATGTTCGATTAAGGAACTAGCAGGGGAAGGGTAGCAAAAGCAATGGATCTAATAGAAGTAATACCTCTATTCTGTACGCAATACATTGAATCCTTTACACATGAAATCTCCCTTGGGTACTGGCAATCTCAGACAGCTGTTGATCTTACATTAAGATGCCCTACCAGTCATGCATTGTAAATGTGCAAAGGAGGGTTTTTAATGATTGGAGATACAGTTCGCAGTATACTTCTTAAAATAAACAACAAAGTATATCATATACTACACAGCACTGTTAGGTCTAATAATATATTGTAGGGACAGTCACAAATGCAACCCTTACTCTCTGGTGGATGACAACTTATATTGTATACATTGCATTCAATGTCTCAATCGCCACTGAGAAATTGTTAACTTTAAGCCCACCCAAGAACCATTACTGCCCCATGACTCCTAAGAAACAGCATCCCCATTCCCATTTCCCATAAAAGGACATTCCCAAAAACCTAAGAAATGGCACATCCAAATGCTACCAAGAAATGGCTCAGCAAAAAGCAACCATGAAATGCCAAAAATGGCTCATCAATATGCCCCTCCCAGAAATGGCTTAGGCACATTTTTCCCAAAGGATCAGCTAGATGCTGAAAAAGAAATGATTCAGTCACATGCCTCACAAAAAACAAGTCAGGCATATGCCCAACCACTTGGTCCCAGAAAAATGTCAACCATCCCCAGAAACTGTTTAGCCAACTGCCTATCTCTCCAAGGCATAGTTTACACCACCCTGTTCAGACTGTCAAGTATACTTTTATTCTGTGCAAGAAGCAGCTTCAGTGTGTGATGTTGCCACCTCATGGATACATTAATTATTTCACCTCTAAAACATAAGATAGAAATTTCTCGGAGCTTGTCAGGCAGGACTGCTGGTTTTCTATAGTTAACAAATAATGGCTGAAGAATGCTCTTTCAAGATATATTTGAACTTATACATTTTTAGCATTTTTTAACCTATTTTTACAGTCCTGAAACAAAACAAAACTGATGGAGTATCCTGCATATTATGACTGAATATAACATTTACCCGTTAGTTCAGACAAAACATAACACTTTTGCCTATTCCTACATACTTGCTATTGTGCCCTCTGTTATTTAATGTTGACTTCCATTAAAAAAAAGGTGCACCAATGGTGTTGTGGGCCACTTTTTTGTATAAAGAAAGTCAGTGGCAAATATGGCTCTATAGCTAACTAAATTTGTATCCCTTACAACAATATATACTATACATCGATCAGCCATAAAATTAAAACCATTAAAAGGCCTAAGATTCTATAGTTTCAGTGTCAACAAACAACCTTGGCCCATTGAAGCATGAACTCCAGTAGTCTTCTTAATGTGTTCTATGGTATCTGTTGCCAAGATATAAGATGAAATGGGGTCTTAATGGATTAGACTTGTTTTTCCAGCATATCGCCCAAACAATTGATTGGATTGAGAACTAGGAATTTATCAACATGACTGACAGTCTATCTCCTCTCTGGATGTGGTTCTAGTACTGATAACAGGAACAGACTTTAGTGTAACATGAATGCAGTAAGAGAAGGTCACCTCACATGGTGAATAACAGATCTAGTACAACACACACACTAAAAATATAGGAAGTGTATATCAATAGCATCAAAAACAACAAAGTACAGAGTATCCACAGATAAACATTTCGTAACATCTACATCTAGTGTCATAAATGTGAACTGCAGTCAGTCCAGCAAATATAGAGATGAAGCTGGCTGTTGCATATCTCCAACATGGACAACCTCTTTAAAGGGTTTATCCACCTTTCTAATATTGATGTCCTGTCCTTAGGATAGGCCATCAATATTACATCTGCAGGGGTACAACAGCCAGGAACCCTGCAGATCAGCTTTCCAGGACAGTGCAGCTACAGGTCATGTTAACAATTCTAGAAACCACACTGCTTGATGCCATACAGGTTGTAGCGGTAGGTTTAGGTTGTGCAGTGGTGTATATGGTGGGTGAGCAGCATGGTATTGTTATTACCAGTAGCCGCCCTGTCTCGGTACAGATGTTCTGCAGAGGTCCTGGCGGTGGGCCCCTAGAAACAATTCCACTGGTGGGCTCTAGACATCCGAGTCCGACACTGCTCGTCCTATACACATCTATGTGACAAGACTGTAATTACATCCCACGGTCACTGTAAAACAGATAATATGTGATGTAAACAGGCACCATAGTCCCTACAATCAGCTGATCAGTGAAGGGATGGGGTGCACTGATCTCTTACTGATGATCCACCCTGAGAATAGATCATCAATAAAAACAAACAGTAAATCCCATTTAAAAAGTCCAAGTGCCACCTTAATTAAAATAATTGCCCCCTTATATTATACCCCCTGACATACATACAGTCGACTCCCTAATTACCCCTTATATAAATTATGCCCTATTCTATTCATAATGTCCCGTAATATAAATGATTCCCCTTTCTAGTCATAATTCCCAATAATTACCCTTTATATAAATGATCCTCCTTTATAGTCAGTCATAATATCCCGTTATATAAAGTACCTTCCCTATAGGCATAATGTCCCCTTATATAAATGTCCCATTATATAAATAACCCCATCTTTATAGTCTTAATGTCCCCGTATATAAATGTCCCCTTATATAAATGACCCCCCTTTATAGTCATAATGTACCCTTATACTATTAAAAGGCTCACAACTGCATAAAAGAAAGAAAAAAAATAAAAGTTATACTCACCTGCCTGTGATCCCTTGTTACACAGAGCCACTGCCTCCTCTTCTTATGCTGCTGTCTATGCCCTGTGACCATGCATAGGACGTCTATGTCTCAGTGCAGGAGGTGCGATGTTGTGACATCCTGGTACCCACCTGCACCAAGAAGCAGACATCTTCTGTATGTGGTCTTGGTGTCTTGTAAACCGCAAGCCTGAAGTGGTTTGCAATTTACAAATTGTAAAGTGCTACGGAATATGTTGGCAAGATATATATAAAAAAAATATTATTTTTATTATTTACAGGTTAAGAGATCTGCAGGATGTATTTTAATTAGATCTGTGTCCTGCAGATGCTGATCTAGTTAAAAGAATGGCATATATTAATGGCGGCCACAGGGTGGACCCTACCGAGTCATTGAACCCACTCCCCTCCTGCTAGCTATCCCACTGCTTGTACTTTTCATTTCTGAAAAGTTGTTTTACAATTAGAGGTAAGTTTTTGGAGGTATTGTGCTACAGCAGCTCTTCTGTGGGATTGTAACAAATTGATGAACAAAGCAAAATAAAGTGGGAAAATGAATTCTTAAACACACCAGGACCACTTTAATTAAGTAAAACAATAAGCATGGATCTCAATAATTATTAAAACGTAACATTTACTGTATTAGTTAAAACATTACGATACCAAGTCCCAAAAACAATCCATATGGTAAGATTGTTCCATTTTTTTTATTGATTTGGTTTTTGTTTTTGGGACTCAGTATCTTAATGTTTTAACTATTACAATAAATGTTAAGTTTTAATAATTATAGGGATCCAAATTGACTAGCCTTCACTCCAATTGCATAAATGAGACATGGGCACCCATGTCACTACCATCAATTCACTGGCTGTTCTTCAATGGACCTCTTTTCATTAACTACTGCATACCAGGAACACACAAGAAAACCTGAAATTTTTGTGACATTCCACTCTGAATCCACTGTGAAAACGTATTTGACTTAGATTTTTTTTTGTTTTTGGGCATTTGTCACACTTAAATGTTTCAGATTATGGAACAAATCTGAAGATCAGACAAAGATAACCTGAGTAAATACATATAACAGTTTTTAAACAATGATTTCATTTATTAAGAGAAAAAGAGCTATCCCAAACATCCCCTCCCCCATGAATTAACTGTGATTAACCACATTTTTGGCAAGCCTGTTTATTGCCAGACCTATAGAATCAAGAAATCACTGAAATAGAACCTGTATGACAACATGAAGTAGAAAAGTACATAGCTACATAGTTACATACATAGTAGATGTGGTTGAATGAAGACATCAGTCATCAAGTCCAACCTATAACTCTACAGTCCCCTACAGTGTACAAAATGCAACACATTATGGCCTAATCTGAAGAAACTCCATAAGAGATGAGAAACAAAGTAATTGACTTCTATCAGTCTGGAAAAGGTTAGACAGCCATTTCTAAGTGTTTGGGACTTCAGCAAACCACCAAATAGTGAGAGCTATTATACACAAATGGAGAAAACATGGAACAGTGGTGAACCTTCCCTGGAGTGGCCGGCCTCTCAAACATCTAAAGCACTGCAAGCCTCACTTGCCTCAGTTAAGATCAGTGTTTCATAATTCAATAAGAAACAGATTGGGTAAAGATGGTATCCAAGGGAAAGTTCCAATGCGAAAACAACTGCTGACCAAAAAGTATACAAAGGCTCATCTGGCATTTGCCAAAAAAACCTTGATAATCCCCATGACTTTTGAGAAAATATTCTGTGGTCTAACGAGACAAAAGTAGAATTTTTTGGATAATATGCTTCAGGACCTGGACAACTTGCTGTAATTGATGGAACCATGAGTTCTGTTCTTTACCAGAAAATCCTGAAGGAGAATGTCCGGCTATCAGTTTGTGGCCTTATGTTCAAGCCTACTGGGGTTCAGCAGCAGAACAATGATCTGAAGCACAATAGAAAGTCCACCTGTGAATGGCTGAAAATAAACAAAATTAAGATTTTGAAATTTTCTAGTCCAAGTCCGGACTTAAATACAATTGAGATGACCTTAAACGGGCTGTCCATACCTGAAAACCCTCCAATGTGGCTGAATGAAGATAATTATGCAAAGTGTGGGCCAAAATTCCTCCACAGAAATGTGGAAGATTCATTACCAGTTATCGCAAATGCTTGCCAAGGGTGGCACGACCAGTTATTAGGTTTAGGGGGCAATTACTTTTTCACATAGGGCCAGGTTTGTTTAGCTAACTTTTTCCCTTAATAAATGAAATCATCATTGAAAAACTGCATTTTGTATTCACTCAGGTTATCTTTGATATTGAAATTTGTTTTATAATCTGAAAATGTAAGTATGGCGTAAAAAGCAAAATCAAAAGACATCTATAAGGGGCAAATACTTTTTTACAGCACTGTATATTCTACCAGTCGACACAGTATAATAAGAAATCTATGTTATTTACTTCTTCTGACTGTTGGTTTTAATGCTATGGCTGATCGCTATATTTGTCTATTTTTAACATTTATTAATCCTTCTTCTATTAGGTGCCACAGATCTCTTGCTACTAAACAGATCAGTATGATCTTGCTGCCTGGTTCATTTTTAAATATTCCTTCAGAGGACAAAGCAAAGACTTTCTGCGCTTTTACATCTCGAATACTTTTTATTGTTGGAGGGCTTTCATTAGTACAAGGGGCTTTAAAGCAACTGGGGCAGTTTTTGAGCTTTCTGGATTTTCTCTTTTATACACCATTGAATTACTTATAGCTTTATGGTAACTCTTTTCTGTAGAAATCTAAAGTACTTCAACTATTACTTGCGTAAAATATACATTCAGATTTTTAAAGTCTGACATGTCATGTTCATCATAAAATCCTTTTATTTTCAGTTTGAAGCTGTGGAATCTGGGTTGACTTGATCTTTAACCCTATCGCTATTAGGAGTTTCTAGAAATGTTGCACATTTTTTTGCCAAGATAATCATTTTGTGCTTCTGACATTTATGGATGAAAATTTAGATTTAGGATAGAAAAATCAAAAGTACCCAATACCTGTACACAAAGTATACATTTGCATATGATCAATAACACTTAGCAATGCGAGAGTGCTAAGATTATATACCCTGTTTATGCCTACAGATGTGTCCACCATTAAATACAGTGGGGAAAAAAGTATTTAGTCAGCCACCAATTGTGCAAGTTCTCCCACTTAAAAAGATGAGAGATGCCTGTAATTGACATCATAGGTAGACCTCAACTATTAGAGACAAAATGAGAAAACAAATCCAGAAAATCACATTGTCTGATTTTTTTAAGAATTTATTTGCAAATTATGGTGGAAAATAAGTATTTGGTCAATAACAAAAGTTCATCTCAATACTTTGGTATATATCCTTTGTTGGCAATGACAGTGGTCAAACATTTTCTGTAAGTCTTCTGTAAGGTTGAGATCTGGAGACTGGCTAGGCCACTCCAGGACCTTGAAATGCTTCTTACGAAGCCACTCCTTCATTGCCCTGGCGGTGTGCTTGGGATCATTGTCATGCTGAAAGACCCAGCCACGTTTCATCTTCAATGCCCTTGCTGATGGAAGGAGGTTTGCACTCAAAATCTCACGATACATGGCCCCATTCATTCTTTCATGTACACGGATCAGTCGTCCTGGTCCCTTTGCAGAGAAATAGCCCCAAAGCATGATGTTGCCACCCCCATGCTTCACAGTAGGTATGCTGCTCTTTGGATGCAACTCAGCTTTCACTCTCTTTCAAACACGACGAGTTGTGTTTCTACCAAACAGTTCTACTTTGGTTTCATCTGACCATATGACATTCTCCCAATACTCTTCTGGAACATCCAAATTCTCTCTAGCAAACTTCAGACAGGCCCGGATATGTACTGGCTTAAGCAGGGGGACACGTCTGGCACTGCAGGATCTGAGTCCCTGGCGGCGTAGTGTGTTACTGACAGTAGCCTTTGTTACGTTAGTCCCAGCTTTCTGCAGGTCATTCACTAGGTCCCCCCCTTGTGGTTCTGGGATTTTTGCTCACCATTCTTGTGATCATTTTGACCCTACGGGGTAAGATCTTGCGTGGAGCCCCTCATCGAGGGAGATTATCAGTGGTCTTGTATGTCTTCCATTTTCTAAATATTGCTCTCACAGTTGATATCTTCACACCTAGCTGCTTGCCTATTGCAGATTCAGTCTTCCCAGCCTGGTGCAGGTCTACAATTTTGTTTCTGGTGTCCTTCCACAGCTCTTTGGTCTTCACCATAGTGGAGTTTGGAGTGTGACTGAGGTTGTGGACAGGTGTCTTTTATACTGATAACAATGTCAAACAGGTGCCATTACTACATGTAATGAGTGGAGGACAGAGGAGCCTCTTAAAAAAGAAGTTACAGGTCTGTGAGAGCGAGAAATCTTGCTTGTTTGTAGGTGACCAAATACTTATTTTCCACCATAATTTGCAAATAAATTCTTAAAAAATCAGACAATGTGATTTTCTAGATATGTTTTCTCATTTTGTCTCTCATAGTTGAGGTCTACCTATGATGTCAATTACAGGCCTCTCTCATCTTTTTAAGTAGAAGAACTTGCACAATTGGTGACTGACTAAATACTTTTTTTTCCCCACTACTACACTACTTTGCTATGTTTAGTTACTTTTATATTTCTCTAGATTTAAATGTCATTGGAGTATATCTCAATATGTATACTGTACATCTATATACTTTGTTCATCTCTAATATTTTTGTACTCTTTATCTATGCGGATTGTGATGCCATGAACATATCCTGTGTTTCTTTTTTTGACTTTTTGTATTGTATTCATGTAAACATTTAATAAAAACTATTGACTTAAAATACATAATGATGATCAGTGTCCCTCCCTCCCTAACCCAACAACCCCCTCCCTTGTCCACTGCCTGTTGTGTTCCTTGACATAATTATTCTTTTTCTGTTACAGACAACATTCCTTGCCATTATTCGGTGTCATATTTAGTACATTTCACTTTCTTTTTTTCAATCTATCCATTGTCAATAAAGTTTTATCTTTGATTGTCTTTTCATCTGAGTAATAAATGGTGAGCAGGTGGACACCCATTCAGTCAGAGTGACAATAGATGGATTAGAACTGATTGATGCCTATTAGTTTTTTTTTATGGGCATAATGGAAAAAGGCCCAGCCATTTATCAAGTTTTACATTGATAGTTAACACATATTTCACATGGGCTCCTACTTAAGCCAACAGCATTCTAATTGCCAGTCATTTCTATAAGTAGTGTATTAAACCTGAATTGCTCTTTTGGGCATTCTTGGCTATAATTTAAGATGGCATGTGGCATATTAAATTCCCCATATAATCTGCTCCCAATTTTCGATTGCATTTCTTTTAAACTTTCTGCTGTTGTAGCTTAATGGACTTGTTCACACCCTCTCAATATTAATTCTTAAAGGGAGTCTACCACCTCCCCCAAGTTTGTTCAACTGCTACCGCCATTTAAAAGAGTACATTACAGTAATACACAACATACATTTGTTATGTATGTATTTTTTGTACATTTGGAGAAAAATTACTTTGACTGCGTATGCAAATGAGGTAGTTGGTCCATTGGGGGCAGGCCTTCAGTCCTGGGAGCACAGCTTTTGCTGCTCAAATAGAAGGGGTGATGTTATAGCAGTGGGAAAATCCATTCTCAGTGCATGGGGTGGTGCAGACATGAGATAGTAGGTGTCTGAGTGGCAAGAGCAATGCTCCAGGGAGCTGAAGACCATCGTTGATTGTAATGTCAATCTGTATTCCCTTAGTCCAGACAGCAGCACAATATGGGGTATCTCTGCCCCTGTGTGTTGTTTAGGACAGGTGGAACCTTTAATTAGCACCAAAAAGGTGCCTCCTACTAGCCCTGTAAGAGGGCACAAGAGACCTCCCTCCACTGTGTAAATTATAAATTAACAGGAAACAAGCTTCTAGGGAGGGAAGCCTTGTGCTACTGTCTGGACTAAGGGAATACAGATTGACATGACAATCAACGATTCCCCTTACGTCCGACAGCAGCACAATATGGGGAGATAGCAAGTAATTCCCCTAGGGAGGGTTTCCTCGCCTTACAACATCAAGGACTGACTGACCAAAGGCAGTTGTCTGGAAACTGCGGATGTCCAATGATAATGTTTAACAAAAGGTCAACTGAGATGACTATGATGCAGCCGCACAAATCTGGTCCAATGGTAAGGACCGATACTCAGCCAAAGAAGTCGACAACCCAGGTCGAGTGGCCGTAGAAAGACTGGAGGGAATAACTCCTGAATAAGAAAGGAAGACTTAATTGTCTCCTTGATCCATGTGGATAGAGTAGGCTTGGAAGCCTTGAGGCCTCTGTTTTTACCCTGCATATCAATTACTAGGCTTTCGGCCTTCTTAAGCGGTTGAGTGTGGAATAGGTAAATCCACAGACACCTTACCACATCTAAGGTGTTGAGCTTTTCTTCCTCCTCAGAGGTTGGAGAGGGGAAAAACACAGGTAACGAAATTAGCTGATTGCTATTATAGTATGAGGGGACCTTAGGGATAAACCCTGGCAAACCTAAGGTGCACCCTATCTGCAAAAACAAAATGTACGGTTCTCTAGAAGAGAGGGCCTGGAGTACCCCTACTCTTTGGCAGATATAATAGCCAACGAAAAAGTGGTTTGTAGGCTAAATATTTTATCCCCGTAGTCTCCAAGGGTTCAAATGGAGGACTGCACAGGCCTGTAATGACTACCGCAAGGTCCCACTGGGGATGATACTGAGGGCTTTAGCCTCATTGCCCCTTTAAGGAACCTTGCAACCAGAGGATCCTGAGACAGACGTCTGTTCAAATGAGCGGAGAGGACCGCAATCTGCAATTTCAAAGTGGCAGGGGCAAGGCCGTTATCCAAACTGTCCTGAAGAAAATATCAGCCGTTGAAGGTTCTAGATTATTAATACCCTTCTTGGAGCACCACTCCATGAAAATCTTGGCTGTCCTCTGGTAGTTCTTATTGGTAGATTCTGCTCTTGCAGAATAAAGGGTCTTCAGGACGGCCTCTGACAGTCCTCTATCCTGCTGTAGGGACTGCTCAACCTCCAGGCTGTCAGGTTGAATCTCCAGAGATCCTGGCACTTCAGAGATCCTTGGGAAACCAGGTTCTGGATGGGGGGAAGCCTCCAATATATCCCTCGACTCATCTCCATGAGTTGGGAAAAACCAAGCTCTTTTTGGCCAGAATGGAATGATGGCTAGCACAGAGACTTGGTCCTGTCTGATTTTCATTAATACCTTTGGTATTATTGGAATTGGAGGGAAGATGTATGCCAGCCTGGACCTCCAAGGGATGGACAGGGCATCCACTGCCAAGGGATTGTCCTCCTGGTAAAGGGAACAGAACTTCTCCACCTTGGCGTTGAGTCGGGTTGCCATGAGGTCTATTTCTGGAAGACCCCTGTTCAGGGTAATCTGATGAAAGACTTCTGGATTGAGTGACCATTCTCCTGATACGGCCTAACCCCGACTCAACCGATCCGCTACTATGTTCAGGGAGCCCTTGATGTGAACTGCGGATAAATGGGTTAGATTTTTCTCTGCCCATGTAAATATCAAATCTGCCTCCCTAAGGAGGGTTGGTGATCTGGTGCCTCCCTGTCTGTTCACGTACAGCACTGTGGTCATGTTGTCTGACCGGATTTTGACTGCTCTTCCCTGGGAAGAGGCAAGCAATAGAGTAAGGCACGATATACGGCTCTGAGCTCCTTCCAGTTGGACGAGGTCCTTTTTTCAGGAGCGCTCCAGACTCCCTTTATGGAGTTTTCGTCCAATGGGCTCCCCATCCCGAGAGGGATGCATCTGTAGTCAACAGGGTCCAAGAAGGTTGGACCGTGGACCTTCCGTCTTTCAGGTGCAACCACCACTTGACCTTTTTTTTGTTTTTTTGGGAAAAAGACGGGTCCTGGGGGAGAGTCGAATCTTCTTGCTGAATGTAAGAAGGGAGCGATCCCAAGCCTCTAGTAACTCCTTCTGGAGGGGACGTAAGTGCCACAAGGCCCATGGGACTGCCTCCACTGAGGAAGACATCAAACCCAGGATCTTCATCAATGTTCTGATGGAGGCTATCGGCTTTTTGAAGAGGTGCCGGACTGCCGCAACCAGCTTCTCCTTCCTTGCTGGTGTCAAGGAGATTTGCAGGCGGACTCAATCTAGGAAGTAGTTTTCTCAGAGGAACTTCCTTCGAGTTGAAGGGATTGTTTTTGACTTCTCCCAATTTATAAGCCATCACAGACTCTGAAGGCTGTCTGTAGGTACTGGAGCAGAACAGACTCTGACTGGGCCTTTATCAACCAGTCGTCTAGATAAGGCACCAAGAATATCCCCTGAAGCCTGAGGGCGGCCGTTATGGGGGCCACTACCTTTGTAAAGGTGTGGGAAGCAGAGGAGATCCCGAAGGGTAGTGCTGTGAATTGAAAGTGCTTCCTGTGGCCGGAAACTACTACGGCAATCCTTAGAAAAAAACCTTCTGTGTGGAGGTAAATAGAAATATGCAAATAGGCGTCTTTTATATCCAAAGTCACAAAAAACATCGCCTTAGAGGAGAAAGGTGGTGACAGACTTTATGGTTTTCCTATGGAAGCGCTTCTTTTTGATGAAGCAGTTGAGGTACCTTAAGTCTATGATCATTCTCCACTTGTCTGCCGGTTTTGGCATCAGGAAGACGGGAGAATAGACACTGGATCCTTCTTCTAGAGAAGGGACTTCCACCAGGGCTCCCTTGTGAATGTACTCTCGGATGAAGTATTCCAGGGAGGCTGCGAGTTAACACAAACCGATCCTGAGGAGGACGGAGGAATTTCATTGCATAACCTCTTTGGATTACCTACCGGACCCATGGGTCTCGAATTTTTTCCTGCCCGCAGTTGAGAAAGTGGGAGACACGACCTCCGACAGGAATCTCGGCCACAGGAAAACTGCTTCTGATGTCAAAGCTAGGCTTGACTTTTTTATCATCAGACTTCGGAATCTCCGGCCGGCGCCTCTAGAGGAATAACTAGAGCCTCTCTGGACTGCCTTCCACGACGAGGCGGATAGCCTCTACCACGGCCAGAGCCAGACCTACCTCTGAAGGCCTGGGGTAAAGGTTTACCCTTCTTGTCGGCCAAGCCCTCTAGGATCTCGTCTAGGGCACAGCCAAAGACTCTACCCGGGTCAAAGGGTAATGCGCACAAATTATACTTTGAGGGGAACACAGCTCTCCAAGGTTTTAACCATAGAGGTCTTCCTGCTGCAGTGTTCTTGGTAAGTGCCAGGGATTTGGCCGCCAGCCTTAATTGATGGTGGGAGGCTTCCGTTAAATATTCAGCTGCCAGGGAAACTGAGCCTAGAAACCCTAGCAGCTCGTCTCTGGAGACTCCAGAGTCGGTCACTTTCGAGGTGGACCAGGTCAGTACATAATTTGGCTGACACTTCACAGGACGCAACCGCCACAGCGGTCTTGGGCGAGGCAGCTGAATAAGCCTTCTTGAAGGTATTGACGAAGCGCCTGCCATGGCGTCGTGCAGATTTGCTCCATCATCTGATGGTACCTTAGTGCGGCAGGACAGTTTAGCCACCGCCATATCCACCTTGGGAGGAGGACCCCATTGATCCCATTGAGCAACTGGGAATAAAGCGCTGAACCTCCTAGGAACCACAAGAGGTTTTTAAGGAGTTCTCCACTCTGAGGACATTAATTTTTGTAATGTCTGGTCCACTTGGAAGACCCTAGGCCCTCTATAGGTGGACGCGGAGGCTTCCCCGTCAACATCACGATCCTTAGACCGGATGGACTTCAGCAGCCGGCTTAATTTTTCGAGTGGAAGCACGGCCTGCTGGGATCTTCAGTGGAATCGTCAGATGAGAGTGTCTCGTCCACTATCTGATAATCTTCATCAGAGATCCATAAGGAAGATTGTGTCTCAATCTGCGGTCTCTTGGCAATCTGGGCGATGGAAGAACGAATCTCCTTTAAGAGACTCCTCATAAAGTCCTTTACCCAAGTAACAACCTCTTATAGAAGGTACTTCCGGCAGGGTCCGCGACACTGGTGACAGCGGGTAAAATCATAGCCGTCAGGTAAAGGGGTATTGCAATCCAAACACATTAGGTGTTTCAAGTTTAGAGGAATTTTTCCTCCCAAGCGCATCGCCATTACGTGCTGCAGAAGATGACATCTGAAACATCAAACAGCCACGTGACACTGAAACAGGGAAGATCGCCAAGCATCGCATAAAAACCCAAGGGGTACCTCTTTTTTTTTTTTTTTTGAATCGGTCACTTGAAGAGAGAAAAAAACCGTCAGAAAAAAAAACAGCCACTGCAACCCGCAGCAGAGGAGCTAGAAACCACTCACTCAACAAATAAAGGACTGCATTCAGACCTTTTAAATGTAATCCAGCAGCGAGGGGAGGAAGCCAACAAAGAAACATTTATACAGCACCAAAACAAGTCAAACGCCATACTGGAACATAGAGGAGCATAAGCCTAAGCCAGAGGCTCAAAATACAAGCAGCAAAAATCAATTCTATATTTTGCCTTTAAATTTTAAATTTCCAAACTTACCGCACTTTTTCCGAGAAAACCGGAAGTAGGGCGCGGTGGTGCGCAAAGGCTTCCTTCCCCTGGGAACACGGGACCGGAGAAAAGTTCCGGCCGAGGAGGCTCCCCGCTTACTTCCGGGATCGCGCTGCCTTCAGATGGATGCAGGATAACGCTGCGCTGCGGGGCGAACGCCCGAAGGCCCGGAGGTTTTTTCTTTGGGACCGAGGTACCCCAAAAAGGTAAGCCAGGAGTAACTAAAACCCCTAGCAACGGGAGGTCACAAGAGACCTCCGTCCACCTGTTCCACACAGGACAGAAAAAAACACAGTGGAGGGAGGTCTCTTGTGCCCTCTTATAGGGCTAGTAGGAGGCACCTTTTTGGTGCTAATTAAAGGTTCCACCTGTCCTAAACAACACACAGGGGCAGAGATACCCCATATTGTGCTGCTGTCGGACGTAAGGGGAATACAAAATTGGAGGACGTTTAAATACTGTACCTTTATTTGTCAGAACAATGGTAACATGTTTCAAAATAAACACTCCTTCTACAGACCTTACTGACATAACAAAGTAACTAGCTCAAATTCCATTTATACACTCTGTAGTGAAACAGGTGATTAAAGGTCACAAGTGAAGAAAAAGCTTAAAAACAATACAATGAAATCATATAAAAGTATGCCAACTTATAATACATAAACCGTGGGTTACATTGACCTATACACATATGTATAACAAACACAAATATAAGTATATTCTCCTGCTGGGGGATGCTGATGGGGTAAAACATCAAAGGTTCAACCCCTCTTCTTTTAGAACCAAACAGAAATAAGTCCTACAAAGTAAATAAACAACAGCACATGTGGTGTGACCCAGATAAAGAGCGAACTTTACTGTCGCGAGCTGATCCTCTGTTCATTGAAGTTCAGTTATATTAAGGACATTCCCCAGGGTGGGGGATGTATATCGAGCTGAATCTTCCTTTCAAGGGTGGGGACACTAATCTGGTGTTTTTGGTCAATATGAAATAGCGGCGCATGTGTAAACAGCTCCAATGCACTAACAAACAGCGCATGTGCCCTGGGTCCAAGTTGTACACCTTCTATTTAGCCGCAATTACAGGAGTCAGCTTAGGCATTCAGCGTCCCCTTTCTCAAGAGGAAAAAACGCACCCCTGCACCATTGGATGGCACATGTGCACCAGCAGCACGGCTGACAACTAGATTTCACGAGGGGATATCCCAACATAATATAGAATACAGGAAACAAAGGGATAAATTCCTATATTAATATGTATAATTTGTATGGACAAAATACATCTTAATAAATGTATAAATATATAAATAAATAGAAAAACAAGATTGTAAAGTAAAACACTATTGTGAGAAAAAAAAATAAAAAAATGTAAAAAAAACATTGACAGTGATCTCATTATCAGGTAAAAATCTCTCTTTAGTTGATAACACATAATTAGTAAATATTTCATTTAGTCCTAAAAGAGACTGAGTATCAAGATTAAATATCCAGTACATTCCGTGCTTCTTTAGGAGATCAGATGTATCATGATTATCTGCATTTATCTGTTCAATAGGGGTGATGGTGAAAACATTGAAATCTCAGTCATGACATAATGTTGTGTATCTTGATACACTATGTTTTACCTAACCTTTTCTGACATTATATCTAAGGTGAAACCTAAGACAAGTGGAAGTCCTCCCATATTACAATTCACAGCTACATTCTAACAGATAAACTACATTTTCTGACAAACAGTTCATGAATGTATGGATATCTGTGTAACATTGCTCCTGTTGATAATTGTTCTACAACATTTGTAGCAAGATTTATTTCACTTGATACTACCCTTAATATTTAGAAGAGCTTCCCTAGAGGTTTTATTTACAGGTTAAGGCAATCAGCTAGGTGCTATAATGTTCTTGAGGGTGCATGCTCTACAGAATGTTAGCCTAGGTTTGTTAGGAATTCTACCCTGTAAATAGGAATTAATTAAAAGAATGGGCCATTGTTCTTCTAAAATTAGTATTTTACATGATATTCATTTACATATGGGCTTTTAATTTCCCCCTGTTTATTTTTTTGGATCATTTGGACCAATGGTACATTGTGATATGCACCTTATGCCCTGTCCATTGATGAGGTTATACTGAGATTTTGACAGCTTATGTATATATAGCACCAAAAAAAAAAAAAAAAAAAAGTTTTTTTTGTTTAAACTTTAACTTTTAATAATGATATTTAAAACGGAATAAGCCACAAAACAATAATTCAAATCCAAATTGAATCCAATCTATAGGTTCATCTAGATAATGTATCCAATCAAAAGGACAGTATAGGGCTAGCGTACTATGTCCCCAAGATTTATAAGAGGAAACGTGTCCATTAAATATAGGGTTAATGGGACCTAAGTCCATGCATATCAGTGTTCATGGTCCCACCCCAATCCAATGATTGGAAGGAGTGTGATTTCTCTTACGGATAAATAGACGAAAATGCCCATCCTCTGAATCCTTTTATAACTCACTTTTTGTATGAAAGAGTATCGGCTCAATATATATAAAAACCATAATGGATAAATAAAGCTTAGCGTTCCCGTAATTGGGTGCAAAGATGAAAGGTAATGATATAACTGAACCTAACACCAATAAGTGAGCAAAATGCCACGCAGTGTTAGTAACGCAGATTTCTATTAGTGTGTCAGTAATAGTTATATGAAGTCTGCACACCATGGGTGCAAATAACAATGTGATCTAATGAAAATAAAAGATCACAACCTCAAGCAAAATGTTCACAGTGGTAATACAGAGTGCAATGTCCTGTATAGCTATGTGAGGCTAGTTTTATGCCCAAACATTAGCTAATCACTATATAACCCACAGAACTTTCCTAGGGTCACTGTCTGATATATGCTGATCACCTAGGGCAGAATGCGCTCACCGGTAGCATCTATATATAATATAGACATATCGACGCCACCAATATTAGGAATTCAATCTCTACACATTTCCCCAGAGTTTTATGGGTTCATCAGGAGAATAATTCAAATAGTAAGCCGATAGATACCAGCTTCATTCTAGTACCGGTGTCCACCTTCAGGACATCGGGAACTGCAGTTTTAACTGCATTATTCATATCTATCGGCTTACTATTTCCTTAGGCCACTGAGGCCACTGTTTGTCCTCAGTGGTCACATAAGGCGGGGACTTTTGCCAAAGCAACAGGACTGGACCACGATGGCAGACACCGGAGCAGTGGGGATATGTGAGTATGTTTTTTTTTTCACCTTCCCCGTCCTCCTTGCCAAAAACAAGTAGTCCTGGACAACCCCTTTAACACCATTAATTAAATAACATAAAATTCAAGCAATACCACAGTCCAAATCTGCACAAGCTTTCTTTTGCTCACTTTAGTCTACTCTGAGTCTATCTCCATCACCTATGGTCAGTTCACTTCAGAACTTGCTATATATTAAAGCACATTGAAAAACATCAAGTGTATTGCTCAGCAACAGAGATAGTTAATTACTGGTCTATTAATAGAAATAGGAGTTATTTTAATTTTACAAGAGTCAAAAGTTTGTTATTCTAAACCACAAAATCTTGAGCACTGCTAGTATGATGTTATTTTTTGGTTATGCCCTTAGTATGCCAACAATGATTAAAGTTAATTAAAGTCTCAGTATATCAATTGGCCTTCTGATGTTATTCTCCTGTAGGCCAAATGTTCACATAGATTGCAAATGTATTTGTAATAGATTTTTCACTTTCAATGCTTTCAATTGTATTCAATTTTATAAAATGGTGTCTGAGAAAACATGTACGACCTGAAATCTTTGTTGTTATGATTCTCCTCATCAGTCCCTAGTTGCATCATGTAACAGGGTACTTCAGAGTTTTGCCACAGGTATGCATTCACTTCAGCTTCTAAAGTCATGTGGGCTTCTTGCCAGGGAGCAGAGCACAAGCCACTTATGATCCCTTTCCAACACTACCAGAGAGCTTCAGTAGAGGCTAAAATGAGGGAGCATATAGGTGTTCATCCCCTTGTGGAGATTACAGTATCGGATGCAACCACATGAAATCCTGGAGAGCAGGGGCGTAACTAACAGGGTAGCAGCGGTAGCAGCTGCCACAGGCCCCCGATGCTTTTTTTTTTTTTTAATAGTCCGTTACCTGCTGGAGTAACCCCAGCAGGTAACGGGCCCTATATACTTACCGTTCCCCGGGGTCCCGCTCACGGCTGCACTTCCGATTCTGCAGAGGCGGCTGTGAGCAGTAGCGGGGATCGGTATGTGAGGCCGCGGCCCGAACACCACAATCTCTGCTATCATTATACTCCGGGGTCTTTGAAAAGACCCCGGAGTATAATAATCGGAGGCCCAGGGGAGGTGAGGGAACATAAAAAACAATGTACTTACCTCTCCTACGCTTCTCCAGGCTTCGGGCCTCTTTGGTGACGTCCCAGACGTCAGCAGACATCATTTTGCATCGCGACGCCGGCCCGCATCACGTGATGCCGGGCTGGTCCAACATTGAAAGCCGAAGTAGCAGGGAGTGGACCGGAGTGAGGAACAGGTAAGCAACGTTGTTTTTTTATGTTTCTATCCTCCCCTGGGTCTCCGATCATTATACTCTGGGGTCTGAAAAGTACCCCAGATAATTGTTCATGGGTGGTCCACAATGGGACATATAATAGTGTGTGCAGGGGCCACTATGGGGCAAAATACTCAGTGCAGGGGCCACTATGGGGAATAATAGTGTGTGCGGGGGCTACTATGGGGAATAATAGTGTGTGCAGGGGCCACTATGGGATATAATATTATGTGCAGGGGCCACTATGGGGCGTGATACTGTGTGCAGGGGCCACTATGGGATATAATACTATGTGCAGGGGCCACTATGGGGCATGATACTGTGTGCAGGGGCCACTATGGGGAATGAGCCTGTGTGCAGGGGCCACTATGGGACATGATTCTGTGTGCAGGGGCCACTATGGGACATGATACTGTGTGCAGGGGCCACTATGGGGCATGATACTATGTTCAGGGGCCATTATGGGGCATGATACTGTGTGCAGGGGCCACTATGGGGCATTATACTGTGTGCAGGGGCCACTATGGGGCATAATACCGTGTGCAGGAGCCACTATGAAACATAATAGTGTGCGCAGAAATGCGTTTTTTTTTGGGGGGGGGGGGCCCATGTCAAATGTTTGCCTTGGGGCCCAGCCATTCCTAGTTACGTCACTGCTGGAGAGCGTTTTTAAGTTTCAAGCTCAAGTGTAGTTTTTCTACATCTGAACATAATTTCCAAGAATATGACTACTCATCCTTAGCATTATCTCTAGATATGTTGGAATGATGCCAATGGCAGTGTCTAAAAGCCAGCATTTTTGGGGTTAGGATTGAAATGATCAATATTATGAAAAATGTTTTCTCCAAACTTCAAAATTAGTATAGTTCAAATGTGTTATAAGATAATTCCTATGTACGGGAACACCCCTTCAACAGTGTTGTTTGTGAGTTTTCATAAGTAAGCCAGGTTAGAATTCACAAAACATTATTGTTAACAACATTTATATCCATCAAATGTACTGAGTGTCCCACTATGATTTGTAATGCTTTTTTAACTATAGGTTAAATAGATCTCTAACAACTCAGAGAGCTTCCAGAATAGTCAATCTTATCATGATAGAATCCATCGACAACCTTTAGCAACCATCTCCATAACTAATACCTCAATGTCTTCAGATCAATTGTTGATGTGGCTGGATATATTGTATCTAATTATGAAAAAGGCAGTATTTTTAATTAAACTCAATCTTACAAACGCAATTTCATAGTAGTATAATGTTGTACCATGTTAGCCATAGAAAGTAGTGGAAGAGTAAAGTAATCAGGCGTTACCTTTTAGAGGCTAACTGAGTATATTTGATGGTAAGCTTTTGGAAGTACTAACTCCCTTCATCAGACATGGTGTTATACAAAAAACTGAAAATTCACAGATTTTTTAATACCCTAAAGACATGGACCTTCAAAGGATCTTAGAGTCCTTAAAAAAAACAAAATGCAATCTAAGTAGAGAAGTTATTTACAACCGGTCAAAAAATAAACAATCTGGAAAGTTGTGGTGCGTGACGTGACTAATTTTTTTTTTTTTTTTTGCTATCTGTTTGCTGTCACGTGGTGATTTGTGACCCTCACAGTTCATACATAGTGTGACATGAAACTGGCATGAATATTAAGTCCAAATTGCAGAGTTTGAAATTTTTGCATTAACTTGTATTAATGTGGGGGAAACGGGGCAGAGACTTAGTCAGCACATGAACTCACACAGATTCAACATTAATAACAGCAGAACAGCTCTCCCAGTGGCCGCACATTTCTCCAGAGAAGACCACTCTATTGAAGATTTGCGGGTTGTGGTTTTAATGGGACATTTTAAGATGCAGAGGGAGAGGAAAGAATGGGAATACAAGTTAATGCAAAAATTTCAAACTCTGCAATTTGGACTTAATATTCATGCCATTTTCATATCACACTATGTATGAACTGTGAGGGTCATAAATCATCACGTGACAGCAAACAGATAGCAAGAATTAGTGATCTCTCTGTCACGCACCACAACTTTCCAGATTGTTTATTTTTTGACCGGTTGTAAATAACTTCTGTACTTAGATTGCATTTTATTTTTTTTAAGGACTCTAAGATCCTTTGAAGGTCCATGTCTTTAGGGTATAAAAAAATCTGCGAATTTTCAGTTTCTTGTTTAACACCATGTCTGATGAAGGGAGCTAGTACTTCCGAAAGCTTACCATCAAATATACTCAGTTAGCCTCTAAAAGGTATTGCCTGATTACTTCACTCTTCCACTAAACTCAATTTCAGAATGTCTTAATGCATTTCTTTCAAACTATTCTTAGAAATTGACGATTCCTTAAACTTTTCAGTCCACGTATAACATAATCAAAAAGAGTGTAAAGTTTTATGTAAAGAAAATGGCTCTGTCTTTGTAATTTAACCCCTTCTAGCTGCAGGCTTTTTACAATTTTTGACTTCCCACCTTTCAAACCCCATAATTTTTTATATTTTTCCATTCACTGAGCCACATGAGGAATAAATGTTTGCAGAACAAATTCTACTTTGTAATGGTACCATTTAATATTCCATAAAATGTACTGGGAACATGGAAAAATAAATTCAGAATGGGTTGGAATTGGAGGAAAACTGTGTTTGTGAGACTTTCTTAAGGGCTTTGTTTTTACAGTGTTTACTGAGCACCCAAAATGACATATCACCTGTATTCTATGGGTTGGTAAGATTTAGGGTATACCATATTTATTTAGTTTTTTTTACGTTTTAACTCATTAAAAAAATACAAAACTTTGCAAAAAAAATAAAATTATTGGAGTCACCACCTGACACCCATAACTTTTTTATAATTCTGTGTACAAGGATACATAAGGTATATTTATGTGGGGAAAGATGTACTTTTTAGTTCTTGCTGTGCAGAAGCTGTCTTGCAATGTAAAAGTACAGGGCTGGTGGGGGCTTTGGGGCTTCTCTACTATCTGCTCTATCTGCACTAGCTCAAGACCAATTGACAATATATCAATTGACAAAGTCCTATTGACAATATAGAGCCTTATGAGAGTTTCAAAACGAACAGCATTGCTTGCTAAGAAAAATTTCCAATTTTGCTGGAATCAGTGGATTAGCACCTTCTCACTGCAGCAGTATTTTTTTGTGTTTGTATTTTCATTTTTCACTCCTCACCTTCCAAAAGCCATATTTTTTTATTTTCTGTTCACAGAGCAGTATGGGGGAAACTGTGGGACCAATTTTACTTCATCATGGTACCATTTATTTTTAAAGCTTTAAAAATATTTTATTTTTATTTTAAATCCATTTAAACCCTCTAGGGGTCTATTACAGTGGAAATACAGTATTGACAGTTGCGGACGCCTTTAATGGGCTCCCAGCTGTCATGGAAACAGATCTCCTCCCTGGATCTCATTTCAGGAGACTATAATATTAGCCATTATGGCGACTTCTGTGTGCCAACACTCTTCAAATGTGTTAGTCACAATTGACCAAAGCATTTGAAGATAAAAATGCCTGCAAACATCTACATGGTGTAAAATAGAGGAGACCCAACATCTATGGCGCCCATTAAGATCCTGAGTAGGTGCCATGTTCAAAGTCTTGACATCTGCTTTACATGTATGTCATATGTCAGGATGGGTTTAAGCAGAACTGAACTGATAGTGTTATGTCTGTTCATTACTGGAGTGATCAGGCCATTTGGGAGCTCACTGCATCTTAATTGATTATCATGCAGTGACTTCTATGGGCATAGCCAAGTTCAGTCTGGGAACTACGGCCCACTGTTGTCTATGGACTCGGTCATGTGCAAAGGCCCTAATGGATGAACCTCTCCTGTGTTCTCTACTACTACTTTGTAAAGTGCTGTGGAATATGTTGATGCTATTTATAAAATGAATGGATATATGTGTATATATATATATATATATATATCCTTTGTATGGATGGCTGTAAATGAATGGAGTGACTATAGTGAAGCAATTCCAAACTAAAATATTTCATTATAGTAAAGGAATTATTAGTGCTTAAGCGTGTAAGATGTCTGAAAAAAAGTGCACTTTTTATCTCAGTGAGCTTAGGCTAAATTTCTTTACTCTGTAATTGCTTTATTTCATGAACTATGCTATGTGAAGTGCTAGGTAGATAATGACTATAATAATACATTTGGTAAAGTAGGCCTAGCTGATTAATTGCTCCAAGTCCAACCTGTCATTCAAGCATAATCCAACCTGCCACTCAAACTCCTAACAATTCATTCATATTTAATGTCTAATTAGTGATGGGAAATATCAGTTAATCACTCCTTCCTACCTTATATCAATATGTCATTATTACAGTAATGGATAGTCATTTAGCATATCCTTATGTACAATTACTGTTCACATTTGATTAATATACGATCCCCGATTAGCATTTCACATATTTAACCAATCTTTATAAATGTATTTCTTTATACATTCACTGGAGTTTTTTTAAAGGGTGTTTCATATTTATTTCCAGTAAACATTTAGAAATGCCTGTGCAGGACCTAAAGTGATGTGTTCAATAATTATGCAATTTATGCAATGTGTTTTAAGCCAATTACATATAATGAGCATTGCAATTACTGACTGATTAGCAATTTAGAATCCGGTTTGATTGAGAGCAAAAGCATATACAACATGTTAAATGCACAGCAAGAAAAGCATTACTGTAATCATACAAAATATTAAAGATTAATAATTTTAGTACAGACGTGAAGTGTCTTGACATATTACAAATGCGAGAAGGTGGATCTTGTTCTTTGCATAAGATACTTAAAAGGAACCCCTTATACTCATATTTAAGATAAATAAACCACAGTCACATAGCAGTTCGCTATAAGTGTGCAAAGATTTAGTCAACTCAAAGATTACTGCTTGAATCAAAAATCAATGCACATTGATTAGCATAGATAATCAATACTGGATCAGTATGGGTTCAACAGCCAGCACCCCCACCAATCAGCATATATCTGCACATTGCATGCATACACTGTGGACTGGCCATGCTTGGCGCAAGTTCACATTTTGACGTTTTACACAGGGCATAAATTAGGATAGACTATTAATATCTGATCAATATCTTTAAAAGGGTTTTTCCATCTCCCTCTCTTACCAGTTTTCCTGCTGTCTCTTATTCTCACTTCCTGTATTCTTCAGTAAGCTGGTGGGTGGGCTTTGACTGTTTAATGAACAGGACACTACGAAGTTCCTCAGTAGATAAAGACATTGCTTTTACCATGAGAGATTATTTATTATGATTACAATAAATCTAATATGAATACAGATCAAATAATATGCAGAGTAAATGTAAATGTACATTAAACACGGTTGGAGAGAAAAACAAACTTAGGGTGGGTTCACACTTGCTCCGGAACTCCGTCTACCGCGAATCCGACTTAAATGTCGGAAAAAAGGATAGGGAATGGATTGGGAAAGCTTTGAGATGCATTGCTACCCATTTACTTCAATGGGTTTTTAAAGCAATGCGCGGGTGTGCGCTTACACCCTCTGCGCTGCAAATCGCTTCACGGCGGACGGAGTGTCGGCGCAAGTGTGGACCCACCCTAACATGCCGCAGGACAGAAAGGACTAAGTGTTATCTTTGTGTTTACATAGATAGACTTACACACTGTCCGAGCTTTTATCAGGAAATTGCAATTATCTGAACTGGTTGTCCTACTGGCAGAGCTGTACACAACAGAGAACTCAACCCCACGTGAGAGCAGTGACTCATCCCTCCGACCTATTATCACAGGACAGGATGGAAACCAAGAAAACAATGTGTAAACAATGGGAGGAATAATCTAGTATAGCAGGCAAACAAAGCAGCATTGCTACAGCAATGTATTTAAGAAAACTCTTGAATTTGCCTAGAAGTATAGATAGGATGCTTGAGATGGGAATACCTCTTTAAGGTTTCATACTTTTTTGGCGTCTTTGCTGTATTTATAGCTACATTCTTCACTGGGGTTTTTTGGCTAAGAAAAAATTGGGCAAGTCTTCATAGCCCTTGAATTGGTAAAGGGTGTGCACACTCCACCGGGCTGTGTGCTTGTGGAGAAATGTACGCCAACTCTTGCAGCTGGTATACATTTTCTCCATCATTTAAGCCAGATTTCTGGCGTAAATGATAACAAATTTGGAGGGACTTATGGGCTTGCCCTTTGCATGTGAAAGTGGCAAAGGAGGAACACTTAAATACATTGTTGCCAGTAGACAGACTTTAAGAAGGGTTGCATAATTGGACTAAGAAAAGCATGATAGTTGTTTTGTCAAATTGCCGGTCATCTAAGCTGTTCTGACGTAGTTGTTTGGAGCTGTTGAAAGCAGTGGTTGCGTACAGGCATGTGAATACACCGAAAAGACTCCAGGCGGTCCAGATAGATAGGATTGTTTTATCCACAGTCAAGCATAAGCAGTTCCCAGTTTCCTTGTCTACAATCCAGACACATACAGTAAATGGTACCTTCATTATATGCCCCTTTCTGTGCCTGGTACATTTTGAGTTGTTTAGCAGAAGGAAGTTTAGGTCACAGCAACCATTATGTGTTGCCCCTGACAATCAGACATTGTTGCCTTCGTTTGCAGTGGTGTTGAGGATGAGAAACCTGGACTGCTATGAACTATAACAGTATAATCTTTAGCAAAGAATCCAGGTTCTGTTTGGGATCCAACAGCAGCATGAGCCCTTCATTCATGCCTTTGCTGTGGAGTGATACATTGCCCCAACTGCTGGTGTGATGATCTGGAGTGCCATTGCATACAACAGTCAGTACCCCTAAAAGTCATACACAACACTCCCTGTGATTTGAGTCCCTTGGTGAGAAAAGTGCATTATAAATGGTTGCCATTTGTCAATGCAATTTGACATCATACAATGATGAGCATCTCAGTGTGATCTTGCAGAGCTGGAGTCCTGGGTTCGAATCCAGCCAAGGACAACACCCGCATGGAGGTTGTATGTTTTCCCTGTGTTTGCGTGGGTTTCCTCCAAAAACATACTGAAAGGGAATTTAGATTGTGAGCCCTATATGGGACAGTGTTGACAATATCTGTAAAGAGCTTTGGAATATGATGGCACTATGTAAGTAAGCAAAATAAATAATAAAGCCATTTTATTTGAAAAAAAAGTAAACTTTTTATTTAACATGTTAACTGTAATCTGTAACCTTCTGGTGCTGAATATGGCAATAGAATGATGCTTCAGGGGCTTAGACACTAACCGTCACAATATGTTTTTACAGGAGACTTATAATTATATTTTTATTGCATTTATTACTAATTTTAATAGTAAGTATATACACATAAATAGACTAATATAGAAAAACTGGGGTATTCTTAAACGTGATCCAATGACTTTACTTATCCCTTGTATCCACAAAACCTGAATTTCTATATAAAAATCTGGGAATATTAATCCCTTCCCACTCTGCACCATACTATTATGTCACGCTGAGTGTAAAGTTAACATTCAGTGCTGTAATAGTACTCCACTGAAATGCCACAGGTACAGGAGCTGTGCACGCAGCATTACTTCCAGGTCTCTGCTCCGGTGGCTAATCCACCCAGATCCCGTGATCAATAGCAATCACGTCATCTGGGTGGGCTGGGGCAAGATCACCCCCACTGCCACCTCTCAGATCTCGGGGTCTGAGGGGTTGCCATGGCAGCCAGGAGGCTGAGCAACAGCCAGACATCCTATGGTCAAGCCTTCCTTATTTCTCTCACAGTGGCGGAATTCTTACAAACAACTTTCCATGTCTTAACAGTGGTAGAAACAGGTACCTTACAGCAGAGAGCAATGCCAAAAAAAAAAAAAAAATCAGTGTCAACAGCCAACAGTCTCAATTGCAACTGATCTGTCCAACTGTCCAGCCATAGGATCCATCGCCAGTAGATATACAACCAGCAGTGAGGTTACCAGAGCTCACTAAAGTTCAAAAACCCCAAAAGCATATGGAAATGGAAGTCATAGTTCCACAAGTTCCACTTTATAAAATGGGTCTCCACTATTTATAATTCCCCTGCCAAGGTACTAATTAATTGGCTGCTTTCTTAATCATTTCCCTTGGGTAAAGTCATGCAACAGGGGTGTCTACTGTTTTCCCTTCTGTTTGAGGTAGCAGTGGAGTGGCTGCTTTTCTGGATTGTTCATAAACTGACAAAGTCTACATTTATGCCTTTCAGAACTCATAGTTTGTCCATAGGAAGTGAAATTTACCACCTTAGAGAAGTCCCTTAATTAAGTGTATTCTAAGTGTATTTATTGCTAGAAACCATATGGCCTGATATGATATGACTATTGCCCCTCTTTTTAAAAGATAAGTTTAAGATTTGGGGTTACCTCCATGTGGCCGGAAGGATTAACATCATTAAAATGATTGCTTTACCAAAACTCCTGTATGAATAAGAGCATATTGACATTGTTGTACTGTTCTCTTTTTTCAAGAGTAAATTCATTATGCATTGAGACATTATATAGGTGCAAGTATATGGCAGGCATAGCCTTACCTAATTTCAAGTTTTATTATATGGCTGGGCAATTGAGATATATTAGATACTGGGTGATAAATGCTGCTGATTTTCATACCCATGTTAATAGACTGTATCTAACCAATGTATAAGCACCACTCATTCCCTTACCCTTTCTTTATATGCAGTGTACATCCAGTGTTTTATCAGTGAACACCACATAAATAAAGCATGTCTACCCCATGTACATAAGTCATTCATTCAGAGGCATGAAGCAGTAATGCAAAGATAGAATAAATGAAATATTTTGCAATTAGTCAGGACGGCTAGCTATTTTCACACATATAACTTGACATTAAAATATACATTTTTGTATAGCAGACTATCTTGCCAAAAACAAGTCACTTCAGAAATACACTGGATAAGATTCCATAGTAAAAATGAGAAAATCATCTTTTGTGTTCATAAAATACAACGTCTGTTGTACAGAAGCCAAAGTTATCAAAGCAGGAGAACACAATGGCCAATAAGTGCATTATGTCAGAGAGGAAGGTGTTTTATTACAAGTCAACTTGGACCAAAAACATGTTTGTGAAATTAAATTGGAAGGTTAAAAGCTGTGCACTGAAACCATTAAATACAGAGAGGGAAAGAGATCCAGAAAAACAGTTAATATAAAATGCTTTTCTGCTACAATGCCTTTTTACATAGGAACAATTTGTGTTAATCAAGAACCCGCTAAAAATTTTTTCACAGAAGTTTCTGATGATATGTAAATAACTAAACAATTTTTCTTTATTCTAATGCTATTTTATTGACTGTGCATTGGTACTCAACTCCAAATTACAAAATTCAATACAATGTAATATTTAAATTACATAAAGCTAACCAGTCCTGATATTAGAGATGGCCATTTTCTTTAATCAGGCTTTAAGTTAGTACCAGAACATGAAAATGAGTAAATCTGAGGTGAGTGATATGTGAGCATTTTTTTCATAGTTAACTATATTAATAGATAATATCATTTTAAAATTAACAGCCTGTTCATGATATGATTTATAAATATTTCTGCATTTAAACCTAATGTTGTAAAACATTATATGATATAAAAAAGTTGACTTAAAGATGTCTCAGTGGGATCCTTAGTGCTGCAGCTCATGCAGCAGCAGTATGTTTCTCTGTGACAAAAAACAACTGAAAGTTGGTGGTTTTGCTGTGGCAAACCCACATAGAGATAGATGCCATAGGTTTTCTATGGCTTTCAACCATTGCATTGAAAATGTTGAAGAGTGGGTAAGACCTGCAGCTATTATTGACATATTTTGTGGGGTTAAAACTGCTGCACTTTTAATTGCAGCATGTAGATGAGATATACAGTATATAGAAATCTCATCCATATTGCTGCTACTGTAGATTGCAGCAGGTTAGCTGCTGCCATCTACAAACAGTATAATATACCTTGTTTGCCCTAAAAAAATAGCTTCTTTTTGCCCCTGCACATAGTATAAAGGCCCCTTTTGATATTCACCAAAATCAAAAAGTGACACTGAGAAAAAAATCATGACAGCACCATCATCAAGTATTCTGTTCACTCACGGTATGCACGGCTCCTGATAGAGTCTCAATAGAAAACAAAATAACAAATCCACCAGTGTCTTTAAAAAGATGGAAACTTCTTTAAGGCTAAGGTCCCAAATAGAGAGCCACAGGCAAAAAGTGCTGCGGGAAAAAACGTGGCTGAAACGCTTTACGGTTTTTCCCGCAGTGATTTTCACAGAAAGTCTGCAGAGTTTTCCTCTGTGGACTTTCTGTCCCTATTATACCTGTATGGAAATTGCCAGAGTTTCCATAGGTATAATTGACATGCTGTGATTTACATAAACGTGAGCGTTTTTGAAATCACAGCATTTCCACTGCAGATTTTTTTCTGCAATGTTTGGATTAGACAGAATCCCATCAACTTTGCAGGTACTGCAAAACGCTGTGGTTTTTGCTGCTAATGCTCCTACAGTCACCCTAACATTATATGCCCCCACATTATAATGTTCCCCTGTATTTGCCCCACAGTATTAAGTCCCTCTCCTTGTACCCCAGTTTAAACTGGCGGAAACTAGAGGGGGACATTAAACTGGGGCAGCTGGAGGGTGACATTAAACTATGGGGCAGCTGGAGGGTGACATTAAACAGTGGGGGTAGTTGCCTCCAGTTTACTGTCACCCTTTATCTGCCACCATCTTAATGTCCCCCTTCATCTGCCCCAGTTTAATTGCCCCCCTCCATCTACCACCAGTTTAATGTCCCCCTTTATCTGCCACCAGTTTAATGTCCCCCTTTATCTGCCACCAGCTTAATGTCCCCCTTTATCTGCCACCAGTTTAATTGCCCCCTTCATCTGCCTTCAGTTTAATTTCCCCTTCACCTGCCTTCAGTTACCTGTCCCCTACATCTGCCCCCAGTTCCCCCCTCTTGCTCACACATGCTGTCTCTTCTCTCCTCCTTACCTTCCATTACTCTCGTTCCCAGCTTCCTCTTTCTGTGTAACATCACACTGTCCTGCAGTATCCAGAATACCTCCACTCACACAAGAGTCTGATCACATGGTCATGACGTCATCAAAGGTCCTTTAGCCCACTAGGATTTAGCATGTACCTTTACCCTACCATTTAGCCTTTACCCTATCCTAATAAAGTTTGTTAATAGTGTTAGGGTCGTGACCGACCCGTTTTAGGTTTTAAATGCATACAAATTCTACATACATTTGTTTATTGCATCAAGACTTTTTGACTTTTTCAGGAACTTATTTTTAAACAAAATACAATAAAATAAAACTATTTTACTAAATTGTAAAATGCTCTTATTAAAATTATAACATTTGTGTTGTTGGGGTCAATTTCGACCCAGGTCTAATATAAGAGTAAAAAAACAATAATAAGTCCCAAAACTGAACTCATAAACACAATATAAACCAACAGCCCACAGCCAGCTCTACCTCCAACAACTTGAGTTAGGGACATGTCCAGGCATGTATGGCCAAATCATCTTACAGTTGGTACTTTGCAGAGTATACATCTTCAGTTTACACCATGCAACAATGGTGAGAAGATTAGATGCAAGCCAAATTCTGGATTATATCTTGGATGATAATGAATCAGAGTAGTGGAAGAGTGAAGAAATCAGGCG
Source organism: Leptodactylus fallax (assembly GCA_947044405.1). NCBI lineage: Eukaryota > Metazoa > Chordata > Amphibia > Anura > Leptodactylidae > Leptodactylus > Leptodactylus fallax. The sequence goes on from CAMRHE010000414.1 coordinate 1,112,785, forward strand.
ATACCTTTAGAGGCAACTGAGTATATTTATAAGTAAGCTTTCAGGAGTACCGCCCCTCACAGACATGGTGTGATACAAGAACTGAAAATTAACAGATTTTTATACACATGGTTTTCAAAGCATTTTAGAGTCCTTAAAAAAAATTGCAACTAAGTAGAGAAGTTATTTACAACCAAAAAAAAAAAAAAAAAAAAAAAAAAAACAGTCTGGAAACTTGTGGTGCGTGACGGAGGGACAGTAATTCTTGCTGTTATCTGTTTGCTATCAGGAGGTGATTGTGACCCCACAGGTCACACATAGTGTGATTTGAAGCTGGCATGAATATTGAGTTCAGTCATGGTTCAAACATAGTGTGACATGAAGCTGGCATGAATATTAAGTCCAAATTGCAGAGTTTGAAATTTTTGCATAAATTTATACTCCATTTGTTTTCTTTTCTCCTGTGTCTTAAAATGTCCCATTAAAACCACAACCCGCAAACTCAAAGAGTGGTTTCTCCGGAGAAAGTGCGGCCACTGGGAGATCGGCTGCTGTTATTAATGGTGGATCTGTGTGAGTTCATTCGTTGACTGAGTCTCTGCCCTGTTCCCCCACATAGAGGCCTGTGGTGGGACATGCACACACATTATGAGGTACACCACATTGGAAGACCTGCAGGAGAATGTCCCCCTAACTGTGCACCTGTTGTGACTGTGGGATAGGTACACTGCAGCGGTGTGGATGTGCTGCAGGCATGCACCTTTATGTAGGCAAGGTGAGGTGCCATTCAGTTGGGGCCTCAGGGCACCCGGACGATAATGCGCCTCAGGTTTGGTGGTTGTCGAAAGGGAGGAGAGGGGGGACTGGAAATATGTCCTGAGTCTGTTGTCCCATGTAGCACAGGTTGGAGCCCTGGCAATCCCGTAGGATCTCCAGTTGTGGGTTGTAGGGACAACAGGGGCACCGGGCTCCTGGGCTCTCATATGTGAGCAGACTGTCTCTGTTAATGGCTGCTGCTTTGTTTAATTGGTTGTCTGTCACTTGGTTTGTATCCCAACTGAGAAACGTCCCAGATCCAGGAGGTGCGTCCAGGTCTGTTTTGCGGAGCAAATACGATTGATCGATAGCCTGGCTGTAGATATAGATTGTCTGTGTGCTTGGGGTGGAAGCTGCGCCAGGTAGGCCGCTGTCTGTGGGTTTGTGGTATACGATGTGAGTAGCCGGTGGTCAATGTATATTGTGGTACTAGAAAGTGAATCACCCCTGAATAGCTAAGTTAAGGTTGATGGCGGGTGAAAGCAGAAGTCAATGGAATTGAAGTAGGGCCCCCACCTGCAGCCAGATGACAAGGATATCATCGAATAACGAAGGAAATCATAGGTTTGGTGGCGCATGTTGATAAATATGTCCCCACTGCCATAAAGAGATGCATATTGGGGTGCACACGGCCCCAGAAGTCCCACGCTGTAGATATAGATCCCCCAAAGGTAAAATGGTGTGGCTAAGGATGAATGATGAGCGCGACGGCTGGGGAGGTTTGTTTGGGAACTTCAAGGGGCCAGAGGCACCCCAAATGCAAACTCATGGCAGAAATGGAAGGAACAAACAACAGCGCCACCAAACCAGATTACCCGAATCGAGAACCGCACTGGACTGCAGGGAGGAGGCCCACCAATCCAAAGACTCAAGACCACCCGACCACAACCAAACAGCACAGGGAGGAAACACCAGATACCACAAAACAAAAGACCACGGCCACACGAAACCACAAACCCACAGACAGAACGGCCACCAGAAACGACAGCCCACCCCAAGCACACAAGACAACAAACACAGCCAGGCATACGAACAACGAGCCCGACAAAACAGACCTGGACAAGCACCCGGACGAGGACGAAACCAGGGGAACAAACCAAAGTGACAGACAACCAAAAACAAAGCAGCAGCCAAACAGAGACAGCCCACAGAGAGACCCAGAAGAGCCCGAGGCCCAGCACCACAACCCACAACGGAGATCCACGAAGGAGCCAAGGAGCCAACCGGCCAAGGGACAACAGACCAAGGACAACCAGCCCCCCCCCCCCGACAACCACCAAACCGAGGCGCAACGCCGGAGGCCCGAAGGCCCCAACGAAAAGGCACCCACCGCCACAAAAGGGCAGACCGCAAGCACACCACACCGCGACAGGACCACCCCAGCACAACAGGGCACAGAAAGGGGACACCGCAGGCCCAATGGGGACCCAAAGGGGCAAGCCCACCACAGGCCAGGGGGGAACAGGGCAGAGACCAGTCAACGAATGAACTCACACAGACCACCAAAAACAGCAGACCGACCCCAGGGCCGCACCCCGGAGAAACCACCGAAGATGCGGGGGGAAGGGACAAAGCACAGGGAAGAAACAAATGAGAAAAAGCAAAAAAAACCAAGACAAACCCACCAGACACAGGACCAGAACGACCAACGCCAGCCAAACACCCGGGCAAACCAGCACAGAACAGAGGAGCGCGCGTAGAAACCAGGAAAGGCAAAAGTTGACCAGGAAAATCAGCCCCCAGGGGGGGCGGTACCCGGCGGGGCATGCCGGTACATTCAATGAATCAGAGGACACACAGCAGCAAACTGATACAGATGAACAGGTTTCTGAGGAGGAAGATGATGTGGAGTATCAACCGGAAGACACAGACAGTTCTGATCAGTCTGATGAGGAGGTCACCGGTGATGAAGCTGCTCCCGCTGAAAGATTCAAATCCAAAAGTGGCAAGATCATTTGGAGCTCAGTACCTCCAGATGTACATGGCAGGGCAGATGCTGCAAATGTCATAAAAATGACCCCTGGGATCACAAGGTTTGCTGTGACAAGAGTAAGTGACATCAAGACATGTTTTGATCTGTTTATGCCATTGTCAATAAAAAAAGTCATTATTGCTATGACAAACCTTGAAGGAAAAAAAGTCCACGGCAACATGTGGAATGACCTTCATGATGATGACCTGGATGCCTACATTGGTGTTCTTCTCCTTGCTGGAGTGTACAAATCCTGCAATGAGGCCACTGACAGGCAGGAATATTTTCCGGGCAACAATGTCACTTCAAAAGTTTCAAATATCAAGAGTCCTCAGATTTGACAACAGAGACACCAGAACAAAATCTGACAAACTTGCTCCCATCAGGGATGTTTGGGAGAAATGGGTGCAGCTCCTTCCACTGATGTTCAACCCAGGGCCAGAGGTGACAGTAGACGAACGTTTTCTCCCTTTCCGCGGAAAATGCCTCTTCCGGCAATACATGCCAAGTAAGCCAGGCAAATACGGCATAAAAATCTGGGCAGCCTGTGATGCAAAAACTAGCTATGCATGGAATCTACAGATTTACACAGGCAAGTCTGCAAGCGGCATCCCTGAAAAAAAACAAGGAAAACGTGTAGTCCTCGATATGACTACTGAACTGCAGGGTCACAACATTACTTGTGACAATTTTTTTACCAGCTATGACCTTGGACAAGAACTTCTCAGGAGGAAAATCACCATGGTGGGCACAGTGAAAAAAAAACAAACCTGAGCTGCCCGCTGAATTGTTGCAGATGAAGGACAGGGCTCCACTTTCCTCAAAGTTTGTTTTTACAGACACCACCACTGCTGTTTCATACTGCCCCAAAAAACGACGGAATGTGGTACTGATGTCCACACTTCACAAAGATGCAGCTGTGTCATCAGGAAGTGACAAAAAGCCCAGAATCATCCTGGACTATAACAAAAACAAAGGAGGAGTGGACAACCTGGACAAGCTGACTGCCACCTACACTTGCCAGCGAATGACTAGGAGATGGCCAATGGTTGTATTTTCCAACATCCTTGATGTGTCAGCATACAATGCATTTGTGTTGTGGACCCACATTCACCAAGGGTGGAATTCAAAGAAAAAAAACAAGCGGAGGATGTTTCTTGAGGAACTAGGAAGATCCCTTGTCAAGGCGCACATTGACCAAAGGGAACGGGTGTCCCGAGACCCAGCCGCTGCAGCCTTGGTCCGACAACTCCAGAGCTCAACAAGTGCTTCGCCCACACCCACAGCAACACAAAGAGCATCATCACCAGCATCCTCCTCAACCAGCCCTGCCTCAACATCAACCACAACAGCCACAACCCCAGTGAGACCACCTGATTCTGAAAGAAAGAGGTGTCAGGTCTGCCCTAGCAATAAGGACAGAAAGACAAACACATCGTGCTTCGCCTGCAAAAAATACCTCTGCAAAGAACACACAAAAAGTGTCACTTTTTGCCACACATGCATCTAAATACTAATGCATCTAAAAACTAGTACTTGATTTCTGTTGATTTGATTTGCTTGATTGAGTGTTGTTTGTTTGTTTGACCTAGAAAAGCTACTTTTTATTATTATTGCTATTAATGTTAATATAATTTTCATCTTTTATTTGTATTAAAGTTCTATAAAAAAAAAAATCAGTTTTTTGCCTTTTTCATAAAGTAGTTAGATATGGGTCAAAATTGACCCGTAACACCATAAATGTTACTAGAGTTAATAATATAAAATATATATATGTATATTTTTTTTACATTTAAGAAATGTGTTCTAAAACCCTTCAGTAATAGTCAGGTAATATAACAAACTTTTTAAAGTTTATATTATTCTCTTGAGGTTCATTTGACAATATTTTTATATTGAAAATGAAGGGTACGCTCTCAAATGAAAGGCCCAGGGGGCCACAACAAAAATATTAAAATCAATCCTTCCATGGATGAGAAACCCTAACAAGGTAACTAAGAGGTAAGAAACAAATTGGATCATAAATAACTGTTTTTAGGGTATCCTAGGGGTGATTTAAGACACGGGTCAAAACCGACCCGTTAACATAAGAAAGAGTAACAGAAAGCTAACAGTAGAGGAAGGTTAACAGCAAAACAGTTCAGGGGCATAGCGGGACTTCGGGGCATAGCGGGACAAACTGTAAGCTATCCGGGACGGCGAAAAAACAGTGTAAAATCGGGACTGTCCCGCTGGATGCGGGACGGTTGGGAGCTATGTCTTTGTCATATGCAAAATTAACACATTAACCAACCAACTATTTAAAATACCAATATCCAATCACTTTACAAAAGTATTAATAGTTACTTACAACAAAATATATTGAGTGATATCAAGTGTTATATACACAGAACACTGATTAGCATATAAAACGTTTATCCAAATTGTTTATCAATATCTCAGTGCAATGCATACCCAAAAGTCCACTGTACATGCCCCACACAGTGACTCAACAATTACAAAGTAATGGAGCTCCTGCACATCTCTGACACTAAATGCAGCGCAGTAAGACATCTATTGTCCATTACGCATGCTCTGATTGTACCTAGGTAACAGGATGCTTACCTACTTCACCCATCCTGCTGTTCAACTGATTATAAAGAGAAGCAATGCAGCACATATCTATTGTAGAAAAATTATAAATTACAGTGTGAATGGGAAATCAAATGGGCGAATTACATCCCTTCCCTTTATACCAGAATATTAGACAGATCTACAATTACAGCAGAGTAACTGCTAAACTGATATACCTCTGTACAATTTTTTTTTGTTTATAATCCACTTATATATATTTTATTGCAGTATTCCTTCCATATCATCAATATATTTAAATAATCTCAAACAGACTACAGTATAACTGTAAAACCCACTGTGTAGAACATTAATGCAACACCCAGGGTGTTAACGCATCCACAATATGAACCATACCTATACCTTAATATTAAGATATTAATTGGTATCATACAATGACAGTTATAGACCAAATCAATCACCTTAGGGCACTGCCTCCATGTTATATGTTGGTTTTCTAACAAAACATATAACATATGGGGTTATCTGCATCCTGAAATGCAAATATAATTGTTAACTCTAAGGCTAGGTTCACATGTGCGTTCGGGTTTCTGTTTGGGGGGTCCGCGGACCCCCCAAACGGAAACCAAATCCGCATAAAAAAGCGGTTACCTTAGGAAACCCACGGACCCCATAGACTATAATGGGGTCCATGTGGTTTCCGCTCAGTTTCCGCCCGAAAAGGGTGGAAAAATGCGGAGAGAAAAGTCCTGCTTGCAGCACTTTTCTCTCCGCATTTTTCATGCAGAGAGGGGAACGAAATCCCCGAACATAATGCAAGCGCAGATGTGAACCCAGCCTAAATGCCTCATTTTCTCCTACTGTTCCTTGTGACTATTTTACAGCTTTCAAAGATTAGAATCCTTGTCATCATGAAAATTTGTAGCACTATATCAAGTTGTTGATAGCTTTGTGAGATTGAATAAACCTTTAACCAAGAATTAGACTAAGACATCCACTTCTGAAACCAAAGACTGAGCACACAAAAAAAACTGATTTTTTTTTTTCTTTGAACTTTCAGGTTTGGATAAAACCAAGTATTATTGGTCAATGATACATCTCATCAAGGTGGAACATTATGCATGGATTTTCCAAATCACCATCAAGTTTATTCACTTGTTTCATTTCATGACTGAAGTGGCATGCATCACTTGTAAATCTTTCACTATAGTCTCTCTCCTAATCGTCTCCATTTTTGCCCCCAAAACACAAATAGTATTTTGTTAAATTTTCCAAGGACCACACATTCTGGTGGAAAAGCATTTGAAACAAAGGATTTTGCAAAGTCAAACTCTTAATAACTACAATTTTCCCCACAATTGTCAGTTTCCTCAATTTTCAAAAGTTAAGTTTCTAGTAGTTCTCATTCGCACATCCTCCCAACCCTCCCAAAACCCTGTACCCCTATCCACACATTTCACCTTCCTCTCAATTACAGCCACCGCTTCTCAAATCCATAACACACTCCTTCATACAATACAATTCTTTATTAAATTCTTAAACCATCCCACCCTTCCATCCTTATTATACATTGTCACAAAATCAACCTTTCAACCTACTACCTTTTTAAAGAAGTATCTAGCCCACCTTGGCACAGCACAGTGCCATACATTTGTACAGTGGCTATGCTTGGTATTGAAGCTCAGCCTGATTGAGCTGTCAAAAGTTGATCCAATGGATTTTACTATACACTGCAATGCATTATTATTGCAGTGCATTATATGAGTGATCAGACCCCCTAGGGTTTAAGGTCCCTAGGGAGTCTGAAAATAAAAGTAAAAGAAAAATGAAAAAATTTTTAAAAGTATAAAAAAAACCACAAAAAATAAAAAAATTCGAATCATCCCCCTTTCCCTAGATCACATATAAAACTAAATAAACAATAATAAACATAAACATTTTAGGTATTTCCACGTTTAAAAATTTTTAGATTTAAATTTTTTAAAAGGTATCAAAACATTAAAAATACTATATAAATTTGTTATCGCCATAACCATACTTTTTTTTCCAGCTTCCCAGTACATTGTACAGGATATTGAATGGTGCCATTGCAAAGTACAATTTGCCCCACAAACAATAAGCCATCATGTGAACTGAAATGTAAAAAAAGATGGCTCTGGGAAGATGGTGAGGAACACGTGGATACCCAAAATGACCCCAGGTACTTTAACTCCTTCACGCATTTTCACGTACATGTGCGTCAGGGAATGCAGGTAGTTACCGCATCCCACATATATGTACGTGATTGTGATCGAGCGGGCTCAGAAGCAGAGCCCTGTGATCACCACGGGAGCCCAGCTGTATCTGACAGCCAGGCTCCCGCTGCAACAGTCGGAACGGTGATAACACCAATCGACACTGTGGATTGACACTGACACTCCTATCAGCACCCTGCAGTGCAATCGCGGGGTGCCGATAAGTTGCTATGGCAACTGGGGGCCTAAGAAAGGCTCCTGTGACTGCCATCATAAAGTTTCTATTAGGAACTGCTAGAGGCATGTCCTAATAGAATGCCTGTTACAATTAAGTAACAGGCGCAATGCACTGCAATACAAATGTATTGTAGTGTATTGGACAGGTAATCAAGCCCCCAAGTGGTAAAATACCCTAGGGGGACTTGGAAAAAAAAGTAAAAATAAAATGAATAAAATATTTTTAAAAAAGTTAAAAAAAACACTGAAATAAAATAAACACAAATAAACCCCATTTTCCACATTAAAATATTTTGCATGTTTTAAAAAATAAAAATGAAAAAAAAGTGCACATATTTGGTATTGCCACATCTGTAGCATTCTGACATATAATATTATTATAATATTTTACCCGCATGATGAATGGCATAAAAAATAATGCCAAAATCACCATTTTTTGTTTATTCCACTATCCAAAAAACAGAATAGAAAGTAATCAATAAGTCACTCGAATCCTAAAATGATACCAATGAAATCTTTATGTTATCCCGCAAAAAAGTAAGCCATCACACAGCTCCATTGATGGAACAGTAAAAAAAGTTATGGGTTTCAGAATATAGCGACTCCAAAACTAATGCTTTTCTTAAAAAAAGAGTTTTTTTAGAGTCATAGTAGTAAGACATTAAAAAACCTATACATATTTGGTATCACCATAATAGTACTGACCCACAGAATAAATTAAGAATGTTATTTGTACAATAGAATGAACAGCACAAAATTTATAGTGCAAAAATCATTGGCAAAATTGCTGTTTTTTCCCATTTTCTCCCAGAAAGAGTTAAAAATATAAATGTTAATTATTAAATGATTTGTGTTGTAAAAATTATGCTTTTAAAATAATGCTGTGCCCTTAAGGCAAAAATAGGCTGTGTCCTTAAGGGGTTAAACTGTACCCATAGTGCTGTAGGTACTGTTAGCTGAATAAAAATGATACCTTTCTTATGTTTCAGAGCTCCAGGGATGGGGAGAAAAGCAATTTTATTCTTTATTCAAATGAGGATCTTGGAGCACAGGCAGAGTTTTCTCCTATTACTGAGCACCGCTGCATCATCATTAAAAATGCCCAGTTTTTTCCATAACATTTTTCTTTTGCTGCGTTTCGCTACATGGGGCCTTAGCCTTAAAGAGAAAAAGTGATCTTGTTACTAATATACTGTGTATGATCATAAAGTAAGTTTCAGCCACACCCACTTCAAGTGGTGCATAAAATCGAACACATAGTTATGTAATCTTTATAGGCAAATATCGGTGGTAGTCTGGGGCCCCACGTAGCTTCAATGCCACGATTTTGCAAAAAAAAACAAAAAACAAGGCATTTTACAGTCCCTGCAAAGTGAATGGGATTCTGGCTAATCCCATCTCCCATTCGGAGGAGCCTCCCACGTCTGCACAATAGAGATGGAGTGCCGGCTACATGCGCAATGCCGGGACTCCTGCTCTATCGTGCATGCGCTGGCAGACGTCAAAGAAGAGGAGGAGCTGTTCCCACAGAAGGAAGTCATCTCCCTGCCCAGAAGATTTCGACAGGAAGACAGGTAATTTTGCTGGAGTTGGGGTGTGGGCTGAGTTAGTTAGTTGGAAAGGGCTAGTAGTGGGCGGGATAGCTAAGGAGACAAGGAGGGGGTGTGAGAAAGGGAGGGGGAGGGAGTGAGAGGGAGGTAGTGTGAGTCAGCTCATGTAATGCATCATGGAAGTTGTAGGATAAAAGCACAGGAGCTACACCATGTAAACAAATGCAGAGGATGCCAGGAGCTCCCAGAGAAACCCAGAAATCACTCAAAACACTGCTAAAGGTATTTGGGTGCACTTATTAACCCATTTATAGCACTAACAGGCCTTTTTAAAAAAAAAAAATTTGCCTGGAAAACCCCTTTAAACTCAGCAGATGATGGACTTTCCCTTTAAATACAGACACAGTTTCTGTTTAACAATTAAGTTGTAAATCAACCAAAGTCTGAATATATCAAATGCCATTATCGAGATATTCTAATTCATTCTGTCTCACAGGATACTTCTTGTATTTAAAACTTTATATCTAACCTTATGTAAAACTTATATAACGTTTGTTTTACATTCAAATTTTTTCTTCATTGAACCTCAGATACAGTTGTAAAATAAACCGCACAGCAGGAAACCCTTTTTTTCATTTGTGCATTCATTTGAAATAATATATGCCACTCTGTTTGAAGGATGTGAATTTTTTTGAGTACGATGGTATTGTTTGTGAAAGTGTAGACATTTGCATTTGAATAGAGTAGAATTTGAGTTTTGGATAAATGTGCATTATTCATAATATTTCATTTAGTTGTGCACAACAAAGAAAAATATGACTAGGTCTAATATCTGAGAATATTCTCTTGAGATAAAGAGGTTGTGTATTCCTCAATGGGAAGAAGAGCACATCAATGTTTTTACTTTATAACAGATTCCTATATAATTTGTACAATAAGGGTATGTTCACACTAATGGTATACATTCTAGTGATGCAGACCATTTGGCTGTTATTAGGACCATGAAGAGAAGGCTTACAGTTCTGTCTGCCCCTGCCATTTTCTAGTGGTTGTGAGATCTGTGCAAGACTTCTATTCGCTTAGTATGAGTGCAGGAATGTTAAGGGGTAGGACCTTGATTTTGGAGGAGTTAATTTTGGCCTTATGGAGGTTGGGGAGGGATACTCTAATATTCAAGAGAATTAGAAGGACATTGTCTGCAAATAAAGAGATTTTAAATCATTTTTCCCGTACAGAGATTCCTAAAATATTAGGGTCGGTTCTAAAGCATACCACTAAAGGATCTATGCTCAAGACATACAGTCGGTGTGACACAGGCAAAACCCTGCCTAGTGCCATTTAAAATGGGGTAGGTGGGTGAGTGGGCATGTAGCAGACAGACCAGTGCTCCAGGTGTGGAATCTAGAAGTTCCATTGCCTGAAGAAAGGACCAGATGAAGCCAAAATGGTGCAGGGCGCAAAACATAAATGGCCAGGTGAGGCGGTCAAAGGTCTTTTCTGGATCTAAACTTAAAAGAAGTGCCTTCACACCTCCCCAGTTCACAACCTCCGTCAGGTCAGTCACCTTGCGGGTGTTCGCCCCACCATGCAGAAATGGACAAAGACCAGATAACCAGCAAGTTAGTAGGACCAGGAGAAGTCTGCTATAGTTTTGGTAAAGATTTTAAGTTCAGGATTCAGGAGGGTGATGGTTAGGTAACCAGAGCACTGGAGGGGGTCCTTTCCTGGTTTTGAGGTAAGTGAGATATGGGAGATAAGCATAGATCTCGGAATTACAGAACCCAATATAAAACTGTTGAACAGCTTGGCTATATGTGGGATCAGGAGGTCCGCATATGTTTTAAAATAGAGATATGTCAGCCCATCAGGGTTTGGAGGTTTACCCTCAGACAGGTCACCTAGCACCTCACCCAGTTTCTCCACCGTTCCTGCTCTCTTGCCATAGGGGGTTGTAAAGGTAGTATAGAATCTTATAATAGTCATGGAAGAGTTGAGCTGTCGACTGTGGATTATAGGGAAAGACTACTGATGGATTTTTAATAGCTTGTTGGTTAAGCAGAAGAGTGAAGAAATCAGGCGATACCTTTTAGAGGCTAACTGCGTATATTTATAAGTAAGCTTTCAGAAGTGCAAGCTTCCTTCATCAACATGGTGTTATACAAGAACTGAAAATTCACAGATTTTTATACACATGGTCTTCAAAGGATTTTAGAGTCCTCAAAAAAAACCAAAGCAAAATGCAATCTAAGTAGAGAAGTTATTTACAACAGGTCAAAAAACAATCTGGAAAGTTGTGGTGCGTGACAGAGGGATCTATTATCTGTTTGCTATCAGGAGGTGATTTGTGACCCTTACAGTTCATACATAGTGTGACATGAAGCTGGCATGAATATTAAGTCCAAATTGCAGAGTTTGAAATTTTTGCATAAACTTGTACTCCCATTCTTTCCTTTCCTCCTGCGTCTTAAAATGTCCCATTAAAACCACAACCCGCAAATCTTCAATAGAGTGGTTTTCTCCGGATAAATGTGCGGCCACTGGGAGATCGGTTCTGCTGTTATTAATATTGGATCTGTGTGTGTTAAGCTTCATAGTTTGATCCCTGAGTTGTCATGCCAGGTATGGGGTTTGTTACCATAATCATAATACCGCTGTTTGGAGTATCGTATCAGGGATTATACTTTTGCTAGGAAGAGCTCTCTGGGAACTACTACTTTTTTTTCTAGCAGTGTTCTTTTAGGGTTCGCTGCTGGACTTGCTTCCAGTTGGTGAAGTTCCAGTTCAGGAAGAAGAAGCTGCTGTCAGGAATCTAGATGTAGACCCGAAGTCACAGCAATACATTTGCCCTGAAAGACTGCCTTATGAGCTTCCCACAAGGTAGAAACTGAGTGTTCCTGAAAGTAGTTAATTAAGACTTGGCACAGTTTATCTTTCAAGTGCCAGTTTGAGAATAGAGATTAATTTAGCCGCCAATGGCAGGACCATAGTGGTAGGTTCTGAAAGGAAAGGTCTACAACCACATGTGATGGGACCTACATCTGCTGACCCGAGAGGAGCATTTGCCATGTACACTAAATGAAGCCTTTGCTTTGCAAAATTAAAGTTGTCATCCGGGCCCAAATGTGTCTCCTGTAGGAATACATAACTTTATATAAGGGTTCAAACAGGCTTACAGAGGTAGGAATATCTCTAGAATAAGAGTAATTAGTATGAGCGGGTTGGACTTAATGTCATGTAATGGAGACTCAATGCATATACTATGTTTCCCTAGTGTTCACTAAAATAGGCTAATTGTTAAAAACATGACATAACAACCATAAGGAGTCTCTAAATCTAGCAGAAGGTGTGGAGGAAAATGTAGGGGGATAGTAGAATAGAGGGTAGGCCAATTCAGGAGGGCCGAAGGTAGTAGATCAAGAGTAAAGATGGGCGAACCTGTCAAGATTCAATTTGTTTTGGTTTCAGGTGGCTCGGGTCCCAGATTTGTTTCGAGTTGAACAAGCTCAGTACGAACACCAATTGGCTTAAAACATACTGTAGTATATAACACTCTCAGGGATCATAGGAACCTATCTATCCAATTTCCAAGGCAAACACAAGCGAAGCTATGTCAAAGTGAAAGTGACATGTATGTCTATGGAAAAACGGATGGAAAACAGTTGATACAAACTCTTACTTTACCTATACACTGAACCGTCACTCACTTTTAACATTTTAAACACTCCAAAATATACAATTTTTGAGGGAAGAGGTACTTGCCCATGGTTTTTTAGACACAAATGTCAGTTATTATGCAAAAAGCAATGGTTTTGATGAAAAATTTGCTTGTTTTGATGACTTATAAGTGCTACAGGCTTATTGTTATTTGGGATACAAATTTGTAGCTGTAAGCTTACTAGAAAAGTAGTGAAGAATTGGCTTGTCAAAAAAAAAAAGTCACCAAAAATTAACCCTTTATGGGAGTAGAATGGCACACCAAACTTACATTGGTATTAGAAGAAGTAATAGTGGGGTTTTTGTTTTATTTTCTTCTTATTATGCCAGCAGAGTGGCAGTGGCAAGTGAAACTGGAAAGTAAAGAATTTGAAGACAAATTTGTGGCACACTGTCAACATGCCTGCTACTTGAAAAATGATGTGATAAAGAATTGACTTCATAAATAAACCAGCACCAATAAGTGACAATTACAAGATTTGAAGAAAAAATTGTGACAGAAAGTGTGCCTGGCCTACCATCTGAAAAAGCCACAGTAGAATATACTATGAAATGGAATGTATTCTATGACCTTGAGAACAGCACTTGGGAGGCAGAAAAGAACCTGGATTTTTCCACTGGTTATCCCTAAATGTGAGCACATCACAAAATGAGTGGCAATTCACAAAATTTAAAGAAAAATTTTGCGCACACCATCGCAAAAGACTGGTGTGGCTACTGATCATCCAGGAAAATCTGGACTATCTTCCAAAACTGATCATCATGACTGAGGTAGAAACTCTTCAACTTATTGTCAGTTATCCACTCTATTGTGTCTGTTGTTTTCAGCATGCAGTAATCATTCAACACATACTGCTGCTTAAACTGACACTCCAGCATGTGCAACAGTTCCACTCAATGTGAACTTTACAACCATGAAGAAAGATGGTGAAAGCAATGGCTTGCCCTGGTGAAATTGGGAGTGGGAGGTGGTCCAGTGTGGAGGAACTGGAGGAGGCCACATCCACATCATGTTGGCAGAGTAACAATTTACATAATTTCAATAATAATAATTATTATTTTGGGGCATACTATCTGTGTACCTACTGTCTACTACCTACTGCCAGTAGCACACCCCCTGCCACTACTACCTCCACCAACACTCATGTCTTCCACCTCTACCTTCTCTACATCAAAAAAACACTGGGAGTTCTCATCCAACTCATCAAAAATAGGAAGAATAGAAAGTCTTGGTCTATGAGGAATATCACTCTCAGTAGATGCCACATGACTTCTAAAGTATGGGATCTGTGTCAGTGAAGGAGACATGGTTGACAGCACAGATAGACAGCATGGTAAATTACATGTTGAGAAGGAACACACAGAACCCTGACTCAACAATTGTGGTTCACTACTTTCAAAAAGGTTTTAGGAAGTAAGATAACACTGCAGCTGGTAGGGCTGTCAGAAGTAGTGTTGCTGTTGCCTTTCACATTCCTATTGTTAGTACTTGCCCAAGTGTTTCCTCCTCCCCCTCCTTTTGCCTGTCCCCTGCTCTGTTTTTTTTCAGTCATTTTACTGCACACTACACAATTTTAACAGTGATTGCCAACAATTCTGACATTGTATTTTTTTTTTTACAAAAAAATTTAAAAAAAATAGCAAAGCACTAAAAGCACTAAAAGTGTCGCCTGATCAGTTAGTATTATTAGACTAGAACTTAATCAGTCAGCTTATAATTTTTTTGCTGTTAATATGGCAGTAGTTTGTATATATATTGGGTAACCAAAAAAAACCCTTAACAAACAGATTTTTTTCAGATTAGCAGGCTGTGTTACACTGTTTATTGGCTAAGGAAAAAAAAAACCTTAAATAACAGATTTTTTTTATATTTACACAGGCTGTAATACTGAATATAGGAGCACCAACAAAAAAAAAAACCTAAAAATGAACCTAATTTTTTTTCAGATTAATATTTTGTGTATTGGTGCGCATAGCAAAAAAAGACTGTAAGACTTTATATTGGTGAACAAAAAGAAAGAATGCAGATATTGTTTTTAGATTTGTGCAGGTGAAATCAGCGCTTTGCTGCTAGACCAGCAGTTTATATGTATTTAATGAAAAAAAAAAACCCTAAACAAAAGATTTTTCATTAGTAGGCCCTACAGAACTGATTGTCAGTAAATAGTATAAACATGCTGTATACAACAGCACAGATATGTTTCCTTACTCCTATCTATGTCACATCACAGTCTGAGTCACACACGTGTGTCTTCTGTATTTCCTGCTCAAACATGTAGCCATGGCCATTTTAGTTAATCCGAGATTCAGCATTTGTTCAGTTTCTTTAAAAACAATTTAGAATATTCGGATAAAACCCTGTGACAAATCAGTTCGCCCATCTCTAATTAAGAGCATCACAGAAAGCCATTAAATTCTCAGGCAGACAAGCTAAATGGGAAGCCCCAGGGATCTTTTGCTGTTGAACCTGTAGTTTAAGTGATTGGAGTGCTCTCCTCTCCAAAGACCCCGGTAAAGTTGGATTGGAGCCACATAAAATCAAATTGGTGAGAATTGTGAGCTTTAGCCATAATGTCATCCTTAAGGTGGAAGTCCGCAATGCTGCAGATCATCTTTTGAATTACCGGTGGTTCACTTTGGGCGGAGAGCACGATGAGCCCTTAATAATTGTACAGGAGTATCCTCAGGGTGCCCAAGGAAAGAACTGAAGAGATGTTTCAAGGTAAGGAAGACATTCTCCTCTCCCAGAGACTCAGGGAAGACCTACACTCTTATGCTTTGTCCTCAACCCTATAATCTAAATCTTCGATGCTATGCTGATTATCACATATAGCAATGGTTTGGGACACAAACTGGTCTTGAAGAGTGCAGACCACCTTTGGGGCAGCATTATGATCTTCCTCCAATAGTCCTACCCTGTGGGCCATTTGTTTAACGTCCTGGTGTACTGTGTCAATTTCCTGCCTACAACTGTCTCAAATCTCCACAAGTGTCTTAAAGTAATCTTTAATAGGCAATTAGCATACATGCGACCAGAGACTCTGAAGCAGAGGATATTGATCCACAGGGTCATCCAAGTCTGAAGAAACAGACCCTCTTTTGGAGGGGTTGCTGCAGCATAGAAGGAGAAGGACATCTGTGTAATCCATTGAATTGGAGATGAGCGTAAAGGCATTTGGGCCTTTTTTTAATATCTAGGAGGGTGTAGGTCTCTTGAATGCAATACTGGAGCAGGGGCCAGTAGAAGCTGCAAAGAGTGAGGCCGAAGGGCCACTGGCTTAGGGGGCAGTTGAGGGACTAGTAGAGGAAAGCAGGGGAGGTCTGTCAGTTGTGCAGGGCTGGAAAGAGCAGATGATTCTGCCAGATGACTCTGGAAGAACTGAGCAGAGAATGGAAATAAGTTTTCCTCAGGAGCTTGTCCATGACACTTTGGATCTCCATATTCCAGGGTTGCAGTGGGTATGGGCTGCATGTGGTCCACTTTTGATGAGAAGTGGGGCCTCTATCTTGAGGTCCTCCAATCCAGACAGCAAGTGTGATACTGACCCAGTCGCCAGCTGGGTTACTCTGGAGCAAGAGTCTACTACTGCAGTATATTCTATCAGGAATTAGAAGATCCCATCACCTAGTCCCCTAATAAGACAAAAAAATAGGAACATTTTTTTAAAATATGTACAAAAAGATTTAAAATAAACTCAAAATACAGTAATAAACAAGTCCATCTTCTTTATTATGTAAGCAAATAAACAATAAAAAGCATACATGTTTAGTACTGCTGTTTTATAAAAAATATCCATTATTTATCTAACATGGGGAATTCTGTAAAAAAAAATAAAGCTAAACACTTATATGCAAAAATGGAAATCCGATCTATATGTAAATATTTCTCTAAACCAATGGAGAAGATCTTGGGAATGGTCAATATGTGCATCTCAATGTATAAATCATACTAAACAATGAAATGGCATTTATTACCTAGAAGGTTAGTCCACATGATACCGGGTTAGATGGCATTATGTTGGAAGAAATGTGGTCAGGAAGGTCATTGAGCAATTTCTGGTTTGTGGTGGTCCTGCCCTAAAATTATAGGAAAGGTGACAAAAATAAAAAAACTTTTTATAATCACCTTCTGTTTCCTCTTTTGGGCCTCCTCGGGGTATATGGCACTCTTTGTCTGCCTCCTTTTGGCGAATGGCGCTCTTCTGTGATGTCATGTGCCCAGGGTCACCGCTGAGGCCTGTGATTGAGCCTCAGTGTTAACATGGGCAAGCTGAGCGTCATTGGTGACCCTGGGTCAGTTCACCAGATGCCACGACAAGGACCAAAAGAGGTAACAGAAGGTGAGTTTGAATGTTTTTTATTCTTTAGACCCCCCCTCCCCCCGTACTCCACCTATTATACTCTGGGATCTGAAGAGACCCCAAAGTATAATAATTTACTGGCAGCTGACATTTTAGTTCATCCAAGATGAAAAAAAAACAACAATTTGGAAAATTCGGGTTTAATCCAGTTTGTTGTGAATCGATTTGCCCACCTCTAATGATGATTTTGCCTCAAACCCAGAATCAAGTAGGTAATTTGAAAAAAAAAACATGTAATTTATGGTTAAAATGTTCTCAGGTTATTCTCCCATGGAAATGTGATCAGCCTAGGTTAAAGCTTGACAGGTCAGATTGAACTCTATAATTGAATTTTTATTTTGTTTTCTATATTCAGGATGGTGCTTGGTAATTTAATTATTGGTGAATTTCTAACCTGCTATGGAATTATTATTGCTAATATATTAAGTATTTTAGTTGAGTGGTTAATCCATAATAGATTGATAGTGCCGATGACAGTCTAGTTTATGCCCTGTAACTGATGGTTTTGAAAAAATAAAAAAACAAACAATTATCTTTGTAAGTCTAAGTAAGATCCTTTATGGTGAGGACACACAATGCAGCCAGTGCCTCATCCACTGTTATATCTGAAGCCCTGTCCACTTGCCCATTAGCCACATATTGTTGCAGATAAGGCTTCTGTTTTAGCCACAACATCAATCAAATGTTATGTCCTCCCATTTACAAACCGCGATTCCAGTATTGTTATTGTCAGCAGTTGTCTCTTATAGCTCCTTCAAAAATGCTGTTGCTGCTTTATATTAACCTGGGCATGTATTTCATGAACATTGTGCATAGCAAAATAAATAGGATATGAGTGCAATTTAACAGATGTAGTAGTATGAGCATTGACTACATAACATTATTAGTGACTTGCTGTGTTAGTTAATGATCTGGATAGAAGAGAATTGTATCAATTACATCTCTTCCTGGCAAATTGTAAGGAGTGCTGGGATAACTTGACTAGATAATGATCCTTTCGAGCTGATCCTGCTTTCCATATTTATCCTCATTAGACCTGAATAATTTAGCTTTAAATATAATGTACAAAATCATACTGTCTCAATGTCTATTCACATTTTTTTTTTTTTTTTTTTATTGCTATAACAAGAAAATAAGGAAAATCTTATGTTCAAAATATAATATTGATACTGAATAATTGTGCTTGTTCGCCGTTTGGCAAAGTGGTGTGTATTACTGAAAAAACAGAAATATACTGAAGATTTTTCAGTACCTAATTGCATGCAATTCAATAGGCCAGAATGCAACAAAATGCAGCAAACAACAAATCTGGAAGCCCACAACTCCCATGAACTGAATAGAGAAAATGCACAAACACAAATGGAAAACAGAGCTCTAAGTATAGGATGTCAGAAACTTTTTTTATTTATTATTTATGCATCCGTAACTACTACTTTTATTAGTAACTACTTTTATTAGTATCAAACTTGAACTAAGAATAAAATCTTCCAAATTGTGTAATATCAAAACATTAGCACTTGAACCATTCTGGACCAATTCTGGACCTTTTTCATATTTTCTGTAAGCTATAACTTTATTTTTCTGTTGACATAGCTTTATGAGAGCTTGCTTTTTCTAGGATTAGTTGTAATTTTTAGTGAACCTAATTTGGGGTTGATGTAACATATTAATCAACTGATGGAATTTCTCTATTGTTTTACATGGCATATAGTTTACATTTTGTGCTATTCACCAAGCTTTATATTCTACCACTTTTTCAGAATGAAAACACTTATTATAGGCTGAAGCACATCCTTATTATTTATCTGCACCATTTTGGTACATATATTTTAATCACTTTTTTGGAAAGAGGTAACCAAAAACAACAATTCTGGCATTCTGGCTTTTTTTTTCATTTATTTATTTTTTACAGAACTTACCATGTAAAATAAATGCATTTTATACTATCAGGCCTGGCAACCCTTTTGCATGTATTTTTTAAATTGTTTTTATTTTTCATATGTATTAGAGCAGTTTTATGTTTTTTTTTGTTTTTTTTTACTTTTTTTTTTCAGTGCATCTATTATCACCAAAGTTTCTAGTTAGATTTTGGAAAACTGAGCACCTTTTGAAATAAATATGTGTATTATATAAATCTGTGTAGTTCTCATTAAATATTTCACGTAACATCAAATACTTCATGTATGGTGAAATCCAAATTAAAGTTGTAAAGTTATGATTGATGAGACTGTGTATGACACTTATGAATTTATTAAGGCCTGCCTTGAAACCTAACAGCTAAACATTATTTGTGTTTCTTCTGCAGACAGAATCTACATGAATTATAGCAAATGATTCACTGTCTATCTTTCACTCCACATAAAGAAATAAAGCAAGTCACTTAGGACATATACTCTACAGTATATCATTGTCAACATCTAAACAGCCAACAGACATGCAACACATTTTCTTTTGTATATACATATATACATTCTGAAAGTAAGCAGCGGACCATAAAATAATGTGCTCCTTTCCTCTGTAAGTCATTTTGGTAAGTATAGAACGGTAAATTACATAAAAAGAGTACCACCACTAGAGGTGGCACAGGAAGATGACAAATGTAAATGACATGATGTAAATACTGTGCAATTGCCATGCAACTACTGGCATGGACTATCAGAACCTTAAAAATAGATAAAACAGACAGTTGGAGAACCTCAGACAACTGAGTATATCCAGTGACAAATTTTAAATTTCAATAAAAATTGTTTTTTTTAATGAAAAATTAGACATTTATGGCATATAGAACATTTAGATTTCCCCCTGTTGGGAGAGACATTGCAACAACCAGAAGGTGTCTGGAGAGGTGGATTTGTCTGCTTCTTTCAAGAATATGGAGGTTATAAATACAGACAGCAGATTAAGATTTCCAGCCTACATCTCGGAAGAAGAGAAGACCAGCTTCACACTGGACTCTATCCAGTGTAGGGCAATAGTAGTATAATGTTGTACCATGTTAGCAATTGAAAGTAGTGGAAGAGTGAAGAAATCAGGCGATACCTTTTAGAGGCTAACTGAGTATATTTGATGGTAAGCTTTCGGGAGTGAAAATTCACAGATTTTTTTATACCCTAAAGACATGGACCTTCAAAGGATCTTAGAAACCTTAAAAAAACAAAACAAAATGCAATATAAGTAGTTATTTACAACAGGTCAAAAAATAAACAATCTGGAAACTTGTGGGCCGTGACGGAGGAATTACTAATTCTTGCTGTCTGTTTGCTGTCACCCTCACAGTTCATACGTAGTGTGACATGAAACTGGCATGAATATTAAGTCCAAATTGCAGAGTTTGAAATTTTTGCATTAACTTATATTTCCATTCTTTCCTCTCCCTCTGCGTCTTAAAATGTCCCAATAAAACCACAACCCGCAAATCTTCAATAGAGTGGTCTTCTCCGGAGAAATGTGCGGCCACTAGGAGATCTGTTCTGCTGTTATTAATGTTAAATCTGTGTGAGTTCATGCATTGACTAAGTTTCTGCCCTGTTTCCCCAGATACACCACATTGGAAGACCTGCAGGAAAATGTCCCCCTAATTATGTGCCTGTTGTGACTATGGGACAGGTACACTGTCAGCAGTGTGGATGTGCCTGCAGGTCTTGCACCTGTTTTGCAGGCAAGGTGAGGTGCCATTTTCAGTTGGGGCCTTCAGGGCACTCCGGACAATAATACGCTGTAGGTTTGGTGGTTGCCAAAAGGAAAGGAGAAGGGGGCCTGGAAATATGTCCTTGAGTCTGATGTCCCTATGTAGCACAGATTGGAGCTCCTTGGCAATTCATTCGTAGGATCTCCAGCTGTGGGTTGTAGGTGACAACTAGGTGCACTCGGGCTTCTTTCTGGGTCTCTTTATATGTGAGCAGACTGTCTGTGTTAATGGCTGCCGCTTTGTTTAATTAGTTGTCACTTTTGGTTTGTATCCCAATCGAAGAAATTTCGTCCTCAGATCCTGGAGGTGCTTGTCCAGGTCTGCTTTGTTGGAGCAAATATGATTGTATCGTATAGCCTGGCTGTAAATAATAGATTGTCTTGTGTGCTTTGGGTGGAAGCTGTCGTTTCTCAGGTAGGCCGTTCTGTCTGTGGGTTTGTGGTATATTGATGTGAGTAGCCAGTGGTCTTTGATGTATATTGTGGTATCCAGAAAGTGGATTTCACTCTCTGAATAGCTAAGTTTAAGTTTGATGGTAGGGTGATAGTCATTGAAGTCATTATGGAATTGAAGTAGAGACTCCTACCTGCAGTGCAGATGACAAGGATATCATCGATATAACGAAGGTAAATCATAGGTTTGGTGGTGCATGTTGATAAATATGCTCCTTCCAGTTCTGTCATAAAGAGATTTGCATACTGGGGTGCACATCTGGTCCCCATTGAAGTTCCCATTCGCTGTAGATATAGATGCTCTCCAAAGGTGAATTGGTTGTGGCTAAGGATGAATTGTATGAGCTGTGTTACTGGTTCTGTTGGGAGGTTTTGTTTTTCCAGGTGTACCCGACATGCTGCAACTCCATCCTTTTTCGGAATGTTGGTACATAGGGATTCCACACCCATGGTGGCCAAAATGGTACCCTCAGGTAGTGGGCCCAGGGCGTTCAGTTTGTTAAGAAGGTCAATGGCGTCCTGGATATAGCTTGGAGTATCTCTGACAAGGCGTTTTAGGAGATTTTCACCCAACCCGAGATGTTTTCTGTCAGTGTCCCGATGCCAGAAATTATAGGCCTCACAGGGTTGCCCTCTTTATGTATCTTTGGGAGCATATAGAAGCAGCCTGTCCTAGGATCCACTGGGATAAGCCCTTTTACCTGCTTCTGGACCTGGATTGGAAACTTCTTGATCATATCCTTTAGTTCTTTCATATAGGCTTCTGTGGGATCACTTCCAAGTTTGGAGTAATGGATGGAGGACTATGTTCAGTTACACAGAACAGACACCTCAGAGGGAGCCTGGACAACTGCGATTACATAACTCTTGCTGGGCAGGATATTGAGACAGGTATCAGAGGCAGTCCTGCTTATGATGCAGCATGTCTCAATGCACTTTGGACTAATTTGTGTATGAACAAAAATGGCTTATTCTGAAAAATGAAGCCACTGTTCTCTGAACCAAATATAGGACTGTGATCATGACACTGATCACTATAATAACTATAACAAATGTTTTGCTGACAGACTCTTTTTAAAGATAAGATTAAATACATTATGCATTTTTACTATAGAAACAATTTTGCATCTTCTCATTTATACAGTCAGAATAATATTTGGATTGAGAATTTGATTTAGGCCTATTTCACACTAATGACTAGTGATATTTACAATATTAACACAGTTAATCTGCTATTTAAGAGAGTAGCATTTATCCACTTACCTTCAAGAGTTTTCTTGCATGAGGAGCCCATGGTTTGTCTTGGTCACCAACAGGCATGCCGAAGTATGCTTTGTAGGCCTCACACATCTTAGCAGATGCTTCCACAGAGTACTTTTTCGCTCTTGTCTTTATAAACTGGCCAAATACATAGCAAAATGCATCTGCTGGATGTATGCAACCTCTTGATGCAACCTCTAAATTGACTAAGTTGCTGTGAACTGTAAGGAAAAAGGATGTCTCTCCAAACTTGATAAAAATGGTCTTTATTCCATGCAGTATTAAAGTTCAAGAATGTACTGAGGATTCAGCAGAGCAAGATTGATCACCCGGTACCAGAGTAACACACAATATATACATTTACATTCCTAAGCTCCTCCTGTAATGGGTGTGGGGTGAAGTGTGAATACTGTCGTTATCAGAATCTGAATAGATATTGAATTCACACCTGTCTGTCTAGGTCAATTCCCCTTTGTCTGTGATAGCCATTGCCCACTTACTATGCAATCCCAATCAATTTGATCCTGTCTCTCCGTCTCTCAGGAAGGGCTATAGTGGCCCTATATAACTGTAGTTATACAGCTATCTACAATTCTGTACAGTCTCAGAAAGTTCTAGATAATTCTGGGCAGTTCTAGAAACTACTTGATAGTTCTCACAATTCCAGAAGCTTCTTAAGTATCTTGAAATATTGCGAATATCCTTAAAAATAGATCAATTTCAAAATATCATTGTGCTGACCACAAAAGCAAAGTTTACAGGGAATAATAACTTTTTTTCTATTCATTTAAGGTACAAACAATCAGGAAAACACACTTAACAACTGGGAACAAATATTTTTTTGAAAATTGTTACATGGTGAATTATTAGCCTTCTATAGTGTGTATTTTGAAACACATTTAAAGGGAGTCTGTCACCAGAACCCAGCAGATCAACTCAGCCCTGAAGATAGACAGATTAGTTAGAGTCACCTGAATTAAGTGGTCCTTTCTCATTTTAAACCTGTGTCTCTTGTGCTGAGAAAAAGTTGATATATCGGCAATGGAGGCATGAATTCATAAGGGCAAAACACTGTTTTATTCAGGTGACACTAACCTATCTGCGGGGCTGGGTTGATATTCTGCGTTCTGGTGACAGACTACCTTTAACTAAGCATGAAGCTGATTTGCTAAATAAAAGATGGGTAGCAAAGTATTTCATTCACAGTATACATTATTGCAGCGATGAATATATTTATTCTTGCTAGAGTTAAATACACAAGAGAAGCATCTAGGATAGATAGTGAAGCTTAATATGTCTTATTTCAGTCTTTCACAAATGTATAAAGTGGGTTTTATCTGTGTTATGAGTTCACCTCCCTCTTTTTTCACATAGTGTCATAATAGCAGCTAAAGGAAACTTGCCACCAGGAAGATGCAGAGCATTCTGCAGACAACATCTTTTAGAGCAGATATAAAGGTTTGTTGGAAAAGATTCTGCATAACCTGTCATTTATCCATTGAAATATCTGGCCTTTCTATGCTAAGAAGACAACCAGGTGATATTTTCAGTGATTGACAGCCTCCCCTCTATGACTGTTCAGAGATAGCTGTGAATCACTGATAGCGCTGCCTTATTGACTTTATAGCATAGAAAGAGTCTGGTCTGATCATGGGAATTAACTCTTTAACATATCCCCTAGTCCCCCCAAAAAGTGCCCCTTCCTGTAACTAAAATTGAAAAATGTCTGCTGCCGGAAAGCAATATGTTATGAATTTACCAGATTATTCAGTTTTACTAATGATTGATCTCAACATCGGTATGCATACAACTAAGGACAGACATAAAAGTGGACAACTTGCTCAACAGGGTAAAAATAAACAGAGGGTTTTGCTAAATTAATCAGCAAATTGGGAATTAGCGATATATGGTGAATAAAGAGCCCTGATACACATCAGTTTTCATAGAGTTCTTTTCTGTATTGCCCTAATGTTTGCTAATGACTTTATGTTGCCATGGGTAAAAAAAAAGGAATCTTACCAAATTAGAGGCATAGCCAGGGGCATAAATATCGGGGTAGCAGCGGTAGTGGCTGCCACAGGGCATTACCCCACAAATACTGCTATCGTTATACTCCGGGGTCTTTTGAGATTGGGGGCCCAGGGGAGGTGAGCGAACAAAAAACACTGTAACTCACCTCTCCTACACTCCGCAGGCTTCGGGCCTGTTCGGTGACGTCCCAGACGTCAGCCGACGTCATTATGCGTCGCGACGCCGGCCTCACTCACGCGAGATCTGGTCCAACATTGAAGATGGCCGAAGTAACGCACGGGAGTGCAGCGGAGCCATGGAGAGGTAAGAAGCATTGTTTTTTATGTTTGCATCCTCCCCTGGGTCTCTGATCATTATACTCTGGGGTCTGAAAAGACACCAGAGTATAATAATCATTCATGCGTGGTCCACTATGGGGGATAATACTGTGTGCAGGGGCCACTATGGGGCATACTACTGTGTGTAGGGGCCACTATGGGGCATACTACTGTGGGCAGGAGCCACTATGGGGCATACTACTGTGAGCAGGGGCCACTATGGGGCATAATACTGTGTGCAGGGGTCACTATGGGGCATAATACAGTTCACAGGGGCCGCTATGGGACATAATACTGTGTGCATGGGCAGCTATGTGGCATAATACTGTGTGCAGGGGCCACTATGGGGCAAAATACTGTGTGCAAGGGCCACTATGGGGAAAAATACTGTGTGCAGGGGCAACTATGGGCATAATACTGTGTGCAGGGGCCAATATGGCGCATAATAGTGTGTGCAGGAATGCGGTTTATGCGGGAGAGAGTTGGGGCGGCGGTTCGGGGGGAGCCCATGTCAAATGTTTGCCTTGGGGCCCAGCCATTCCTAGTTACACCACTGGGCATAGCACATTAGTCCCCAATGTTAGTGATCTTGAGTTTATAAGAAGGGCCAGTTCTGCATACATTAAAGTTCATGTGCAGTGGTGTCATGTATGGGCCTTCCTAGTATGTGATGTGGGTGCAGCTGTCAGGGGTTGACTCAACTCCGCTCACTAAATCTTGCACTCACCCTTCAATCAGGCTGCAAATTGAGTGTAAGTCGTACCCCAGCACAGTCCATGCACCCCAAAAACACGCCGCTGCCACTGCTGATTCAGGTCCAGCAGAAACCTTGCGCACATACTGTATATACTTCAAAAAAATAATGGGTTCATAGAGCATACACAAAGTAACCTTAAAGTTAACACTTTAATACCAAGATGGTTCAGTGCTACATATATAGAGAGCTAAAAAATGACACACAATACAAACAGCTATAAAAATGAAAAGGAATAAAACAAAAGCATACTTAAAAAAGTCTTTGGTTCCAGGAAACTTGGAGATCTTCTGTAGTGAAGCTCTCTTAGCTGCTTCCACAGACGTGACAAAGAATCTAGGTCTTTGTCTCAGTTAAGGCCAGTGTTCAGCCACACCTCCAGGTAGCCCCCCTCCTGCAGGATCTTGAGAAAGAAGGATGTTTTCCTGGCTGCTGGAAAGCTGTGCCTGGGGTTGAGCTCAGGGTTATTAGCCCTCTCTCCCTCCTTTGACATCTGTTTGTACAAGGGTAATAAAACTGTTTGGCTGTAGCCAGAAAGGGCAATCTCCCCTTGTATACACATAAAACCACTGAAGCGAATTGACCAGCAACATAAACGCAACATAGGACTAACAGGATTAGGTAATTTGTGTATAAACAACACATATCAAAGAAAAATACATAACTGGTGCACCCTAGAAAATCATTTATTTTCACATTTATTTTAATTAGTAAGGGGTAAAACATAATAAAACCAATATAAATTTGATATCACCATAATTGTATTAACCCGCCACAAAAATTGCTATGTCATTTTTGAGTGAAAACCATAAAAACAAATGAGAAAATTGTTTGTTTTATTCATGCAAACTCCCAAAAAATTTTACTAAAAGTTTATCAAAACAAACAGTATGTACGCCAAAATCATGGTAATTAAAAGTACAACTTGTCACACAAAAAATATGCCTTCGTATGTCAACAAAAAAATAAAGAAATTATGAATTTTGAAAGGCAGAGTTGGAAAATATGAAAAAGTCACTGAGCCTTAACAACCAATCTACCCTGCATCCTTAAAGGGTTAAAACTTTTTTGAGGGGCCTTATTTTTGAGCAGGCAGTTAAAACTAAGGTGAGCTTTAAAAACACTGAAGTGGAGGTCAAGGAACTTCTAAATAATGCAAAGGTGGCATATATAGGCGGCAGTCCAACACTCAATATCAGTCAGATGAGCTTCTTTTAAATAAAGCCCGGAATGCAGCACTTTTTACTAGGTATCATTATCTTAGGGAGAGTGAGTTTCCTGGTAAACTTAAGATTATGTTGTCAACTTGATTAAAAAAATGGCAGGGGAAATGGTGGGTGACCAAAGACAAATATCACACTTCTTTTTTGAATATTTTAACAATGTTTATACCTCTGATGCAAGGTTCACACCTGCGTTTGGGTTTCTGTTCATGGGGTCCGCTTGGGGAAATCTAAGGAAACCTAATCTGCTTAATAAAAAGGGGTTACCTGCCGAAAAAGGAAGAAAAATGCAGAGAGAAAGGTCCTGCTACAGAGACCGGGCGCAGGTGTGAACCTAGCCTTACTTGGTGAAGAGGATGTGGATACTCTTCAATATTTGAAAGAGATAAAGTTTCCAAAATTAACAGTAGACGATCAAAAAAAGTCAGATGCCCTGATTACTATATTTGAAATAGAATCTGCTTTGGCCTCAGCAACAAACTGAAAAAAAATAATTGGTGCGATACAAAGGTCATAAATAAATAAATAAATAAATAACTCCAAAATATGGAACAATATAACAAAATTTATTGAGACAATAATAAATACATATTTATACATTCGTAATCTAAACCCTTACACAGTTAGAACTCTCCTCTGTTCACGCTCCCACATTACCCTACAGGACATGATGCTGTATCAGACTGTAACTTTATATGTCCAGGCACCAGCTGCTCATTAAAGGACACTGACTGGTGACAGCTCATACAGCCAGTGGCATAACTAGGAATGGCTGGGCCCCAAGGTGAACATTTGACATGGGGCCCCCCCCCCCGAACCACAGCCCCCAACCCCCCCCGGACCGCTCCTCCACCCTCCCCACATAAGCCGCATTCCTGCGCACACTATTATGCGCCATAATCGCCCCTACACACATTGTTATGCCCCATAGTGGCCCCTGCACACAGTATTATGCCCCATAGTGGCCCCTGCACACAGTATTATGCCCCATTGTGGACCACTCATGAACAATTATTATACTCTGGGGTCTTTTCAGACCCCAGAGTATAATGATCGGAGACCCAGGGGAGGATACAAGCATAAAAAACAATGTTACTTACCTGTCCCTGGCTCCGGTGCACTCCCCGCTACTTCGGCCTTCTTCAATGTTGGATCAGGCCTGTGTCACGACGCATAATGACATTGGCTGATGTCTGGGACGATACTAAACAGGCCCAAAGCCTGCCGGAGCACAGGAGAGGTAAATACCAGTGTTTTTTATGTTCCCTCATCTCCCCTGGGTCTCCAATCCCCCTGAAAAGACCCCAGAGCATAATGATAGCAGTGTTTGTGGGGTTCGCGACCCGCGGCCTTACTTACCGATCCCCACTCCTGCTCACAGCCACCTCCACTTCCCCAGAATGGTAAGCGCAGGTGGCCATGAGCAGGAGCAGGGATTGGTAAGTAAATAGGGCCCGTTACCTGCTAGGGTTACTCCAGCAGTTAACGTCCTATTAAAAAATATACATCGGGGGCCCGCCGGGCCCCCTAATGTCCCGGGCCCAGTGGCAGTCGCTCCCACTGCTACCCTGGCATTTACGCCCCTGCATACAGCTTTATTTATGTGTAACGAAAGCAACCACATAAATGGCTTCTCCACTGTATAAACAATGTTACTTCCAATGCCTCCCCTGCTACCTCTTTTGTCACCCCCTCTACCTCATAGATTATAAGCTCTTGCGAGCAGGTCCCTCTGTCCCATTGTGTGAATTGACTATCACTCTGTAATGTATCTGGTTGTTTGAACCAACAAATTGTAAAGTGCTACGGAATATGTTGGCACTATATAAATAAAATGTATTATTATTATAATTAAACACATAAAACAGATGAGACAACACTATTACTGGTAGATGTTAGACAAATGGCAGAGATCAAGGTATCAAATGTGTATAAAGTAAAGCACAGAATGGGTCATGTATCACCAACAGGTTAAATATCCATTTATACAAAAAACAATCGTATCAATGATCCCCATATAATTGACAGTATATCTTAGCCACATAGGACTGAAAAATTACTAGGGAGACATAAATTATGCCTGTGTGACCTGCCCAGTGAGGCAAACAATTGAAATAGGGAAGAATGCTATACCATAATAATAAAGGGCACTGTGCACATATAAATAGTACCTATCCCCATTAAACGACCTGATCATTTTCACATCCAAGTCTTTGCAATAAAGAGGAAGAATGACTGCATAGTAAATCTTATGACTATATTGTCCATGTGCCTTGTGGAGTAGTAGTGACACCACACCTGATGGCCTCAACAACAAGGAGGTCCTTAAGGCCCCAGGAACGGATGACATTCAATTTGAGCTATATGTGTTATTAAAAATTAGTTGTATGGAGTGTTACAATCTCAAATGCCTCTTCAGCAATTTTATCCCTTGATGCTTCTAAAGGTTTCAATAGCATTAAGTCAAGGTTTCTATTCCTTGTATGCAAAAATTAGATTTTTGAAGATAACTTTAAGATAGATTGGTCTCTTATATGCTAATTCCATTATCTGTAAATGGAATGGTTTAACTTTTTTTCAGTAGAATGGGTAACAAGATTATATATCCTACTATATTCCCTACTTCTAATCAATTTGTTATAGAGCTTACTACTACTACCTTCTTTGGCTAACACGGTACAACATTATACTATTATAGAGCCTCCAGCAGAGTAAAGTGTTGGATATAATAGGGCTCAAAATGGGACAGAGTCAACAAAAAGTTAGTTTATATGCAGGTGAAAAATTGATTTAAAAAAAAAAAAAAAAAAAAAAAAGAGTTTTATAGATTTTCTTCTAGAATTATGTCTATCTTTTTAGGCTGGCTACAGGGGCGCAACGCTAATGAGGCGAAGTGAGGCGGCCGCCTCAGGCGGCACTGTCCGTCACTGTTTCGGGGGTGGCATTTTTACTAATCAACGTAAACCAGCCTAGGACAGGCCGCTTTAAAAAAAAAAAAAAACTGAGCAGGGCCTGTCCTGGGAAGGTTTACGAGATGTCGCATCTCAGCGCAGGTGGCAATACAACGTCATCGTGCCGCCTACGCTGAGACACAGACGTCGCAGACAAGAGGAGGAGGCGGCTCCATCAAGGCATCGCAGGTGAGTATAACTTTTTTTTTTTATATATATATATAAATAGGCCGTAACCTGCTGGAGTATCCCCAGCAGGTAACGGCCTGTTTATTTACCTACCCCGCATCTGCTCGTGGCCGCCCCCGCTTCCCCTTCTGCTATGGGACGCAGAATGGGAAGTGGATGCTGCTGTGAGCAGCCGCGGGCAATGGTAAGTGAGGTCGCGGGCCTCAAATACTACTATTATTATACTCCGGGGTCTAAAAAGACCCCGGAGTATAATAATCGGAGGCCTAGGGGAGGTGAGAGAACATAAAAACATATCCTACTTACCTCTTCTGTGATCGGTGTTACTCCGAGCAGGCTTGAGGCCTCTGGTGACGTCATCAGGTCGCGTCGCCGACCTGATTACGTGACGTGCGTGCGCAATTAAACAGGGTCGAAAGCTGCAAGGAGTGCACCGGTGTCCAGGATAGGTAAGTAACACTGATTTTTATGTTTATCACCTCCCCTGGGTCTCCGTTCATTGTACTCGGAGGTTTGAAAAGACCCCCGAGTATAATAATAGTTCATGGGTGGGCCACTATGGGGCATAATACCCTGAGCAGGGACCACTGTGGAGCACAATACAAGTGCTGGGGCCACTATGGCGCATAATACAAGTGCAGGGGCCACTATGGAGCATAATACAACTGCAGGGGCCACTATGGAGCATAATACCCTGTGCAGGGGCCACTGTGGATCATAATACATGTGCAGGGGCCAATATGGAGCATAATACCATGTGCAGGGGCCAATATGGGGCATAATACCGTGTGCAGGGGCCTCTGCAAGGCATAATGCAGTGTGCAGGGGCCACTATGGAGCATAATACCGTGTGCAGGGGCCGCTGCGAGGCATAATACCGTGTGCAGGGGCTGCTGTGGAACATTATAGTGTGTGTAAATGGGGCGCTATAAACAGGCTATGGCGCCTGTTTATATTATACACTGTCTGTTTATAGTGACCGTGTGATGTAATTCCAGCCTCACACATGTCACATACTGTAGACATGTACAGGACGAGGCTGTAGTTACATTACATGGCCACTATAAGATGAATGACACTATGTAAACAGAGAAGTGGTCATGGCGCTTACACAGGTACCATTCAAACAGCTGATCAGTGGGGTCCTGGGTTTTTGAGCCCCACTGATTAGTTTATTAATGACCTGGAAAACCTTTTAATTAGTTAACACCTGGGGAATTATTAATAAGGGGCACTATTTATACAGGTTACACACAGACATTATTAATATAAAGATGCACTTTGGAGTATTATTAATTATGGGGGATTATATCATGTATTTTATAATTGGGGTAGCAACAGGATGGGGGCTTTGTGTAGGTGAAGACAATGTGGGTTGGATGCCTGGAAAAGTGAGGAGCCAAAGATGTCTATGTGTTGCAAACTTTACAGAGACAAGTCACAGCTGGAAGAAGTGATCATGGTGGTCCAAAGGGAAGAGAAGGGAAATGTGAAGGATTAGTCAGAGAAGTCACCTGTAAGTCTAAAAATGTTACTGCCCTGTATTCACCTAAATGATAGAGGATAAATACCTGATTGATGGGGGTCTGTCTGCTGAGACCCTCACTGAACCTGAGAATTGGGTTTCCCCCCCCCCACTGGGTGGGAATTCAGCCTGACCGCAGCCATATATATTGCCGTGTAGCTTGGTGGATGGATAAACCCGCGTGGCTCTCATTCATTTCAATGGGAGTGCCAAAGATAGCCGAAGTCCAGTACTCAGCTATCTGCGGCGCTCCTATTATAGAGAATGGGGGCCACGTGGGCTTGTCCATCCATCAAGCAGAAGATGTGTGAAGATATTGTCATTGTTAATACCGTGTTTTTGATCTGATACTGAAGTAATGTAGTAAGAAGAATTCTTAAAAACTGTTTCATAAGTTTGTGTATTGTGTATATTGTGCGACGATAACAGTGTGTTAAACTAGTAGCATGGAAACTAAATTTTTTTTTTTGGGGGGGGGGGTGTCTTTCTATAGTCTGCCTCAGGCAGCAAAGAGGCTAGGTTCACTACTGGCTGGCTAATGTAATTTTTTGGGGAATCTGTATGAACTGACAGGAGTCAGTGTACTGTTACCTTTGTTAGGACAAATATTTGATTCAAGAAATCTCCTAAAAAAAAAAATTGATCTAGAAGGAAGTGATAGATACCCATAGATAAATGTTTTTGGGATTTGGGAGAATATGTTAAAATATCATTCCGTTTGTTAATAGAGGAAAACAAGAGGAGTAGAACACAGGGTAAGCTTTCAATGACATGACAGGGAAATTGGTGTTAAGTAAAAAGATTTTTCTTCCCCAGGTTTTAAATATAATGTCCAATTCTGTGACTTGAATTAAGGTCTCGGGGCTTCTTACCACATTTTGAACATATTTTGAATGTTATTATTTGAAAGGGGAAGAAACCCAAATAAAAACTAAGCAAACTAACCTGATTTGTTTTTATGAAGTGGTGAGTAGAAGTCCGGACAGAGGGAAAGCTGTGGATGTTAGGTTCCTCATAGACGTTTAATGGGTAAAATCAGGTCCATTGGCTTGAAATATATAGTTTGTAATTGGATTGCATTGCGGTCAATGACTGCTACTCAAACTGGTACTCTGTTATAAGTGGTGTACCCCAGGGTTCAGTGCAGGGTCTGCTGTTATTTAAATTATTTATTAATAATACAGAAGATGGGATTAATAACACTGTCTCTATTTTTGGAGATGACACGAAGCTATGTAGTACAGTACAGTACAGTCTATGGAGGACGTATGTAGGCTACAAGCAGACTTGGAAAGGCTGAGTGTTTGGGCATCCACATGGCAAATGAGGTTCAATGTGGATACATGAAAAGTTATGCACCTGGATAAAAATAATCTGCATGCAACATATGTCCTAGGGGGAGTAAAGCTTGGAGAGTCACTGGTGAAGAAGGACCTGGGTGTACTTGTAGATCGTAAATTAAATAACACCACGCAATGTCAATCAGCAGCATCTAAGTCCTGTAGGATATTGTAATATAGTAAAAGGGGTTTGGACTCGCGGGACTCACTTTATAAATCATTTTGGTGCAGCTCCATCTGTAACATGCAGTTCAGTTCTAGGCACCAGTTCGTAGGATGGATGTGCTAGAGTTGAAAAAGGATCAAGACAGGGCTACATAACTGATAAGGGACATGGAAGACTTCAGTTATGAGAACAGATTAAGGCTGGGGCCCCATGCTTGACAAAAATGCTGCATTTTACATTACCTGCAAAGTGGATGGGATTCTCGCTAATTTCATCTACATATTGCAGAAAACAATCTGCAGTGGAAATGCTGTGACTTCAAAAACGTTTGCGCAGCGTTTTCCATATAGGTATAAAAGAGGCAGAAAGTCCACAGAGGAAAACACGGATTTTCTGTGAAAAACACTGCGGAAACAAAAGCAATGCGTTTCGGCCTCTGTCTTTTCTGTAGTGTTTATTGGCTGTGGCTCGCTACGTGGGGCCTTAGCCAAAAGAAGTTAAATCTGATTAGTCTGCTATGCTAGCTTTATTTTGAAGGGCAGTACAATCATGGTGATGCCACATTTATATAGTTTTTTCATATTTGAATAACTTTACAAAAATTCAACATTTTGAAGAAAAAACAATTTCTTTGAATCACCATATTCTGACATCTGTAACTTTTTTATATTTCAGTATACAGAACTGTGTAAGGTGTCATTTTTTGTGGGACAATATGTAGTTTTTATCGATATTATTTTGGGGATATATGATGTCTTCATCACTTTTATTCCATTTTTTTAGAGAGGGAAAGCAGAGAAAAAAAAACACCAATACAACCATTTAGATTTTTTTTTCTTGCTAGGACATTTACTGTATGAGACAAATGTTTGTATATTTTAATAGTTTGGGCATTAAGGGATGCCTAAAGTGTTTATGTTTACTTTTATTTATTGATATTTATATCTGTTCTAGGGAAAGAGGAGTTATTTTAACTTTTAGGGTTTTTTGTTGTTTTTTTTAATTTATTTTTTACTCCCCCCAACAACCCACCCCCACTATGGGGGCTTGAACGTGTAATCTTTAGATCACACGTGTCATAAACTGCAATACTACTGTTTTGAAGTCTATAGCAAATTCCCTATATAATTATTGAAGCCTGCTAAAGACAGACTTCAGTAGTTACTTTACTATGGCAGGCCTGGAAGCCTTCAGAAGGATCCTGGCTGCTATGGTAACGTAACGGGTCCCGTGAAAGTAACCACTCAGATTCCGTGGTTGCATTTGACCATGGCATCTGAATGGCTAAAAGCCTGTGATCACCTTTAGTTATCAGAAAGATGCCAAATTAAAAGTAAATATGGTTACTCCATTTTCAGCATTGCAGATCTTTGGCATTCCAGTTTTTAACTGCAGAAATTTCACCTCATGTTTTCTGGTGTGGTTGTTGTGCCTTATCTTTGCACTTACACAGGACACCAAATCAGCCTCATTATACAAGAACCTGACCAACTTTACACCTAGTGCAGTGTACAGATTTCTGCTTTCAATAGAGAAACTGTGCATACTTCATATGCACTGTATAAAGTAGAAGGAATAAAGGTAAAATATACAAATATTGAATAAGAACAACAGTATCACTCAAACAGTATCAAGTCTAAAGAACTCAAACAGTATCAAGTCTAAAATTAATTCAAAATAATTAAAATTATATTAATATTAACTCCAATACTAATATAAACTAATGTAAAATGTTAATGCCAAATCATCCCATTGGATTTTTTAACATGATGATTATATATTGCATGTATATGTAAATCCCTATGGAATATTAAAACCTCTGAGCTGTTGATATTCCTGATAAAATTCTTTCTTTAATTTACAATGAAATTAAGTTAAAATACACTTTACCAACCCTCAACTTACAGTATTTTCGCCAAGAAATAACAATATCAACTTGGAAAGCATGGCACACATATGGTCTGGACATGTCTAGTTAGGAATAAACAGTAAGGAAGGATATATCTGTTTCACTAAAACTACAGTAACATGTATATTTTAATATAACTGTGCTTCTTGAAATATACATACATATATACATAACATAAAAATTGCCGAAAAATTGTAAAATCAAGATGCAGTCTATACATGTTAATAAACTGGTGAAGATTTTTTTTCTTCTATGTTATCTGGCACCGTGCATCATACATTAAACTAATGTTTATTGGAATATGAATTCTTGGTTTGTGACTTGTCTGCCATGACCCTATTTCTAACTTCTCTGTATTACATGGCAACCAGGGTTATTTTATCCAACCGCTTTAAAGTAGAAGTTAGTAACTTCAGCAAAAGACAGAACTGAATTCAAATCAACAAATTTATTGTCATAGATGGAATTGACACAAAGGTTTAAAATAAGGATTTATAGCATACTTTGACTTTTAACCCATAAATCCACAAAGCACATTGATTTTTCCTCTAGACAATATGTCATTGGAAGATATTGGCTAGACTGTCAAACATGTTGTAATTTCTTCCTCTACATTTGTGTGGTTGACTTCATATTCTACACTGTCTGGTCTGCATAGTTAAACATTAATTACATCTATTTTGCAGTGCAAAACAATTCAATTATTTTCCCAGGCAACATCACTTTAACAAATGACACGTCTGCCCTTTTAGTTGTAGCAAATATGTATGGTTTACTTATCTATGTTTCTGTCCTGTTGAGCTGACCTTGAACGTATTGATTTTCCAGAATATATTGTATAAAACAAATAATTGGATAGTACACAAACAATAATTTTATAGTTTTGCTTCTGTGTCTAAACTATAAGTTATTTAGCTAATTCTGTAGAAACACTGTATTACATACTAAACTTATTATATTTTCAACTTTCTAAACCATTTAACTTTTTTCCGTTGCTTTCAATGATATTTTGTTGTGAGCTTTTAGATTCAAGTTGAAGTGTATAAGTAACTACAATATTATAGTGATAGGGTAAGAAAGAAGGTGTCTTCAGTACACTGTTGGGCTGTTTCCTTACATCACATTAATGCAAACTAAAATGTGTGTGTTGTGAACACTGTGATAGGCATTCTGGTAAACAGTATTACCGTAAACTTCTTTTTGTTTCTTTTTTAAGGAGTCTATTCATTGCCATCCATATTCATTGCAATAGCCATTGTAAAAAAAAAAAAAAAACGGACCAATGTAAATTATGACCAATGTGTATGTACGAGTAAGGGTTATGGGAGAGATTGTGGGAGATAACCTGATAGGAATTGTAACTTGTTCTTTTTAATGTTTTTCTGTGATCACAAGAGTTTAGTACCCAAAGGAAGCCAGAAAGGTATAACCAGTTGGACATCACTTGTGATGTTTTAACTATATGCAATTTTAGTCCATATGTCTTATAAGTACAATAAAAGAAGTGGGGTTATACCTTTTTTTATTGGATCTCATCCGGGGTCTGTGCTTTCTCCTGTAACTCCTCACTAGCGAAAGAGCTTCAGCATAGGCCTGGAGGGGCAGGCTGATTACATCCTGCAAGGAAATCTGTCTATAAGAAGCATCTTTGGCTGGCAGCAGGAGGAGAGAGAGTGTTAAAATATTTATTGTGGGGGATGCTGAGATGAGAGACCAGAACTTTGAGAGCTGCATTATAGGCTGGAACGCAAAAAATCGAGGTACGGTGAGAAACCATGTTTTGTATTGTACTGACTCTTGTAATTGCACTGAGCTAGATCCCCACTTAAACATATAAGGGGGATACAGGTTATATGGGACTTTTTCGTCTGGGACAAAGTTGTCATTTATTTTGTTATATATTTTATCTGGGAATCAGATTGTTATCCCATTGCAGCAACAACTGCGTTCAATCAGGCACACTTGAGAAATAACTACATTGTGAGTTTTGCAGCTACCCAACAATACTATCTGGGTGCATCATTTTTTTTTGTCAATGAAATTGACATATATATTAGATACTGTATAGTGTACAGTACACAAAAGTTGAAAAGCTAATATCCAATATTGGCTTTACAGGAATTTTCTAGATGAAAAAATGGTCTTTTCTGAAAGCATATCTTGGGCTATGCCTGGTATTGCAGTTCAACTCATGGACAAGTAGGGTGCTATTTTATATAACTTTATTTCAACATCACACAGCCTGTTTAATAGCAAAATTAGGTTTGTTACTATTTGGATAACTATCTGCAGGGGCTTACTAGTACTGTGTTTTTTTTTTTTTTTTTAAATGATGCCTTCTAGCACACGTGTTTTTTGATGTATTTATTTAAAGGGGTATTCCAGTTCATTTTTACTGATGATCTATCCACAGGATAGGTCATCAAAAACAGATCAGTGGGGTTCAACAACTTCGATCCCTGCGGATCAGCTGTTTGAAGGGGACATTGCCCTGGTATGAGTGCTGGGACCCCTTCACTGTTTACATTGCATGCCGTTTGTTTAATAGCAGTTTGCACAGTTGTGTAATTGCAAATGTAATTACAGCCTCAAACTATTCACTTCTGTTGGACAAGGCCATAATTAC
The DNA here is from genome assembly GCA_947044405.1 of Leptodactylus fallax. Classification (NCBI taxonomy): domain Eukaryota; kingdom Metazoa; phylum Chordata; class Amphibia; order Anura; family Leptodactylidae; genus Leptodactylus; species Leptodactylus fallax. The sequence goes on from CAMRHE010000414.1 coordinate 1,150,650, forward strand.
ATCACACAGCCATTATGAAGCAAATGGATCAGTTACTTGACTAATTTTTAATTCTACAAAAACATAGTATTACATAATAAAGTTATTATATTTTCATTTTTTATAAACCATTTTCCAGTGTATTTTACAGTATTTATACAGCGGGGGGAAAAAAGTATTTAGTCAGCCATCAATTGTGCAAGTTCTCCCACTTAAAAAGATGAGAGAGGCCTGTTGGAAAATAAGTATTTGGTCAATAACAAAAGTTCATCTCAATACTTTGTTATATATCATTTGTTGCCAATGACAGAGGTCAAACGTTTTCTGTAAGTCTTCACAAGGATGGCACATACTGTTGCTGGTATGTTGGCCCATTCCTCCATGCAGATCTAGAGCAGTGATGTTTTGGGGCTGTCGCTGGGCAGCACAGACTTTCAACTCCCTCCAAAGGTTTTCTATGGGGTTGAGATCTGAAGACTGGCTAGGCCACTCAAGGACCTTGAAATGCTTCTTACGAAGCCACTCCTTCGTTGTCCTGGTGGTGTACTTGGGATCATTGTCATGCTGAAAGACCCAGCCATGTTTCATCTTCAATGCCCTTGCAGATGGAAGGAGGTTTGCACTCAAAATCTCACCATAAATGGCACCTTTCTTTCTTTCATGTAGACGGATCAGTCGTCCTGGTCCCTTTGCAAAGAAACAGCCCCAAAGCATGATGTTGCCACCCCCATGCTTCACAGTAGGTATGGTGTTCTTTGGATGCAACTCAGCATTCACTCTCCTCCAAACATGACGAGTTGTGTTTCTACCAAACAGTTCTACTTTGGTTTCATCTGACCATATGACATTCTCCCAATACTCTTCTGGAACATCCAAATGCTCTCTAGCAAACTTCAGATGGGCCCGGATATGTACTGGCTTAAGCAGGGGGACACGTCTGGCACTGAAGGATCTGAGTCCCTGGTGGCGTAGTGTGTTACTGACGGTAGCCTTTGTTATGTTAGTCCCAGCTTTCTGCAGGTCATTCACTAGGTCCCCCCTTGTGGTTCTGGGATTTTTGCTCACTGTTCTTGTGATCATCTTGACCCCACGGGGTGAGATCTTGCGTGGAGCCCCTGATCGAGGGAGATTATCAGTGGTCTTGTATGTCTTCCATTTTCTAATTATTGCTCCCACAGTTGATTTCTTCACACCAAGCTGCTTGCCTATTGCAGATTCAGTCTTCCCAGCCTGGTGCAGGTCTACAATTTTGTTTCTGGTGTCCTTCCACAGCTCTTTGGTCTTCATGATAGTGGAGTTTGGAGTGTTTGAAGTTGTGGACAGGTGTCTTTTATATTGATAACAATTTCAAACTGGTGCCATTACTACAGGTAATGAGTGGAGGATAGAGGAACCTCTTAAAGAAGAAGTTACAGGTCTGTGAGAGCCAGAAATTTTGCTTGTTTGTAGGTGACCAAATACTTATTTTCCACCATAATTTGCAAATAAATTCTTTAAAAAATCAGACAGTGTAATTTTCTGGATTTGTTTTCTCATTTTGTCTCTCATAGTTGAGGTCTACCTATGATATCAATTACAGGCTTCTCTCATCTTTTTAAGTGGGAGAACTTGCACAATTGGTGGCTGACTAAATACTTTTTTCCCCCCGCTGTATATATATATACACTACCGTTCAAAAGTTTAGGGTCACTTAGAAATTTCCTTATTTTTGAAAGAAAAGCACCGGTTTTTTCAATGAAGATAACATTAAATGAATCAGAAATACACTCTATACATTGTTAATGTGGTAAATGACTATTCTAGCTGCAAACGTCTGGTTTTTAATGCAATATCTACATAGGTGTATAGAGGCCTATTTCCAGCAACCATCACTCCAGTGTTCTAATGGTACATTGTGTTTGCTAACTGTGTAAGAAGCAGAGGCGTAGCTAGGGGTTTAGCAAACATGTCCAAGTGGGCCTCCTACTTGGACATGTTTGTATACTGATACTATCAGTATACGGTGAGAGTATAGTGGTATATAGCAGCTCTACACAGGGCTCTGCAGACGATTTAGGTGAATACAGGGCAGTAGCATTTAGTGACTTACCAGTGACGTCTCTGACTAATTGTTCACATTCTGCATCTCTTTCATCTGGATGGCCATGACCACTTCTTCCAGTCTCTGTAAAGTTTGCAACACAGACATCTTTGGCTCCACACTTTTCCAGGCACCTGACCCACATTGCACAAAGCCCCCATCCTGCTGCTACCCCAATTATAAAATATATAATATAACCCCCCATAATGAATAAGTGCATCTTTAAACTAATAACTTCCCTTTGCACCCCTTTAAGAGGACCTTTCACATCCTCATGTATATGCTGTTTTACATACCGCTAGAAAGCCGACAGTGTGCTGAATTCAGCACACTGCCGACTTTCCCGTTATATGCCCCGGGGCTGGAGATATCGGGGGTCTAAATTTCACCGTTCACTGTCAGAAGGGCGTTCCTGACAGTCTAGTTGCGCTGTGAGGAACGCCCTCCCTTACAGTACCTGTCCATAGAATTGTACTGGGGTGTACTCAGCCCAGTGATGACGCTGAGCTGTGAGGAACGCCCCCCTAGTACAAGTCTATGGACGAGCACAGTCAGGGAGGGCGTTCCTCACAGCGCAGATAGACAGTCAGGAACGCCCTTCTGACAGTGAACGGTGAAATTTAGACCCCCGATATCTCCAACCCTGGGGCATATAACGGGAAAGCCGGCAGTGTGCTGAATTCAGCGTGCTGTCGGCTTTCTAGCGGTATGTAAAACCGCATATACATGAGGATGTGAAAGGTCCTCTTTAGATAATTTGCCCCTTATTAATAATGCCCCAGGTGTTTCCTAATTAAAAAGGAAAAAAAGGGAAAACATTTTTTTGGGGTTCCAATACCCGGGATCCCCAGGATCAGCTGTTTGAATGAACCGTGGTACCTGTGTAAGCGCCGTGACCCCTTCTCTGTTTACACAGTGTCATTCTTTTCATAGCGGCCATGTCATGTAACTACAGCCTCGTCCTATACACATCTATGTGACAAGGCTGTAATTACATCACACGGTCACTATAAACAGACAGCATATGATATAAACAGGCGCCATAGCCCCTTCATACAGCTGATCAGTGGGGAATCACTTATCTCTTATTGATGTTTTATTCTGAGGATAGATCATCAATAAAAATTAGCTGGAAAACGCCTTAAGGCTAAGGCCCCACGTGGCGTACCGCAGCAAAAAAGAGCTGCTGGAAAAACCGCGGCAGCGACGTATCGCGGTTCTTCCAGCAGCACTTTGCACAGAAAGTTCACAGAGGTTTCCTCTGCAGACTTTCTGCTTCAATTATATCTATAGGGAAACCGCGGCATTTCCGTAGGTATAATTGACATTCTGCGATTTCCAAAACACCGACTGTTTTGGAAATCGCAGATTATCCGCTGTGCATATTATACTGCAAAGTAGGGATGGAGGCTCCATGTGGTGAAAACCCACTGAAAAAAACCGCAACATTCTAGCAAATCCCATCCACACATTGCGGAAAAATACGTGCAGCAGACACATTGCGATTTCCAAAACCGTTGCGGTTTTGGAAATTGCAGCATGTCAATTATACCTATGGAAACACTGGCGGTTTCCATATACGTGTACTGAAAACAGAAAGTCCACAGGGGAAACCTCTGCAGACCTTCTATGAAAAGCGCTGCGGGAAAAACCACAATGTTACCGCCATGGTTTTTCTTGCAGCGCTTTTTCTTGCTGCAGCCTGCTACGTGGGGCTTTAGTCTTAATAAGGTGCAAGTGCAACTTTAATTAAATTAATTGACCCTCATATTATGCCCAATTCACCCTGACATAAATACTGCACCTCTAATGACCCCTTATATCAATGACCACCCCCTTATGTTCATAATGCCTCCTAATATAAATGATGCCCCCTAATGGCTCCTTATTTAAATAACCTCCCCCTTGTATTCATAATACCCCCTAATAACCCTTATATAAATGACCCCCCCATCGTTATAATGCCCCCTAATGAATCCTCCTTTTATAGTTAGATTTCCCCCTTCCTAACCACCCCTTATTCTATTAATATACCCACACAAAAAAGTCATACTCACCTACCTACGATGCTGATAAACGGAGCCGCCGCCACTTCCTCCCTGTCCACGCGCATGATGTCTGTGTCTGAGCGCGGGCGGCGCGATATTGTGACGTCATCGCGCCGCCTGTGCTTAGAAGAAGACATCGGTCTGTGTCTCGGGGTCTTGTAAACCGCAGGCCTGAAGTGGCTTGCGGTTTACAAGACAGTTAAGTACCAGGAAGCATTGTAACTAGATCGGTGTCTGCAGACACCGATCTAGTTAGAAATAAAGCATGTTTTAATGGCGGCCCCGGGGTGGGCCCCAAAAAGTCAGTGGGCCCGGGGCGGCCTCCCCCTCTGCCCACCCGCTAGCTACGCCTGTGGTAAGAAGGCTAATGGATGCTTAGAAAACCCTTGAAAACCCTTGTGCAAGTATGTTAGCACAGCTGAAAACAGTTTTGCTGGTTAGAGAAGCTATAAAACTGACCTTCCTTTGAGATAGTTGAGAATCTGGAGCATTACATTTGTTGGTTCGATTAAACTCTCAAAATGGCCAGAAAAAGAGAACTTTCATGGGAAACTCAACAGTCTATTCTTGTTCTTAGAAATGAAGGCTATTCCATGCAAGAGATTGGCAAGAAACTGAAGATCTCCTACAACGGTGTGTACTACTCCCTTCAGAGGACAGCACAAACAGGCTCTAACCAGAGTAGAAACAGAAGTAGAAGGCCCCGCTGCACAACTGAGCAACAAGACAAGTACATTAGAGTCTCTAGTTTTAGAAATCGACACCTCACAGGTCCTCAACTGACAGCTTCATTAAATAGTACCCCCAAAACGCCCGTGTCCACGTCTACAGTGAAGAGGCGACTCATGGATGCTGGCCTTCAGGGCAGAGTGGCCAAGAAAAAGCCATATGTGAGACTGCTAATAAAAGGAAAAGATTAATATGGGCAAAAGAACACAGACATTGGTCCGAGGAAGATTGGATAAAAGTGTTATGGACAGATGAATCGAAGTTTGAGGTGTTTGGATCACACAGAAGAACATTTGTGAGACACAGAACTGAAAAGATGCTGGAAGAGTGCCTGACGCCATCTGTCAAGCATGGTGGAGGCAATGTGATGGTCTGGGGTTGCTTTGGTGCTGGTAAAGTGGGAGATTTGTACAAGGTAAAAGGGATTTTGAATAAGGAAGGCTATCACTCCATTTTGCAACGCCATGCCATACCCTGTGGACAGTGCTTGATTGGAACCAATTTCATCCTACAATAGGACAATGACCCAAAGCACACCTCCAAATTATGCAAGAACTATTTAGGGAAGAAGCAGGCAGCTGGTATTCTCTCTGTAATGGAGTGGCCAGCGCAGTCACCAGATCTCAACCCCATTGAGCTGTTGTGGGAGCAGCTTGACTGTATGGTACGCAAAAAGTGCCCATCAAGCCAATCCAACTTGTGGGAGGGACTTCTGGAAGCATGTGGTGAAATTTCTCCAGATTACCTCAGAAAATTAACAACTAGAATGCCAAAGGTCTGCAATGCTGGAATTGCTGCAAATGGAGCATTCTTTGACAAAAGCAAAGTTTGAAGGAGAAAATTATTATTTCATATAAAAATCATTATTTCTAACCTTGTCAATGTCTTGACTATATTTTCTATTCATTTTGCAACTCATTTCATAAATAAAAGTGTGAGTTTTCATGGAAAACACAAAATTGTCTTGATGACCCCAAACTTTTGAACGGTAGTGTATATATATATATATATTGTATATATATATATATATATATATATATATATATATATGATATAGGGCCGATGATGTCACAGAAAAGTGCTGCATGTCACCAGGAGAGTGCAGGACTCCGCCAAGAGGCTCAAATGAGGTAAGGGAAGGTGAGTTTGAATGTTTTGTTTTTTACACTTCCCCTGGGCCTCCACCTATTATACTCTGAGGTCTGAAGAGAATATATATAATATACTAGTAGAATATCCGCAACTTTGCTCACGGAAAATATGTTATATTGTTGGTTATGCTAGCTAAAGTAAAATTTTCAGTGTCACACTGAAATTGACATTTTCAGAGTGCTACAGTAAATCTTTTTTTTCCACTTGAAATTTTTCTTATTATTTTCGCATTTTACTTATTTGTCGTAACATTGATGTGAACAACTTTTTTCTTATTTCAACATTTTTATTGATTTTACATATTCAATACATATTATGTAGTATAAACTGTTACAACTATATTTTTGAACTATTTTTTATGAAAAATTAAAATTTATGCACTGTACACGAACATATAAAATATTTACACCCAATTAACAACATGGTGCAACCCTTCTCCCTCCAGTGTAATCTATAAGTAGTTCACGGACAAAAGAGTAAAATTGGTTTACAGTTAAACAACTATCTATTGTAGTGCTTTTTGGTAAACAATGTTTCTGGTTTTACCTTCAGGTGCATATATGAAAAGATTTTTGGGGTTACCCACTCTAGAGCAAGCAACGTACAACTGTCCATGTGAAAAACACGGGCTCTCCAAATTAATGTCAGCTACTTTAAGTGATTGACCTTGTGCTTTGTTTATAGTCATAGCAAATGCAAGTCGGATTGGGAACTGCAGACGCTTAAAATTGAAGGGCATGTCGCTTGGTAGCAAAGGAATACGTGGAATGAAAACATTTGCTCCCTTAGAGTTTCCCATAAGAGTAGTGGGTTCAATAACATTGGGCATGAGACTTTTAATGCACAATCTTGTGCCGTTACACATTTTTGGTGGGTCAAGGTTCTGAAGCAAAATTATTGTGGCTCCTATTTTTAAAGTGAGCTTATGCGGTGGCGTTCCAGGATGCTCCAAAGAATTCAGGAACTCCAATGGATACATTACGGCTTGTTCACTCTCCATGACTGAATCAATGGACATGTATGTGGTCGCTAGACCAGGCAGCCTTCCCTGAATTAGTAGATTTATGGAGCTGACACTATCATTTTAGGCACTAGGATTGCACGTTCACAAAGCCACTGATGGTTGTTAAAATTGTTACAAATATCAGGGAAAACTTGGTCAATAAGTTCCATTACCGAAGATGTCATTTCACAAAAATCTTCCGGAAAGGAAATGAGACCAGTAGTGGAATCAGTAGGGAACCTGTCATTTCCAAGGCATAGTAGCTGGTGTGTAAATTTGTCCGCAGTTGTATTTCCCATCAAATGAACCCGCATATTAGTAGTAAGAGTTTGCTTCTGAACATGTATCCACAGATAAGAAGATTTTAGACAGGCATTCAGCTCATCTGATGGTGTTGCTCCTTTAAGAACAGGTAACGTCTGGCAGAAGTCACCTGCAAAAATTATAACAATTCCCCACATTAAACAATCGGTTCCCCGCAGATCTTTCAAGGCGCGATCAAGGGCCTCGATCGCATTCTTGTGCGCCATGGTATATTCCTCCCAAACAATTACTTTGCAAGTTTGTAATACCTTAGCTTTCCCAGAGCCCTTAGTGATATTACAGACAGGAGTTTCTGACAGCACTATATTAAAGGGCAATCCTAGTGCTGAATGAGCCGTGCGCCCTCCATCTAAAAGAGTGGCTGCAATCCCAGATGATGCAACAGCCAAGGCAATGTCATTGTTTGAGAAAATTTCTGCAAGCAGCAAATTAATTAAAAATGTTTTACCAGTACCTCCTGGTGCATCTAGGAAAAATAGTCCCCCATTTCCACTGGAAATCTGACCCATAACTGACCCAAAAGAGGCTTGTTTAATATGACAAATTCTTTACATTTTTCCAAATCGTAGCTTTTTTCTTGCAGAATATCTCTGTTCATAATATCAAAGTCTGGTTTATTTGGTGCTGGTAAACCTAATTCTATTAGAGTTTTACTATTGATAGATATGCACCTTTCTTCTAACATCAAGAGGGTTTTGTTGAATATGTCAGCAGTGAAATTTAAGTCTAAGTCTGTATTAACTCTCCTTTGCACTCTAAGAATATCTTCACTAAGATATTCTTTGTATTTGTCCTAAAGCGTGCAGGTTGTAATTATTATAGCGAACAGGTCTCTTAGTTGAGGTGGAAAGCGAGTGACAGATGCTTCCTGCAATGTCATGTCCCAGTGTTGATCGTCTTTGATCAGACCACCCTTTTGGCATGCTTCCCTGTAAGTTTGACACAGCTCTCCATCAACTATTTTAAAATCTGTGAAAGAAGTTGGCTCACGGACAGTGTGAAGCAGTAATCGGAGGTAGTAACACTCTGCGTTGTTTGGATGCACTGTATACACACGTCCAAGAGCATCACTGGAACGTCCGTCCAATCCTGGGACCCTTACACCTTGTTTCCTCTTGCAAAATACTTTTCTCGATTTATTCCATGTATAATATTTTGGAAAATCTGAATATAATAAAGTCCTTGCAAATGGATCTGCTTGACATAGGAGAAAGAAAGCTGTCAATGTTGTATTGGGAGTAAAATAAACTTGTCCATTTTCAAGATGGACACTGAGATGAACTACAGTCGGATGTCTTTCATGGATGAGAAAATTTAGAAATCGCCACGCGACTTCATTACTACTTATATACCTTCCCATCTGATACAGCATAATCTCATCAGATGTACATTTTGGATTCTCTAACTGGAAAACTACCATATCACTGCCCTTGTTAACATATTTGCAAATGTATTTAATTGACTTAACAGAGTTACAATATTCTACGTTAATGTGTGCATCAAACATTTTTGAAAGCAGTGGAGAGTAAGGTACAACCCATCGATTTCTATTTCATCTATTTCAAGATCTGTGTTTTGTTTAACCCGTTTTAATCTGATCGTTGCAGTATATCCTCCCTGTCCAGGTTTCTGTCTTCTGTAAAGAGGATAACCATGATCTCCTGTTTGTGTTTCTACAATCAAGTTGTGAGGATACTTTTTAGTACATTTTCCTTCCTTCATACATGACGATCTTGGGTTAAGTGGCCCACATGGCCCATGGATCATATTTTTTAGAAATAGTTTCAAAAAGTACCGGATCCTCTTCTGGATTTGGAAACTTAGCAGAAATAACACTGTCAATTTGATCAGGGCGTATCTTATCCTTTAGCCATATCAATAAATGAGCATGTGGAAGACCTCTTTTTTGACACTCAATTGAATACATCCAACACTGACTTTCACAAAAAATGTAACACTTTGTAATTACGTCCATGAGCTTGATCAGTTTTTGTTTAAAAACCCTTGCTACTAAATCATGTCGATCAGAGGGGCCCTGACCGTTCTGAACCTCTTCCTTTATCTCTGGCCAAGCTGGATTACATGTAACTGTAATAAACAAATCAGGACGACCATATATCCGAACATATGTTATGGCATCTGGGACTTCCAGTAAATGTAGCCGGTAAAATAAACATACGCCCAATGTCAGCCACGTTGCCTTCATTAGCAACAGCATCCCTTAAATGTATTCATCCACTCTAAGTTTTTGTTGGTTCAATCGTATGTACAAAAGACGCTCACTTTCCACCTTGGCATACATATCAACAATAAATTGATGAAAAAGTTGCCTACATTGTAAAATGTGGTTAGAAGACCCATGTCTGATCATTATTTGGTAGGCATAAAAGTCCATAGCTGATATTTTTTTATTGGTTGGCCTAGCAGTCTTGGGATCAGTATATGTTAGATTAAAGTGATAGCCATCTTGGCCATTCCAAAATATTATCGGATATTGCAGAGCATCATATGAGCTATGTGTTTCTGCAATACGTTGAAGATTGTCGCTTCGTTGCTGAATAATTATATCTCGGCTTTGAAAGTCCTGTCCAACTACTTCGTTAACAGTGGGAGAATTAAATCGCCTTTCATGCTCACCAAACGGTGTCTAGTCTGCTCTTATTACAACTTGATATTCATCACATGGCATTCTGTCTAAGGCTGTTTTGAAAAGGTTTATTAACTGATTGTGCTGATGGAAAAATCTTTGCAAATTCAACACAATCTCTTTTTTTGTCTCAAGTATAGCTTCACAACTTCTATCAGCTTGCATTTGTTCGTCTCCCAAAAAATAAATGTGTAAAAACTTTGGATCTTCATTTGCTACAGGAAGCATTGAACTGATTTTGTGATATATTTGGCCCTGGACTTTAAAAGTTGGCATAAATTTTGCTTCCTGGAGTCCAGCTGTCGTACCAAAGGATGTCATCTGGAAAGATGAATTATATCTCCTAATATTTTGCAGAAAATGCTTTGACTCGGGAGTTGTTCCTGACATGTAGGAAAGAAGTGGTTCAGGAGGTAGATCTAAAGGTGGCACACTGAATTTGCCATTTGAGCAGCTCATACCAGGCGATTCCAAGTTAAACTTCTTTGCTTGACAATGTTTGCATATTATGTCCATTTTGCCAATTATGACTTTCTGATGTGACCTATAGTCTTGAATTGGGTTGTAGTGAAATGCTTCCAAACACAAATCAGCCTGCCTACATCTTTGCGCACGTTGCATATGTCATATGAGGTCATTTTCAGAACGTTCATTCTTTTGTTCAGATGTTTCCATATTCCTTGCTTCAGCCTGCCTTATCCGATTCTTGTGAAGACGACATTCCCGTTTCTCTGATGTCTCAGCTGCCTTACATTTAGCCTGTCTCATCCGTTTCTTTTCAAGCCGCGAGTCATGTTGTTCACTTGTCTCAGCTTTTTGACACAATTTTGCATTCTTAGCTTTTGGATGAACTTGTCCAATAGATGGTCGTTTTATGGGCGGCATTTTAAAAAACAGTCCTTAGTATTATGACCCTTTAGTCTTCACCTGACACTGATAAGACATGTAATAGGATGAATAGTAAATACAGAGCAGCCCTCACATAGTATTACTATGACCTGAAGGTCAGGTAATGAAAACCGCCTAACAGGCAGACTTGTGTAGTTGCCCATAGCAACCAATCAGAGCTCAGCTTTCACTTTACATCAGCAGCTTCAGTGATGAAAGCTCCCTGTATAGTAAGCAATATTGACAATCTTACTATGAGGCAGTTTTCGCCTGATCAATATTGCTGCTCAGTACGGCTGCTTGCACACTACAGTATTTTTCATGGGTCTCCGGGCCGTGGATTCTACAGCTCCATAAACATTCTATGGAGCCTGCAAAATTCACAGCTTTGTGCACAAAGAAGTCTATGGAACCGCCAAATCCATGGCCCGGAGGCCCGTGAAAAATACTGTGGTGTGCAAGCAGCCAGTAAGGATACCAGACATGTTTTGTCAGTGCGTGCGTGTATGTGTGTGTGTCTGCACGCGTGTGATCCATGTGTATGTATGCGTGTGTGTGCGCATGTGATCCATGTGTTTGTGCGTGTGCAGTGCAAGTGTCCATGCGTGCGGTAGGTGTGTGTGAGTACACATGTGCTCTGTTTGTCCGTGTGCGTAGGGTGCATCCATCTCAGTGTGTTTGCATGCGTGTCTGGTCCTTGCGTTCGTGTGTGTGTGTGTGGTGTGCATGTGGTATTTATGGAGTGGTGTTGTGGTATTTGTGGGGTGGTGTTTGTGTTGTGTGTGTCTAGCGTGGTCTGGTGTTTGTATGGTGTGTTGTGGCATTTGTGTGGTATTGTACTTGTGGGTTGGTGTATGTGTGCTGTCTGTGTGATGTTTGTATGGTGTTTGTGAAATGTTTATGTTTTGTGTGTGGTGGTGCAGGTCCTTTAGCAGCGACTCTTTGGCGCCGTTGCTATAATCTGTCCCTGTCAGTCACAACAGTTGTTTTCCCCTCAGCACTGTCACTTTCACCTTCACATTTCTCCATTATATGTATAGGGCCTAACTTCGGGGGCACCAATCTCATGACAGGGGGATGCTAGCGAGATGTAACGTGCGCAGTATTCTGTTCCTGTGGGTGGAGAGGGGGCGTGCCAAATTTCACCCAAATCGGCGAGAAATGTGGATTTGTATAGAGCGGGCTGCTACAGATTTTGAGTTTTATATACTGTATATAATAATAATAATAATAATAATAATAGTCCTTTAATAGTCCCACAGTGGGGAAATTCAGTGTGTTACAGCAGCAAAGATAAGATAAGCAGATACAAATACAAATACAACATGTACAGGAATGTTCCAAGGTGAGAGGCATTACATTAATAGCAGACAGACAGATAGGAAGTAGCAGGGGGGGGGGGATTTAACAGGCAGAGAGATATTTCAGTTCTCTGTATGTAATGATCTCCGCTTAGGTCGGTGTTGGTTGTACAGCCTAACCGCGGTGGGGAGGAAAGACTTCCGATAGCGCTCCTTCTCACACCTAGGGTGGAGCAGTCGGTCACTGACAGTACTGCCCAGCGCAATCACAGTCTCATGCATAGGATGGGAGTTATTCTCCCGCATGGAGCTCACCACGGACAGTATCCTTCTGTCACCCACCACCTGCACTGGGTCCAGTGGGCTCCCCAGGACAGAGCTGGCCCTTCTAATCAGCTTGTCAAGTTTATTTCTGTCCCTGGTTGATATACTGCTCCCCCAGCAGGCCACTCCAAAGAAGATGGCTGATGCCACTACCGAGTTGAAGAAAGTCCTAAGAAGTGCCCCCCGGATTCCAAAGGCTCTCAGCTTCCTAAGCAGGTAGAGCCTGCTGTGGCCCTTCCTGTACAGGGCCTCCATATGATCTGCCCAGTCCAGCTTATTATTAAGGAGCAGACCCAGGTACTTATAGGTGTTCACAATCTCGATGCCCGTCCCCAGGATGTCCACTGGTTTTGGAGGGCATCTGCCTTTACGGAAGTCTACCACCATCTCCTTGGTCTTCCCCGCGTTAATCTTCAGGTGGTTCCGGTGGCACCAGTCCACAAAAAAACGGTTCAGTTCTCTGTACTCCTTGTCATCATCGTCTGTGATGAGGCCTACTATTGCAGAGTCGTCAGAATACTTCTGTAGGTAGCAGCTGGATGAGTTGCACCTAAAATCAGCAGTGTCAGTGTGAAGAGGAAAGGGGCGAGAACCGTACCCTGAGGTGCCCCCGTATTACAGATCACGGTACTTGACACACAGTCTTGGGCTCTCACGTATTGAGGTCGATTTGTGAGGTAGTCTAGGATCCAGTTGGAGAGGTGGTGGTCCACTCCAGCAAGGCCCAGCTTGTCTCTCAGTAACCTGGGCTGTATGGTGTTAAAAGCACTGGAGAAATCAAAGAACATTATTCTCACCGTGTTCCCTGGTTTTTCCAGGTGAGACAGAGCCCTGTGCAGAAGGTGGATGATGGCATCATCTACCCCAATGCCCGGTCGATAAGCAAACTGGAGAGGGTCCATAGCGGGGCTCACTAGAGGGCGAAGATGTGTGAGAACCAATCTCTCTAAGATCTTCATCAAGTGGGATGTCAGTGCTACAGGTCTGTAGTCGTTGAGGTCCATAGGGTGAGGTTTCTTTGGAACTGGTACCACACAAGAAGATTTCCATAATTCAGGGACTATTTCCTGCCTCAGGCTCATATTATACATATATGTAATTATACCACACAGCTGGTCCCCACAAGTCTTAATTAGCCTTGCACTGATGTCATCTGGCCCTGCGGCTTTCCTCGCCTTGATCTTTTTCATCTCCTTCCTCACCTGGGCCCGTGTGAAGGTCAGACTGTGGTCAGATAAAGACGGATTTCTGGATTTACTGGTCTGTTGGGAAGTGGCCGCATGGGGTGAAGTCATTGTGGTGAGGGGAGCTGAAGGACATTCTGGGGTGGGAGGAGCTGGTGTGTGATCAAATCTGTTGAAGAATAGGTTTAGTTCATTAAGCCAGTTAACATCTGCCTCAATCTGGCAGACCGACTGTTTATGACCCGAAATTGACTTAAGCCCCTCCCAGACCCCCCTTATGTCTTTTCTTTCCATTTGCTTTTCCATTTTTTCCTTATAACTGGCTTTTCCTTGCCTGATTAGATGCCTCAGCTCCTTTTGTACTTCCCTCAACCCCTCCTTATCTCTTGTCCTGAATGCCATCTTTTTCTCCTTAAGTAGTGTTTTTATATCAGCGTTAATCCATGGTTTGTTATTGGAGAAGCACCTCACCACTTTTGTGGGTACTGTGTTGTCCACACAAAAATTTATGTAGTCCGTTATGCAGTGTGTGAGTCCTTCTATAGCTTCTCCATACGAATCCTGCAAAACTTCCCATGCGGTTGTGTCAAAACAATCCCTCAGAGCCTCATCACTCTCCTCGGACCATATCCTCACTGTGCGGGTGACAGCTGGTTCTCTACGTACAAGTGGCTTGTACACAGATAATAATATATATAGATAATAATGTCACTTTCACATTGACATAACTTCGGCTGTGTTTGCCTTAGAGAGCTATAAATTAAATAGATCGGTTCCTAGGACCCCAAAGACTGTTCTACACTATGATTTAAGCAAACTTAAGGTGTGATTCATACAGAACTTGTTCAACCTGAAACAAATCAGGAATCCGAGCTGCCAAATCCAAGCATGATGACCTATCCTGAGTGTTGGTCATCAATAAAAATTAACAGGAATACCTTTTTGAAAGCCACTAGCCACAAAAATAGAACATAAGAAACAAAATGATGTTTGTGAAGAGATACAGTATTCCTTAATCTGTATAGACTAACAGCAACAAAGTGTTAGGGCTTGAAATTATTTTAAAAACATACATGACAGCTGTAAGTATCCAGATTTTAACCGTCAAACAACCAAATGAAAACCACTACAATAGACTAATATTCAGTTACTGTCTTTCATCAGAAATTTAGCTAATTAAAAAGGAAAAAAATATTTTATTAACAATTTAAAAAAATTTGGTAGTGTTTGCTTTTAATTTGATTTTGTAAAAGATATTAACAAAAAAAACACTTGTGTTGCTCATTTGCAGTATTTTCATGATACACACAGTATTTGCATGATACACACACTGTTTAAATTCATAAAGAGAAGGAAATACGATTTTTACTGCACGTTTCCTATGGTTACTAGCTATAGATGCGTCCTTCTTTACTTTTCCTCTTAGCTGATATGTGTGTCATGAAATGAACAGCTTCTGTGATATGTTTGACAGCATTACATTTTGTATTAATATATTATTTTGTTATATGTATATATGCTTGTAGGTCCCTTTATGTACCCCTATTATAAGGCTAATTATTGGGAAAAGAATGTTGATTTGCAGTCATTATCTCATGTGTACAGGACAAAAATCAGCTGACAAACAAAATGACCACACTTTTGCACAATTGTTGGCAGAGCATCTCACTGTATAGATGGTAATGAGCTGCCAACACTAATGTAAATAAATGGGTGCATCAATGATAATGTGCAATCACATTATGACTTCAACACATTTTGTATTTGTCTTTGAGGCTGTGGGCATGTACAATAAGGACCAGTCGACCCCCCTTTCCTATCCATTATAACTAGTTTGGCTTGTTTACTGTATTTTGGCCAGGAGTAGCTGTAAAATAGCAAACAAATATCTGAGAAAAGACCAAGTGACCATCATGTAGGAAATCCAGGAACAGTGAACAGCAAATATAGGGCAGATATATTCTGGTACCCACTCAATTCTAGCATCCTGCATGCAGGCATGGCACAGGAAAAGAGCAATGTATTAGCTGCTTGCTGTCTGTGAATAATATCCCATCTGTAATCACACAAGCAGCCAGAAGTAGATAAAAATTCATAGAGGACTGTTCTTACATTGTAAGATGTGAGATGTGCAGAATCTTCAGTCCTTTGCATAGAGCAGTTTCCAGAAGTGTCAGCAGTTTACAGAAGGAGTCAGTGAGGAAAATCAGCCCCTTCATCTGCATTTAATTTGTGAAGAGACCAGATCCTCTCCCTTCCACTCACTGTAAACAGAGAGTGAACTGTATATTAGCTAAAAGAGAGACATATAGTTGCAGGAACTTTAGAGATGTTTTTCAGGCAAAAAACAGCTACATTTACAGTGCATTACATTTTGAATCAGAATGACATGTTCTATTACTAATACTAAGTAGTCTCAAATGTTAGTGACCATTTAAGTGTGGCTATCTAGTTATGCTGTTAATTGTTGTTAGTTAACTTTACAGGTTTTGTTAGCATGTCACACAATTGTATTATTTTTTTAACCCCTTCCAGTGGGTGACATTTTTTGATTTTCGTTTTTGACTCCCTGCCTTCCAAACCCCATAACTTTTTTATTTTTCCATCCACAGAGTCATATGAGAACATAATGTTTGTGGGACAAATTGTTCTTCATAATGGTACCATTTATTATTCTGTACAATGTACTGAGAAGCTGGAAAAAAATTCAGAATGCTGTAGAACTGGAGAAATAGTGCATTTGTGCAACTTACGACTTAGTTTTTACTGCATTCACTGTGCAGCCAAAATGATATTTCACCTGTATTCTATGTTTTGGGACAATTCCTTGGATACCAAATTTATATAGTTTTATTTACATTTTAACACTTTAACAAAAATCTAAAGCTTTGCAAAAAAATATTTTCCTTTAAAGTTGCCATATTCTGACACCTGTAACTATTTTCCTGTAAGGGGATGAATAAGACCTGTAAAACCTGTAAGAACCAGGTGTATTTTTTAATCATAGCATTTTGAGGAATGTCTGTTGCTTTGATCACTTTTTATTAAAATTTTTATCAGAGAAGAAACAGCAAAAAAAAAAGGCAGCTCAGAACTTTTGATTTTTTTTTTGTAGAGTGGGTGTTTTCGGACACAGGGATACCTAATGTGTATGTGTTTCACAGTAATTTTTTTGTTTTATACGTATTCTAGGGAAAGGGGGGGTGATTTAAACTTTTATTTTTTTATAACTTTTTTTTTTTTACTATTTTATTAGCCCCTCTCGGGGACTTGAACCTGCAATTGTTTGATTGCAAACCCCATAGACTGCCATACAACTGCATAGCAGTCTATAGGACTTTCGCTATGTTACTATTGCGGCAGATCATAGACCTGCCGCAATAGTAATATCCTTATTGCAGGCCTGGAAGCCTTCAGAAGGCTTTTCATCATGGATTTTACCCTTTGTAATGTATATGTAATGTATGATGTGAAATCTGCAACAACAAAAAAAAATTAAAAAACTAAAAATTTGTTTTGATATCTAATCTGAAAAATTCAATTATACCTACGGAAATGCTGGCATTTTCTGTATGTGTATAATAGGGTCAGAAAGTCCACAGAGGAAAACTCTATGGACTCTGTGAAAAATGCTGCAAAAGAAAATGCATTTTTGCGGAAGAAAAAGCGTTTTTTGGCTGCGGCTTGCTACGTGGGGCCTTAGCCTTAATCACAAAATTTTGCAGAAACTTTTGCACACGTACAGTATATGAGTGTCAAATTTATTGAAACATGTGGAAAATCAAAGCATATCCCTACTGTCTTAGAACCCATGTAGTGAGCCACAGTCAAAAAGCGCTGTGGGAAAAACCGTGGTGGAAAGGCATCTCAGTTTTTCCCCCAGCAATTTTCACTGAAAGTCCGCAGAGGTCTTTCTCTGGCACATCATTAAAGTCAGGAGGACTGAAATGGTCCTTCTGATGAAAATTATAATAAATATTATAAGCCGATGAAGGGAACGGCAGCAGGTATGTCAATTTTTGTTTGTTGGTCAAATTACCAAGTGTATGTTTTATACATATTATATATATATATATATATATATATATATATATATATATATATTGTAAGCCAATGACTGGAAAAATATTGGAAGGGATGTACATCTCACCCAGGTTGCTCAGATGGGTGAGATGAGGGAAATCCAGAAAGTTTGCTCTCAGCAGACAACTATGTTTGCTGAGCATTATTTAAGTGCTGTGCACTGGGCTGGATTTTTTATGGAATGGCGGTAGGCTGGTAGTGGGACCTGCCATTCCCATCGCCTCCAGTCCACATCTTGCGGACACTCGTGGAAGAAACCCAGCTGACTGGGATTTCCTCGTTAAGGGGATGTAAGAAGTCTGCTAGGAGAGCAGACTGTGGCAGAGCTTGGCTGGAAAACCACAAAGAAAGTGGCTACTGCTGGAAGACAATCCTGACTGTTTGAACTTGTTCCTATTCTAGGTGAGGTAACCTATTTCTGTTTAGTTAGAGCCCAGATGGGCAGGTATTTATTTTTTTCGGTTTCTGTTATGTTGCATGTACCAAGGGGTGTTTTGAGTGAATAAAACTAGATACTTGGACTAATACCTTGGAGTCTGTGTTCATGTCAGCCCACCCAGCACCCAAGATCCTAACAAGATATATATATATATATACATATATATACATATACAGTCATATGAAAAAGTTTGGGCACCCCTATTAATCTTAATCATTTTTAGTTCTAAATATTTGGGTGTTTGTAACAGCCATTTCAATTTGATATATCTAATAACTGATGGACACAGTAATATTTCAGGATTGAAATGAGGTTTATTGTACTAACAGAAAATGTGCAATATGCATTAAACCAAAATTTGACCGGTGCAAAAATTTGGGTACCCTTATCATTTTATTGATTTGAATACTCCTAACTACTTTTTACTGACTTACTGAAGCACAAAATTGGTTTTGTAACCTCACTGAGCTTTGAACTTCATAGCCAGGTGTATCCAATCATGAGAAAAGGTATTTAAGGTGGCCAATTGCAAGTTGTTCTCCTATTTGAATCTCCTCTGAAGAGTGGCATCATGGGCTCCTCAAAACAACTCTCAAATGATCTGAAAACAAAGATTGTTCAACATAGTTGTTCAGGGGAAGGATACAAAAAGTTGTCTCAGAGATTTAACCTGTCAGTTTCCACTGTGAGGAACATAGTAAGGAAATGGAAGACCACAGGGACAGTTCTTGTTAAGCCCAGAAGTGGCAGGCCAAGAAAAATATCAGAAAGGCAGAGAAGAAGAATGGTGAGAACAGTCAAGGACAATCCACAGACCACCTCCAAAGAGCTGCAGCATCATCTTGCTGCAGATGGTGTCACTGTGCATCGGTCAACAATACAGCACACTTTGCACAAGGAGAAGCTGTATGGGAGAGTGATGCGAAAGAAGCCGTTTCTGAAAGCACGCCACAAACAGTCGCCTGAGGTATGCAAAAGCACATTTGGACAAGCCAGCTTCATTTTGGAAGAAGGTCCTGTGGACTGATGAAACAAAGATTGAGTTGTTTGGTCATACAAAAAGGCGTTATGCATGGCGTCAAAAAAACACAGCATTCCAAGAAAAACACTTGCTACCCACTGTAAAATTTGGTGGAGGTTCCATCATGCTTTGGGGCTGTGTGGCCAATGCCGGCATCGGGAATCTTGTTAAAGTTGAGGGTCGCATGGATTCAACTCAGTATCAGCAGATTCTTGAGAATAATGTACAAGAATCAGTGACGAATTTGAAGTTACACCGGGGATGGATATTTCAGCAAGACAATGATCCAAAACGCAGCTCCAAAGCTACTCAGGCATTCATGCAGAGGAACAATTACAATGTTCTGGAATTGCCATCCCAGTTCCCAGACCTGAATATCATTGAACATCTGTGGGATAATTTGAAGCGGGCTGTCCATGCTCGGCGATCATCAAACTTAACTGAACTGGAATTGTTTTGTAAAGAGGAATGGTCAAAAATACCTTCATCCAGGATCCAGGAACTGATTAAAAGCTACAGAAAGCGACTAGAGGCTGTTATTTTTGCAAAAGGAGGATCTACTAAATATTAATGTCACTTTTCTGTTGAGGTGCCCATACTTTTGCACCGGTCAAATTTTGTTTTAATGCATATTGCACATTTTCTGTTAGTACAATAAACCTCATTTCAATCCTGAAATATTACTGTGTCCATCAGTTATTAGATATATCAAATTGAAATGGCTGTTGCAAACACCCAAATATTTAGAACTAAAAATGATTAAGATTAATAGGGGTACCCAAACTTTTTCATATGACTGTATATATTATTTATTTATTTATTTTATTATTTGCTTCATTAACAGAAGCAAGAAGGATGCCGGCGTATGACTAGGCACGCTATTTTGTTCACCCTACAGTGGAGAAGGAGTTACCTTGAACATTTATACCAGGAACTGAGACGGTGATTCTTTTTAAATTAAATCATATGTAGACTATATCTTGAGTGTAGAATAGGTTACACTCAATTGCTCACTGTTTGTCAGCTAGTTTCAGTCCACCAAGGAGGATGATAGTATGATGGTGCATACAGCATATTGCTCTCTGTTAATATTGTATTAATTGTGATCTCAAAAAATGCATTTAAATTTGTTGTGCTACTGTATTGTTGATATATTAATCATGATATCACGTGTTTCTTTTACTTGCAGATACCCTGAGAAAGTTTTGAATTTCTGGAGCCAGTCTAGGCTTTGGATTGGCTAGATGGTATCCTCTCGGAATATCTTTGCTGGGAGGATACCCCCATGAGGAGGGCCATCACTCCAACGGAAAGGCTGCTCATCAAATTGCGGTGATTATTTACATTTTAAAACTAGTTAGTTTCATAAAACATTGTGTCCATGGCCACAACCATATATGTCCTGGAACCAAAAACAGATAGGCCACAGACTGTATTTGTGTATTGTGTGTGATTTTTACTGACCCAAACACTAGAATGAATGTTCATATCCGCTTTTAAATGTACAGACATATTTTTACTGTATTTTCTACCGGCTGCTTACACAGCTGCAAAACCTACAGGTGTACATGATGCCCTATTGAACTGTTTCTTACACTTTTTTTAATTTGTGCCTTTTTTGGACAATCATAGGTGTGAAAATATGTCTTTATGTTTACAAATTTTTGTTTTCTCTTTCTCTTTAAGATTTTTTTTTGCAATTGGGGAGAGTTATGCATCCATGCACCTCCAATTCTGAGTTGGTAAATCCACCATCTGTGGAATTGTGAGTAGCACATGCCTCATGATCTGGAAGCACTTGCTGCCCATATCGATGCTCAGGCCAACCCTGAAGATTTGGTTGCAGGCAGCAGCAGGATTTCAGTCTGTGGCCAATTTCCCCAACTGCATAGGTGCCATTGACGGTAAGCATATAATTGTGCGGCAGCCACCACAGGATCACAATACTTCAATTACAACAAGTATTTTTTTAGTGGTCCTGATGGCAGTGGCTGATGCCATGTATAGATTTATTGCTATTGACAAGCCTATGGTAGTACTGGGGACTCCTGGGCGCTACTGTCATCAACTTTAGGGCAATGAGTGCTGGTAGATCAGGTGAATCTACCTCCTCCAAGGCACGCATTCAGTCCCCTTCGTTATGCTATTGGATGAGGCATTTCCACTGATGACAAAACTGCACTGCCCATACCCACAGAGGGGACTGGATGCCAGGAAGAAGACCTTCAAGATGAGGCTGAGCCGGGCACAACGCTTTGTGGAGTGCACCTTTGGGATCATGGCTATCATCATCACCTGTGTCCTGGAGCTGGATGCCGACATGATTGACATTGTGATCAAAACTGCTTGTGTGCTTCACAACTATGTTCGGGATTAATGACAGTCCTGACATGGAAGTGGAGCCACAGGTGGCTTTTGGAGAACCATCTCCCAACTGGAACTTTGGTCACGCATCCTACTCAGCATTACAGGTAAGAGATGCCTTCACTGACTACTTCATAATTCCTGAAAGTGCTGTGCCTTGGAAATTTTTCCAGCCTGACCAGGATTGATAGTCTTCCTCATGGCATATGGCCCACCTGGCATTCAACTCACCTGCCATCCACACACCTGGCACAGCTTATATATATTCAGCAGCCACCTGACACACCAAGCCTCTATCCCAACTGACACAGCTCGGATCTTTGCAGCAGCCACCTAACACACCAAGCCTCTGGTCGACCTGGCACAGCTATTGACCTGTCATCTAGGGTACCTGTCACCTTCTATATGTGCATTTATTTTTTTTTTCCTTTTGACCAAAGGACTTTATTTTTTTTATTCTATTTATTGTTTTTGAGCAATAAAAGTTTTCTATTTGTTTCACTCACACATAATTTTTCTATAAATTTTGTTTTTTTCTTTGTAAATGATTAAAAAATAATTGATATAGGCATAGGATAACTTTGTGATCTGTGGCAGACTCAAAGATTTTCATCAAACCAGATCATTGGTATATGTGAGCATTTGTGCCTTTTAATTATATATGTAGGACAAGTAATCACCAAGTTATCCCTGAAATTTCCTTCAATTGTGCCAGCAGCAGAACAGCCCACAACGGCTATTTGATTTCTAGAGCATTCATGAGCTCTTCCATTGACCCTTTTGAAGTTAGGAGCAACACAACCTGATTATCTTTTTTTGATTTCACATGTGCCTATATCACAGAAAACCCTATGAAGGCTCATGAAATTAATAGCACATTTTACATAATAGTCTAGAAATTGAAAAAAACACAAATACAAAAGTTTTTTGAATATGAAAATGTATATATTTGTAAAGACAAATTAAAATATAAAAGAATTACAACCCTCCAACCCATAGTAACCCCCATAGCACTACCATAGTAACCCCCCAAACCCATAGTAAACAATAAACCCTTCCCTCCCTTTCCCAAAATAAATAATAAATGAAATAAAACATGTGCATAATAAAAAGGGCAGTCTGGGAAATCTAATGAGCCACTGGTGGAGTGTGGCTTTGTGAGGGATAAGGTTTAGGTTGGTATGGGGAAAAAGGATGAATAAAATTGCAAACCAGCAGTTGGAGGAGGCAGAGGGTGATGACCCAAAATTGGGTCTGTCTGTGTTGACACAGAGCGAAACATTGGTGGTGATGGTGGTGGTTGGCTGGATATGGGGCTGGAGCCCATAGCCTGCCGAAAATGAAAAATGAGTTAACTCATTTCTGGCAGGCTGGGAACGGACTTGAAGTCTGCTACCATGACATGGACAAAAGACATAAACAATCCTTAGCCTTCGGCACTCATCCGGCAGCAGCAGGATGAGATTGTATAACCAAAGAAGTTGATTTCATCAATGCTGTGGACCCTCTGGATAAGGGATATGGCTTCGGACTCGCCTTCCAGTTTCCTGTCCTTCAGGTCCATTTCCTGGTGGAAGGTGTACTGATTGGAGGAGGAGCCATCTGTGATGGATGACTGCCGGGGGGAGGGCACCAGCAGCTGGACTGGATGGTGGAGAAATTTGAGCCTCAGGTGATGTAGGTGGTGGTGACACAGTTCCCTCCCCCATCAATGCAGATGGTCCAGATTGTTCATACTCCTTCTCCAGTTCATGAAGGACATCCGCAGATGTCAAAGGGGTGGGATCACTCTCCTCCTGCTCCTGTTCCTCTGTAAAAAGCTCTGCAGGAAAAACTGCAATGCGTTTCTGCTGCGGTTTTCCTGCAGCACTTTTTGGCTGTGGCTCACTATTTGGAGCCTTAGCCTTCTTTGTCTTTGATTACCCCTTGTGAAAATGAAAAATTTGGGCCAAAAGTGATGTTTAATTGGAAAAATGTAAATTTTAATTTTTACTGCCCAGTGTTAAATTCTATAAATCACAACTGTGAGGTCATAATGCTCACTATACCCCTTACTAAATTTCTTGAGAAATGTAGTTTCTGGTACCTCGTGTTCTGTAAACAATTCCAGCAAAATCTGCCCTTCAAAAGTCCAGTGGCACTTCTGCCCTTCTGTGCCCTGCCATGTGCCCAAACAGCACTTTACTTCTATATGTGGAGTATTTGCAAAACAAATTCTAGGTTTAAATTCTCCTTTAACTGCTTGTGAATGTATAGATTTTAAGGATAAATTAATATACAATTGAAGAAAAATTTAATTTCTAAATTTCACCTACATATTGTTTTAACCCTGTCATAAAGGGTTAAAAAAAATCCTAAATGCTTTTTGAATGGTGTGAGGTGTGCAGTTGTGAAAATGGCATGATTTATATTGTACAAGCCTCTAGGCTGAAGCCCCACATTGCGAAAACGCTGCATTTTTGCCGAGACGGAAAGTCCGCGGCAAAAAAGTTGCATTTTACAGTACCTGCAAAGTGGATGGGATTCTGGCTGATCCCATCCACAAATTGCAGAAAAAAATCTGCAGAGAAAAAGCTGTGTTTTTAAAATCGCTTGTGTAATGAAAAACTGTTTTCAAAATCACTTGAGTAAGGCCTCCTGCACATGTGCAGTCTCCGAATCAGTGAAAACGGCATGGATGACACATGGATTGGTATCACTGACATGGTTTTCACTGACCCATACAATTGAAATGAATGACAGAGATGCAATTACAGACAGTTATAGGACCTACTCCATAATTTGCAGATCTTCAATTCGGCCCGGACACACAGCCACAAAAACTACAGCTGTGTGTCTGAGCCCATTGAAAAACATGTGTCTGTACTTTAATCTACAATAGTGGATCAAAAGTATGTTCATGTGCATGAATAAACCATGAAAAGAGAATGGAGATATGCATTATTTTGGTCCGTTATGTTGACCAAAGATGGCCTATAAAGTTCTGTATTTTCCGTGGCCCCAAAGACATTGTAAAAACACAAACAAAACAAACACAAAAGCCACAGGATATTGGACAGTAAATGCCTCTTAAACAGAAATGTGAATAAAGACTTAGAGGGAACATTGACTGCAATATGTTTTAAAAAAATCAGCACAGGATTCATACAGAATCTATATAAACTTGCAAATCAAATTCCAAATCCACATTAAGTCAATAGACAGTACAGTCAATACAATGCAAAAGAATGAACACAAATATACTCAGCATGCTCCTTAAGTCACTGCTTGGTGGGTTCTCTTATCTCGCACTAAATCATTTTTTTAAGACAAATTCTACTTTGTAATGCTACTGTTTATTGTTCCTTGCAATGTAACGGGAAGCTGGAAGATGTTCAGAATGGGCTGGAATTAGAAAACAAAATTCCTGTTTTTTTTCTTGTTTTTACTGCTTTCACTGTGCAGCAAAAATTATATGTTACCTACTGTATATTCTGCAGGTCAGTGTGATCCATAAATACCACATTTAGAAACATAGAAGCAGAAAAGAATGATGGCAGAAAAAGACTGCATAGTCCATCTAATCTGACCTTATATTATTACCCTTTTAGGATACATGTGTTTATCCCAGGCATGCATAAATTCACTTACTGTAGATACCCCAAGTACATCTGCTGGAATTATGCTCCGAGCCTCAACTACTCTTTCAATGAAATAATATTTCCTGGCATTGCTTCCGGTCTTCCCCCTAATATGAGATTGTGTTTATTTACAGATACAGTGGGTATGTAAAGTATTCAGACCCCTTTAAATTTTTCACTCTTTGTTTCATTGCAGCCATTTGCTAAAAGCAAAAAAGTTCATTTTATTTCTCATTAATGTACACTCAGCCCCCCATCTTGACAGAAAAAAAAACTGAAATGTAGATATTTTTGCAAATTTATTTTAAAAAACCTGAAATATCACATGGTCATAAGTATTCAGACCCTTTGCTGTGACACTCATATTTAACTCACATGCTGTCCATTTCCTTCTGATCCTCCTTGAGATGGTTCTACTCCTTCATTGGAGTCCAGCTGTGTTTAATTAAACTGATTGGACTTGATTAGGAAAGGCACACACCTGTCTATATAAGACCTCACAGCCCAAGGAGCTCAGAGACAGAATTGTGGCAAGGCACAGATCTGGCCAAGGTTACAAAATAATTTCTGCAGCACTCAATGTTCCTAAGAGCACAGTGGTCTCCATAATCCTTAAATGGAAGAAGTTTGGACGACCAGAACTCTTCCTAGACCTGGCCGCCAGCCAAATTGAGTAACAGTGGGAGAAGAGCCTTGGTGAGAGAGGTAAAGAAGAACCCAAAGATCACCTTGGCTGAGCTCCAGAGATGCAGTAGGGAGATGGGAGAAAGTTCCACAAAGTCTACTATCACTGCAGCCCTCCACCAGTCGGGGCTTTATGGCAGAGTGGCCCGAAGGAAGCCTCTCCTCAGTGCAAGACATATTGAAGCCCGCATAGAGTTTGTCAAAAAACACATGAAGGACTCCCAGACTATGAGAAATAAGATTCTCTGGTCTGATGAGACGAAGATTGAACTTTTTGGCATTAATTCTAAGTGGTATGTGTGGATAAAACCAGGCACTGCTTATCAGTTCCCCAACACAATCCCAACAGTGAAACATGGTGGTGGCAACCTCATGCTATGGGGGTGTTTTTCAGCTGCAGGGACAGGACGACTGGTTGCAATTGAAGGAAAGATGAATGCGGCCAAGTACAGAGATATCCTGGAAGAAAACCTCTTCCAGAGTGCTCTGGACCCCAGACTGGGCTGAAGGTTCACCTTCCAACAAGACAATGACCCTAAACACACAGTTAAAATAACAAAGGAGTGGCTTCGGAACAACTCTGTGACCATTCTTGACTGGCCCAGCCAGATCCCTGACCTCAACCCAATTGAGCTTCTCTGGAGAGACTTGAAAATGGCTGTCCCCCTACATTCACCATCCAACCTGACGGAACCGGAGAGGATCTGCAAGGAAGAATGGCAGAGGATCCCCAAATCCAGATGTGAAAAACTTGTTGCATCATTCCCAAGAAGACTCATGGCTGTACTAGCTCAAAAGGGTGCTTCTACTCAATACTGAGCAATTATGACCATGTGATATTTCAGTTTTTCTTTTTTTAATAAATTTGCAAAAATATCTACATTTCTGTTTTTTTTTCTGTCAAGATGGGGTGCTTAGTGTACATTAATGAGAAATAAAATGAACTTTTTTGCTTTTAGCAAATGGCTGCAATGAAACAGAGTGAAAAATTTAAAGGGGCCTGAATACTTTCCATACCCACTGTAGTTTCAGAAATATTTGGACAGTGACAGAAGTTTTGTCATTTTAGCTGTTAACCAAAACATATACAGTTATAGGTGCATCTCAATAAATTAGAATATCTTTGAAACGTTCATTCATTTCCTTCCAAACTTCATAACTTTTTTATTCTGCTATTCACTGAGCCAAATGAGGTCTTAATGTTTGAGGGACAAATTGTTCTTCATAATAGTACCATTTATTATTCTGTACAATGAACTGGGACGCTGGAAAAAAAAAAATCAGAAATAGGTGGAATTGGAGAAAAAGTGCATTTGCGCGACTTTCTTACGGGCTTCGTTTTAATGGAATGCACTGTGCAGCCAAAATGGCATGTCACCTGTATTCTATGCTTCAGTACAATTCTGGGGATACCAAATTTATATAACTTTATTTACATTTTTAATCCCTTAACAAAGATCTAAAACTTTGCAAAAAAAAATTTATTCTTAAAGTCACCATATATTCCATATGGAATATTTTTACAGGTGCATCTCAATAAATTAGAATTCATAATCAGCATCTTCCATGATTGTGTGTCCTACTGAACCAGACTGAGGGACCATTTAAAGGCTTAGGAAATCTTCGCAGGTGACACACTGAATTTACAATACTGAACTTTTTTACAATATTCTAATTGTCTTAGATTTGGGTTTTCATTACCTGTAATCCATAATCAACATTTACAAAAATAAAACACTTGAAATGGAACACTCTGTGTGTAAAGAATATAAAATATAGAAGGTTACTTTTTAAATGAATTACTGAAATAAATAAACGTTTCAAAGATATTCTAATTTATTGAGATGCACCTGTATATATTTATAGTTCATTTTTATTTTTAGATCCTTAGGGGTCTGATCACCAGTACAATATACTGCAATACCAGTCTTGCAGTATATTGAAAAAATCATTCACTTCTATTACAGGTTGCGTATGGCAATGTATAACATAAGTTGTTTAATGACAGGCCTGGCGTATATTTAAGACTCCCAGCTGTCATGGTAATGAATCCCTATTCCCGAATCTTACTCCTGGAAACAATGATCTAAGCAAACATGTCAGTGCATAGACACTGCCCCTCCTCTGATACCTTGGTTGCATGGGTTAAATACACAAACTTTTAATTAGATTTTTTCAATACCTTTTGTTTTGTTAAGTGATACATTATCCTGTAACAAAGGTTCAGAGTCAAGTTAAACTTGCTACATCTGTACATACAGTACTATAGGTAGATGTAAATTGTGCAGGTTTAACATGTGGAAGCACCTCCTAAACCTCTCCTCAATATTGCTCTTCTCAATGTACATATTTTTAGTAACTGTGTGTTAGTAACTTTTACAATGACTGAAGCAAAATAAATTGTTTTCAAATGGTCTCCAGTGTTTTCTTTAGCTGCAATATCTGGAGCATTGAAATTACAGGCCCAAGGCAAACTAGGTTACAGCTAGCACACCTTTCTATTTTCTGCATCAACTGTCTGGAACAAGTCAACAAAGTACTTCCCCTCAACGATGACCTAGCTGTATAGCTTAAGTGCACCAGTATTTTATGTCATGCTTCAGTAGAATTAGATAAATGTTCTACAAAAACAAGCAGCAGACTAATAAGAGTATATTTTGTCAAATATAAATGTACATTATTTAATATATATATACACATAACCTGCCAGTTACCATGCCCTAAGTGGCAGCTAGCATCTTCTCTACCACTCCCTTCTTTTCTTATGTCTGTCCTGCTGGCTGCTTTAGTCCTCATGCACATGAGCGTACTTTTTATTTGCAATTGCGGATAAAAGTACGGACCCATACATTTCAATGGGTCTATTCCCACAGCTGTAGTTTTTGCTGCTGTGTGCCGTTGCTGAATTGAAAAGCCTCAAAATATGGAGCAGGTCTTATACCTGTCTGTATTTGCAGCTCTGTATTTGCAATCTCCAACACCAATCCGTGTGTCATTCGTGCCGTTTTTACAGACCAATAAACAGCACACAGTCATATGCACGTAGCCTTAGAGTGGCTGTACACGAACTATACCTACATTTTACACCACAAACAAATCCTTACATGGGGATTATAATGCAGCTTTAGATAAGGAATTGCATCAAAATTGCTGTGGATTTCATTCTTGGCATTGCATTGCAAATGGTGAAATCTGAAGCAGTCCCATAAAAAATCCACATCAAAATCCATATGTAAGAAATGTAGATTTTGGAACATATTTGTCTGTAGTGTAAAATCCTGGTTATATATTGTTTTATCCGTGGCCACTCAAAAAATGTCAGCTAGTCTAGCCTAATATGTAATAGTATGTACCAACTCTTCCCAATGACAGCTGGACAAAAGAAGGACCGGATAAGTTAGATTTCTTCCTGCAAGACATAAGCTGCTGTCTTAAAAGTATAGCAGTGGAGTTTGCATGCTGAGCTGTCTATGAGTTGGGAGGTGAAATTTATACATGGTTGTTAGAGCATAATCTCATTTCTCTTTTGCTAGTGAAACTCAAACAGTTGCTTTCTTCATGTGCAGGTCCAAATTACTGTATACCAAAGAGAAAGTAACACATGAGTCTAAGCGGTTGTGTATCAAGACACTTCTCCATTAATATAGTTAGAAAAGGATAGATTGCATCTAACAGAGATGGGCGAACATCTCAAGATTCATTTTAAGTTTGGGTTAGGCGGCTCAGGTTACTGATTCGTTTTGGATCAAATGAGTTCAGAATGAACCACACCTGAAATTGCTTTAAAAGATAGTGTAGAATACTCTTTTAAGACCACAGAGTATAATAGGTGGAGGCCCAGGGAAGATGTAAAAAATAAAAAAAAAACATTCATACTTACCTACCCTTACCTCTTTTGGGCCTCCTCACGGCATTCTCCTGGTGATGTTTGATGCTCTTCTGTGACATCATGATGGTATGCCCATGTCACAGTTGAGGCTCATACACAGGTCTGAAGAGACCCCAGTGTATAATGCACTGGCCATTTTAATTTGCCAGAGACACATTTCTATTTGTTCGGTTTCGTAAAAAATCAGACTATTTATAATATTTGGGTCGAACCAGGCTTGGTACCAACTGATTTGCCCATCCCAGCTCACCTTCTGTCTCTGTCCATTTTGCTCCTCCTAGCTGCTGGGGACATCTCTCCAAACTCTGGCCCTCCTTCTCTCCCTAATTTTTCCTCTTCTTACACACATAGAAATCCTACAAACCTAATCAATATTTACCATGTTCCCTCTCCTTATCTTTCTCCTGTCTCTTTTAACTGTTCTCTCTGGAACGCCTGCTCAGTGTGTAACAAACTAGAATATATTAATGACTTATTCCTCAGTAAATCTCTCAACTTGATTGCCCTTACTGAAACCTGGATCCAGCAGTCTGATACGGCCTCCCCTGCTGCTCTGTCTCATGGTGGCCTACAATTCTCCCACACCTCTAGGCCTGACAACAGGAAGGGTGGAGGGGTAGGGTTACTTCTGTCTCCGCATTGCACTTTTCAGGCCATCCCACCAGTACCATCACTCACATTCTCCTCATTTGAAGTACATGCTATCAGACTTTTCCGTCCACTCTCCTTAAATGTAGCGGTGATCTACCGTCCTCCCGGTTCACCCTTCCAATTTCTGGATCACTTCGCTTCTTGGCTTCCCCTCTTTTTATCCAGTGAAATTCCTACCCTCATCATGGGTGACTTTAACATCCCCACTGACACCCCTGTCTCCCCAGCTGCCTCACAGTTTCAATAACCACGTCTTTTGGTCTTTCACAGCTTTCCTCTTCCGCCACACATGTAGATGGCAACACCATTGATCTTGTCTTCCATCGACTCCTCACAGTTTCAAAATTTGCTAACTCTTCTCTGCCACTCTCTGATCATAACCTTCTGTCTCTCACCATCAGTGCTTTCTCTTCTTCACAGGACACATCTACTCATCATACATATAGGAATTTACGTGCTATTAACACCCAGCACCTCTCAGATACTCTACAGTCCTCTTTGTCCCCCATCTCTTCACTGTCCTGCCCCAATCTAGCCACCAGTCACTATAATGAAACCCTTAAGAGTGCATTGGATGAGGCGGCTCCCCCCTCCACTCGAAAGGTTAGATGCAGGAGGCAGCAACCCTGGCACACGCCACAGACACGTTTTCTTCAGCGGTGCTCTAGGTGTGCTGAAAGTCTGTGGAGAAAATCACGTACACCTGCATACTTCCTCCACTTTAAATTTATGCTTAAAACCTATAATTCTGCCCTTCACCTGGCCAAACAAGACTATTTCACCGCTCTCATCTCTTCTCTCTCCTGTAACCCTAAAAGGCTATTTGAAACTTTTCACTCCTTACTCACTCCCAAGGTGCAGATGCCATTCACAGACCTTAGCGCAGATGACCTGGCCACTTATTTCCATGATAAAGTTGATAAGATCCGTCAGAAAATAACTGCCCAATCCCCAGGTGGCACTGACCCCCTCACCAGCCACACTTCAGACTGTTCATTCTCATCTTTTGAACCTGTTACAGAGGAGGAAGTATCTCAGCTACTTTCTTCTTCTCGCCCTACAACCTGTAGTTGTGACCCTTTCCCCTCACACCTTCTCCAGTCTCTGTCGCCTGCTGTCATGACTTACCTTACTAAAATTTTTAACCTCTCTCTCTCTTCTGGAATTTTCCATCCTCTTTCAAACATGCTGTCATAACCCCACTACTGAAGAAATCCTCCCTTGACCCGTCCTGTGCTGCTAACTATCGACCTGTCTCTAGCCTCCCTTGTATCTCCAAAATCTTGGAACGCTTAGTCTGTTCTCGTTTAATCCGCTATCTTTCTGCTAACTCTCTTCTTGACCTCTTACAATCTGGCTTCAGCACTCTGCACTGAAACGGCCCTCACAAAAGTCTCCAATGATCTCCTGACAGCTAAATCCAAAGGTGATTACTCTCTTATTCTTCTAGATCTCTCAGCAGCATTTGACACTGTTGACCATCAACTCCTCCTCACTATGCTCTGTTCTGTCGGCCTCACAGACACTGCTCTCTCCTGGTTCTCCTCTTATCTCTCTGACCGCACTTTGTGTGTATCATTTGCGGACTCTGTTTCTTCCCCTCTTCCCCTTGTCATTGGGGTTCCTCAGGGCTCGGTCCTAGGTCCCCTGCTCTTCTCCCTCTACACAACCCCCATTGGACAAACCATCACTAGATTTGGCTTCCGGTACCATCTTTATGCTGATGACACCCAATTATATACATCATCTTGTGTTATCACCCCTGCACTAATACAGAACACCAGTGACTGTCTCTCTGCTGTCTCAAATATCATGTCTTCGCTCTATCTGAAACTGAATCTCTCAAAGACTGAACTACTGCTGTTTCCACCATCTAATAGATCTGTCCCTGATATCTCCATTGCTGTCTCTGGCCTTACCATAACTCCTAGGCAGTATGCCCGCTGCCTCGGGGTTTTGTTTGACTCAGACCTTTCCTTCACCCCCCCCATATCCAATCACTCGCACGTTCATGTCATCTTCACCTCAAAAACATTTCCAGAATCCGCCCTTTCCTTGCCACAAATACACTAAAGACACTTATTGTTGCCCTGATTCACTCTTGCCTTGACTACTGTAACTCCTTACTAATCGGTCTTCTCCTTACTAAACTCTCCCCTCTACAATCTATTCTGAATGTGGCGGCCAGGCTCATCTATCAGTCTAGACGCTATAGTGATGCCTCCGGTCTGTGCCGGTCACTACATTGGCTGCCTATTCAATACAGAATACAATATAAACTTATCACCCTCATTCACAAGGCTCTCCATAATTCTGCACCTCCCTACATTTCCTCCCTCATCTCTGTCTATCGCCCAACCCGTACTCT
Source organism: Leptodactylus fallax (assembly GCA_947044405.1). Taxonomy (NCBI): domain Eukaryota; kingdom Metazoa; phylum Chordata; class Amphibia; order Anura; family Leptodactylidae; genus Leptodactylus; species Leptodactylus fallax. The sequence goes on from CAMRHE010000414.1 coordinate 1,183,428, forward strand.
CCATTCACTCAATGACCTAAGACTAACATCCCGAGTTGCACCACTTCTCTGGAATGTTCTATCCCGGACTATTAGATTAACCCCCAATTTCCACAGCTTCAAGCATAAACTAAAGACATATCTTTTCAGACAGGCCTATCACAACTCCTAATGTAAACCCTTCTGTAGTTAGAATCCCTAAAACATACCCTCCTCTGTTCTAACTTTATATGTCCAGGCACCATCTGCACGTTAAAGGACACAACTGATGACGGCTCATACAGCTTTATATATGTGTAATGACAGTAACCGCTATTACAGAATTGTCTGACCATTGTACAAACAATGCTATGTCTGTTGCCGCCCCTGCTACCTCTTATGTCATCCCCTCTACCTCATAGATTGTAAGCTCTTGCGAGCAGGGCCCTCAGTCCCAGTGTGTGAATTGAATATTTCCTTGTAATGTATCTTTTTTGTCAGTATTTGAACCCTACAAATTGTACAGTGCTGCGGAATATGTTGGCGCTATATAAATAAAATGTATTATTTATTATTATTATTATTATTATTATTATTATCTCTAGCATCTAACTATCCAATTTCAGACCCAATGATTATAAGTATTTTGTTAGGAGACAATTCACAGAAGAAATCATAGAAATATTGTTTTTCTGAATACAAAATGGAGCCTCTGTACAAAATGGACACATAGTTCACACATACAGTACCTAAACATGGTGTATGGCTCAGTGTGAGTGTGCACTAACAAAATAAGGTACATACTGTACAGCAATGTACACTGTACACTGCAGCAATGTTATAATAATACTTATTACCTTCTGCATCCTTACCTTGTACCTCTCTGAGTGTTTGCCTCTCACTTCCATAGAATTTTGATAGTCTAACCTGTTTTCATATAAGACACTAATCAAAATTTTCTTTGCTTATGAGTACATACTGCTGAGTGCAGTTTCCCCTGATTTCATATGCAATTTCCATCCACACTAGCAATAGGTAAACTAGCCCTATAAATACCGGTCAATATACTTGAAATTTATATATATTTATTGTAGTAGTTACAGAATAGTAAATGGTTACATTATTATGTAACTACAGTAGATGTAACATTGTAAAATATTCTATGTTGCTGCTCAGATATCACATTGAATAAAACTTTTCAGGATTTAATATGCAGGAGATTTGGGGCTGTAGTATAAAATGGATAACTATGCAATGATACTAAAACCGAAAAGCTAGAGATGAGATTATTAATATTATCATCACTGTTGGGGTTTTACTTGTTCAGGGGCATATATTCCCTGCCACACCATTACAGTCAGTGGTAAAATTAGTATATTTATTTCTGGGAAAATGGCTAGATGCTTATGTCAGAGATCATCACGTTCTCCCTGAAGAGATTTGTACATCTGATGTGTCAATATTAACATTTTTCACACTGCTGACAACATGCTAGTACAGCCAACAGCTGCTAAGTTATTACAAAATGGCATGTGAGTAAGGTTCTGGTGAGCCTGGAATCACTTCACAGAGAATCGCTAATGCTTGTATCAACCTTTTTAGAAAGAAATTGTTGTTAAAGTAAAATACCTAAGTCAAAATATATAGATTTACAAAATAGAGAAAACTTAAATCAATGATACTAAACTAAATACATTACGGCATGCTAATTTTTACCTACATACAAAGTCTTATGGAATGCCTGTAATGAAACCCTGCTGCTAAACAAGTAAAATTGTGTTTTAAAGTTTGTGAACCTTTGAGAATTGTCTATATTTCTGCATAAATTTGACCTAAAACTACATCAGGTTCTCACACAAGACTAAAATTAGATGTAGAGAACCAAATCAAATAAATTAGTCAAAAATATTACATGTGTTCATTTGTTAGAAGAAATTATCTAATATCACATTTCTGTAAGTGGTAAAAGTATGTGAACCTTTGCTTTCAGTATCTGGTGTGAACCTCTTGTGCAGCAATAACTGCATTTCCAGTAATTGTTGACTAGTCCAGCACATCGGCTTGGAGCAATTTTATCCCATTTCTCTGTACAAAAAAGCTTCAACTCTGTTATATAGGTGGGTTTCCTCCCATGAACTGCTCACTTCAGGTCTTTACTTGGCCTTTCCAAAACTTCAACCTTATTCTTCTTTAACAATTCTTTGGTAGAACGATTTGTGTATTTAGGGTCATTGTCTTACTACATGGCCCAAGTTTTTTTGAGATTCAGCTCGCAAATAGATGTTCTCACATTTTTTCCTTAATAATTTGCTGATATAATTCAGAATTCATTTCTTCATCAATGATGGCATGCCATCTAAGCCCAGATGCAGAAAAACAGACACAAACGATGATACTACCACAACTGTGTTTCACATATAGTATAAGATTTTTAAGACCATCAGATATGTTCTTTTTGGAGAGTAGAGAATTTCTCATTGCATTCCTGCCATGCACACTATTGTTATTCAGTTTACTCATGATGATGGACTCATGAACATTAAGAATAGTAAATGTAAAAAAAAAAAACCTTCAGTTGCTTACAGGTCACCTTGGCTTCCTTTGTGACCTCATGGACTGTTATATGTCTTACATGTGGCATGATCTTTGTAGGTCAACCACCCCTAGAGAATGTAATAATGGTTTTGAATTTCCAACATTTGTAAACAAAAATCTGCCTAACTGTGAATTGGTGGAGTCCAAATTCTTTGAGATAGTTTTGTAACCTTTTCCAGCCTGATGAGCAATTTTTTCAGGGTCCTCATAAATCTCTTCTGTTCATGCCATGATACTCTTCTATAAACATTTGTTGTGAAGATCAGTCTTTAATGGATCCCTGTTCTTAACCCCTTCCTACAACATCCACTTTTCAGTTTTCACTTATGACTCTCTGCCTTCCAAAAGCCATAACGTTTTTATTTTTCCGTTCAAAGAGCTGTTAATTTTTGCGGGAAAATTGTACTTTGTAATAGTACCATTTAATATTCCGCACAATATACTGGGAAGCTGTAAAATAATTCAGAATGAGGTGGAATTAGAGAAAAACTGTGTGACTTACAGGCTTCGCTTTTGTGGCATTCAATGTGCAACCAAAATAGCATTATCTGTATTCTTAAGGTCAACATGATTATGGCAATACAAAATTTATATACAGTCATGGCCAAAAGTTTTGAGAATGATACAAATATTAATTTTTACAAAGTCTACTGCTTCAGTTTTTCTAATGGCAATTTGCATATACTCCAGAATGTTATAAAGGGTGATCAGCTTAACAGCAATTACTTGCAAAGTCAATATTTGCCTAGAAAATGAACTTTATCCCCCAAAACACATTTCAACATCATTGCAGCCCTGCCTTAAAAGGACCACTTAACATCGTTTCAGTGATTGCTCCATTAACACAGGTGTGGGTGTTGATGAGGACAGGGCTGGAGATCAATCTGTCATGATTAAGTAAGAATGACACCACTGGACACTTTAAAAGGAGGCTGGTGCTTGCCATCATTGTTTCTCTTCTGTTAACCATGGTTATCTCTAAAGAAACACGTGCAGTCATCATTGCACTGCACAAAAATGGCCTAACTGGGAAGAGTATTGCAGCTAGAAAGATTGCACCTCAGTCAACAATCTATCGCATCATCAAGAACTTCAAGGAGAGAGGTTCCATTGGTGCCAAAAAGGCTCCAGGGCGCCCAAGAAAGACCAGCAAGCGGCAGGACCGTCTCTTAAAAGTGTTTCAGCTGCGGGATCGGGCTACCAGCAGTGCAGAGCTTGCTGAGGAATGGCAGCAGGCAGGTGTGAGTGCATCTGCACGCACTGTGAGGCGGAGACTCTTGGAGCAAGGCCTGGTCTCAAGGAGGGCAGCAAAGAAGCCACTTCTCTCCAGAAAAAACATCAGGGACAGACTGATATTCTGCAAAAGGTACAGGGAGTGGACTGCTGAGGACTGGGGTAAAGTCATTTTCTCTGATGAATCCCCTTTTCGATTGTTTGGAACATCTGGAAAACAGCTTATTCGGAGAAGAAGAGGTGAGCGCTACCTCCAGTCTTGTCTCATGCCAACTGTAAAGCATCCTGAAACCATTCATGTGTGGGGTTGCTTCTCAGCCAAGGGAATCGGCTCTCTCACAGTCTTGGCTAAAAACACAGCCATGAATAAAGAATGGTACCAGAATGTCCTCCAAGAGCAACTTCTCCCAACCGTCCAAGAGCAGTTTGGCGCTCAACAATGCCTTTTCCAGCATGATGGAGCACCTTTCCATAAAGCAAAGGTGATAACTAAATGGCTCAGGGAACAAAACATAGAGATTTTGGGTCCATGTCCTGGAAACTCCCCAGATCTTAATCCCATTGAGAACTTGTGGTCAATCATCAAGAGACGGGTGGACAAACAAAAACCAACAAATTCAGACAAAATTAAAGCATTGATTCTGCAAGAATGGACTGCTATCAGTCAGGATTTGGTCCAGAAGTTGATTGAGAGCATGCCAGGGAGAATTGCAGAGGTCCTGAAGAAGAAGGGTCAACACTGCAAATATTGACTTGCTGCATTAACTCATTCTAACTGTCAATATAAGCTTCTGTTACTCATAATATGAATGTAATTATATTTCTGTATGTGATAAAAACATCTGACAAACACACATAAAAACCAGAGGGCAGCAGATCATGTGAAAATATAATATTTGTGTCATTCTCAAAACTTTTGGCCATGACTGTAGATTTTCTTAAAAAAAGATTCCTAAACTTTGAAAAAGAAAATTCTTCAAGATGTTATGAATTTTTATAGTGGGACGAAACAGCAAAAAAACATTGGTTCAAAATATTCACCATATGGGAGAAATACTTTGTTTGTAAATCAGGCATTTGCAGATGCAGGGATATCTAATGTGTGTGTCTTTTATTTATTTATTTTTATATCTGATCTAAGGAAAGGGGGTGATTTAAACTTTTAATATTTTTTATTCTTTTTATATGTTTTTTACTTTATTTTTAGACTTTCTAGCGGTCTTGAACCCCAGGGGTCTGATCCTTGATGCAATGCATTTTAATGCTAATGTATTGTAAAATTTTTATGCTTCTATTACAGGCTGCCTGGCACAGCTTGTGATAGAAGTGTAGTGATAAGAAGACTAGGAGCCTTCAATAGGCTCCCGGCTGTCATAGCTACTGATCGCTGTCCCTGGATCTTGTTCACCCCCATGCCCTGCTGGGAAAATGATGCCTCAGTCAGGATTGACCAAGGCATCAGAGGGGTTCATGACCTAGTGTGGGTACTGATCACTGGCACTGACGCCGGTTCTCTACTTCTGAGTGGCCACAATATTTAAAGATCCAACATATGCCATACTATTATGACAGATGTCGGCGGTAATTTGTAAAGCGAGAAGTAATAGTCCTTAAATTTGCTTGATATTCCTTTAGGATCATACATTTATTTAGTGTAAAGGGAATTTATTAGATATTGGATTCTGAACTTGGTCATTTGAGCTTTCACTTGTGCATAAGAAGTTTGTTTTGCTATCGTACAGGGATTTGGTGAAGATTGGATTTTTCTCATTTTTGAATAATAAACAGTCATCGAGTTGAGAGCATAGAGTGAGCATAGTCTTTCTATATGTGCAAGGGTGATATTTAGTTTGAGAGATTCTAGGTGTCTTATATCAGTGATAAGAGTGTTAGATCTTTTGTCCTTATTTTTGGTTCTGTGGCCTAGCTTTATGAAAATTCTTGTGATGAATGTCTTCTTGTAAATGGGTTATGAATAGAATCTTTTTTGAGAAGTATTCTGCTAAAGCTGATTTCTCCTTTATATATATATATTGAAAGATGTGAAAGAACATAGAGTCCCATTGAAGGTCATGTACTGCTTTAAGGTAAATACACATTGCTATATGCCCTTGGTTGGATTTATTGTACTTTTTTGTGAACCTTTTGAATAAAGTGAATTTGAAGTATATTTGGAGTTTACATTTCTACAATAGTATAGGTGATATTGTTGATAACACATGTTTTGATAATATATTATTTGTCCAGAACTGTATTAATAGAGGTAAAACAGAATTTCTTAAACCAAGTCATACATGTCATTGTTTCTTTTGGTAGTGGGATTGCACTATTTATGAAAATTGTGAGTTTTTAATTTTGAATAAGGTATGTCTCTTGGACATACTGTATAGTATAACACTGTAACTGGAGAGCTTCCTGTCACAATATAGTCTGTTTATATGGTATATTTAAGGACATAACTGAAGTGACAGATTATACTGTAGAAGGTACATCTGTAGTTAAGGTAGAGGAATGAATGATATGTGTTTCTTGAAAATGTAGGCAAAAGGGGATGCAATAATAAATTCACTCTGTGATTATATAAATATTACTTCTTAGTTAAGGAGATAATGAATACATAAATAGCCTATAAACAAGATATCCAAGATGTTGTATTCTTATACAACAAAACACAGCAGCTTTAAAAGCCGTTTGAGGCCATCTGGGCCATTTGCTCTAGAATCTTTCCACTTGCATCCCGCAACTCCTTAATCATTTCCTTCCTGTACAACCTGATCCTCTCGGAAGGTCTGTCCTCTTCTATGGTCCATCCTTGGTCGAGGGTGGGTCAATTCCACTTGGCTAGATGGGAGGAAGTCCTCGCCTGTCCAATTTCTTTTTCTCAATGGCAAATTGGTCGCATGCTGCTAAATCCTCCACCTGTGCGACATTCAGGGAAATGCAGTATCAGCTTTTCATGCATTGGTATCACATACCGGCTTTGCTGCACTCCCTGAATCCCACAATCCCCCTAGTATGCTGGAGTATGCTGTGGGTACGATTTACCATAACTTTTGGACCTGCCCCCTGATACGCAATTTTTGGAGGAGGTTAAGGGTGTTACAGATAGACTGTTTATACAAGGTGTTCCTCTTGACCCCCTGGTATATTTGCTCAACCTACCTCCCAAACAGGCAAGAAATTTGACTGCTTATTCTTATATAATTGTGTTGCGATGGAAATCCACTATTCCCCCATCGCACACTGACTTTCTTGCTAGGATCAAGGATGTCTGCAACCTTGACAGCCTCCCTTAACCACGCTGTTCCAACTTTTGATGCTATCTGGGTCTCGTGGGACATTTACTGTATTTTGAATAACCTTTGATGTTTTTTTGCAACTCCTGTTAGGGTCTTGCCAGACGTAGCAATACTCTCACACTACTGCAGCGGTCTGGGAGGAAGGACAGAGACAAGTGAGCCCTAATCTCACCCCAGCCACTGTCCCTTCCTATTGCCTCAGTTTACCCTAAACGGTAAAAGGACAACTTGAAGACAAGCCCTATACTGAGTAAAGTGACACACAGAACAAGACAAACCACAGAGAAGAATGGTAAACAAGCCAGGGGTCCCAACCAGAGAAGCAATAGTGGTACCAAATTGAAATCCAAGAGAGTAGTCACAAGGCAAGCCAAAGGTCAGAGATAATAGCAAGGTCAAAATCAAAGGTACAAAGAAAGCAGGCAAAGACAGTGCAATAACTGGCAACTTGCTGTGAAAGTGACATCCCATATATAGGAAGTCTGGGCCCAGCCCCAGACCTGATAGGCACACAGGCTGTCAATCACACAGGCAAGGTAAAGATTAATTCTATGTGGTCCAGAGAGAAACAATGCTCAGAACACGGGTGTGGCTGGAAATCTATTACACAGCAAGTGAACTAGGACCGCGTTCAGACTAAGCATCCAGAATCCTAAGCAAAGAATAAAACTGAGGACACCTCCTACGCCGCAGCGTGCGAGCAGAGGGTGGCGCAGAGACCCGAACAGGCAGAGACATAACAACTCCACTTTTACCTTTCCCTTCAGCCCTCCCTTCCTCTACCTATTATCGTCCTCGTGTCTATCTGTAGTCTGTTCAATTCAGATTACTGGATGATTTGATTTTATGTTTACATTTACTGGGAAATGTTCCCTACATTTTTCCTTTCCTGATTAGTTATTGTTACTGGATTATCACTGTATTTAAGTATACCTCCAGATATATGCAACTTTTCATAAATGAATAGTGCGTGTGACCTTTCTAATATACAGTCATATGAAAAAGTTTGGGCACCCCTATTAATCTTAATCATTTTTAGTTCTAAATATTTGGGTGTTTGCAACAGCCATTTCAATTTGATATATCTAATAACTGATGGACACAATAATATTTCAGGATTGAAATGAGGTTTATTGTACTAACAGAAAATGTGCAATATGCATTAAAACAAAATTTGACCGCTGCAAAAATTTGGGTACCCTTATCATTTTATTGATTTGAATACTCCTAACTACTTTTTACTGACTTACTGAAGCACAAAATTGGTTTTGTAACCTCACTGAGCTTTGAACTTCATAGCCAGGTGTATCCAATCATGAGAAAAGGTATTTAAGGTGGCCAATTGCAAGTTGTTGTCCTATTTGAATCTCCTCTGAAGAGTGGCATCATGGGCTCCTCAAAACAACTCTCAAATGATCTGAAAACAAAGATTGTTCAACATAGTTGTTCAGGGGAAGGATACAAAAAGTTGTCTCAGAGATTTAACCTGTCAGTTTCCACTGTGAGGAACATAGTAAGGAAGTGGAAGACCACAGGGACAGTTCTTGTTAAGCCCAGAAGTGGCAGGCCAAGAAAAATATCAGAAAGGCAGAGAAGAAGAATGGTGAGAACAGTCAAGGACAATCCACAGACCACCTCCAAAGAGCTGCAGCATCATCTTGCTGCAGATGGTGTCACTGTGCATCGGTCAACAATACAGCACACTTTGCACAAGGAGAAGCTGTATGGGAGAGTGATGCGAAAGAAGCCGTTTCTGAAAGCACGCCACAAACAGAGTCGCCTGAGGTATGCAAAAGCACATTTGGACAAGCCAGCTTCATTTTGGAAGAAGGTCCTGTGGACTGATGAAACAAAGATTGAGTTGTTTGGTCATACAAAAAGGCGTTATGCATGGCGTCAAAAAAACACAGCATTCCAAGAAAAACACTTGCTACCCACTGTAAAATTTGGTGGAGGTTCCATCATGCTTTGGGGCTGTGTGGCCAATGCCGGCACCGGGAATCTTGTTAAAGTTGAGGGTCGCATGGATTCAACTCAGTATCAGCAGATTCTTGAGAATAATGTACAAGAATCAGTGACGAATTTGAAGTTACGCCGGGGATGGATATTTCAGCAAGACAATGATCCAAAACACAGCTCCAAAGCTACTCAGGCATTCATGCAGAGGACCTGAATATCATTGAACATCTGTGGGATAATTTGAAGCGGGCTGTCCATGCTCGGCGACCATCAAACTTAACTGAACTGGAATTGTTTTGTAAAGAGGAATGGTCAAAAATACCTTCACCCAGGATCCAGGAACTGATTAAAAGCTACAGGAAGCTACTAGAGGCTGTTATTTTTGCAAAAGGAGGATCTACTAAATATTAATGTCACTTTTCTGTTGAGGTGCCCATACTTTTGCACCGGTCAAATTTTGGTTTAATGCATATTGCACATTTTCTGTTAGTACAATAAACCTCATTTCAATCCTGAAATATTACTGTGTCCATCAGTTATTAGATATATCAAATTGAAATGGCTGTTGCAAACACCCAAATATTTAGAACTAAAAATGATTAAGGGGTAGGGGTGCCCAAACTTTTTCATATGACTGTATATTATTAAGGAGATCTGTTTAATTTCCTACTTTTAGGCTGTTTTTCTCCTCCTTATCTCCCTGTTTGTTTACAAAGAATCAATAGCCATATCCTGCTCACACACAGAGCTCTATAGAGATACAGTGGGGAAAAAAGTATTTAGTCAGCCAGCAATTGTGCAAGTTCTCCCACTTCAAAAGATGAGAGAGGCCTGTAATTGACATCATAGGTAGACCTCAACTATGAGAGACAAAATGAGAAAACAAATCCAGAAAATCACATTGTCTGATTTTTAAAGAATTTATTTGCAAATTATGGTGGAAAATAAGTATTTGGTCAATAACAAAAGTTCATCTCAATACTTTGTTATATATCCTTTGTTGGCAATGACAGAGGTCAAACGTTTTTTGTAAGTCTTCACAAGGTTGGCACACACTGTTGCTGCTATGTTGGCCCATTCCTCCATGCAGATCTCCTCTAGAGCAGTGATGTTTTGGGGCTGTCGCTGGGCAACACGGACTTTCAACTCCCTCCAAAGGTTTTCTATGGGGTTGAGATCTGGAGACTGGCTAGGCCACTCCAGGACCTTGAAATGCTTCTTACGAAGCCACTCCTTCGTTGCCCTGGCGGTGTGCTTGGGATCATTGTCATGCTGAAAGACCCAGCCCCAAATCATGATGTTGCCACCCCCATGCTTCACAGTAGGTATGGTGTTCTTTGGATGCAACTAAGCATTCACTCTCCTCCAAACACGACGAGTTGTGCTTCTACCAAACAGTTCTACTTTGGTTTCATCTGACCATATGACATTCTCCCAATACTCTTCTGGAACATCCAAATGCTCTCTAGCAAACTTCAGACGGGCCCCGATATGTACTGGCTTAACTAGGGGGACATGTCTGGCACTGCAGGATCTGAGTCCCTGGCGGAGTAGTGTGTTACTGACGGTAGCTTTTGTTACATTAGTCCCGGCTTTCTGCAGATCATTCACTAGGTCCCCCCGTGTGGTTCTGGGATTTTTGCTCACCGTTATTGTGATCATTTTGACCCAACGGGGTGAGATCTTGCATGGAACCCCTGATCGAGGGAGATTATGTAACACAAAGTTTGTTCCCAGCTTTTAAATGTTATATTCCAATTGCTTATGTCTAAAACAAATTAAAAATTGCTTACATTCATCATAAACTTCACTTTTGTGACCACGGTAACGAAAATTATGCATTTTTACTATAGAAACAGACGATTTTACATCTTCTCATTTATACAGTCAGACTAAGAACACTATATGCATTGCACATTTACACAGATTACCAAAAACTGTTCAGTAGTGTGCGGTTTTCCGAGATTTACGACTGTACTGCAAATCAGTTTCACAATTCAATCCCCAAATATAGTCGCCCATCATGTTTTCGTTATATTGTCCTTGGTAACGGCGTTCAAAGTTCATAATGTCCTGGTGAAAGCGCTCGCCTTGCTCCTCTGAATAAGCTCCCATGTTCTCTTTGAACTTATCGAGATGAGCATCAAGGATATGCAGCATAGTTCTTTATCAGAGTCTGAACCAGTTGTACATAGTTTTCATCTTTATGATTGCCTAGGAAGCCGCGAACCATAGATGGGAACTATATCTAAGGGAGAGTATACAGCAGTTTGCAGACTCTGCAAGATAAGCATTAAAAAAGCTAAGGCTGAATGCGAATTGAAGCTTGCAAAAGAAGTTAAGAGTAAGGTAAAAGGTTTTTGGGGATATGTTAAGAGCAAAAGAAAAGTGAAGGAAACCATTGGAGTCCTGAAGAACGATAAGGGTGAAAAAGTTAACATGGTGGATCAGCAGGCGGAGTTACTAAATTCATATTTTGTATCCGTCTTCTCCCAAGAAATGGATGGAAATATCAACATTAATGGTGATAGTGATGAGGGGAAAGAGGACTCCAAGCTGATTATAAGTGAAGGTTTGGTAAGAGAACATTTAGATAAGATTAAGGAAACCAAGTCCCCAGGACCGGATGATTTACACCCTAGAGTTTTAAAAGAATTAGCAGAGGAAATAAAAGAACCCCTTGCAATAATCTTTAATAAGTCATGGGAAACAGGAGTGGTCCCTCTAGATTGGAAAAGGGCAAATGTGGTCCCCATCTACAAAAAGGGGAATAGGGACGACCCAGGAAATTATAGGCCGGTAAGTCTGACCTCGATAGTAGGAAAAATCTTTGAACAAATCGTTAAAGAACATTTAATTAGGTACCTGGATGGGAAGGCTTTAATTAATCAGAGCCAGCACGGCTTTATGACCAATAAATCTTGTCAGACTAACCTGATTTCCTTCTACAATAAAGTCACTGAATGGTTGGACCAAGGGAATGCAGTGGACATAGTATATCTTGACTTTAGTAAGGCCTTTGATAAAGTATCACATAACATCCTTATTGAAAAAATGATCAAGTATGGCTTTGATAAAATATCAGTGAGGTGGGTTCACAATTGGCTTAATGATCGGGCACAACGAGTAATTCTAAATGGCTATACATCAAACTGGAAGAAAGTAAAAAGCGGGGTGCCGCAGGGCTCTGTCCTGGGCCCAGTACTTTTTAATATTTTTATAAATGATCTGGATGATGGGATTAGTGGGGAACTAATAAAATTTGCATATGATACAAGGATAGGAGGAATAGCCAACACTAGAGAGGAGAGAGAGTGCATCCAAAAGGACTTAGACACACTGGAACAATGGGCTGAGGTGAACAAAATGGTATTCAACAGGGACAAATGCAAAGTCCTACATCTGGGTAACAGAAATGCAAGAAGCATATACAGTATGGTAGGAATAGAACTAAGTGAGAGTACAGGGGAAAAGGATCTGGGCATAATAATAGATCACAAATTCAACATGAGTCAACAGTGCGGTGCGGTGGCTAAAAAGGCTAATAAAATTCTAGGATGTATCAAGACGAGCATTGTAGCTAGATCAAGAGAGGTAATTATTCCACTGTACTCTGCCCTGGTCAGACCCCACCTGGAATACTGTGTACAGTTCTGGGCGCCCCAGTTTAAGAAAGACATCGATTTATTGGAGCAAGTCCAGAGAAGAGCAACCAAAATGGTGGAAGGTCTACAAACCATGTCCTACGAGGAAAGGCTAAAAGAATTGGGATTGCTTAGTTTGCAGAAGAGAAGGCTAAGGGGAGACTTAATAGCGGTATTTAAATATCTGAAAGGTTGTCACAGTGCAGAGGGATCTACCCTATTCTCATTAGCAGAAGGAAGCACGAGAAGTAATGGGATGAAACTAAGGGGAAGGAGATTCAGATTAGACATTAGGAAAAACTAAGGGTAGTGAGGGAGTGGAATAGGCTGCCACGGGAGGTGGTGAGTTCTTCATCAATTGAAATCTTCAAGCGGAAACTGGATAGATATATAGCTGGGATGATTTAGGAAATCCTGCTTTTGCAGGGGGTTGGACTTGATGGCCCTTGAGGTCCCTTCCAACTCAAACAAACTAAACTAAACAGCTTTGATCTTTGCTTCAGACAGCTTAGGTAAAAGATCTTGGAGGTAATTGAAAGCTCTCGACTCCTTACCTAGAGCCCTGACAAATTGTTTTATGAGCCCCAACTTGATGTGTAGTGGTGGCATCAGCACCTTGCATGGGTCCACCAGTGGCTCCCACTTTACATTGTTCTTCCCCACAGTGAACTCTGTCCGCTGAGGCCAGTCCCGCCTGTGGTAGTGCGCTTAAGTATCCCGGCTGTCCCAAAGGCAAATAAAGCAAGGATATTTAGTAAAACCACCTTGGAGGCCCATCAGGAATGACACCATTTTGAAATCTCCAATAACTTCCCAGCCGTACTCATCATACTTCAAGGCACCTAGCAACATCTTGACACTGGTGTATTCCTCTTTCAGGTGCACCGAGTGAGCTACAGGAAGAGACAGATACTTGTTTCCATTGTGAAGCAGCACGGCTTTGAGGCTCTTGCATGAGCTGTCTATGAAGAAGCGCCACTCATTCGGGTTACAGGTGATACCTATAGCCTCGAATAGACCGGCCACATTATTGCAAAGCACAGTCCATCTTGATGACTGAAGAAGATGGAAAAAACTTGGTGACGCTTCCTCTGATCTGTGACTTGGACGCTTTCATCTAATAAGTTCCATTGCTTGAGCCTTGATGTCAGAAGCTCAGCGTTGGACTTGGTGAGACCAAGGTCTCTGATCAGATCGTTGAGGTCTTTTTGGTTAGGGTAGTATGGCTTCCGCTCCTCATCTGCATATGAAGAGAAATCGTGATCTTCAACGTCTTCCTCGATGTCTGACCTGCTGCTTTCTTTTGAAGGTGGTGTAGCTCTGTCTGGAGGTGTTGGTACAGGAAGTTCGGGGCAGTGTGGTACTGGGGCAATAGATGACGGAATGTCAAGATACGTTACAGGCGGTGCATTTTTGCCAGTGCGACGTTTGGAAGGGTCCACCATGCAGAAGTAGCAATTTGTTGAGTGATCAGTCGGTTCACGCCAAATTCTTGGGATAGCAAAATGCATGGCTCTCTTCTCTCCCCTGTACCAACCTATAAGCAAACAAAATAATATTTGGATTGAGAATTAGATTTAGGCCTATTTCACACTAATGACTAGTGGCATTTACAATATTAACACAGTTAATCTGCTATTTAAGAGCGTAGCATTTATCCACTTACCTTCAAGAGTTTTCTTGCAGTGCTCACATGTGAAATGAGGAGCCCATGGTTTGTCTTGGTCACCAACAGGCATGCCGAAGTATGCTTTGTAGGCCTCACACATCTTAGCAGATGCTTCCACAGAGTACTTTTTCACTCTTGTCTTTATAAACTGGCCACATACATAGCAAAATGCGTCTGCTGGATGTATGCAACCTCTTGATGCCATCTAAATTGACTAAGTTGCTGTGAACTGTAAGGAAAAAGGATGTCTCTCCAAACTTGATAAAAATGGTCTTTATTCCATGCAGTGTTAAAGTTCAAGAGTGTACTGAGGATTCAGCAGAGCAAGATTGATCAACTGGTACCAGAGTAACACACAATATATACATTTACATTCCTAAGCTCCTCCTGTAATGGGTGTGGGGTGAAGTGTGAATACTGTCGTTATCAGAATCTGAATAGATATTGAATTCACACCTGTCTGTCTAGGTCAATTCCCCTTTGTCTGTGATGGCCATTGCCCACTTACTATGCAATCCCAATCAATTAGATCCTGTCTCTCCATCTCTCAGGAAGGGCTATAGTGGCCCTATTTAACTGTAGTTATACAGCTACCTACAATTCTGTACAGTCCCAGAAAGTTCTAGATAATTCTGGGCAGTTCTAGAAACTTCTTGATAGTTCTCACAATTCCAGAAGCTTCTTAAGTATCTTGAAATATTGCGAATATCCTTAAAAATAGATCAATTTCAAAATATCATTGTGCTGACCACAAAAGCAAAGTTTACAGGGGATAATGACTTTTTTCTATTCATTTAAGGTACAAACAATCAGGAAAACACACTTAACAACTGGGAACAAATATTTTTTTGAAAATTGTTACATTATCAGTGGTCTTGTATGTCTTCCATTTTCTAATTATTGCTCCCACAGTTACACACCAAGCTGCTTGCCTATTGCAGATTCAGTCTTCCCAGCCTGGTGCAGGTCTGCAATTTTGTTTCTGGTGTCCTTCCACAGCTTTTTGGTCTTCACCATAGTGGAGTTTGGAGTGTGACTGTTTGAGGTTGTGGACAGGTGTCTTTTATACTGATAACAATGTCAAACAGGTGCCATTACTACAGGTAATGAGTGGAGGACAGAGGAGCCTCTTAAAGAAAAAGTTACAGGTCTGTGAGAGCCAGAAATCTTGCTTGTTTGTAGGTGACCAAGTGCTTATTTTCCACCATAATTTGAAAAAATAAATTCTTAAAAAGTTAGACAATGTGATTTTCTTAATTTGTTTTCTCATTTTGTCTCTCATAGTTGAGGTCTACGTATGATGTCAATTACAGGCCTCTCTCATGTTTTTAAGTGGGAGAACTTGCACAATTGGTGGCTGGCTAAATACTTTTTTTCCCCACTGTAGAAGGAGGATGAGGAGGATATTAATTGATTTATTGCCTCATTCTGTGTACTGGTAGCATCTTATCTCTAGCATAACATAGAGCTCACCCTCAATCATAGAATAGCAGAGTGTAGCAGCAACAGTTATCTTTGTGTGTTTTCCAGTAGCCTCCTTCTACCCCTCCCTTCTCCATAGACTAATATTGTAACAGGAACTCAGCTGAATACATGGAGAAGGCAACATATTTGTTAAATAAAATATTTTTTAAAGTTTCTTATTTTCACCTGTACTTTCATTTCTGAAAGTTTTTTTTTTTTTTGTAATTGGAAGTATGCTTTAACACCTTAGTGACACAGGACATAATAGTATATCCTGACCGGCCGTGTCTTAATCACCAAGGACGTACTGTTATGCCCTGTGTTGCCTACCTGTTCACACGATGAGAGGGTGGCATTTGAAGTGGATGTTAGCTGTAACCGACAGTTAACACCCTGCTCCATTACCCTCAGTCAGAGCTGAGTTGAGCACCTAAGGGGTTTCATCAGATAAATATGCCCGGAACACCCCCTGTGTGGCATTTTTGGGTGGTGCCAATGCGTATTTTTGGCAGTCCAGAGTCTAGTGACTTCAGACTGCCAGGACCCCACATACCTGGTTGATCATGCCACGACTAGAGGAAGTCATCCTATGCATCTGCATAGGCTGACTTCCTGTATGCACTGCAATACACATGTATTTAAGTGTATACTGCTGAACCAGCGATCAGAGCATTGCTGGTTCAGGTCCCCTAATGAGACATCACAAAAACATAAAAAAAAGTGCTAATAAAAATTAAGTGTGTTAAAAAAAAAAAAAAAAATTAATAAAGCCCCAAAAATGCCCCTTTCCTATATAAAATTAATTTTTTTTTAGAAAAAAACACTACAAATTAATAAATACAAAACATATTTAGTATTGCCGTGTCCATAACAACCCGTACAATAAAGCTGAAGCATTATTTAACCTGTACGGTGAAAGTCGAAAAAAAAATGCCAGAATTTATGATTTTTTGCCATCTTACCATACAAAATATGCTATAAAAAGTGATCAAAAAGTCATATGTACCCCAAAATAGTACCAATAAAAATCAGAGGTTGTCCTGCAAAAAATAAGCTTTCAGCCAACTCTGTCAACAGAAAAATAAAAATGTTACGCATATTAGAAGGTGGAGTGAATGTTAATATAAAAACACCCAAAATCGCTAAATCATTAGAAGAAAAGTGGCTGCAGCAGGAAGGGAACGTATAAACTGTGCGAGCATATATCAGGTACACCCCAGATTTAGGGATTATAGGGAAAAGACACCAGTGACCCCTAGAGTGACCCCCCCCAATCATAGGAGCTACTGGGAAAATAGTAGGGCATTTGGTGTACCAAATGTACTCCACACAGCTTATATATTAATTTTTCACCATCCACTGTGTATTCACGTCTGACAAACTAATGCTCACTACACCCCATGATAAATTCTTTGAGGGGTGCAGTTTTCACTCCCTAAGGAATTCCACTTTACTGGTACCTTAGAGGATCTGCAAACATGACATGGTGTCCAAATACTAAACATCTAAATCTGCACTCCAAAATCCACATAGCACTCCTTCACATCTGCGCCCTGCTGTGTGCCCAAACTGCAGTTTATGCCCACATATATGACACTATTGTACCCAGGATAATGTACTTCATGTCATATGTGGGTATAAACTGAAGTTTGGGCACACAGCTGGACACAGAAGGGAATGAGTGCCATGTGGTTTTTGGAGCACAGATTTAGATGGTTGGGTGTTTGGACATCATGACACGTTTGCAGAGCCCCTGAAATGTCAGTAATGTGAAATTCCCTGACATGTGACCCCATTCTGGAAACTACACCCCTGAAGGAATTTATCCAGGGTTACAGTAAACATTTTCAACCCCCATGTGTTGTATTAATTTATTCTCCAGACATAAATGTGCAGCTGAGGGTGAAAGGTGAAAATGGCAATTTTTCCAGGACTACGTCAGTTCAGTTGTGCAATGTGTTGTGCCCAGCTTGTATCAGAGACAAACACTCCAAAAGCTGTTGCTCCTGGGATAACCGCTTAACATTTTTTGGAGTATGTGTCTCTGCTGACACAAGCTGGGCACAACATATCAGGCACTGAAATGGAATATCTATGGAAAAATTGCAATTTTCACTTTTCATTATCAGCTGCACATTCATTTCTGGAAATTAAATTACTGCAACACTCAATAGTTAAAAATGCTCACTACGCAGCTTAATATATCCCTTTGAGGAATGTAGTTTTCAAAATGGGATCAAGTGTCTGCGGATTCCACTTTACTGACAATTCAGGGGCACTGCAAAAGTGGCATGACTTCCAAAAACCAAACTGTGCTCCAAAAACCAAAATAGCCCTCCTTCCCTTCTGTGCCCAGCTGTTCCCAAACAGCAGTTTATACATATGTCATGGTTAAGTACTTTATCCTGGGTACAACTGTGTCATACATGTGGGCATAAACTGCTGTCTGCACACACAGCAGGGTGCAGTTGTGAAGGAGCACATATTTAGATTCTTGGTTTTTGGATGCCATGTCAAGTTTGCAGAGACCCTAAAATTGCCCCTATAACATGGGATCATTTTTTGGGGAATTCCAATTTACTGGCACCTCCAGGGCTCTGCAAAAAACAACATGGTATCCATAAAATCCCTGTAAGGTCAGGGCCCCATGTGGAAAAAAAAACGCAGCCTTTTACAATCCCCACTTTGCGGTATAATATGCGCAGCAGACATGCTGCGATTTCCAAAACCGTCGCGGTTTTGAAAATCGCAGCATGTCAATTATACCTATGGAAACGCCGGCAGTTTTCCTATAGGTATAATTGAAGCAGAAAGTCCGCAGAGGAAACCTCTGCGAAGCTTTCTGTGCAAAGGTTTGTGGGAAGAAGGGCGATGTGTTGCCACCGTGGTTTTGCCCACAGCACATTTCTCCTGCATGACGCCACATAGGCCTTAGCCAAAATCTATAGTCCAAAAGCTAAGAAGCACTTTCCTTTGTGAGCCCTGCTGTGTGCCCAAACAGCTGTTTAAACCCACATATACAACTTTTTTGTTCCCTGGAAAACCCACTTAAAAGTTTTAGGACGCACAAAGTGGGCACAACATATTAGGTACTAAAGTGTCATATTTCTTTAAAAAATTTAATTTTCACTTTGTACATTAATTTTTGGGAAGCACTCTTGGGATCAAAATGATAATACCCCTTGAGAAATTCCTTGGCTATCATCTTGATTATCTCATACATAAATTTGACTTGCAACTATTTAGCATATGATTTGTTATGCAGTTTCTTGTCATGTAACTGCATTTTTATTATTTTGCTTCTAAAAATCTAAATTGTAATTTTTATTATTTTGTAAATACTCCTTTGGCTTTCAACACTGCCTGAATTTTTCTGGGAATGCACGCAATCAGATTCAAGTATGTCTCAACCAAGTATATCTTGGGAAATCTTCTTTATGTCTGATCCTTGATTTGAACCCGTAACCAGTGACCTTTCGCTTGGGAATCAACCTAATAACATGCTGAGCCAGTGGCGTAAATATGGGGGTAGCAGCGGTAGCGGCTGCCACAGGGTCCGGAACATTAGGGGGCCCAGCGGGCCCCTGATTTTTTTTTTTTTTTTTAATAGGCCATTAACTGCTGGAGTAACCCAGCAGGTAATGGGCCCTATTTACTTACTGATCCCTGCTCCTGCTCACGGACGACTGTGCTTCCGCTGCTGCCGAAGCAGAGGAGGCTGTGAGCAGGAGCGGGTATCGGTAAGTGATGCCGTGGGCCCGCAAACCCCACAAACACTGCTATCATTATACCCCAGAGTACAATGATCGGAGGCCCATTGGAGGTGAGGGAACATACCCAACAAACAACGTTACTTACCTCTCCTGCACTCCAGCAGTCTTCGGGTCTCTTTGGTGACGTCCCAGACTTCATGTGGGCCAGGCCAGCGTCATTATGTGTAATGCATATGCGTAATGCATTATGCATAATGTTGGACCAGACGTCTTGTGAGCCAGGCCAGCGACGCATAATGACGCCAGCCTGGCTCACGTGACATCTGGTCCAACATTGAAGTAGTGGAGAGTGCGCCGGAGCCAGGCAGAGGTAAGTAACATTGTTTTTTATGTTTGTATCCACCCCTGGGTCTCCTATCATTATACTCGGGGATGTGTGTGCAGGGGCCACTTTGGGGCATAATAGTGTGTGCAGAGGCCACAGTGGGGCATAATACTGTGTGTGTGCAGGGGCCATGGTGGAGCATAATAGTGTGTGTGCCAGGGCCATGGTGGGACATTATACTGTGTGCAGGGGCTATGGTGGAACATTATACTGTGTGGAGGAGCCACTATGGGGCATTATACTGTTTGGAGGGGCCACTATGGGGTTATGGGAAATGTGGTTTGTTCAGGGGGGTTGGGGGTTATAGGTCATGGGGAATGCTGTTTATGTGGGGGGGGGGGGTTTATGGGGAATGCGGATTGTTCGGGGGGTGGGCCCATGTCAAATGTTTGCCTTGGGGCCCAGCCATTCCTAGTTATGCCACTGCAATGAGCTATTAGTAAATGTGAGAACAGGTCGCAATTTGTAGTATACAAGAAGAAAAATATTTTTCCACCACCAGGAGCAAAACAGTAACAATGCAGTTACATGAGAAGAATCTGCATAACTAATCATATGCTAAATAGTTACAAGTCAATTTTATGTATGAGATAGCCAAGATGATTGTTTATAAAATGATGATACTCTCACGTTCGAATGTGTAGTGGATGTTGAGATATGGAGCCTGAAAGACGAAAGTTCAAAATACAGTTGAGAATGGGAGCAGCTGCAGCTGCTTATAAATATGACAATCCCAATTATGCCTGAATATATAATTATTACTGAAATACCCTATTGGTAGATTTGACTTGGCAGTCTTAAACTGTCTAGTCTAAACTGTCTGTCAAAGTATCTAATGTCTGATAAATCTGGCATTTGTTTACACTGTCTAGTCTAATTTTACACCACTTATTTGTTTTAGAGTACTGAAAAATGCACTAAAATTTTGGCATATTTTTCAGCACACAGTATTGCAACTTAGGACACATTTATGAATACAGGCAGAAGGACATGCGTCCAACACATAGCAAATGTTCCTGAGGCCAGGACAGGTAGCAGAGGTACAGTATATACTCAAATAGAAGCAGGCATGGGTAATACACAAGAATCCAGGCAGAAGGACATGCTTCCACACAGGAATTACAGGCAGAAGAACAAGTTTCCACTCAGAAGGTCATGACACATACAAGCAAAGACAGGCTGAAGAAAGCTTGGTCTGCTTGGATAGGTGGTACACCAGCTGGTACACAGCGCTAGTGTTAACCTAATTGCGTGCTCCTCACCATTGCTGTTACTGTTTATAGCCATAGCAGTGTTCTATCACAAATTTAGAATAGTGGTAGCATAAATGCTCTTAGCTACCATAATCACAGTAGAGGGACACTAAAAAAAATCTTTTATTCTCTCTAGAGAAGATATTGTTCATATGGCTACTACAACTCAATCCTATGAATGGATTTTATCTTTTAAGGGCAATAAAATTAGAAATATGAAAGATAAAATTAAATTGCTGAAACATTTTTTTTTCATCAAAAACAAAACAAAAAATAAAACTGAAGCAACCAAAGGCTGGTGTCACATGTGACTTTATGTGGCATTTTTTGCTGCAGTTTAATACCAAAGTCAGAAAATGATCCAACAGGAAGAAGTATGAATTATTTATTAATATTTCCCTTTCCTTTTAAATCCTTCCCAACTTGAGCCATAATAGTATGGTGGATGTTGTGTCTTTAAGTATGGCTCTCTCAGAAACACTCTCTGATGTTGTGCAGCAAAAAAAAAGAAAAAAAAGAAAACAAAAAAAACCGCTTATAAACCACTATACATGGAAACACACTAAAGGTAATGGTGTCAGAATATGGGGACTAAAATGCTTTTTACATTTGTGAAAGTTTAGGATTTTTGTAAAGGTATTAAAATATATCAAACCCATAAGAAAAAGGCACAAATGCAATTTTTCTCTAATCCCATCCCATTCTGAATTTTCTCAGTACATCATATGAAATGGAAACATTATGAGATACAATTTGTCCAGCAAAAAAATAAACTCTCATATGTCTCTGTAAATGGAATACTAAAAAAGGCTTTTGGAAGGCGGTTAGTAAAAAACAAAAATGAAAAAATGAAAATTGGCTGAGGTTGGAAGGATAAATACCCTTCTGGATTTGAAAGCCCAAGGTGCTTAAGTACCCCGGGGATGCTAACTTTTGGGGTGCCTGAACTAACTGGGGATGAGATCTCACTGAATCTGGTACACCACAGTGCACTTCTCTTTCACAGCTTGTGAGCACTGCTTGGTCTTCTGCCTTGCAATAAAGAATTTTGATAGACTGGGCCGTACTACATGGCACTCTCCTCACTTAAATATTTTACTTGGATTGACGGATGCAGATTCCCTTTTGCAATCTTCCCGAGGTCTAGTGGAAGGAGTTGTGTGGTTATTCTGTTCCCTCCTTCCCTGCTCCCTTCTGTGGAGGTGGGTGCACCTTGTTGTAGGCCCCTGGTAGTACACTGGGGTGAGAATCCATGTGGAGTCCAGGAGCAAGTTGGATCTCCCTTGCTTCAGCATGGGAAGACCATAGTCCCCGACTCTTTTAGGGCCTTCTGGCTCGGAGGGTTGGGAAGGTTGGGGATAGACCACTTCCTTGTGCAATTTTTTAGTGTGGCAATTTTTTGGCACATGGGTGACAGAAGTCCTTGCCAGCTGTTGTATGTTGAGGAGACTACATGGGATTTAAAAACTCATCTCAACCAACACCATTACACGGTTTGTAAGAAGAAATGTGATCTTCCTGTTTCGAAACATTTTACCAAGGCCAAACATGGAGAGAAGTATCTGAGATTTAAGATTGTTGACTACATACCTTTACAGCAAAGGGATGGCAACCAAATAAAAATGCTCAAACTATGTGAGTTACAATGGATACATAAATTGAATATGAATAAGAGTGTCCAGCTTGCCCTAAGAACTAAAAGCTGCGGGTATTAAATCCTCCATGTAGATAGTGTATTTTGCATTATAATATTTGACTTTATGAATTTTATGGATACCTTTTGATATTTAGTTTTTCTCTTTTACAGATATGTTTTTCACGGTTCAGAATTTGAAAACTAACCCAGGTGGAATCTGGCTAAAATTTGTTTATATTTATTATAATATTTTTGGAATGGGTTATCCTGGTATGGATGTTAGTGGATTGCGGATTAGGCACCTGGTCACACTAGTTGTGGTCAGGGTACTTTTTCTCATCCCCTGCATTATGTGCGGCTCCTCTGAGATGGTGGGACTGCAGGTTCCACAGACACATGTGTTATGTTACAGTAATGTAGTGATGGCAGTGTATTGTGGCTGACTATTAATATTTTTTTATGTTTATTGGTCACTTTCCCACTTTCAAGGCCTCTTATTAACATGACCACTGTTGTAATGGCACTTTCTATCCATATTGGACATTTTTTATATATTGATCCTGAGGTCTGTGCCCTTTACCAAAATCAGCTCCATAGCACTTGAATATTACACATGTGCATTGAGACTGAGACTCTGGTGAGTATTTTCACTTCCTGACATGTGCAGTACCACTAGCAGGATGCTGAGAATATCATGCAATTGTTTAGCAATTAGACAGTTTCCCTTTGGGTGAGTTATTGAATTATAATTAACACATACCTTCCAACTTTCAAAGGACAGCAAGAGGGCAGAATGTGCGGCGCCACGTGGGAAATTTATCCCCACCCACTTCTACTGTCATTTCACCCATTCACATCCATTTCTTTTTGTGCATCCACACAGTATAAAATGCCCCTACAGTCACCATAACATGATATGACCCCAAATTATAATGTCCCCCTCCAACAACCCCCACAGTATAAAGTTCCTCTCCTGGTACACCCACAGTTTAATATCCCCCTCCAGTTACCACCAAAATTTAATGTCACCCTCCAGCTAACCCCACAATTTAATGTCCCCTTCTAGTTGCCCCAGTTTAATGTCCCCTTTCAGTTACCTACAGTTTAATGTCCCCTTCAATTGCCCCCAGTTTAATGTCCCTCTCCAGTTGCCCACAGTGTAATGTCCCCCTCCAGCTATCCCTACAGTTTTTTGTCCCTTTCCAGTTACCCCCAGTTTAATACCCCCTCCAGTTGCCTACAGTTTAATGTCCCACTCCAGCTGCCCCCACAGTTTAATGTCCCCCTCCAGTTGCCCCAAGTTTAATGTCTTGCTTCAGCTATCCCTACAGTTTAATGTCCACCTCCTGTTGCCTCCAGTTTAATGTTCACCTCCATTTGCCCCAGTTTAATGTCCTCCTCCAGATCCCTCCAGTTTAATGTCACCCTCCAGCTACCCCCACAGTTTAATGTACCCCTCTAGTTTCCCCTAGTTTAACGTCACCCTCCAGTTGCCTCCAGTTTAATTTCCTGCTCTAGCTATACCCACAGTTTAAGGTCCCCTCCAGTTGCCTCAAGTTTAATGTCCCCTACAGTTACCCCCAGTTTAATGCCCCTCTCCAGTTGCCCCCAGTTTAAAGTCCCCCTGAAGTTGCTCCACAATATTATGTCCCTCTCCTGGTACTAACCAAACATAAAAAACACAATAATACTCCCCTCTACTTGCTCCCTTGCTGCCCTGTCTGAAGTCCCTGCTCCCAGAGGCTTCAGGGAGCTGTAGGTGTGATGTGAGAAATGTCATCACATCACGCCTATTACTCCCAGAGCACACAGGGAGGAATGGTGAAGCAGGGAGTGGACATACATTGTATGCACCATTGTTGAAGCTGGGATATACCTCCTGCCGACAGGACGGTTTGGAGGTATGAATTATCATACTCCCTATGCTTGGCTTTGTATTGTTGTATTGTGGACACATGGGGAGAAATTAATGATTAGCACCTTACACATACACTGAGGTCATAATTACCGGAATTGTTTACACTGTATGGTAGAATGTAAAGAGATTTTTTTAACTTTGGATATGCACTTGACACTGTGAATGTACTTTATATAATGCATTATATTTTAATTATTATTTATTATATCTAATTAAAACTTTCCTAATGAACTGATATTTCACTATAAATGTACACCTACAGATGGGTGAATAAAGTTTTATCTTCTTAATTTTCTTCAACCTGTGTAGTCCTGCCAATTTTTGGGGATTTTACTGTAGATAGAGATAAAGATATATGGTATTGACATAATTGTAATTATCTGGCAGGAAACATGACCATGCCATTTTTTAATGCAGAGTGAACATCATATAAACAAGACAAAAAAAAAAAAAACAGAATTGTACTTTTTTAACAAGTACCTCCAAAAAACATTGATAAAAACTAATCAAAACATTATATGTACCCCAGAATGGTGCTAACTAAAAGTACAACTCGTTGCACAAAGCAGGGGTGTAGCTATAGGTTGTGCAGCAGTAGCAGGTGCTACCAGGCCCTGGGGCCGGAGGGGACTCTAAAGGTCCACCTGCCACATAAAATATACCATTATTTTAAATGGCATAAAGTAAGTAGGGACCCCATTACAGATTCTACAGGGACTTTAAACTATGCCTCGCCAACAAAGAATTGTCTGGAGTGCCCTGAAGGCCCCAACTGAAAACAGGTGCAAGACCTGCAGGCACATCCACACCACTGATAGTGTACCTGTCCCACAGTCACAACAGGTGCACAGAAATAGGGGAACATTTTCCTGCAGGTCTTCCAATGTGGTGTATCTCATAATGTGTGTGCAATTTCCCATCACAGGCCTCTATGTGGGGGAAACAGGGCAGAGACTCAGTCAGCGCATGAACTCACACAGATTCACCATTAATAACAGCAGAACAGATCTCCCAGCCAAGTGCCAGAGGTAATGCCGCTGCGCTGTGGTTCCTAAACACTTCCACTTTTCAATAATACCCCTCACATTTGATTGTGGAATATCTAGGAGATAACAAATTTTACAAACGGGCTTATTGCAAAAGTGACATCTTATTACAGTACGAAGCTGGAATTCAGTGAGTGCTTTAGAACAACCCATTCTTTCAAAAGACAGGTAAACCAGCAGTGCTAACAATAAAATTGCACTGAGATCCCAGGTTTATCCCAGGTTCATGTGGGACATGGAAAAAGTAAATATTTTTTTTTTCCAAAAGTTTAAATCGAAGAATAATAAATAATAAACAAAATAATAAAACAAGTAATAAAAAGCTCAAAAAAAACCTACCTTTACATTTAAAAAACACATGACGTAAACAAAAAAATAAACATACATGTTAGGTATTTTCATGTGCATATAAGCCCCGCTATCCAAAAATAGCATTATTTATCCCATATGGTGAATGGAGTAAAAAGAATATACTGCAATGCACAAATTACCGTATTTGATCACTTCGCTTTCCCAAAAATATGGCAATAAAAAGTGATCAAAAAGTCATGTATACCAAACAGTAGTACAAAAAAAAAGTACAACCTGTCCCGCAAATAAAGAGCCCTTGCATATCTCTGTCAACAAAACAGTAAAAAAGTTATAGGCGTCAGAATACGGTGACCCCAGGAAAATCGTTCATTTTCAAAATGTGATGTTTTATTTGTAAAAGCAGTAAAACATAATAAAACCAATATAAATATGATATCGCCATGATCATAATGACCCGCTGGACAAAGCTGCCATGTCATTCTGAATGCAGAATGAACTCTGTAAAAACAAAATGCAAAAAATTATGATAGAATTGTGGGTTGTTTAACATGGACCCAAAAAAAAAATTAACCCCTTAACGACCCAGGGCGTAATAGTACGTCCTGAGTCGCATGACGATGTATGGAGAGCGCTCAGGAGCTGAGCGCTCTCCATACACCGCAGGTGCCGGCAGTATAATACAGCCAGGACCCGCCGCTAACAGCAGCAATTGGTGCCTGCACCGATTGCAGCTGTTAACCCTTTAGATGTCGCGGTCAAACGGGACCGCGGCATCTAAATAGCGCAGCCGCCATGGGCGCCGCCATTTTCCCCCATCGCCACCCTCCAGAACGTCATCGGAGGGCGGCACTTGGTTGCCATGACAGCCGGGAGCCTATTGAAGGCTCCCAGGCCTGTCATTACATTACAGCTATTACGCGATGCCAGAGGCATCGTCTAATAGCAGTGAAGGCATATTGCTATTCACTGCGATATAGTAGTATTGCAGTGAATAGTATGATCGATCAGACTCCCTAGGTTTCAAGGTCCCTAGGGAGTCTGATCATACAAGTAAAAGTAGAAAAAAAAAAGTTTTTAAAAGTATGAAAAAATAAAAAAAAACACAAAAGTTCAAATCACCCCCCTTTCCCTAGATCAGATATAAAAGTAAATAAACAAAAGTAAGCATAAACACATTAGGTATCCCCGCGCTCCAAAATGCCCGAACTATCAAAATATTAAAATATTTATCCCATACGGTGAACGGCGTAGCGGGAAAAAAAAATCAAAATGGTCAAATAGCATTTTTTTCAACACTTTGCCTCCTATAAAAAATTGAATAAAAAGTGATCAAACCATCAGATCTTTCCCCAAATGTTATCAATAAAAATGTTCCGCATAAAAAGACGCCTTACCCAGCTCCATACATGTAAATATGAAAAAGTTACAGGTGACACAATATGGCGACGCAAAATTTTTTTTCTATTTAGCAAAGTTTTTAATTTTTTAAAAGGTATCAAAACATTACAAATACTATATAAATTTGGTATTGCCATGTTCGTACTGACCCGCAGAATACAGATAACATGTCATTTTTACCACACAGTGAATGCTGTAAAAATTAAACCCATATGAATTTGGCGCAAATGCAATTTTTCTCCAATTGCACCTCATTCTGAATTTTTTTCCAGCTTCCCAGTACATTGCACAGCATATTGAATAGTGGTACAATTTGTTTCGCAAACAATAAGCCATCATGTGACTCTGGCAATTGAAAAATGAAAAAGTTATGGCTCTTGGAATGTGGGGAGGGAAAAACGAAAATGCAAAAACAAAAACTGGCCCAGTCATTAAGGGGTTAATAAAAGCTAATTAAAACATTATATGTACCCCAAAATGGTGCCAAATGAAAGTACAACTTGTCATGCAAAGATTAAGCCCTCACTTAGCTATTTCGGCAGAAACAAAAAAGTTATGAATTTTGGAAGGCGGAGAAGGAAAATATAAAAAAATTGCTGCGAATTAATGTACAAACTACCCTGCGTAAGTAGTAAAGGATTAAGGTTACTGTGCCGACCTGAGAAGCTCCTGCAATGTCAGAGTTCTCGGTCTTATTCAATAAGCAGCTGAGGAGGCATATTTAAATTCCCTTCTTCTTAGCTAGGTAAGTACAATTTTACCTTATTTGGCTTTCATACCTGACTCTTTGTGTTACACAGCTTTATACTGATCTCTAGGAACTGACTTTTAGCTTGAGACAGGAAACTGTCTCCTTACTCTGGCTCAGATGTTTTTACTACATATTTACTATTCTGATTTATTCTTCTGATACCGATTGGCCTTGTAAGTAAATTGTGGATTCTGGTTTTGATTTGTGATAGTGGAGTTTTTATTTTTTGTATGGTTTCTGTAGTGATAACTTCAGCCCCAAATTCAGCAAAGTCCATCTGGCATTGTGGCTGGAACTGGTGAAGTCATTTGAGAGTCTGAGACTTATCTGTCTGTACTGTATAGGATTTAAAAAGCTAGCTCTACTGCTCTCTGTTATCAGCCAGATCCTGCTGTTTTCTGATATTTGATTCAGGGACTCTACCATAACAGTAGCGTTAGCTAGTAATGAGGCAGGTAGTATGTAAAAGTCACCAACATTGTGAAGACTCTAACGGCAGAAATCCAAACCTCCTCTGTCATGAATACTGTACACTGGGAACTTCATGGCATAGACTTTAATGGCAGAGCAGCTGCATGTAAGTCGTAGACCACCAAGCATAATGCCAAGTGTCAGATGGAGGGGTGTAAAGCAAGCTCTCACTGCCCTCTAGAGCAGTGGAAAAACATTCTGTGGAGTGAAAATCACTCTTCTTTATCTGGTAGTCTAATGGACAAGTCTGGGTTTGGAGAATGGCAGGAGAACATTACCTACCTAACTGCATTGTGCAAACTGTAAAGTTTGGTGGAGGAGGGATTATGATATGGGTTTGTTTTCAGGGGTTTACCTATGACAATTAGATCCAGTGAAAGAAAATCTTAATGCTTCAGCATACCAAGACATTTTGTAAAACTGTATGCTTCCAAGTATCTGGGAACAGCTTGGAGAAGACCCTTTTCTACTCCAATATGACTCCGCCCCAGTGCACAATGCTTGGTTCATATAGGCATGGTTGGGTGAGTTTGGTGTGGAAGAACTTCACTGGTCCACACATAGCCCTGATCTCAATTTCATAAAACACCTTTTTGATGAACTAGAACTGAGATTGTGAGCCAGATCCTCTCGTCCAACATCAGTATCTAAATCTGACCTCACACATTCTCTTCTAGATGAATGGGCAATACTTC
Source organism: Leptodactylus fallax (assembly GCA_947044405.1). Taxonomy (NCBI): domain Eukaryota; kingdom Metazoa; phylum Chordata; class Amphibia; order Anura; family Leptodactylidae; genus Leptodactylus; species Leptodactylus fallax. Next base: position 1,212,827 of record CAMRHE010000414.1, read on the forward strand.
TCACAGACACACTCCAAAATCTTGTAGAAAGTTTTCCCAGAACTGTTTCGGCTGAAAAGAGGAGATCAACTCCATTCTAATTGATTTAGAATGGGATTTCATAAAAGCTCATGTAGGTATAATGTGTAGGTTCCCCATTACGTTTTTCCATAATATGTCTATCTATCTATCTATCTATCTATCTATCTATCTATCTATACTGTATATATACACTACCGTTCAAAAGTTTGGGGTCACCCAGACAATTTTGTGTTTTCCATGAAAACTCACACTTTTATTTATCAAATGAGTTGCAAAATGAATAGAAAATATAGTCAAGACATTGACAAGGTTAGAAATAATGATTTTTATTTGAAATAATAATTTTCTCCTTCAAACTTTGCTTTTGTCAAAGAATGCTCCATTTGCAGCAATTACAGCATTGCAGACCTTTGGCATTCTAGCTGTTAATTTGCTGAGGTAATCTGGAGAAATTTCACCCCATGCTTCCAGAAGCCCCTCCCACAATTTGGATTGGTTTGATGGGCACTTTTTGCTTACCATACGGTCAAGCTGCTCCCACAACAGCTCAATGGGGTTGAGATCTGGTGACTGCGCTGGCCACTCCATTACAGATAGAATACTAGCTACCTGCTTCTTCCCTAAATAGTTCTTGCATAATTTGGAGGTATGCTTTGGGTCATTGTCCTGTCGTAGGATGAAATTGGCTCAAACAAGCACTCTCCACAGGGTATGGCATGGTGTTGCAAAATGGAGTGATAGCCTTCCTTATTCAAAATCCCTTTTACCTTGTATAAATCTCCCACTTTACCAGCACCAAAGCAACCCCAGACCATCACATTGCCTCCACCATGCTTGACAGATGGCATCAGGCACTCTTCCAGCATCTTTTCAGCTGTTCTGCATCTCACAAATGTTCTTCTGTGTGATCCAAACACCTCAAACTTTGATTTGTCTGTCCATAACACTTTTTTCCAGTCTTCCTCTGTCCAATGTCTGTGTTCTTTTGCCCATATTAATCTTTTCCTTTTATTAGCCAGTCTCAGATATGGCTTTTTCTTGGCCACTCTGCCCTGAAGGCCAAAATCCCTGAGTCCCCTCTTCACTGTAGACGTTGACAATGGCGTTTTGCGGGTACTATTTAATGAAGCTGCCAGTTGAGGACCTGTGAGGCATCGATTTCTCAAACTAGAGACTCTAATGTACTTGTCTTGTTGCTCAGTTGTGCAGCGGGGCCTCCCACTTCTCTTTCTACTCTGGTTAGAGCCTATTTGTGCTGTCCTCTGAAGGGAGTAGTACACACCGTTGTAGGAAATCTTCAGTTTCTTGGCAATCTCTCGCATGGAATAGCCTTCATTTCTAAGAACAAGAATAGACTGTTGAGTTTCCCATGAAAGTTCTCTTTTTCTGGCCATTTTGAGAGTTTAATTGAACCAACAAATGTAATGCTCCAGATTCTCAACTATCTCAAAGGAAGGTCAGTTTTATAGCTTCTCTAACCAGCAAAACTGTTTTCAACTGTGCTAACATACTTGCACAAGGGTTTTCAAGGGTTTTCTAAACATCCATTAGACTTCTTACACAGTTAGCAAACACAATGTACCATTAGAACACTGGAGTGATGGTTGCTGGAAATGGGCCTCTATACACCTATGTAGATATTGCATTAAAAACCAGACTTTTGCAGCTAGAATAGTCATTTACCACATTAACAATGTATAGAGTGTATTTCTGATTCATTGAAAAAAACTGTGCTTTTCTTTCAAAAATAAGGAAATTTCTAAGTGACCCTAAACATTTGAACGGTAGTGTATATATATACACAAACAAAGCTTTAACTTGTAGCTCCTGGGTCCCTCAGTCTCCAGGACTTGGCAGTGATTGCTAACTTTGCATCCCCTATACCTACACCTGTTTGCAGATGAAGTTAAAATTCATTGAAACTGTGTTTAAAGCATTATGCTTATTTGGTACTGTACATCTGTAATATAATATATATATATATATTATATATATCATGATATACTAATGTGTGACAATATTTAAAAAATGCAAAAATATACTATAAACAGCAATGAAGTCCCTGACAGCATAGGGCATTTAAATGTCTATGTGTGACATGAAAGGATTACAATGCTTAAATGATATAGGGCCTATACTTTTACACATTAATGGAATTATCAAGATTAGTAAAACAGTATGCCAGTACAGAGGCATTGCAAATCAATCCCATTCATGAAAATGGGATACAACCATAAGTGCTGCTTTTGGATGAAAGTGGCCATGAGTTTATCGTTATGTGCAACTCCTTTAAGTTTTAAGGAATTAATTATTTTTCATAGGGATAGAGAGATATTGTTTAAAAGTTTGGAATCAATTAAAGTCTACTCTATTGTTATAACTTGGCTAATTTGTATAACTATATATATATATTGTATAAATCAACAATTGAAATAAATTATAAACACGTAGAATAACCTTTTATCTTTTTACTGATTTAATAGTTGTAAGGAAGAAAGTAGAAACTTCTATTTTGCCAAAAATATTATATCATTAAAATGAACTGATTTAGTAAAACTACCAAGTACTGTAGAAATTCTAGTGCCTAGAGAGTTAATGTTGTCTCAGTCAAGAACTACTTAATGTTGAAGTGCATCACACATTACTGGAAGGATGTTGTGGTGTAAGAGGTATCCAACAATAGCTCTAATAATGTTTATCAGTACCTGGGTTTAATGGATGATAATGCATTTGGTATGCCATGCAGAGATAAATTTACAGCATTAACAGGTTCATATGGCTTAGCAATAGCTTTCTGCTTCACATGGTTTTCTTCAGAAAGCTAAATAACAACTGGATATTGGGCTACTGACAATAAAAGAAGAATAATTTCAGTTATAACTATTCTCACATATCTGTTAATTTTTGCAATAGTATACAAAATTTAACAAAGACTTAAAAATAATGTAGGTTTTAAAGAGTAAATTTTGTTTCAAATATTTTTGTAAAAGATTAGTTCACATAAATATGATAAGAAGCGTTATATCTTATTAGAGTAAAGTGCTTCTATCTTCTGTTACCACCTCTTCTGTCTTGTAAACTGCTCCTTTCAGTGATAGATCCATCTACACTGAAGACAAACTGCAGTTCATAGAAGTCTATGGAGGGGAGAGGAGGAAGAGGAAGGAGTGGGTAAGTGAGAAACAGGCTTCCTGGAGCAGATTACAGGAAGATATCTCTCACCACAACTTTATTCCCATCTATGCTTCCCAATCCTGCTAAGACCTGCTGAAAAACTTTTATAAAAAGTGTTATAAAGTAAAAAGAAATATTTCCTAGAGCAGTCTGCTTCTCTACGCTTGTTTCTCATTCACTGGGCTCCTTTTTCTCCTCCCCATCCCCTGTGCAGTTTAGCAGGCAGGAGAGGAGCTGATAACAGGAGATATGAGCACTTTCCCCTGATAAGATATAATACAAAATTTCTTACATTCGCCTGAAATATTAATTTACAAAAAAGTTACTTTTTTTAAAAAGTAGGAGTTAAGTGAATTTATAAAATGCCCCAAAAGAAATAGAGAGGAATTGAAGGAATTGAACAAACAACAAAAAGGGCCAATACAACAATGTGGATTATGCATCAATACAATAATAATACAAAGAATCATGCCCACAAATACATAAAATGATTTAATATTTATTCTGTATATCAACAAACAAAAGCATATAATAGAAATGAATGGGGGAAACACAAAATGGAAAAATACCACAAGGCACAAAGACCAGGTAAGGAGTAAAGGGCAGGAATATGAAAATAAATACATAATTGGAGAGACATCACAGACTATAAATGTACTAAAACACTAATGCTAATTTAAAATCCATAGTATAAATATCAAGCAAAGTGCTAAAAGGTAAACAGTATCTTATATAAGGTGCTGAATGCTGTTAAACAAGAACTAAGAGTCAATCCAAAAAGGTAGTAACAATAAAAACCCAATACTGATTCACCTGGCCAAACAGTGAACTCCGACGAGTGATTTGTTGCAAGTCTTCATCTGTGTAAGGTATAAGGTATAAGGTGTATAGGGTATAAGGTGTAAGGTATAGTCTGACTAGCCCAATTAAATCCCCGATAGTAGCCAACCATAACCTTAAAAGACCCTGATGTCACAAATAACATACCTGAAGATATACTCACAGGGTAAATAGAACTCACGCCATAACACAGAAATAAAAAGTTCAATGGCGGCAGGTGGGAGTGTCCACAGTGACAGAGAATTCAGGAAGTCGACCTCTGTGGCTGGAAGCAGCATAGCAGCATAGCACATGTGCAAGAACCTACTCACAAAGATCGCAAAACAATGTGATATACCATGCAAACTGTGCATGCCAGAGTACTATGCAAACAGGATCGCATCATTATAAAGTATGTCAGAGTCTTTTCGCATTCGCAGTAATGGGCACCTCACAATCTCAGTTTTGCTCAAGTGATGGGTGAGTTTGATGTTCTTGTTGTTATGATTGAGAGACTCAAGAAATATCTAATGATCAGTATCCAAGCCCTGCCAAATAAAGGTCACATCATCTATGTAACGTCCCCACAAGTGTACATTTTCACTCAGTGGATCTTTGCTTCAGCCCAGGAACAAGTTAGCATATGCAGGGTTCCTTGGAGCTGTAGGAAAAAGCAGTCCCCAGACATAAAAAAGTTGTGCCTTAACACAAGCTCCAACAATTTTAGCAAGAACTCACCAAGAGCTCTTCCAATATCCGACATGAGAATAAATCCTCGTACAGCTTCCAACCCATGTGTGTACCCGATCGAAGTGTACAACACATGTCACGATGGTCATATCGATCTCCAGATGGATGCCGTCAATTTTTCAAAGTATATCAGTAATGTCTTGCCACCCTCCAGTCCACCTTAAACTGTGCTGCTTGCTTAATACACCTCTCCCCCCGTCCTTCATCGGCCATCCCCCTCTGCCAATCCCTCCACTGGCTACCCATCGCCCAGCGAATAGAGTTCAAACTACTAACGCTGACATACAAAGCCATCCACAATCTCTTCCCTCCCCTCCATCTCTGACCTAATCTCCCGCTACCTGCCCGCACGTAACCTCCGATCCTTCAAAGACCTCCTACTCCGCTCTGCTCTCATCCACTCCTCACACAATCGTCTCCAAGACTTCTCCCGGGAATCCCCCATACTCTGGAACTCACTACCAAGACACATAAGACTGACCCCCACAGTCACAAGCTTCAAGAAGGCCCTGAAGACTCACCTATTCAGGAAGGCCTACAACCTCCAATAACACTACTGTCACCACACCACCATCTGTACAGCCTCTCCCCTCACCTTCTGTCTCTATCCCTCTTCCCTCATAGATTGTAAGCCCTTGCGGGCAGGACCCTCTATCCCACTATGCCAGTTGGTCACTGTTTGTATTATCTGTTTTGTATATCTGGTGTACTGTATGTAAATCCGCAAATGTAAAGCACCATGGAATTAATGATGCTATATAATAGTAATAATAATAATAATAATAATAATAGTCCTTTAATAGTCCCACAATGGGGAAATTCAGTGTGTTACAGCAGCAAAGATAAGCAGATTCAAATACAAATACAACATGTACAGGAATGTTCCAAGGTGAGAGGCATTACATTGATAATAGACAGACAGATAGGATGTAGCAGAGGAGGGGGGGGGGGGAATTTAACAGGCAGAAAGATATTTCAGTTCTCTGTGTGTATTGATCTCCGCTTAGGTCGGTGTTGGTTGTACAGCCTAACCGCGGTGGGGAGGAAAGACTTCCGATAGCGCTCCTTCTCACACTTAGGGTGGAGCAGTTGGTCACTGACAGTACTGCCCAGCGTGATCACAGTCTCATGCATGGGATGGGACTTCTTCTTCTGCATGGAGCTCACCACGGACAGTATCCTTTTGTCACCCACCACCTGCACTTGGTCCAGAGGGCTCCCTAGGACAGAGCTGGCCCTTCTAATCAGCTTGTCAAGTTTATTTCTGTCCCTGGTTGATATACTGCTCCCCCAGCAGGCCACTCCAAAGAAGATGGCTGATGCCACTACCGAGTTGAAGAAAGTCCTAAGAAGTGCCCCCCGGATTCCAAAGGCTCTCAGCTTCCTAAGCAGGTAGAGCCTGCTGTGGCCCTTCCTGTACAGGGCCTCCATATAATCTGCCCAGTCCAGCTTATTATTAAGGAGCAAACCCAGGTACTTATAGGTGTTCACAATCTCGATGCCCATCCCCAGAATGTCCACTGGTTTAGGAGGGCGTCTGCCTTTACGTAAGTCCACCACCATCTCCTTGGTCTTCCCCGCGTTGATCTTCAGGTGGTTTCGCTGGCACCAGTCCACAAAATCCCGGTTCAGTTCTCTGTACTCCCTGTCATCATCGTCTGTGATGAGACCTACTATTGCAGAGTCGTCAGAATACTTCTGTAGGTAGCAGCTAGATGAGTTGCACCTAAAATCTGCAGTGTACAGTGTGAAGAGGAAAGGGGAGAGAACCGTGCCCTGAGGTGCCCCCGTATTACAGATCACAGTATCTGACACACAGTCTTGTGCTCTCACGTATTGAGGTCGATTTGTGAGGTAGTCTAGGATCCAGTTGGAGAGGTGGTGGTCCACTCCAGCAAGGCCCAGCTTGTCCCTAAGTAACCTGGGCTGTATGGTGTTAAAAGCACTGGAGAAATCAAAGAACATTATTCTCACCGTGTTCCCTGGTTTCTCCAGGTGAGACAGAGCCCCTGTGCAGAAGGTGGATGATAGCATCATCTACCCCAATGCCCGGCCAATAAGCAAACTGGAGAGGGTCCATAGCGGGGCTCACTAGAGGGCAGAGATGTGTGAGAACCAATCTCTCTAAGATCTTCATCAGGTGGGATGTCAGTGCTACAGGAAATAAATAAACAAATAAATAAACAATAATAATAATGTCCTTTATATAAGATGGAAATCAATAAATTTACAAATGGATTCGCACAGACCATCCGTTCCCGAGACAATAGGATGACCAGAGGGGCAAGTGGCACTCTTGTGGATCTTTGGGAGCATGCAGAACGTGGGAACCATTGGTGATTCCGGAAGTAGATATGTAACCTGTTGTTGCTGCATAATTCCTCTCTCAACAGCATCCTGTAACAAGAGAGACAATTCAGCAGCAAATTTCTGTGAGGGATTAAACGTAAGCTTCTTATTTTATGTATTTGTGGATATGATTTTTTTGTATTATTACCAAGAAATATAAAGTAACAACCAGAGATGGGCAAACTTCTAAACATTTGCTTTGGGTTTGAGTTACGTCCCAAGATCTGTTTTGGGTCTAATAAATTTGTTACAAATCAAAGTTTAAAGGGAGTGTGTCAGAAGTGAATTAATTCATAAAACTTATTACAGCAGACGCAGTAGTGATATTTCCAAATACGCCTGTTATTCAGCTTTGGAGCCTATTTTTATGTAAATTTATTGTCTTGTAGGCAAGTTTCAGTCTAAGTTCTAGATTCCTGGGCAAAGCATTTTCCACCATTTGCATAATAATAAAATAGCAATTTACATAAAAATGGAGCTCCAAGGCTGAATAATAGAAATATATTTGGAAACTATAGAATCACCTCTACAAGGTACCGTGATTAGGTTTATAATAAATTTACTGCTAACAGACTCCCTTTAAATGGGCTTTAAACAGCTAGATACAGAAAGACTAGATTGAAACAAAGAGTAACAGCTGTTTGTGTGTATTTTTTATGAAAAAAACCTCTTTTGCAAAAAAATGCTTAACACATTGAGATTCTGCACTCAAAGGGTGACCTGGCCAGTAAAACTAATGTAAGACACTTAGTGGACAGTCACAGACTAGAGTGGAACAATGATGGCAAGATTGACACCGTATTAAAATAATATATTGTAAAAAATGATTAGCAAAATTAAATGTGGCTCTCAAATCGGAACTGTATAGTCAAACTAATGTATGACACTCAGTGGACTGTCACAGACTACAGTGGAACACTCATGGCTACTATCATTCTGTAGTACTACAGCAATGTTGGTATTTTTTTTTACTATCAGAGTGCTGGCACTTTTAGCTGCAGTGACTTTGTTCTAATCCCCCTGCTGCTATCTCACAAAATTCCTCTTCTCTCTCTGTGCATTCTTATATGCTAGTGTAACATCATTGCTTTGACCTCTCCAACCACACCACTCATTATTGGTTCATAAACTCATAGGTCAGGTGATGATGCTCTATGCTCTTCTACCTCATGCTACAAATGGCGGCAGCCATTTTACAGGTTTATCTGAGATGAATTGCAGAAGTTTCTATTTCATTAGAAACCTGAAAGTTTGGAAAATTTGGGTTGAATTGAGGTCTTTTCAGCCAAAATTCACTTATCTTTAGTAACAACAGGGTTCCAGTGTTGGGAGTCATAATGTTTAGATCAGATAAGAGAGGTGAAAGATCAAGTCAGTACTATTTCTACCTCTTGGGGAAACTGATTTTTTTTCTTCCAGGGCAAACATGCACACACCAGATGCTTTTAAACTGACCTCTTTACTGAATAGTTCTTATGTCTCAAGCACACTTGGTTCTTTTCACATTCAGAAAGGATCCAGCTTTTAAACATTTATAAAAAAAAAGGCTCTGGTTGCAGGTACAGTGGTGCTTTAACCAGTTCTGGACTGCCCATAGACTATATATCTCTCTTTACTTCTCTATACCTCTCTTATACCTCTCTTTCTTATTCTGCAAGGATCACCCCGATGACGCAATAACAAATAAAAATTACCATAAAGAAGAGGGAAAACTATTTTAGGCTAAGGCCCCACGTAGTGAGCCACAGCCAGGACACGTTGCGGAAACACATTGCGTTTTTTTCCGCATCACTTTTCAAAGAAAGTCCACAGAGCTTTCCTCCGCAGACTTTCTGTCCCTATTATACCTATATGGAAAATGCCAGCGTTTCCGTAGGTATAATTGACATGCAACAATTTGCAAAAATGCAACGGTTTTTGAAATTGCAGGATTTCCTCTGTGGATATTTTTCTGCAATGTGTGAATGGGATTAGCCAGAATCCCATCCACTTTGCAGTTACTGTAAATCGTTGCGGTTTTTGCCCTGGTGTTTCTGCTGCGGCCAATACGCTGCATTTTTGCAGCATGGGGCCCCGGCCTAAATACTGGTCAGTTTTGTGATGTTATAGTTTGTTTTATCTTAAATTTTACCTTTTTTGCTGAATTTAGTAATTTTTGACTGAATTGTAAGTTTACTATGCAGTTATTAGTAAATGTTAGATTATCAAAATTTTTAGGTTTTATTAAAACCCAGATTAAAACATATATTAAAACTTATATTTCAAAGTGGGTATAGTTGTTAAATGGGTTTAAAATGTAGTTAAGAAAAATTGCTTCTGACAAATTGAAATCGCTGCATTTTCGCAACGTGGGGCCCTGGTCTTACAAAGTTTTTTAGTAGCACTTTGTACTATAAAAAAAAAAAGAAAAAACTGAAATGTGAAAAACAGATGTTTTCTCTCCTTTTTGTTAATATTTTCTCGGATATAAAAAGAAAAAGAAAAAATTATAATAAACTAGCAGAAGGACCCGACGTCACACGGGTACATTTCAGTTTTTGTTTGTGTAGTGGCCCCATAAGAATTGCCCAGTTTTGCACTTGTCATCCAGTATGGCAGTCCAGTATAGGTATATCACAAGGCATTATGGGAAAAGGAGCTGGGAAGCTCATTTGCCCTCTGTTGGACGTAATAGATCATTAATTTGCTTTTGACTCATTGAATCTTGAGACAGCAAATGGGATTTTAGCCAAGCCAATTTCACTTATCTGCATACAGCGCCATTTCGGGATTTTTGTCCCTCATCAGTGCAGAGCAAAGTGAATTGGCTGGCTTTGTGGGAGGCAATGAGTGGCTCAGGGAAGGGACTATCTCTCCTTGAGGAGAGCACCAGTGAAGGTGTGTAGAGTTTTGAATTGCCTTTTGCCTTCTACTAAGCATCTACATATCACAAGGCATTATGGGAAAAGGAGCTGGGAAGCTCATGCGCCCTCTGTTGGATGTATAGGTATAGTCTATTTATGGCTGTGTTGCTATGGAAACCTGGTAAATGAAATGTGAACTTATATTGGTTGATGCACTCATATGACTGAATATTTAAGGACCTGCAAACTGCTATTGACTCATACAGGTCATAAATAGCTTGTTTGCTATGGAAACCTGGTGTAAAGCTGTGTGTATGTCAAGACTGAAGAACCTGCAATTTTCCATTGGTCTATTGACGTCATGTGATCATGTGTATCTCAGTTTGCATATCAGTGAAAGACCTGCGATCGGTTGTTATGGAAAACCTGGAGTAAAGCTGTGTGTATGTGACCTTGTGTAACAGTGTCATCCACAGTGCCCTTCTCCTTTAAAGTTGACCCACAGCAGTGAAGAAAAATGGCTGGATTGTTATGGAAACATGGAGTGCAGCTGTGTGCATGTGGCTGACAATGCCTTGTCAGATTGGAGGCGGGCTTGGGTCTGCTGAGAGTTTTCATTAGCTTGAGCAGCAGCCAAGAATTTAGCTGCAGGGGGCATGAGTAGTTTAAAAATGTTTCAATTTATAAGAATGCTGAAATCCAGTATGGCAGTCCAGTCAGTGGCGTAAATACTGGGGTAGCAGTGGTAGCGGCTGCCACAGGGCCGTGGACATTACGGTTCCCGGCGGGCCCCTGATGTTTTTTTTTTTTTAATAGGCCGTTATCTGTTGGTATAACACCAGCAGGTAAGGGACCCTATTTACTTACCTATCCCCGCTCCTGCTCACGGCGCCTGCGCTTCACCTTCTGCAGAGGCGGCTGTGAGCAGGAGCGGGGAGCCGTAAGTAAGGCCTATGGGCTGTGAACCACACAAACACTGCTATCATTATACTCTGGGGTCTTTCCAGACTCCAGAGTATAATGATCGGAGGCCCCGAGGAGTTAAGGGAACATAAAAAACACTGTTACTTACCTTTCCTGCGCTCCAGCAGGCTTCGGGCCTTCTTAGTGACGTTCCAGATGTCGGTGGGCCAACGTCATTATGCTTTGCAATGCATGCCTGGCTCACGCGATATCTGGTCCAAAATTGAAGAGGTAGCGGGAAGTGCCTATAATATTATATGAAGGGGCCACTATGGGGCATAATACTGTGCAGGGTCCACTATGGGGCAGAATACGGTGTGCAGGGACCACTATGGGGCATAATAGTGTGTGCAGGGGAACTATGGGGCATAATAGTGTGTGTAGGAATGACAGTTTGTGCGGGGGGGGGGGGGGTTACCGGGGGGAGTCCCATGTCAAATGTTCGCCTTGGGGCCCAGACATTCCTAGTTATGCCACTGAGTCCAGTATAGGTACAGTCTATTTATGGCTGTGTTGCTATGGAAACCTGGTAAATTAAATGTGAACTTATATTGGCTGATACACATGATATGACTGAATATTTAAGGACCTGTGAACTGCTATTGACTAATACAGGTCATAAATAGCTTGGTTGCTGTGGAAACCTGTGTGCCTGAGGAGACTAAGTACCTGCGAGCTCTTATTGGCTGATAAGTGACATGTGACCGTGTGTATGGCAGTTGGAATATGAGTGAAAGACTTGCAGGTTTGTATTAGCTAATGCTGGTCATTTTTTGGGAATACTGTACCTCAGGAACGGTACATCCAAGAGAGCTAAGACCCTGTCTAAAATATTACCGGACAAATTTGGTGAGGATCGGTCCAGTCGTTTGGTCGCGCATAAAGAACAGACAGAAACTCATTTTTATATATATATAAGAGAAAAGCCCTAAATGTCACCGAAAAAAAAAGACACAAAAATTACTGCATATAAGAAAAAACCCGAAACTGTGTCTGGTCCTGAACCAGGGAAATTGGCCTGGTAGATTCATGAACATGACTACTGTACGTCTTGTTCTTGGCGTGATCTTTGTTGGTTGACCACTCCTGAGGTGAGTAATAATGGTCTTTGATGTCTTTCATCTGTACACAATCTGTTTGACTGTGGTTTGAAGTCTAAACTCTTTAGAAATGATCTTATAACCTTTTCCAGCCTGACAAACAAACAAAATCCCTTCAGAGGCACTCAGAAATCTCCTTTGTTGATCTTATGGTACATAAACGTATTGAGAAGATCAGACTTTGATAGATCCATATTCTTTAAATAAAACAGGACGACAACTCTCATTGAATTGTCATCTCATGGATTGAAAAATAGTCTAATTTCACCTTCAAATTTCTTGCTAATCCTAATGGTTCATATACTTTTGCCACTTACAGATATGTGATATTGAATCATTTTCTTCTATAAATAAATGACCAAGTCTAATTAACTGATTTTCTTGATTTGATTGCTTATATCTACTTTTTGGACCTGTGTGAAAATCTGGTGTAGTTTTAGGTCAAATTTATGAAAAATATTGAAAATTCAGAAGGGCTCACAACCTTTCAAGCACCACTGTACATCAAGGAATGTAGCAGCACAGACAAATCATTACATATCAAATGGGTGCAAATTTCTGACTTTTGACCACTCTTCTATTTAATACCAGGTGCACAAGAGGAAGTAACACTACATTTAATTTGGAGTGATGTTTTCTCGTTTGTGTACCTGGTACTATACCTGGCTGTATACTTAGGGCTCCCTCTGCATAGTTACTCCCTTAACAGTCCTCAAAAAGCAGCGTCTAAAAACCTGTACCTCTTTATCCTACTCACATCCATTCACATTTCTGACCGCACACAATACCAGCTCAGGGAAGGACAAGTAGTTATGTTCCCAGCCACTAATATCTATTCTGACACCACAAATGTATGAACCTATGTTGCATTCCCATTTTTAAGCACCGGTGTTCACATCCATACAGTACATGTATGGCAGATGAAGGAAAGGGATTAAAGTATTAATATTCCTAATGGTCCATGGGATAGTGACAAGTTTACATATCTGTTAGCCAGCAGTATATTTATGTTCAGTAATTCTTGGTAATACTCCCTGGGATTGATCTGTCAATTCTGACCAGAAAATCACGGCTAAAATATGGCAAAACATTTTGGTGGCATAGTGGCGATTGGTGCTATCCAAGGTATATTTGGAAATTAGGAAAGAAGGGCCACAGGTCTTCTAAAGGAGACATTTCCCATATCATACGAGGACATTATTTTCCCAAAAGGATACTAGTTACCACTGTGAAATCTCCCCTGAAAAACCATGCCTTTGCATAAAGGATGCCTGATTCTTTGGATTACTGATTTTAGAATTTACCACCTCTTTATATCCTAATGCAGGGTAAGCAAACTTTTTTGTACGCTGTACCGTTTTAAATAAAAAAAATCAAAGTTGAGGTAGAGTGCTAGGCAATAATTGTAAGGCTGATAACCCCTATACTAAAGTCATATACCACTAAACATAACACAGAAGTGCTGCTACAAGTTGCTTCTGGGCGCATGTGTTTACACACCCGGAAATTTACCATTAGAAGCAATGAAAGTACCCGTGCAGCCCTCACTGCACCCTTAGGGGCTTTTCACACTTAGGGGCTGTTCACACTACCATTGGTGCCCATCAGTATTGTCTGTTTCTATTGTCTGTTACAAGATTTGTCGCTGAACTGACAAAAATCTGTTAAAATTTCCATTCATTTCAATGGAATTTTATCTTGTGTCCATGAGTGAACATTAGTGTCCGTTATACACAGTGTCGGACTGGGATGTCTAGGACCCACCAGTGGAATTGCTTCTAGGGGCCCACCATCAGGACCCCTGCAGATCAGCGGTACCAAGACAGGGCGGCTAAAGGTAATAACATGTCGGGAGCCATGCTGCTTAGGGTGGGTTCACACCTGCCCTTCAGTCCGTCCGTTGCCAATCCGAGTGAAAATCTCGGCGAACGGGATTGGCATCGGATACATACCGGTCAGCGACGCATTGGTTAAAAACCCATTCATTTGAATGCGTTTTTAAAGCAATGCGAGGGTGTCCGATTGCACCCTCTGCGCTGCGAATCCTTTTTTTTCGTCGGAAACAAAGTCGGACAGGCAGGACTTTGTGTCCGACGAAAAAAAACGGCTTCGCAGCGCAGAGGGTGCAATCGGACACCCTTGCATTGCTTTAAAAACCCATTCAAATGAATGGGTTTTTAACCAATGCGTCGCTGACCAGTCTGTATCCGATGCCAATCCCGTTCGCCGAGATTTTCACTCGGATTGGCAACGGACGGACTGAAGCGCATGTGTGAACCCACCCTTACCTGCCATAATATGTGCACCACTGCACTACCTAAACCTACTGCTACGCCCTGTATGGCAAGTGAACAGCGTGGCTCCTAGAATTGTTACCATTACCTGTAGATCATCATTACTTTGCAGATGTAATATTGCTGGCCTATCCTAAGCACTGGCCATCAATATTAGAAAGATAGATAAATACTTTGAAGAGGATGTCCAGGAATTGGTGCAACCCAAGTCCTGGGCGGGAGGTGTAAAATAAAAAATAAATAAAATAGCATACTCACCTGTCCCCGCCACTCCGTTGTCCGCTGCCAGTGTCCATTCAGTTTCGTGCCGGAGCCTTCCTGCTGGGAGTCCTGCACCTCATGGAACTGCTAAGACCAACTAGGTACAGGATTTCCAGAAATGAGGCGCCACCATGAGACCGAACAGACACAGGCAGGGGACAATGGGTTGCTTTTTTTAATTTTTTTTTTATTTTTACACCTCCCTGGCGGCTGCCACAGTGGTTGCTCCAGTTAATAGACGACGTCTTTTAAGGGTTTATCTGGACCAAATTATTTTATGGCCACTTCACTGGTCCCCCCATACAGTGGCTTCTTCACTGGTCCCCCATACTGTATGGGGAACAGTGATGGGGCCATTATATTGTGTGGGAGAAGTGATGGGGGTTAACATCCTGTGTGATGCATATTAAAGAGATTGTCCAGGATTAATCTTTTTTATGGCATATGGATAGGCCATAAATACCTGATCGGTAGGGGGCTGACACATGGCACCATCAGCTGTACAGCTTCACTTCCGGCACCCATTCTGTACACAACACAGGGCCGGAAGCAGAAAGCTCCATCCGCTGTATAGTTTCCCTGTGCCATCACTGCAGCTTAGCTCCCACTGACTTCAATAAGTGCTGAGATGCAGTGAAGGTGGCTGGCTAATACACAGTGGACATAGCTTTCTGTTTCTGGCCCCATATTGTGTACAGGACGGGCGCCAGAAGTGGCTCCGTACAGATGATCGGTCCGGGGTCGGCCCCCAACATATCAGGTATCTATGGCCTATTCTGAGGGTAAACCATAACAAATTATGCCAGGACAACCCCTTTAATATAACCCCCTAATGCGCCATATTTTAAAGAGCTTGCCCAGTATAATTTTTTTTTTTTTTTTTTTATAATTAGTCTGGGGGAGGTGAAGCCCTCCCCAAAAAAACCAAAAACATACTAAACATACTCACCTATCCCCGGTCCTCTGGTGTCAGCAGGTCACAGCATGGTCCGGTCACGTGCAGGGGGTACTTGTGCTGGAAGAAAGCAGAGCTGCAGGCTAAACCACGCTGGGAGACACTGGGGACAGGAGAGAAAGTTTTTTGTTTTTTTTTCACCTGTGTAATTAAAAAAAAAAAAAAAAAAGTTATCCTGCACAACCCCTTTAATGTCCCCCAGGCTATTGGCCTCCATTAGTTATCATTCTAGTGGGCCTGGTGCAAACTTTTGTCCGGGGCCCCCTACTCCCCTCCCTAGAAAGAATTCTTTGCATTGGCAAAATGAGGACTAACTATAGTCGGGGCTCGGGGCCCACCGGGGCATTCACCGGTTCCCCGGTGTGGGCTAGTCTGACCCTGGTTATACACCCAATCTGTCACATGTCGTTTTTTTTCGCGGACAAAAAAATCCTACATGCAGGACTTTTGTGTCCGTTAAAAAAAAAACAGTTTCATGACGGACATCAAGTGTCCATTATTTTTTAACATTAAAGACTCTGGGTAACGGACAGTAATGGACGGGTGTCCATTATACTGTATGTTATTACTGTCTGTTTTTTTCTGCGCCTGCACTTTAACATCAGTTATTGTCCGTTAATGTTTGTTATGATAGGTGATAAACTTTTTTTATGTGAGGCACACAGAAGTTAATGTGAGGTACATGATGGGGTTAATTGCTATTAATGTGAGGAACACGGAGTTACTAAAACTAAATAACCCCATGTGCCTGACAGCAACACTACTAGCAACTCCAGCATGTTTTTTTTTTTCTTTTAATTTCACTACCTTATTGAGTTCTCTGCACAGTGAAATCAAAGTATGCTGAAGGGTGCTTTGGTGCTCCCAATTGCACTTTTGCAGACATCTTAGGGATGCACAGGACGGGAACTCATCACTATCGCGGTCCTTGTCTTTTACAGTGATGAGTTAATAATGAGGCTCCGCCTCCTGTGCTTTTCTCTCTCTTCTCCTTGGTGGGCGGAGAAGGTGTTAAAAGAGGAGGGAGCCCTCCTCAGTCCTTTACACTGTTGTAGCAGAGGCTCTTAAAAGGACGCTCCCTCTTCAGTTAATAATTGTGGATCCTGGGCCTGCAGTCAGGGCCGATTCTGGCTTTTCTGCTGCCTGAGGCGGAAATTGATATGGGGCCCCCCCCTCCAAAGTTAGAAACTCTAGGGGAGGTGGGGGGCCCTGGGCAGGTGTAACATAAAAAAAATACTCACCTGACCCCAGCACTCAGTGTCTGCCTCCAAAGCCCATTTGGTCATGCACCATGTCTTGGTCCGCAGATGCCCTGTGCCCCATGTGACATCAGAGCGTTAGTAACAGATGAGTATGTTTTCGGGTTTTTTTATGTTAATCCTGCCCCCTCAGACTTTATCCAATTTCTGGAAAACCCTTTACACACAGTATAATGTCTCATAGTGGACTCCATACAGAATAATGTCCCATAGTAACCCCTCCTCACAGTATAATGATCCACAATGGTCCTTTTATACAGTACAGTGTCCTATAGTGGTCCCCAGAGTACAATAAGCGAAAGCCCAGGAGAGGTGATCAAACATAAAAAATAATGTTATTCACCTTCCCTGGACTCCGGTGCGGCTCCCTGTTCTCTTCAGCACTCCTGCCTGATGGGTCAGAGGGTGGAAACACTACAGAATAATCATCATAGCTTGTAATAATGCTGCTAAGCATAGCCACAAAATGAAACTGCAAGCTCTGAACTAAGCTTTTTCTTTGATAGAGGATCAGGAAAATCAAAGCACAAGAATGTCCCAATCAAGGGCTTACCAGAATCTATCCTTCACAATGCACTTCCCTCAACAATGCAATAGCTTGGCAGATCTCTTATGTTCAGACAGAGTGAAGCAGATCATCATAGACCTTATAGCAGAAGCATCATCAGAACACCAGACAATAAACTACAAGCCTGGGAGCTTTTGGAGAGTCAACTGTTGGCAATCTCATACTGGCTATCGGTCACTGTTCAAAACAAGGGTTTCCCACCTCTACTGAAAATAGACCACTGGAAGAGAGTTGGCAAACTGAAATCTCCTAAACAGAGTAGAACCCCTTCTTTATCCTTAATCATGACACCCTACCTGCAGACCAGTTCTACAGCATTGACAATAAGTTAGATTCTTACCGTTGAAATGTCTTTAATGGGATTTGTAAACTATACTCTGATATCACTCGCTATCTCCTAACTCCTAGACTATCTCAGCATTATCACCCCTATTACAAATGTTATGCATAAGTGCATCATGTTTAGTATTTACTTCTTTCTTTACCTGTCTTAGAGGCGTTTAGACCTCCCTTGCATAAACCATACCTATATATGGAGCTTGTTATACCTGATCAGGTCACTGTACTATTGCTATCTCCCTTAAAGGGAGTCTATCATTGGCAAAATCAATTTTAAGCTAAGCAGAGATTCAGATAGCCTTTATAAATGCTATTCCAGCCATACCTTTACTTTCTAGATCCTCAAAGTTTTTTTTTTTTGCAAAAATACCGTTATTAGCAATAAGCAAATGAGCTGCACAGAGCACAGGGGGCGTTATCCCTGTGCTCCGAGTACAGCCGCATCATCAGATTTGAAAGCCTCCGTCTCCTGAAATAAACGGCCCCTTCTTGAAAAATCCTTCCTCCTGGTGCTCTTCTAAGCTGCATCAATAGCAGCTTGTGACGTTGGCTGTACCCTTGGATACTTCAGGTCGCGGCCAATCGAACAGCGCATGCTCATTGCACCATCTTGAATATCATTGCACGTAAATGTACAGCACATGCATGAGATTTGCATCACGCCAACATCACAAACTGCTATTGATTCAACATAAGCAAAAAGTCTACCCATATAACCAGATGACAAGTACTAAAGGAGGGGCTATTATAGATGAATCATTATGCCATCTACAGCCATCTAGTTAATAGTGGCCACACAAGTATTGCCCTGCCTCAGGTAAGTACCTAAACAGTCCCTCCCATACTATGTAGTAGTTCAAATGATAGGGACTTGAGGAAGGGAAAAGCATGGGAAAAGGGGGCTGGGGACAAATGCGAGAAACCCTGTTACAGTCCAATGTAACAAGGCATTGTGCCAAAGTTATATATACATGTCACTGCTTCTGTGCTGCCTCCTCAAAAAACTGCCTGGAAGTGAGGATGTGAGGCCACTTCCGGGTGCGATGACATCTGAAGATGGTACGCAAATGAAGTGATTAAGATATCAGGTACCCAGTGTGCATGCACCAAGAATATATTATGTATAGTACTGCACATCTTAATTAATGACTTCGTATAAGAGAAACGAACAATGCGACGCTCCTTTTAGTGAAGCTGTGCAAGGAAACAGACCCTGGGTATTGTTTATAGAAGGACTAAGTCCTATCCGCAGATAATATAGACACACAGGCTCAGGAGAGCCAAGGTCTCTGAGAAAAAGTATAATTCTGAAAATTCCCCCCTCTAAGGGTGAAAGACGTAAAACACAAATACATAATAGTGGTCCAAATGAAGAACATGGACCAACCGGGTATACATGACACAACAAGATGGCACCAAACCTAGGGTGAGGAAAAAGCACAGAAATAGTACCATCAAAGAAATCCTGACTATAGGGTAACCCTGAGGCTAGAAATGTTAGGGTAAGAAAGTCCCAAGGGCACTTTTGGACAACAAGGTCCTGCAAGTAACCCTAAGTCTGTGAAAATATATATCTGAGAGAACAGTAACATATGAATGCTGAAATAAAGCATGAAAAGCTAAGCTGTTCATTGAGACCAACAGGACTAGCAGTCATTATTCAAGCAGCCAAACTCCTCATTCCTCTGAAATGGCTGAGCAAATATCCCCCAACTTTAGATCTGTTGTTGGCAAGGGTTGACCATATTTTTCACATGGAAGAGCTAGATAGCTAGGAAACCAGGACCCAGGCACATTTCTTAAATATCTGAGAACCACGAATATGATTTAGAAATAATTCAACCCACTTAACCTCCTCTTGTTATTCATCCCCCACATATCTCATAGTAGTCCCTACCCAATGGAAGCATTTCATCACTACATTATAGCTATTTACTGTACACTCCTCCCCCCCTTATTGGTAACGCACAAATTGGTTACCTTGCCCTATGTTAAACCTCTTTTTAATTTGCCACAAGAGCAACTGTATTATTTGTTTTACATACTATTTGTTTTATTTATTATTTGTTTTTATGTATTATTTTATTCACTGTGTATGTTTATTCTTTGTTGATGTATTGTAACAATTCTTATCTACTCTGCCCCTCTTTTACTTCATGATTCTTTTTCCACTCTCTCCACGCTTATCCCCTCCAATCTTACACACCTCTGAAGCTATAGACATTTTCTATGCATATTTTTTACCTCATACCTACAGTATATAGACATTGCTCTGAACAACTATGCTGTCCGTTAACAATCATGCAACCAAGAGGTTGTAGGAAGCCAAATTTGCTCAGCCTATACAGTTGTCTTTACATTGATTTGGGCAATAATTGGGATACAAACAATTGATGCAATCTCCATTATCAAGGAGTAGATCATAAAGAAATAGCAACAGTGTTCATTATTAAGGTCTTCCCTCTCAGCCCACTTTTACTCTAGAGCATTCTGTTATGAATATAACAGCTTTAGTCTCCCTACTACTGCATGTTTCCAGAATTGCATTCATTCATATTGTGTTCAGACTTAGGTCAGAAGGGGAACGATGTCTCCAGTTTTTGCTGTGTGACATTTTCAATAAATTCAACTCTGCATGTTAAACTACATTCTTCATGTTTATAACTAGATATGAGTGAATTTCTCAAAAGTTTGATTCAGCAGTTCAATTCGAAGTTCCAAAAAAATTTACTTAGATCCAAATTACTTCGCGGTGAATATCACTAAAAACCACCTATTTCCTAGCTTCAGAAAGCCTGTATAGTGGTGTAGAACACTGTGCCTTGCAGTAACACGCATAGGGAGCCTACTGTGGTAGTCAAACAATACTGTGAGTCCAAATGACATGCATATGACAGACGTCGCTCTTAGAACCACTGCACACTTCACTTATTTGGACAGTTACGGGCCCAAAACTGACCAACTAACTCAAGTGTGAACCCAGCCTTACAGGTCCATGTTAGTGCCAGGTAGAAAGAACCATGCAGAGACCCAACATCCTACTGTAGAGTGAAAGAGTGCACTCCTTTTACACCGTCGTCTGTCGATTCCACATATATGTCTATGTGGCGTTGGCATCAGCATCAGGAATGAGGAGGCCATACAGTGACCCAGTGGCAGCAGCATGAGGAGGCCATACAGTGACCAAGTGGCAGCAGTATGAGGAGGCCATACAGTGATCCAGTGGCTGCGGCATGAGGAGGCCATACAGTGACCCAGTTCCTCCCCTGTGTGATGTGGAGGTGGAAGCGATGCCACCTGGCCAAGTTGCTGGTGACAATGTGAAGTTAGCAGCAGCATGAGGAGGGCATACAGTGACTCAGTGGCTGTGGTATGAGGAGGCCATACAGTGACCCGGTAGCAGGGGCATGAGGGGGGCATACATTGACCCAGTGGCTGCGGCATGAGGAGGGTATACAGTGACCCAGTGGCAGCAACATGAGGAGGATGCAGAGTGACCCAGTGGAAACGGCATAAGGAGGCCATGCAGTGATCCAGTGGCAGCGACATGAGGAGGGCATACAGTGACCCAGTGGAAGCAACATGAGGAGGATGCAGAGTGACCCAGTGGAAACGGCATAAGGAGGCCATACAGTGACCTAGTGGAAACGGCTTTAGGAGGGCATACAGTGACCCAGTGGTAGCAGCATGAGGAAGACGCAGAGTGACCCAGTGGAAACGGCATGAGGAGGCCATTCAGTGACCTAGTGGCAGTGGCATGAGGAGACCATACAGTGACCCAGTGGCTGTGAAATGAGGAGGCCATACAGTCATCCAGTGGCAGAGTGCGGAGGTGGCAGCAGCGTGAGTAGGCCATAGAGTGGCAATGTGATATAATGTGTAGGTAGCAACAGCCTTAGGAGGCCATACAGTCACCCAGTGGCACAGTGTGGTGAGGCAGCATGGATCATTTAATCTGCTGCATCAGGCATTGGTGGGTAGAAATCCTGGCTGATCCACGCCTCATTCATCTTCACAAAGGTCAGTCTCTCCAAATTTTGGGTGGACAGGCGAGTTCTCCTTGGGGTAACTATGGCCCCCGCTGCACTAAACACCCGCTCTGATGCCACACTACTGGCCGGGCAGGACAACTATTCTAGTGCAAACTCGGCCAGTTGCGGCCACAAATCCATTTTGGCTGCCCAGTAATCCAGCAGATCTTCGATGATGGGTGGCAAGGTCTACTCTAAATATGCCACCACATGCTGGTTCAACTTCTGCTCTGTGTCTAGTGGCTGAAGAAAGCTGCTCATCAGTGACTCTAGGCTAAGGCTGCTGCTGATGGAGCCGAAACTGCTGCTGCCACCCCCACCCCCTCCCACAGCTGCCATGCCAGTGCAAGTTGAGCGCTCCGGGCCCCCCTGGTTGGACATGCGAGAGGATGGACAATGGTGCAGATAGGCAGCAGCCAACTTGCTACATAGCATGTCTCTATAGTAGTTCAGTTTGTCCTCTCTCTCAGTGGGTGTAAAAAAAGCCCCCATTTTTCCTTGGTAGCGAGGGTCTAACATGGTGGAGAGCCAATAGTCAAACCTCTGCAGAATGGTGACAATTCAGCTGTCACTGCGCAAGGAAGTCAGCATGCATTTGCGCAAGTGACTCCGAGGGAGTCCCTGCATCCATCTCCACTGCATACTGCCACGATGTGTCTGGGTCATCTGCCTCATTCTACTCATCTCCCTCTGGCTGTTCTGGTTGCTCTTGCTCCTCCTCTCCACTCATTTGGCTACACATTGTTTGTGTTCCAATGTCCTCCTCATCCTCCTCCTCCTCCTCCTCCTCCAGTTCAGCCCCCACAGGGCTCATGTGGCCTTGAGATGCAGACGCCACATATCCAGTCCCCTGACCAGCCAGATTAATAAGCATCTTTTCCAGGATGTGAATCAGTGGAATGACGTTGTTCATCCCGTAGTCCTGGAGACTGACTAACAAAGTGGCCTCCTCAAAGGGAACTAGCAAACGGCAGGTGTCACGCATGAGCTGCCACTGGCTAACGTTAGCAGATGATGGGAAAGACAGACAGCTTACTTCAGCTGAGATGGTGGAGCCTTGACTACCTGAAATGGGGTGTGTGCCACTGGGTGCTGCAGCGGTTGCTGCGGCAGGCTGGACCACCACATTGGAGCCACAGCTCTCCCAGGCCACTTTATGGTGACACTGCATATGTTGGCACAGGGCTGTGGTGCCAAAATTGGCACCCTGGCCACGCTTCACCTTCTGCCCACAGATTGAACATATGGCCATGTTCACCCTCCCCCCGGCGGCTTTACAAAAAACTGCCACACCGCCGAGTAGGTGATTTTACCCCCAACACTTCGCAATAACTGACTGCTACCACCACTGCTTTCTGGGCAAGTAGGTTGCTGACTCCCCCGCTGCCTCATGTGCAAGCTGCAACCCTCTTCTCCTGATGACGATGAAGCCCCTTCGTCACCCGGTTCCCAATTACGATCGGCTACATCATCATCCACTACTGTCTGCAGGTCACTGATGTCCTACTCAACACCGGCTCCCATGCCACTCTCCTCATCACTACTTGCCCGCCTACCGCAGGAAGCGGCGGATGTCTCCTCCACATCTTGGCTGAGCAGTAGCTGCTGACTGTCCTCTAGTACCTCCTCCTCACTGTACAGTGGATCTGAGCCCACAGCATAGAGTAGTTCTCTAGCTAAGGGAACAGAAAAGGACAAAGGCAGGTTGAGGACAGGTGAGGGCACAGGGCCTGCTACCTGGCCATGCCAACTAAGGGTTGTGTCTGACGCACCCACCAACTCTTGGCTGGGGGTGTCTAATGTGACTTGGGATGAATTGGATGACCGAGTAAAACAGTCTACAACCGTTGGGTTGCTGGTCAAGACACGACCGCTACTTGACACTGGGAGCTTAGGCTTCTGTAACTGACCCCTGCTGCCACGCCCCCTTACTCTGCTGCGACCTGTGCCAGAAACATTTAGGCCTGCGGCCCTCCCCTGTACATGGCCTCTTGCTTCTCTGTCTGACATACTGTTCGATGAAATAACTTAATTGTAAAGGGCAAAAAGGCCTGTTATATTCTACTTTGAAGAGAGCGGCAAATATGCCCCTTATTTCTTCACCCACTAATGAACACCAATAAAACAAGAGTGATAAAGGCAGAGATTTGTGGCTCAGAATTATTGAATTATTGACAATACTATTGATAAATGGCCAGTAACTTTATACTGGTAACAAAATGGTAAATATGGTCCTCCTTATGGGTTTAGACACTAATGAACACCTTTAAATAAGTGATGATAACTGCTAAGAATTATTGAATTATTGAATTATTATTGACAATACTGTATTGAAAAATGGCCTGCAACTTTATACTGGTAACAAAATCGCGAATATGGTCGTTATGTCTTTCCCCACGTTAAAGGCGTTTATTACAGATAAGTGCAGATATTATTGGATGATAATTCAGTTTTCTTTGTCACAATAGTACTGAATAATGTTATGCCTTATAAGAACAGTGAATAAGCCCCTTATAAAAAAAAAGGCCTTTAAAAAGGCTTTTTTTACAGATATGTGCAGATATGGCTTTGGCACAATAGTATTGAATTATGTTATGCCTTGGAAGAACAGTGAATAACCCCCTTATAAAAAAAGGCCTTTGAAAAGGCTTTTTTTACAGATACGTGCAGATACAGCTTTGTCACAATAGTACTGAATTATGTTATGCCTTGTAAGAACATCGAAAAAGCCCCTTATAAAGGCCTTTAAAAAGGCTTTTTTTTACAGATACAGTGAATAAGCCCCTTATAATAAAAGCTAATAAAAAGGCTCTTTTTTATATAGGTACATTATTACAGGTACATTATGTACATTATGTACATTAGGTACATTATTATTACATTATTATATTAGTGTATGATATTTCACTTTTTTTGCTGTACTGCACTACAAAAGACTTGTTGTGTTCCACCTCGATGACACAGATATGAGTAATGAGCAGCAGTATAACAGCAGTGAGTGCTGCTATGTTAATTATGCTGCAAATTCTTGCTGTAAATGAGCCTGCAACCACCCCAAATTCTTCTCTCAATTCCTCAAATCCTCAGAGTTCAGGCAAAGTGGAAAGGTTGAGTGGTACACTTAAGTTGAAGATTCAGAAAGCCATAACAGAGACAGGAAAGCCTTGGCCTGAATGCCTGTCTCTAGCCTTATATTCAGTAAGAACTACTCCTAACAGGAGGACAGGGTTGTCACCATTTGAAATATTGTTTGGAAGTGCACCTAAAACAGGATTGTACTTTCCTCAGACATTACAGCTTAACTATGACAGTATTGCCAGCTATGTACAAAATTTGTGTCAAAAAACTGAAAGAAACACATAAACAAGTGTTCTCTTCTATTCCAAACCCTTCTGATTTTTCAGGAACACATAGCTTGCAGCCTGGTGATTGGGTGGTCGTGAAAAGACACACTAGGAAGTCTCTTGAACTTTACAGGAGAAAAGACAGCCCAAATCGGGGAGTAAGGGAGCTGGAGGAACACATATGGAGAACAAAAGAGAATATGTGGTTATATTTGGTCCGAGTATTAAACATGACAGAATTTTGTTTGAGAAATGCATATTCCAGTAATGTGTTAGAAACTTGTTTGATTGCAGTGCCGACTTCTGTTGCAGTATGGAAGCTGATCTCCATGTGCATGCAGACTGGATAAGTCCTTATTATGTTGTATTAGATTTGCAATCACATAAAAAAGCAATATTGCAGAATAGAGCGGCTATAGATTATTTACTGCTTAAACATGGTTATGGGTGCAACACTTTTGCGGGAATGTGCTGTTTTAATTTGTCTGACCATTCAGAAGATGTGCATGATAAGTTGAAACAGTTGCAGGAAATGGTAACACATATTAAACAAGATGTCAACCAAGGATGGTGGGACTGGCTGTTAGCTTTCCTACCTGACTTGGGATACCTCCGACAAATCGTAGGTATAATCCTTTGTGTAATCATTTTTATGATATTAGGATGCTGTCGTATCCAATGTATTCCTTCGCTATGCAATCTCATGAGGGACAATACTCAGTATGTAAGGTAGGATCATTATTTTTAACATCTTCAATGGAGAATCCATCACAGATGGCACACAGATAGTGTGAATGTATTCATTGAATATTGATTAAAAATAAAGTCCTAAATGGGTTAAAACATAGTTTGCACTATATACAGAAAGCACAAGAGGGTGGAATGTTCTGCAGACAAGACTGCATAGTTTATAGATAGAATACAGGCTTGGAGTCTGGGGGAAGATGTCAACAGTTCTGATGTTCTCAGCAGAACTGGTATTCTCAGGAATGATAAGAAGGACATTCAGATAAGGTGAAAAGGAAACATCTGGGGTGATGGGTAACTGAACAAATTTGTCTGATAACGGAACTGGAAAGGCCATATATGTATATTGATCACATGACTGTTATGTAACTGAGCTTGCTTTTAAAACTGTATTGAACTACGCAATAAAGTAGAAACTGTTCATACACGATACCTGTGTACGTCTTGTTTCCCGAGCGCTCGAAACTGGTTATCTATTTGATTAGGCTTACGGTGACATCCATCCCGGGGGAGATTAACCCCCGACACTTTCCCTACAGTTCTAAGGCTCAGCCTCTTTCCCTGAACTTCTACAGTGGGGAAAAAAGTATTTAGTCAGCCACCAATTGTGCAAGTTCTCCCACTTAAAAAGATGAGAGAGACCTGTAATTGACAACATAAGTAGACCTCAACTATGAGAGACAAAATGAGAAAACAAATCCAGAAAATCACATTGTCTGATTTTTAAAGAATTTATTTGCAAATTATGGTGGAAAATAAGTATTTGGTCACCTACAAACAAGCAAGATTTCTGGCTCTCACAAACCTGTAACTTCTTCTTTAAGAGGCTCCTCTGTCCTCCACTCATTACCTGTAGTAATGGCACCTGTTTGAAATTGTTATCAGTATAAAAGACACCTGTCCACAACCTCACCATAGTGGAGTTTGGAGTGTGACTGTTTGAAGACCAAAGAGCTGTGGAAGGACACCAGAAAGAAAATTGTAGATCTGTATCAGGCTGGGAAGACTGAATCTGCAATAGGCAAGCAGCTTGTTGTGAAGAAATCAACTGTGGGAGCAATAATTAGAAAATGGAAGACATACAAGACCACTGATAATCTCCCTCGATAAGAGGCTCCACGCAAGATCTCAACCCGTGGGGTCAAAATAATAACAAGAACGGTGAGCAAAAATCCCAGAACCACACGGGGGGACCTAGTGAATGACCTGCAGAAAGCTGGGACTAACGTAACAAAGACTACCATCAGTTACAAACTATGCCACCAGGGACTCAGATCCTACAGTGCCAGACGTGTCCCCCTGCTTAAGCCAGTACATATCCTGGCTCGTCTGAAGTTTGCTAGAGAGCATTTGGATGTTCCAGAAGAGTATTGGGAGAATGTCATATGGTTAGATGAAACCAAAGTAGAACTGTTTGGTAGTAACACAACTCGTCGTGTTTTGAGGAGAGTTGCATCTAAAGAACACCATACCTACTGTGAAGCATGGGGGTGGCAAGAACATGCTTTGGGGCTGTTTCTCTGCAAAGGGACCAGGACGACTGATCCGTGTACATGAAAGAAGGAATAGGGCCATGTATCGTGAGATTTTGAGTGCAAACCTTCCATCAGCAAGGGCATTGAAGATGAAACGTGGCTGGGTCTTTCAGCATGACAACGATCCCAAGCACACCGCCAGGGCAACAAAGAAGTTGCTTCGTAAGAAGCATTTCAAGGTCCTGGAGAGGCCTAGCCAGTCTCCAGATCTCAACCCCATTGAAAACCTTTGGAGGGAGTTGAAAGTCCGTGTTGCCCAGCGACAGCCCCAAAACATCACTGCTCTAGAGGAGATCTGCTTGGAGGAATGGGCCAACATACCAGCAACAGTGTGTGCCAACCTGCCAACCTTGTGAAGACTTACAGAAAACATTTGACCTTTGTCATTGCCAACAAAGGATATATAACAAAGTATTGAGATTAACGTTTGTTATTGACCAAATACTTATTTTCCACTAATAATTTGCAAATAAATTCTTTAAAAATCAGACAATGTGATTTTCTGGATTTGTTTTCTTATTTTGTCTCTCATACTTGAGGTCTACCTATGATGTCAATTACAGGCCTCTCTCATCTTTTTAAGTGGGAGAATTTGCACAATTGGTGGCTGACTAAATACTTTTTTTCTCCACTGTATATGTTTTCTAAGTTTTTCCCTAGCTCCTGCCGACGTCTGTCCCTACAGTAAGAGTGATGTGGAATGACTGTACCTAAAATGGCCGAGGGTTTTTATAGGGCTGTGACTTCACAGGTCCTGCTGGCTGCTGATTAGCTGCACGCTTGGCATTGTGGGTGATCCGGCGCTCCCAGAGTCCCTTCCCCCTTGTCCTAACATGTGCGGCGGCCATTTTTTTAAAAAATGCGATTCGATGCATCAAAGCATGAAGAAATCCGGAATCGTGGCGAATCGAAGATTTCCTGAAATTCGGATCGAATTCCACTTCTGCAGAATCGATTCGCTCATCTCTATTTATAACATACCACTTGATGTTATTTTGACTGATGAGTTCAACTACCGAATACATGGTTCAGTATTGTCCAGAGGTATAAAAGTCTAGGTCATCTGTATTAACTGACAGATTTCTTTGAAAATTCTTTTGACCCTGAAAAAACATTAGGGAAAAATAGTAGTCCAGATTGTTAGCATTGTTATGTGAAACAGTTTCTCCACATGAACTGGTAAAGTCACAAGAGCAAACATATCAAATATAATCATGAAAAATATGATAGCAAGACATAGAGTCCCACTGGCATTTTTACTAAAACAGACTGGTATGAAAAGAAAGTATTCAAAAAGTAGTAGTTTGTCAGAGGCATGACAACAGTCTACAATGAAAATTTGAAGATATGTTGTAAAAGATTATCAATATATGATAAGAAGAATCTTTTCAATGGTGATCATCATCTGTATTTATAATTGCAATACACACTGCAAATGCAGCAAGCTAGTGAGCTAGTGAGCTACTTCCTGTAATGAATTTTCTTCTAAAGGGTTGTACTGTATATACCACTTTAGTGAACTACAAATTAAAAAGCGCAGCCAATCCACTGAGGACATGTAGGCGGGCGAGAGAAATATTTTATCAAAAGGCAGCTATATCATTTTGAAATCAATGTCAGCATTTTAACACTATCTAATTTTAGGTCCAACACTCTACATTGATAATTTCAAAACATATTTTAGAGCAGGGGTAGGCAACCTTTTTTTGTTCGGCGTGCCGATTTTAATAAAAAAATCAAAGATGAGGTACTCGGAGTGCCGATCAATAATTGTAAGTCTGACGACCCCTAAACTAAAGTCATATACCACAAACCATAACACAGAAGTGCTTCCACCAGATGCTTTAGGACACATGCGCTTACTGCTATTTCCTGGGACGCTCCTGTACTTTCCGATTAGAAGCAATGAAAGTACATGTGCAGCTCCCAATTAGTGGTAAATGTGTCCAGGAGCACCGTATGGCGGCATCCTTATGGTGAATACACACTATGTATCTGGATGCAGATATATTTGGAACTTTTTCATTCGATGTAAAACTGGTGCATTTTTGCACAAAAAAAAAACAAAGCCTGAGTTTTCTATGCAAAAACACATCCTCAATATAGAAAACACACCGTTGTACAGAATAATGTCCCATAGTGGTCCCTGCACACGGTATTATGTCCCATAGCGGTCTCTGCAAACGGTATTATGTCCCATAGCGGCCTCTGCACAAAGTATTTGTCCCATAGCTGCCTCTGCACACAGTATTTGTCCCATCGCGGTCCCTGCACACGGTATTATGTCCCATAGCGGTCTCTGCACACGGTATTATGTCCCATAGCGGCCTCTGCACACAGTATTATGTCCCATAGCGGCCTCTGCACACGGTATTATGTCCCATAGCGGCCTCTGCACAAAGTATTTGTCCCATAGCTGCCTCTGCACACAGTATTTGTCCCATAGCGGTCCCTGCACAGGGTATTATGTCCCATAGCGGTCCCTGCACATGGTATTATGTCCTATAACGGCCCCTGCACACGGTATTATGTCCCATAGCGGTCCCTGCACACGGTATTATGTCCCATAGCGGCATCTGCACACAGTATTTGTCCCATAGCGGCCTCTGCACACGGTATTTGTCCCATAGCAGTCCCTGCACACAGTATTTGTCCCATAACGGCCCCTACACACGGTATATGTCCCATAGCAGCCCCTGCACATGGTATATGTCCCATAGCGGCCCCTGCACATGGTATTATGCTCCATAGTGGGCCCTGCACACGGTATATGTCCCATAGCGGCCTCTGCACACGGTATTATGCTCCATAGTGGCCCCTGCACACGGTATTATGCTCTATAGTGGCCCCTGCACATTCACTAGCTATTATTATACTGTGGGGTCTCTTCAGACCACAGAGTATAATAAGTGGAGGGCAAAGAGAGGTGATGAAACATAAAAAACAATGTTACTCACCATTCCACGCTCCGCAGCCGCTCTGTATCTTCGGGCGCTTCTACCTGTAGTCAGCGACCGCTCATTGAGGCCCTGTCAGCTGACTTCAGGCAGAAGCTCCTGAAGAGTACAGAGCGGCTACAGAGCGAGAAATAGTGAGTAACATTGTTTTTTATGTTTGATCATCTCCCTGGGGGGCTCCGCTTATTATACTCGGGGGGTCTGAAGAGACCCCACAGTATAATAATAGCAGTTTCGTTTCGGCCGTGTTTGGTCCGATCGAAACTATTGGGTGAGGAGTCCGCTGCCGTGCCAGGGAAATAAGCCATAGGTTGCCGACCCCTGGCTGTACTGTCAGAGGGGACGTTCCTTACTGCCCGGCGATGACGCTAAGCTGTGAGGAACGCCCCCTGAGTACAAGTCTATGGACTAGTACTGTCAGGGAGGGAGTTCCTCACAGCGCAGCTAGACTGTCAGGAACGCCCTTCTGACGGTGAACCATGAAACTAAGACCGCTGATATCTCCAGCCTCGGGGCACATACCGGGAAAGAAGACAGTGCGCTGAATTCAGCGCACTGTCGGCTTTCTAGTGGTATGTAAAACCGCATATACATGAGGACTTGTAAGGTCCTCTTTAATATGTATTGAATATACATATTAAAGAAGACCCCATCAACTTATTAATAGCAGTACAGAAAAGGTTAATATTACAATATAAAATTCATATGTACACTGAAATATATTTTATTATGGGTTCTAAAACTCACTGTGATCTATTTCTAATGGACAGTGAAGCTGGAGTAGTTTTTCTGGAGGAAAACTCAGCCGTTCAGCCTGTGAGGAATCCTCTCAGCGTCTGTGGATTGTGGCTGGCCGGCTATGGAGGTGACGTCATTAGTTAGCAGCCGCGCGATCCTCATTGGACAAGGCTTCGCGCGGCTGCCAGGTCCTACACAAGAAGATCGCTGCAAGTAGCGTTACACTCTATGGGAGCGGGGGGAGGGGGGTGCGATTTGGGCGGCGGTGGTACAGGTGGTAGCGTCTTGAGGGCTGGTGGCCGGGGGAATGAGTGGGTCTTAACAGGGCGGGATTTACCAGGGGAATGAGTGGTTCTTGATGAGGGGGGATAGCGGATGCTATTTGCGTGCCATCCCGATGTCTCCCGCGTGCCAGGGGTTGCCGACCCTGTTTTAGAGTATTGCAACAGTTGAAGTTCATACTCCTGGTACAGTGTTTCAAATCATCTGTATAGATATAATGCTAAATAATCAATCAAACTCATAAACAACCTTCAGTGGTACAGTAGTTAAAAGCAGTCAATATGTTATCATTTTACTGTGTGTCTGCACACAGGATTTGGATGTCTGTATTAAAAAACAGCACTCTGACAACTATAAAGAAATACTAAGAAATTATTTGACATAAAATTTTGGATCTGTCATCTCCCACAGCAGCAACACATTGAAACATGATCTCAGCCCAATCAGTGGCACAGTTAACCTGACACAATGTGAAGAGATAAAGGCGGGAGAGAGAAATAGATTAAGTCTTACTTTTACTATAGTATGATATAATGAAGTCAGAGGTAGAGGCAGGCTAAACAGTCCACCCCTACATGTATTACTAGATGGCGTCAGTGAGTATAATACAGACTATACACCATAGGGGAAATTTATCAACACTTCTACGTCTCACTTGCAACTTTTTGTGAATGTGCGTGGAGCAGGCGGAGACGTGTTGGCCTGGCATATTTATTATAACTCACGTCAACTTTCTGGTGTGAGTTATACAGGAATTCTATGACAGTAGCGTGCGTATGATTTATTAAGAGGCCAGAGTCTCTTCATGGTTCAGGTGCGCCTTGTGCCAGTCCAGGCCTTCAATAAGAAAAGCACTTGAAACATAATAGCATTGCTAAGGAGAAACTATAGTTTTTAATTAAAGAATGCAAAATCAAAATAAGAAATTATAAGAAAAAGAAATTAAAGTTTCCATATACTACTTCTTAGAGTAATTATGTTATTTGTTCATATCTGAAAAGATTCTTTTTATTTAACAGTAGTTTCAAATTCTGCTCAAGCTAAATATATATTTCTTGTTATTCCTAACAAAATGTTAGTCTTAATCTAAATTGTTTTACAACCTTGAAAATGAACAGATTTTAGTCTGTCTAATAAACACTGAATTATCTTATTAAAAGTTTTAAGTAGAAAACTTCAATTTACTTCATAGGCATGATTAATAGATGTTTAGAAAACATATTAATTACATTAAAGTAAAGATATTGAGCAAAATATTAAAAAATAACACATGAAGTCACTTAATACTATAGAGATATCCATTATATAACATTGTATATTTTAATAAAATGAGGTATACTTCAACCAGGGGATGGCAAAAAGCATGACATTCTATGCATTTCTATAAGCATCAATGCTATTTTTCTCTATAAAGGCATCAAAGTCTCTTTTGAAGTTGTCAGCTGTGACTACTATGACCAGCTCCTGGAGTAGGCTATTCCATAGATTCACAGTCCTTACAGTGGAGAAGCCTTGTTAGCTCTGGAGATTAAACTTTTTTTTTCCAGACAGAGGGAGTCCCCCCTTGTCTTTAAGGGGGTTATACATGGAACACCTTCCCCATATTTCTTGTAAGAACCATTTATAAATGTTTATCATATCTCTACTTAAATGTATCTTCCCTAGACCAAACAAATTTAACTATGTTGATCTCTCCTCATAACTGAGGTTCTCCATACCCACTAACAATTTTATGGCCCTCAGTTGAACCTTTTCAATTCTATGACATAATTTCTATGAACTGCTGCCCAGAGCTGAAATGTATATTCCAGATGGGGCCATACTAATGATTTGTAAAGTGTTAATATTACATCACCACATACCCCTTTTAATACATGACAAGGTGTTGCTGACCTTCGAAGCAGCTGATTGACATTGCATGCTGTTATATACAAATACACCCAGGTCTTTCTTCACCAGTGACTCTTCCAGCTTTATTCCCCCTAGGACATATGTTGCATGTTGCATTATTTTTGCCCAGATGCATAACTTTACATTTATTCATATTGAACATCATTTGTCATGTGGATGCCCAAACACTCTGTCCAAGTCTGCTTGTAACCTACATACATCTTCCATAGACTGTACTGTACTGTACTACAGTGGGTACAGAAAGTATTCAGACCCCTTTAAATTTTTCACTCTTTGTTTCATTGCAGCCATTTGCTTAAAGCAAAAAAGTTCATTTTATTTCTCATTAATGTACAGTACACTCAACATCCCATCTTGACAGAAAAAAAACAGAGATGTAGATAATTTATTAAAAAAGAAAAACTGAAATATCACATGGTCATAAGTATTCAGACCCTTTGCTCAGTATTGAGTATAAGCCCCTTCCTTTTGAGCTAGTACAGCCATGAGTCTTCTTGGGAATGATGCAACAAGTTTTTCACATCTGGATTTGGGGATCCTCTGCCATTCTTCCTTGCAGATCCTCTCCAGTTCTGTCAGGTTGGATGGTGAATGTTGGTGGACAGCCATTTTCAAGTCTCTCCAGAGATGCTCAATTGGGTTGAGGTCAGGGCTTTGGCCGGGCCAGTCAAGAATGGTCACAGAGTTTTTCTGAAGCCAATCCTTTGTTATTTTAGCTGTGTGCTTAGGGTCATTGTCTTGTTGGAAGGTGAACCTTCGGCCCAATCTGAGGTCCAGAGCACTCTGGAAGAGCTTTTCTTCCAGGATATCTCTGTACTTGGCTGCATTCATCTTTCCTTCAATTGCAACCAGCCGTCCTGTCCCTGCAGCTGAAAAACACCCCCATAGCATGATGCTGCCACCATCATATTTCACTGTTGGGATTGTATTGGGCAGGTGATGAACAGTGCCTGGTTTTCTCCACGCATACCGCTTAGAATTAACGCCAAAATGTTCAATCTACGTCTCATCAGACCAGAGAATCTTATTTCTCATAGTTTTGGAGTCCTTCATGTGTTTTTTGGCAAACTCTATGCAGGCTTTCATATGTCTTGCACTTGAGGAGAGGCTTCCTTTGGGCCACTCTACCATAAAGCCCCAACTGGTGGAGGGCTGCAGTGATAGTTGACTTTGTGGAACTTTCTCCCATCTCCCTACTGCATATCTGGAGCTCAGCCACAGTGATCTTTGGGTTCTTCTTTACCTCTCCCACCAAGGTTCTCCCCCCATGGTTGCCCTGTTGGGGGGGGGGGGGGGGTCTGGGAGGGGTTGGGGCCCCCCAAAACTTCCCCTTTTTGGGTTTTGGGGGGGGGGGGGGGGGGGGGGGGGGGGGGGGGGGGGGGGGTGGTTTGGTCTCCGCAACCAGAAATGAACGCACACGCGGTAGTTCAAGAAAAGAATATATATTTACTATAAGTTAATAAAGGCTATTTGAAGGTAAAATGACAGGGATAAAGACAAGCAAAATATACAATATAGCATAAACAATTTCAAGGCAAATTCTGCAATGGTTTCTACTTTTACTCTGTCCAATTCTGCAGTATGGACACTGAATGAACAATATACTCAAAACTATCCCTAACTGACCCTGACATCACATTTGGGTGCACCCCCTTTTCCCCAGTGGTCCAGGTGGACCGCTTACAGTCTGTAGAAGCGCGCGGTGGGGCCCAAAGTCGTTCCTTTCTTTTATAGTGAAACGTCCTCTCCTCACTGTTATCAGGATCTTGGGAGAAATGAAGTCCTCTTTAACAGGGAAACCCAATGAATGCAATGTAATCCAACAGCAGATTCCACTCAGCACACTGACAGTCCTGCCGAATCCATACACTGAGCTGGGATGTAAGCCGGGATTTAGCAGGTGCTGTCCAGTACATCAACAGCACTGCGAGTCTCTATCTGTGGTATCCATATACACAGTCACAATGTCAGTCTCACTGATCAGCCACTGAGCACAGTTCCTTTCACGTGGACTCACTAGTCCTGTTGTCTCTTTACACTCTGTTTGTCTCTGGACCAAGATACAGCTTAGCTGTACAGAAAAATCTCCACACCAGTTCAATACAACACTTGCTAAGATGGCTGCTGCTCTCTGTCTCGTCACTTCCTGCTTCTCTGCTCACACTCTGTCTGCAGAACAGGCAAGCTGACATAAAAGGGGGGGGGAGGGGGGTCTCACTCCAGCATCATGTCACAATTACAATGGCTGCTGTCTTAAAGGAACAGAATCACAGAAATACATTCAACATTAACAGTTTATACAGACAAATGAAGCTTAGGACAACATTGGCTGTCTCTTACATATTCCCCCCCACTTTAAGATTGGCAGTCCCTGCCTATGACTGTATATCCAGAGGGTTGTACTTTTATGCACAGGGTGGTAGTATACCGATGTATGGCAGGCCAAACAAACTCATCCTGCGCATACCGAACAGGGGGAATACCAGCATTTGGCCTAGTGGTCCGTCTGAGGACCGGTGGTATATTATGGGGTGCTGCAGCTATGGGCTGAGAAGGACCAGCGGATTCCGCACCAGAGGGGGCACAGGCCGGAGATACAGTAGTCACAGGTGGAACATCCCCAGGAGCAGGGATCGGCCAACAATCATCCTCCTCGTCTGAGGCCCATTCCGCACCTCCATTCTCTGACTGTGGGAGCTCATTCACATTGGCAGGCCCATCATGATTTGTCCCTTCAGAATGACACAGGCGCAACATATTTCGGTGAAGTACTCGAACACAATCAGTTCCTTCTTTCTGGACCTGGTACACTGGCCCATTCGCATACTTGCGGCCAACAACACGATACGGCAAAGCCTCCCATCGGCTTTCCAATTTCCCTTGGGGTTTCTTGACACGAACTAGCACCAGGTCGCCTGGTTGCAATGGTGCTTCTTGCACTGGGGTCTTATCAGGATGGGGATGTTCTTGCAGGCGCTGCCGCACCAATCGATGGATCGTCTCAAGTCTCTGCCGGTGCGCCCGCACCCAAGAGGTTGGATCCCTCGGAGGGAACCCATCCACATCATCCAACTGTAATTCTCCTACACTTCGCCCAGACCGCCCAAAGAGAAGTGTATAAGGAGAGTACCCCGTTGTAGAATGGACCTGATTGTTATAGGCCCACACCATTTCAGACAAGAACTGAGGCCACTGTAACTTCTTGTCTTCCTCCAGAGTCCGCAGCATCTGTAGCAGAGTTCTGTTGAATCTTTCACAGGCCCCATTTCCCTGAGGGTGGTATGGAGTCGTGTGCGACTTCTTTATCCCGTAGATACGTTGAACTTCTTTCATTACGTGTCCCTCAAAGCAGGCACCCTGGTCGGAGTGGATGCGTTTAGGGCACCCATATACTCGAATGAAATCTTGGCACAGAGCACGACCAGCTGTCTGGTCCTTGGTGGCGGTTACCACCGCAAATTTGGTGAAGTGATCCACCATTACGAGGCAATACTGGTGTCCGCTATTGGATGGGCCCACCATTAGATAGTCTATCATGACGATTTCTAAAGGTTCCTGGGTCACGATGGTTTGCAGGGGAGCTCTCTGTTCTATTGCCTTATGGATCTCACAAGTTCGACAGCTGCGGCATACTTCTTCGACCATTTGACGAAGACCAGGGCAGTAAATCAGTCGCTGTAACCAACGAAAGGTCTTCTCATGACCAAAATGTCCATTCTTATTATGAGCCTCAACTGCCAACGAGCGAGCCAGTTCACTAGGCACCACAATTTGGTATCGAATGTCGATCTCAGAAGGTAAATAGACCTTTCGGCATAGCACTCCATTTTTCATCTCCAACTTTTCCCACTGACTCAGAACAGATAATATCTCACGTGTCAGTCGTTCTCTTTCCTCTCTACAGGGCTTCTGGCCTTTCTCAACACACTTGATCATCTGTGCCAGCCCCTCATGGGTCTGTTGTATCTGTGCCCATTCCTGTCGTGAGGGACCAAAGAAAGGAGCCGTTTCAGTCCCCTCCATCTCAAACTGATTAGCGGCGGCCAAGGCCTGTGAAAATCTGCTGAAGTCGGGCACCTCCACATGCTCCAACTCATGATCCACGTCTACTGTGGGGGTCTGGGCGGTTACCCTAGAAAGCCCGTCAGCATTCTGGTTCTCTGTCTTGGACCGATACTTAATGCGGTAATTGAACTTAGTCATTCGGGCTATCCACCTCTGCTCTAACGCCCCGAGCTTGGCATTTTCCAGGTGAGCTAGTGGGTTGTTGT
This sequence comes from Leptodactylus fallax, assembly GCA_947044405.1. NCBI lineage: Eukaryota > Metazoa > Chordata > Amphibia > Anura > Leptodactylidae > Leptodactylus > Leptodactylus fallax. The sequence continues at coordinate 1,250,338 of CAMRHE010000414.1, forward strand.
CAGTCAGTACTAAAACTTCAGCACCGGTCAAATATTCAGAGAATTTCTCGGTCATGGCCCATACCAGTGCCAACAGCTCCAACTTAAATGAACTATAATTCTCGGGGTTTCTTTCAGAATCTCTCAAAGACCGGCTGCCGTACGCTATGACCCTCTCCTGGCCATCCTGAAGCTGGGAAAGCACTGCTCCAAGACCATACAGGCTTGCATCCGTATACAGCTGGAACGGCAAGTGGTAATCAGCATATGCCAAGATTGGGGCTGTTGTCAGTGCATCCTTTAATGCCTGGAAGGCTTGTTCCTGTTCAAGTCCCCACTTCACGGACCGGTTCTTTGGACCACCGGATGTGCCTCGTAGGAGAGCATTAAGTGGTGCTGCTACCTTGGCGAAATCCTTAATAAACCGTCGATAGTAACCGGCTACTCCAAGGAACGCCCTCACTTCTCGCAGGGTAGTCGGTATTGGCCAATCTTGAACAGCCGCTATCTTGTCTCTTGATGGTCTCACCCCTTCTCCTGATACGCGGTGACCCAAGTAATCAATTTCAGATTGGAACAACCGACATTTACTGGGTTTCAATTTGAGCCCATGTTCCCGCAATCTTCGAAATACTTGCCCCAACTGGTGGAGATGGTCTTCAAAGGTCGCAGAATACACTATAATGTCATCCAAGTAGATGAGAGTGAACTCAAAGTTGAAGTCACCGAGACATTTCTCCATCAACCGCTGAAACGTTCCGGGTGCATTTGTCAACCCGAAGGGCATCCGGTTAAATTCGTATAGTCCCATGGGCAAGATGAATGCCGTCTTCTCCTTGTCTTTTGTGGCCATCGGCACCTGCCAATACCCACTAGCCAGATCTAGTGAGGAGAAGTACCGGGCTCTCCCCAGCGCTGAGAGGGACTCCTCAATCCGTGGCAAGGGGTAGGAATCTCGTACGGTGCAAGCGTTTAACTTCCGATAGTCTACGCAAAATCGGATGGACCCATCTTTTTTTCTTACTAACACCACAGGAGCTGCCCAGGGACTCTGGCTTTCTTGGATGATCCCACCCTGTAGCATCTTAGCTAACAGTTCTTTTACTTCCTGATACAACTGTGGAGGAATTTGTCGGTAGCGCTCTCTAATTGGAGGGGTGTCTCCTGTGGGAATCTCATGGTAGATCCCTGTGGTACATCCAAAATCTTCAGCATACCGTGAAAAGGCGGCTCGGTTCTCCCACAACAGTTCATCTACCTTCTGCACACATTCCAGAGAACATGAACTTGCATCCATCTTCATCTGTTCTCGAATTGCACGGCCATTCCATTCAGAGGTGGGTTCCTCATCTTCTCCCATGGACACAGTTACGGTCCACTCATCCCTTTCAGTCGGCTTCAGCTGCATTGGAGTTACTTTCCTTACTTCCTCCGGAGTCACATAGATGTTAGCCAGCTGCCTCCCTGGGGTCAGGTCCACACTCTGGTCCTGAGTGTTTACACATCGAAGTGGTACTCTTCCATTGCGAACTATTGCCAAGGAACGGGCCACTAGCGGATCAACACCTCCTTCAGCTGCCTGCAGTGGTTCTACCAACACAGCTATGCCCTCTAGTTTCCGACAGGTGCCTACGGGCATAGACACTATTGTCTCCCGACTGGGTGGCAGTGTAACTTTTGTATGCAAAGGAACTGAAATTCGAGCCAGAGGACGCTGCGCATCCGAACTTTTCTGTAAGCCACATGTCCGGATCAGCCGCTGGAAAGCTGTTTGAGTAGGCCGATGGGTGGTGGTTTCTTTCCAATAACCGTGACCTTTCTTTTCAAAGAGGATCTGATCTAATTCTTTTAACACATTCATCCCCAAAATGACAGGGACCTTTACTTCATGTGACTCCTGTACCACCACAATGCCTTTCCTACCTAGATCTTGGCCACATACCCGGACATTCATCCAGGCCACTCCCACGACTGGAACTGGTAACTGGTTAGCTGCGACCACTCGTACGAATGTATGGGGATCATATTTCACATGTTGCTGGAAGTACCGTTCATAACAGTCTCTACTCAAGGTCGTTACTTGGGAACCCGTGTCAATCATCCCGGTAACCGGAATACCCTCCATTTCCACCTGTATAACAGGACTTGCAGCGATCAGGTCATCATTAGGGCATTCTCCCCACATAGTCTCCTTGTCAGTCTCCCCTACTACACGCCCTACAGCAGCAGGGGACTTCAGTTTAACGGCGGTCTCTCATAAGTTTGTCGCTGCTCTGGACATCTAGCAGCAACGTGGCCCATCCGTCCACACTCCCAGCAGCGTATCTCCCGTCGTTCTGGCCATCTGTTTGGGCCCCTTCGGTAAGCCCCTTCGATTTCTCCTGAGCACTGCATTAACTGATTTGGACCCCTTCGGTAGGTCCTATCCTCATCCCTCCAGCGGGGTGGTGGGTGATTCTGATTTTCTGGGTATGGACGGCTCACCCTTTCACCTCCAGTTTTCTGGAAGTCTGCAATTTTCATAGAATGTTCATCACAACAGGTGTGCAAGTGTTCCATTTGCTCTTGCAGTTTCTGCATTACTGTGAGAATTTCTTTAACCGTCCCCTTTTCTACTGTCTCTGAGCCAGAACTAGCCCCCTGTGACAAAGTAACTCCAACTGCGGTCTGGGGCTTCGGGAACATACTATTGGCACGGGAGATGGCCTCTACCTGTACATCATGGAATTTAGCATCAGTCTCTCGTCGTATAAAATCCTGCATAGTCACAGTTAAACTGCCGTCACGTATCCCCAGGACAAACTGGTCACGGAGAGTCCGATCAGGGTTACAGAAGGCTGGCGAGCCCCCTCTTTCCTTCACTTGAATATCTCGGAGCAGTTCTTGTAGGGCATTTGCATATTGGGGAAGGCTTTCATTCTCCTGTTGTACCCTCTGGAAGAACCGAGCCTGCAGAGACCCCAGCAATGCAGTTTCTCCATAAATGGTTTCTAGAATCTGGACTACTTGCTCAAATGTCTGCCTTTGTTCAAATGGCCTCAATATCACCGTGGTCTTAGCATCCCCTTGTAATGTCAATATTGCTAGCTCTACTAGTACTTCTGGTGCGGTCTGGTACATTCGCTGTATCATTCGTATCTGTTCCACCCACATACTCACTGACATATTATTGCCATCAAATTTAGCTAACTGACTCATTATAGCCCCTGCTGGCATTCTTCCTCCAGCACCATTCTCCCGAACGGGTGCGTCACCGTCCATTCTGGTAAGCGGATCCTGCCGACTACGCCAATTTGTGAACCGAGAGCAAGGCAGGTGGTTTGGTCTCCGCAACCAGAAATGAACGCACACGCGGTAGTTCAAGAAAAGAATATATATTTACTATAAGTTAATAAAGGCTATTTGAAGGTAAAATGACAGGGATAAAGACAAGCAAAATATACAATATAGCATAAACAATTTCAAGGCAAATTCTGCAATGGTTTCTACTTTTACTCTGTCCAATTCTGCAGTATGGACACTGAATGAACAATATACTCAAAACTATCCCTAACTGACCCTGACATCACATTTGGGTGCACCCCCTTTTCCCCAGTGGTCCAGGTGGACCGCTTACAGTCTGTAGAAGCGCGCGGTGGGGCCCAAAGTCGTTCCTTTCTTTTATAGTGAAACGTCCTCTCCTCACTGTTATCAGGATCTTGGGAGAAATGAAGTCCTCTTTAACAGGGAAACCCAATGAATGCAATGTAATCCAACAGCAGATTCCACTCAGCACACTGACAGTCCTGCCGAATCCATACACTGAGCTGGGATGTAAGCCGGGATTTAGCAGGTGCTGTCCAGTACATCAACAGCACTGCGAGTCTCTATCTGTGGTATCCATATACACAGTCACAATGTCAGTCTCACTGATCAGCCACTGAGCACAGTTCCTTTCACGTGGACTCACTAGTCCTGTTGTCTCTTTACACTCTGTTTGTCTCTGGACCAAGATACAGCTTAGCTGTACAGAAAAATCTCCACACCAGTTCAATACAACACTTGCTAAGATGGCTGCTGCTCTCTGTCTCGTCACTTCCTGCTTCTCTGCTCACACTCTGTCTGCAGAACAGGCAAGCTGACATAAAAGGGGGGGGAGGGGGTCTCACTCCAGCATCATGTCACAATTACAATGGCTGCTGTCTTAAAGGAACAGAATCACAGAAATACATTCAACATTAACAGTTTATACAGACAAATGAAGCTTAGGACAACATTGGCTGTCTCTTACATGCTCTTAGGATCCTTGAGTGCTGCAGAAATTCTTTTGTAACCTTGGCCAGATCTGTGCCTTGCCACTTGCCAATTCTGTCTCTGAGCTCCTTGGGCAGTTCCTTTGACCTCATGCTCTGACATGCACTGTGAGCTGTGAGGTCTTATATAGACAGGTGTGTGCCTTTCCAAATCAAGTCCAATCAGTTTAATTAAACAGAGCTGGACTCCAATGAAGTAGTAGCACCATCTCAAGGAGGATCAGAAGGAAATGGACAGCATGTGAGTTAAATATGAGTGTCACAGCAAAGGGTCTGGTAGTATAATGTTGTACCGTGTTAGCCATAGAAAGTAGTGGAAGAGTGAAGAAATCAGGCAATACCTTTTAGAGGCTAACTGACTATACAGTCATGGCCAAAAGTTTTGAGAATGATACAAATATTAATTTTTACAAAGTCTACTGCTTCAGTTTTTCTAATGGCAATTTGCATATACTCCAGAATGTTATAAAGAGTGATCAGCTTAACAGCAATTACTTGCAAAGTCAATATTTGCCTAGAAAATGAACTTTATCCCCCAAAACACATTTCAACATCATTGCAGCCCTGCCTTAAAAGGACCACCTAACATCGTTTCAGTGATTGCTCCATTAACACAGGTGTGGGTGTTGATGAGGACAGGGCTGGAGATCAATCTGTCATGATTAAGTAAGAATGACACCACTGGACACTTTAAAAGGAGGCTGGTGCTTGCCATCATTGTTTCTTTTCTGTTAACCATGGTTATCTCTAAAGAAACACGTGCAGTCATCATTGCACTGCACAAAAATGGCCTAACTGGGAAGAGTATTGCAGCTAGAAAGATTGCACCTCAGTCAACAATCTATCGCATCATCAAGAACTTCAAGGAGAGAGGTTCCATTGGTGCCAAAAAGGCTCCAGGGTGCCCAAGAAAGACCAGCAAGCGGCAGGACCGTCTCTTAAAAGTGTTTCAGCTGCGGGATCGGGCTACCAGCAGTGCAGAGCTTGCTGAGGAATGGCAGCAGGCAGGTGTGAGTGCATCTGCACGCACTGTGAGGCGGAGACTCTTGGAGCAAGGCCTGGTCTCAAGGAGGGCAGCAAAGAAGCCACTTCTCTCCAGAAAAAACATCAGGGACAGACTGATATTCTGCAAAAGGTACAGGGAGTGGACTGCTGAGGACTGGGGTAAAGTCATTTTCTCTGATGAATCCCCTTTTCGATTGTTTGGAACATCTGGAGACAGCTTATTCGGAGAAGAAGAGGTGAGCGCTACCACCAGTCTTGTCTCATGCCAACTGTAAAGCATCCTGAAACCATTCATGTGTGGGGTTGCTTCTCAGCCAAGGGAATCGGCTCTCTCACAGTCTTGCCTAAAAACACAGCCATGAATAAAGAATGGTACCAGAATGTCCTCCAAGAGCAACTTCTCCCAACCGTCCAAGAGCAGTTTGGCGCTCAACAATGCCTTTTCCAGCATGATGGAGCACCTTGCCATAAAGCAAAGGTGATAACTAAATGGCTCAGGGAACAAAACATAGAGATTTTGGGTCCATGGCCTGGAAACTCCCCAGATCTTAATCCCATTGAGAACTTGTGGTCAATCATCAAGAGACGGGTGGACAAACAAAAACCAACAAATTCAGACAAAATTAAAGCATTGATTCTGCAAGAATGGACTGCTATCAGTCAGGATTTGGTCCAGAAGTTGATTGAGAGCATGCCAGGGAGAATTGCAGAGGTCCTGAAGAAGAAGGGTCAACACTGCAAATATTGACTTGCTGCATTAACTCATTCTAACTGTCAATATAAGCTTCTGTTACTCATAATATGAATGCAATTCTATTTCTGTATGTGATAAAAACATCTGACAAACACACATAAAAACCAGAGGGCAGCAGATCATGTGAAAATATAATATTTGTGTCATTCTCAAAACATTTGGCCATGACTGTATTTGATAGTAAACTTTTGAGAGTCTAGCTCTCTTCTTCAGACATACCTGATGTCTGAAGAAGAGAGCTAGACTCTCGAAAGCTTACTATCAAATATACTCAGTTAGCCTCTAAAACACAGGTGTCAAACACAAGGCCCGCGGGCCGAATCCGGCCCGCTGCCTTCTGTTATCCGGCCCGGCACTTATCTGGCCCGCAGGGCCGCGGCATTTTTTATTGTCTATGTACATTATGTAATGTAAACCAGCCCAGGACAGGCCGCTTAAAAAAAAAAAAAACAAAGCTACGCGATACCTGTCCTGGGCTGGTTTACAAGATCTCTGCATGTCAGCGCAGGCGGCGATACAATGACGTCATCGCGCCTCCTACGCTGACACGCAGACGTCGGGGACAAGAAGAGGAGGAGGCCGCAGCTGCATCAAGGCATCGGAGGTAAGTGAGGATAAGTTTTTTTTATATATATAAATAGGCCGTTGCCTGCTGGAGTATCCCTGGCACGTAACGGCCTATTTACTTACCGATCCCCGCTGCTGGTCGTGGCCGCCCCCCGCTTCCCCCTTCTGCTATGGGACGCAGAAGCGGCTGTGTGCAGGAGCGGGGATGGTAAGTGAGGCCGCGGCCAGCGAACCCCATCAAATACTACTATTATTATACTCCGGGCTCTTTTCAGACCCCGGAGTATAATAATCGGAGACCCAGGGGAGGTGATAAACATAAAAACCTGTGTTACTCACCTCTCCGGCGATCCGATGTTGCTCCCAGCCGGCTTCGGCCTTCTTTGGTGACGTCCCAGGCGTCACGTGAGCCAGGCCGACGTCATTATGTCGCGACGCCGGTCTGTGCGACATTGAAGAAGGCCGAACGCAGGGAGCGCAACGGAGCCCAGGTAAGTAACACTGATTTTATGTTTGTCACCACCTGGGTCTCCGATCATTATACTCTGGGGTCTGAAAAGACCCCAGAGTATAATAATAGTTCATGGGTGGGGGGTCACTATGGGACATAATACCGTGTGCAGGGGCCACTATGGGGCATAATACCAATGCAGGGGCCACTAAGGAGCATAATGCCGATTGTAGGGGCCACTATGGAGCATAGTAACGTGTGCAGGGGCCACTATTGAGCATAATACCGTGTGCAGTGGCCACTATGGAGCATAATACCGTGTGCAGGGGCAGCTGCGGGGCATAATACAGTGTGCAGGGGCCACTATGGAGCATAATACCATGTGCAGGGGCAACTATTGAGCATAATACCGTGTGCAGGGGGAACTATTGAGCATAATACCGTGTGCAGGAGCAACTATGGAGCATAATACCGTGTGCAGGGGCAACTGTGGGGCGTAATACCGTGTGCAGAGGCAACTATAGAGCATAATACCGTTTGCAGGGGTAAACAGTATTTGTATAGTGCTTAATTTTTGATATATTCAGAAAAGGATGAGGATAGTATGTAACATGCCAATGTCTTAGGTTTTAACAATACATTATGTTCTTCCTGGTTGCCCTCAAAGGGCTGATTGTAACAGTAGTAATGTACAAATGTAACTACTGCTTAATAGCTCGCTTATCTGTTAAGGAGAAGTTACTTTTATACACGTGTAAAATAATCTTGGCCCTTCAAGGTACCCCGTGAGGCTTAAGTGGCCCCCGGAGAAAATGAGTTTGACACCCCTGCTCTAAAAGGTATTGCCTGATTTTTTCACTCTTCCATAGCAAAGGGTCTGAATACTTACTGTATGACCATGTGATATTTCAGTTTTTCTTTTTTTAATAAATTTGCAAAAATATCTACATTTCTGTTTTTTTTCTGTCAAGATAGGGTGCTGAGTGTACATTAATGAGAAATAAAATGAACTTTTTTGCTTTTAGCAAATGGCTGCAATGAAACGAAGAGTGAAAAATTTAAAGGGGTCTTGACACTTTCCGTACCCACTGTACATAGCTTGGTGTCATCTGCAAAAATAGAGATAGTGCTATTTATCCCATCATTAATAAATAAGGGAAACCACAACTCTCTGGCTACGATCCTTTAACTAGTTTTCAATACAATTATAAATTATATTTTCCAAGCCAATGGACCTGATTTTACCCATAAACATTTAGGACCTAGGATTTTTTGCATTTCTATTTTTACATAAATTTTGGTGGTTAGTCTTGCTTTTCTTAGCCACTTGCCTTTCATTATGTATTTGAGCTTATTTTATTTCCCCTTTACAGATTTTCTTATGCAAACGGTACAGCTGACCCTTTGGATTTATATTGTTTATCGCTCTTATAAGAGTAGCTGTAAGCTATGGGGGAGTTATTTTAAGATGTTTATACCTGTTCCCTGTGGGTATACATTTTGCTATATGCTTACTCAACATAGATCTAAATGTCTCCCACTTAACCTCTTTATCACTATTTGATAATAGCTGCTCCCAGTCTATATCCTGAAGTGCAGCCCTGAACCAGGGAAAATTGGGCTTTTTAAAATTGAAGGATTTTGTCCTTCCAATCTTTGTTTGTTTTTTGCAATTTAGGTGGAATCTGACTAGATTATGGTCATTATTACCAAGGTTTTCGCCAACAGTGACATTTCCAACAAGTCCCACATTATTAGAAATGATCAGATCCAGCAGATCTTCTCCTCTAGCTGGACCATAAAATTGTCCTGTAACAAACTGATGAATTTCCTCCCATTTTCAGATGATGCAGATCCATAAACTCTGTCAATATCTGGATAGTTAAAATCACCCATCAATGTTACTAAGGGAAGAAAGCGCTTCCTATTTAAGGGCCCTTTCCTGTACCTGTAGCAGAGCGGTCCAGCTTGTAGGGCAGCTTGCAGGAGTGGAGGACAGTTTGGGAAGCTTGATGAATAGCTTGTGGAGGGAAGTGGCCTCTTAATTGCCTTAGGCCGGAGTGAACATATGACATTGCAAAAAACACTGAATTTTACAGTACTTACAAAGTGGATGGGATTCTTTGTAATCCCACGCACACAATGCAGAAAAAAATCTGCAGCGTAAAAGCTGTGATTGCAAAGAATGCTTGCGTTTTTGAAAATCATAGCATGTCTATTATACCTACGGAAACACTGGCATTTTCTGTATAGGTATAATAGGGGGAGAAAGTCTGCAGAGGAAAACTCAGTGGACTTTCTGTGAAAAACACTGCTGAAAAAAACACAATGCATTTCTGCCTCAGTCTTTTCTGGAGTGTTTTTTGGCTGTGACTTGCTACGTGGGGCCTTTGCCTTAATTTTTTTAATGAGCATAAGAATTCTATGACCTTCAGACCACCTCAAGATGAATTTAGGGGACTTTTCAGGGTGAAAGTTTAGCAAAGGGGAAGGAGCCCTGATAAAACATCTTGATAAGAGAAGGATTTTTCTCTGGCTAGATATATTACTTATTGACTAAATTGATTTTTGCAAAGTTTGTTGAAAAGTTAGTGTCCATTTAAAGGTTGTGTCACATTTACAGCCATTATTCATTTACTGTATTGCTCCAATACTTCCATAATAAAAAATAGAGCAATTTCCTATCATTCTAATTATACATCCTAAATAGACAGATGTGCATTTTTGGTAAAGCCTGCTGTTATACTCCCATTTGTCCCCAGTCACTTGTGAATGTACTGTACAGTAGTTCAGTACTTTACCAAGGCATAGAGGACAGATAAAAGAAAGTATGACTGTAAGATCAGACTTCACAGAGTTTGATGTCTGTTACAATGGAGATACATACATCTGCATATCTGATAAGCAGTTACTTGTGTAATTATTTCCTAAAAATAAGCAGCTTTTTCCAACTCTGAAGTAAATGTCTACTGCATATGAATGGCTACGGTTTTGCATCTCAGTTATGAACTTTATATTAAATATTTGAATAAAGGGGCTTATTCCAGCTTTATTACGGAAAGCACAGCGGAATATCAAGGTGCCTATATCAGTTCTCAACTATGGAGTTGATGAGGCAAATTTTATAGGTCATTCTGCTTAATAGCAGGTTTGCTATTTTTTGGACTTCTTAAAGAGAACCAATTCAATGTTTTTTTTCACCCTAAACTTGTTCCAGTGTGTGTGACTTAGTGTGATGACTGCATGACTAGATGAAGCTGCTCGCTGCCCCGTCACTAGTTAAGGTAAATTTCTATATGCTAATCTAAACTTTTAGAAATGAATAACATGACTTTTCAGCAATAGAAAGCTTATTGAGGGGCACCATAGGAAAGTTCATTGCTCGATGCTGCACACAGGGGTGAAACCATTCTCTCTGCTACCTGAGGTGAAAAGATAAAAAGGTGGCCCCTGAAAAAAAAAAATATATAAGTTTACTCATTTACACATTATTAGCTTCACACAATAAACATACACAATAAGCTATAAAAACTGCTAATTCAAGTCAAGCACTACTCAATATTTTTGTGACTAGAAGAGGCATTTTGGCACACTGTTTTACAAAGAAGTAGTCACAGGGCACAGCAAGGGAGACAAAACTAAATTAGCCATGTAGCCCTAGCATTTTTCTCTGGGAATCACTTGCAGGAGACTGGGGTCACAATTGCAGAAATTAATGCTTGCCTCCAAATGAACTCAGTCTGAGGTGAAGCTGCAGGAGTAATATACACACGTGGACAATTGTTGGTACCCCTCGTCGTTTAATGAAAGAAAAACCCACAATGGTCACAGAAATAACTTAAATCTGACAAAAGTAATAATATATAAAAATTCAATGAAAATGAACAAATGAAAGTCAGACATTGCTTTTCAACCATACTTCAACAGAATTCTTTAAAAAAGAAAACTCATGAAACAGGCCTGGACAGAAATGATGGTTCCCTTAACTTAATATTTTGTTGTACAACCTTTTGAGGCAATCACTGCAATCCAACGATTCCTGTAACTGTCAATGAGACTTCTGCACCTCTCAACAGGTATTTTGGCCCACTCCTCATGAGCAAACTGCTCCAGTTGTCTCGGGTTTGAAGGGTGCCTTTTCCAGATGGCGTGTTTCAGCTCTTTCCAAAGATGCTCAATAGGATTTAGGTCAGGGCTCATAGAAGGCCACTTCAGAATAGTCCAATGTTTTCCTTTTAGCCATTCTTGGGTGTTTTTAGCTGTGTGTTTTGGGTCATTATCCTATTGCAAAACCCATGACCTGTCACTGAGACCAAGCTTTCTGACACTTGGCAGCACATTTCTCTCTAGAATCCATTGATAGTCTTGAGATTTCATTGTACCCTGCACAGATTCAAGACATCCTGTGCTAGATGCAGCAAAGTAGCCCCAGAACATAACAGAGCCTCCTCCATGTTTCAAAGTAGGGACAGTGTTCTTTTTAAGATATGCTTCATTTTTCCATCTGTGAACTTAGAGCTGATGTGCCTTGCGAAAAATTTCGATGTAGTTTAGCAAATTACTTTTGTCAGATTCAAGATATTTCTGTGACCATTGTGGGTATTTCTTTCATTAAACGAGGGGTACCAACAATTTTGTCCACGTGTGTATTACCCCCTTTAGTGGCTCCCATACAGTGTATTGGCCCCTTTATTGGATCACACAGTTTATTAACCTCTTTACTGGCTCCCACACAGCATATTGTACCATTTTTGGCCCCCACATATAGTAGTGCCACATTTTTTCATTTTCCCACAGAATATTGCCTCTTTTTTTGACCCCACATATAATAATGCCCTTTACTTTTGGCCCTCACACATATTTCCAACATTTATTTTACCCCCACCCATGTTATTCAGCATCCGAACGTAACATGTGGCCCCCCATGGAATTGAAGAGAGTAGGCCTAGATGAGATGGGAGACTAAAATATCGTCCACTACCTTTTGGAAAATCCAATAGATAGCGGCTGATTTAAAAGAAAAAAAAAAAGGCGTGCAGCATTATATATATATATACAGTCATATGAAAAAGTTTGGGCACCCCTATTAATCTTAATCATTTTTAGTTCTAAATATTTGGGTGTTTGCAACAGCCATTTCAATTTGATATATCTAATAACTGATGGACACAGTAATATTTCAGGATTGAAATGAGGTTTATTGTACTAACAGAAAATGTGCAATATGCATTAAAACAAAATTTGACCGGTGCAAAAATTTGGGTACCCTTATCATTTTATTGATTTGAATACTCCTAACTACGTTTTACTGACTTACTGAAGCACAAAATTGGTTTTGTAACCTCACTGAGCTTTGAACTTCATAGCCAGGTGTATCCAATCATGAGAAAAGGTATTTAAGGTGGCCAATTGCAAGTTGTTCTCCTATTTGAATCTCCTCTGAAGAGTGGCATCATGGGCTCCTCAAAACAACTCTCAAATGATCTGAAAACAAAGATTGTTCAACATAGTTGTTCAGGGGAAGGATACAAAAAGTTGTCTCAGAGATTTAACCTGTCAGTTTCCACTGTGAGGAACATAGTAAGGAAATGGAAGACCACAGGGACAGTTCTTGTTATGCCCAGAAGTGGCAGGCCAAGAAAAATATCAGAAAGGCAGAGAAGAAGAATGGTGAGAACAGTCAAGGACAATCCACAGACCACCTCCAAAGAGCTGCAGCATCATCTTGCTGCAGATGGTGTCACTGTGCATCGGTCAACAATACAGCACACTTTGCACAAGGAGAAGCTGTATGGGAGAGTGATGCGAAAGAAGCCGTTTCTGAAAGCACGCCACAAACAGAGTCGCCTGAGGTATGCAAAAGCACATTTGGACAAGCCAGCTTCATTTTAGAAGAAGGTCCTGTGGACTGATGAAACAAAGATTGAGTTGTTTGGTCATACAAAAAGGCGTTATGCATGGCGTCAAAAAAACACAGCATTCCAAGAAAAACACTTGCTACCCACTGTAAAATTTGGTGGAGGTTCCATCATGCTTTGGGGCTGTGTGGCCAATGCCAACACCGGGAATCTTGTTAAAGTTGAGGGTCGCATGGATTCAACTCAGTATCAGCAGATTCTTGAGAATAATGTACAAGAATCAGTGACGAATTTGAAGTTACGCCGGGGATGGATATTTCAGCAAGACAATGATCCAAAACACAGCTCCAAATCTACTCAGGCATTCATGCAGAAGAACAATTACAATGTTCTGGAATTGCCATCCCAGTCCCCAGACCTGAATATCATTGAACATCTGTGGGATAATTTGAAGCGGGCTGTCCATGCTCGGCGACCATCAAACTTAACTGAACTGGAATTGTTTTGTAAAGAGGAATGGTCAAAAATACCTTCATCCAGGATCCAGGAACTGATTAAAAGCTACAGGAAGCGACTAGAGGATGTTATTTTTGCAAAAGGAGGATCTACTAAATATTAATGTCACTTTTCTGTTGAGGTGCCCATACTTTTGCAGGGGGGCCCGCCCCCCCCCCCCCCCCCCGCCCGGAGGTCGGGGCAGCAGGCACATTGACCCCGAGGCCGGCCCCCAAAACAACAAAAAAAAAAAACAAGGGGGGGGAAAACCCCCCGGGGGGAGGTCAAATTTTGGTTTAATGCATATTGCACATTTTCTGTTAGTACAATAAACCTCATTTCAATCCTGAAATATTACTGTGTCCATCAGTTATTAGATATATCAAATTGAAATGGCTGTTGCAAACACCCAAATATTTAGAACTAAAAATGATTAAGATTAATAGGGGTGCCCAAACTTTTTCATATGACTGTATTATATATATATATATATATATATATATATATATAGTATTTTACACGCTACATATGTGTAAATAATATTTCAGACAAGTGGAAACTTTTTAAAATTATTTTATTTTAGAATATTTTACAAGCTTTATACTTTCATATTTAAAAATTATGTATGGATAAATAAAGGTTTGCAGTATTTTTTTAATATTTATAGATTTTTTTTATATTTCTTAGAGTTATATGACTATAATAATTATGTACATAGTTTGTTTGCCGTGGTACTATTTAAATGATTCACAGCCAATTGACCCATTGTTACCAAATGCAATTATTATATGCAAATATTATTATATATTAATGTGCTTCTAATTATGAAATTTGCTTAATCGTATTTAACTTTTTAGAGTTGGTATATTTTTAGAAAGCAATTATCGTTATATAGTATACCGGAGCATAAAGAGGAAAATCTTTCAAGGTGACACAATCCTTTCCCTAGCTGTGGGTTAATGAAGAGCAAGATTTCGAAAATTAGTAGGATAAGAATAACTTATATGAAAAATGTTTTATATGTCGTCATATTCAGAGCAAATAGTCCATATTACGAATCTATGCTATTGAACTCCTAATGACTATTTCAACAGAATTTAAATAAAATTTGTTTAAAGCAAATAAAAAAAAAAAAAACACATTTGGTTGCACTCATAATAATGACTGAAAGAAAGACCATATTTACCTGATCTTACTGGAAGCTATCATTCACTGTAGAGTTCAGACAAGCCCAAGTGGTATAGGGCAAATGCACACAGACATGGCTAATATACGGTGTCGGTCACATGATAATGTAAGGTGCACTATACTGACTTGTAGTCTACTAGTGATGCCCATACTTTTAGATCAGGCAGGTTGTCCAGCACCTATATATGTACACCCCACAAGTTCCAGCACCCCATTTTCCATTAACCAACATAACAGAGCCTGGTTGCATCCTGGAAAAATAAGTTAATAACCATGAGGTATAAGTGGATGCAGTATTTGGGTCAAAATATGCAAGCCCAAAACCTGCGAGTCCCTATACTAAAATCCAAAAAAATACACTGAAAGGGACATAGTTATAAATCATATCACTGAAAGAAAGGCTATATTTACCTGATGTTAGGTGAAACTAATATGGTGAGTGGGTTAAAATTCCTAAGAAATGTTGACTGATTTCTTTTTTTTTCCTATCCCAAAGCCCAAAAGTGAATAAAAGTGAATACAGTATGTAAAATCATTGTAAGAAATGGGGTGTAAATGTAATTATTTTCAGTCATAAATGCAAGTGGTTTAACCCCCCCCCCCCCCGAGTTCTGAACGAACCCTGCTTGTGATTTGAACAAAGAGCATTACAGCTTTCCCTGAGCAGGATACATACAGGGAGACTGCAGAGGGAGCAGTCACTTTAAACAGCTCTTACCATAGAGACACGGGGGGTTTGGTTTTAAAAGATCATGTCTGTAGCCCACTTGGACCTTGAGATATCACGGGTTTAAGAGAAGCTGTAAATACTTATAGCTTCACTTTAACCAATGTACAGGAGAACAGGTGCAGCTGACAGACTGTAATAGGAGAAGGATGTTTTTATTCTCCCATCCTTGTGACTTCAGTTAAATCCAGGGGATACCATGGACTTTTGTTCATGATATCACACCCCCTCCCCGTTATCTATCAAAAGCATACAGTACTTGCCACTTAACCACTTAGCACATTATTTATTCTACATGGTAAACGCCATAAACCATAAAAAGTAATAAAAACCGATCAAAGAGTCTTATGTACCCACAAAATACAAGGTCTCATAAAGCTACTTTGAAATAAAATTGAAAAAGTTATGAAAACTGGAATGCAGAGAGTGATAAAATGTTACCGTTGTAAGGCTAAAATGTGTTAGATCGCTAAAGGGATAAAATGTACATAACGCACCAGAGTTATGTGCCAGCTACTGTATATTTCTTAGAGCCATAAATTCAAAATTTGCAATTAAAAAAGGGACATTTCAGGAGGGATTTTGCAATTTTAATGTGACTGTTAAGAGGTTAAAATAATCCCAAGTCAGTGACTTTTTAACACCACTTCCAACTAAAATAGTTGTTCCTTTTTTGTGTTGGCATTGCCACTTTTTGGTTAGTAGGATCCAAGACTGGCATACTATATGCTGGTCTTGATAAATCCCCCCAAAGTGTTTTTTTAATTTTCTTAGACACCGAGGTAAATATATTTTATATACAGATGTAGCAAACTTTAACTTTACACTAATTGCTTCAGTACTCAAGTTATTATGTTGCCCAATAAAAGCCACTGAAAGAGTTAAATTAAGTTGTGTCACAGCTTCAATTTTTTTGGTTGTTTTGTAGGGGATTATGGGGAAGATTTTTAAAATATAGTTTATTAACTGATTTCCCTTCATTTTAATAAAAAAAAAAGAACAAGCCAGGATTGGACAGTAAAGCAGAGTTCTGACTGGTTGTCATGCTAACTTTAAAGCAATGGGTACAAGCTTGAGAAATAGGTATACAGACACTGAGATCACTGTGTCACCCATCTATCATGCTATAATAAAATATACTGTAGTATAATACTGTATATGTGTATTTATCCATCCCTGCGTGAGTGGATGAATACACTGCTTGTACTTAGAATTACATTGCTCTACTCTTACTCCTATTACAGCATGTCTCTCTCCCAAACTAACTTGCAGCTAGTCTAGATTTGTTCTTTCACTAGTAGTGAAAGGTCAGAGACATTAGAGGCAGACTAAGCAGTCTGTTTCTACATGTAGTAATAGATGAAGGCAGTGGGCAGCATTTATTAAGCCTTGTGAAGAATATCGCCTCGCCCAGCCGCCTGGCACGCCTGCGATCAAACTTCTTTATTAACCTCCCACTCATACACCGTGAGTAGACCGGGTCATAGGATAAAACGAAACGAGCGATATAAATTTTATATGTTTAATAACCCAAGTGGGTCGGTATGAATTAATAGCATATACAGAAATATACAATATTAATACGATCAAGCATAAACATACAAGCAAAAGAGCGATGATACCGTACATAAAACGAAAAATGGGAGTAAAAAAAAAGATAGAAAAGATACCTGAGCCCACAGCTCTGTCTTAGCTGTCTCTCTTCCAGGCTCCACACACAAAGACTCGTAGTCCGTTTCTCTAGGCCACAGCAGAGTTTTGGGCCTAGGGCGCAAGCTTAAGCAAGTTGCCTAAAACAATCCTTCTACATGTCGTCCAGAACAAAGGGAAAGGCTTCAGGCCTCAATGCTAGGCCCTCAATGCATTCCTCAGTAGGGCAGGCCCTCTCATCTTCTCCTTCCCAGGTCAGAGCTCCTTACTGCCTCTTTGCTGAATGACCCCAGAATCCAGGTCTGCCCACAGCATATGGCTAGTGCACCACCCACCCCTTGCACCCAGGCAGCCCCCCTTCTCCCTCCTTTGCAGAACCCTCGGAGAGATGGGTGAAGTTAAGGTCACTGGCTTGCTATCCCCCCATCGCCTGGCTATAGCAAGCCATCTCCCATGAACACACATAAAACCAGTGAAGCGTATCGTCCAGCAATGTAAAACCCAAGTTAAACACAACATTCCAATAGGTAGGGGGAGGACGGACATGAGCAAGTAAAAATACATTTCTAAGAAAGGTGTACAACTGAGGGTCGGTTCATCGCAAGCCTCATACAATTTTTTTCTAATTCTGACCCTTTTTTTATAGTTTAATGCTACGATTACATAAATTATCATGTATTTGTTCTTATTTTGTAGACTTTTACGCAATACATTTTTCAATGCATTTATGGCGTGACCTTTACTATAAAAAAAGGTAAAAAAAAAAAGAGACAACTTCATTCCAGGACAAGGGCAGCATAAAAACCCCCAAATATCTGACAGCATTGGAATCACAATATCCATGAGATGAATTTTGAATCAAGTGGCGCACTAGTGCTATATACAGTATTTATAAAAACTGAAGAATCAAGTCAATAAATATTGAGTTTTACTGTTAACTATTCCTGTATATCATGGGAAAATGGATTAACATGGAAAATCTGCATTTAAAATAAATTAAATGTTACAATTTTACTTCAATTCCTGTGGATGCCCTAAAGGGTTAACATGACTATTTAACCCTTTCCCGACATCCTCCGTAATATTATGGCAGAAGTCAGGTGTTTAAATACAGTGGTCACTCAGGAGCTGAGCGGCCACCATAGTGGTCATTCACTTATCCCTGGTGCTCCGGTGTCCTTCCAGCGTGGTCCAGTCCTTCTGATCAGTTGTCTTCTTCCAGTGAAATTCCTCGCCAGCTGTGATGTCCCGGTTTCCTTCTGCTGTGGCCACTGATTGGCCTCAGTGATCACGTTCAGCGGGGTCTTCAGTCGGAACGCAGAAGGGGAAGCGGAGGCGGCTGTGAGCAGGAGCGGGGATCGGTAAGTGAGACCAAATAGTACTATTATTATACTCTGGGGTCTTTTCACACGCCGGAGTATAATAATCGGAGACCCAGGGGAGGTGATAAACATAAAAACCATTGTTACTCATCTCGCATGTGAACCGGTGTTACTCCCAGCAGGCTTCGGCCTTCTTTGGTGACGTCCCAGGCGTCACGTGAGCCAGGCTGACGTCATTGTGTCGCATTGTGCGACGTTGAAGAGGGCCGAAAGCAGTGGTTTTTATGTTTCTCACCACCTGGATCACCGATCATTATACTCTGGGGTCTGAAAAGACCCCAGAGTATAATAATAGTTCATGGGTGGTCCACTATGGGGCATAATACTATGTGTAGGGGCCACTATGGAGCATTATACTGTGTGCAGGGGCCACTATGGGGCATAATACCTTGTGCAGGGGCCACTATGGGGCATAATACCGTGTGCAGGGGCTGTTGCGGGCATAATACCGTGTGCAGGGGTGGCTGCAGGGCATAATACCATGTAATACTGTCTGCAGTGGCCGCTGTGGGCCATAATACAGTGTAATAAAAAATAAAAAAACACCTACTCACCTGTCCCTTGTGCTCCGATGTCTCCTACTGCGGTCTGGTTCTGCTGCTCTGGTGTTTTCTTCTGGTGGAGGTCCCTGCTGCACATGACCGCTGAGGTCGCTGACATGGGATGTCACAGTGCTGTGGGGAAGAAAACACCGGAGAACCTTCCCCACCTTCCCCCGTCATATTAAAAAAGTGGTTATCCTGGACAATCCCTTTAAGGTGGCACTTGGTCTTTATTAAAGGGGCTTTCCAGCTCATTTTTATTGATGATCTATCCTTAGGACAGATTATCAATAGGAGATCAGTGGACTCCCCTCTGATCAGCTGTATGAAGGGGCTATGGCACTTGTTTATATCACACACTGTCTGTTTATAGTGACCGTGTGATGTAGTTACAGTCTTGTCACATAGACATGTATAGGACGAGGCTGTTGTTACATTACACAGGTACACAGGTACCACGGTTCATTCACACAGCTGATCAGTGGGGGTCCTGGGTTTTTGAGCCCCACTCATTATTTTGTTAATGACCTGGAAAACCTTTTAATTAGGAAACCAATGGGACATTGATAAGGGGCATTATTTATACAGGGTACACACGGACATCATTAATATAAAGATACACTTGGGAGTATTGTTTATTATGGGGGGGTTATATCATATATTTTATAATTGGGGGTAGCAGCAGGATGGGTGTGCTGGTGAGGACAATGTGGGTTGGATGCCTGGAAAAGTGAGGAGCCAAAGATGTCTGTGTTGTAAGCTTTACAGAGACAAGTCACAGCTGGAAGAAGTGGTCATGGTGGTCCAAAGGGAAATGTTACTGCACTGTATTCACCTAAATGATAGAGGATAAATACCTGAATGATGGGGATCTGTCTATTGAGATCCCCACTGAGCATGAGAATTCAGCCAGGCTGAATATAGGCGTGTCGCTTGGTGGATGGACGAACCCGCGTGGCTCTCATTCACTTTGATGGGAGTGCCAAAGATACCTGAAGTACAGTACTCAGTTATCTGCGGTGCTCCTATTATAGAGAATGGAGGCCATGTGGGCTCGTCCATCCACCAAGCAGAAGATGTGTGAAGTTATTGTCATTGTTAATGCCATGTTGTTGATCTCTGATACTGAAGCAATACAGGAAGAATTCTTAAAAACTGTTTCATAAGTTTGTGTATGTTTATTGTGAAGCTAACAGCATGTAAACTTAATTCTATATTTTTTTGGTGGGGGGCGCCTTTCTATAATCCGCCTCAGGCAGCAAGGGGTCTAGGTTCACCACTGGGTACCACTTCTCTCAAAATAAGTAAAAAATGTAAACGAGTATAGTGCATAGAATTATCTTTAACTTTCCTAAATGGAAAAAGGTGAAACAAACAAAACAAACAAAGAATGCCATGGTCATGGATATGAATATGAACACCTATATTCATTGTAGCTATAATTTATCAGTTGTTTCTCTCATGATTTTCTGGTTTCTGTACTTTGACACAGAGAAAGCAAAACCAAATTAGAATCCTTTGACTTTTTGTGCCTAAATAATCTGACAGTTCCCCATTTGTCAAATCAAGGTACTTATGGGGGAAAGGGAGGTGGGGTGGCATTCTTTATTAGTACAACTGGGCTCACGTTTTGAGTTGGTTTTACCCCTTTACTCAACCACATCATTTTTTGGCTTTTTTGACTACTAGCACTCATGGGAAAAAGCCCAGGATTTATTTCCCCTGAATGATGGGGCATCGAGGGGCATTATACACTGGGGTGGAACTACTGAGAGAAAATTACACTGTGAGAGAGGACGCTGAGAAGCATAATACTGTGTGGAGCCACTGCAAGGCCATTATACTATAGTTAGGGCCACTTAGGGGCATTATGCTGTATGTGGGCTACTGAGGGAGCATTATACTGTAAGGGAGTACTAAGAAGGCATTATACTATGTGGGAGTCACTGAGGAGGATTATATTGTGTGGATACCACTGAGGAACATTATAGTGTGGGTACCACTTAGTGGACATAATATTGCTTGGGGGTCATTGAGGGGCAATAATCTATGTGGGAGTCACTGAGGGGCATTATGTGAGGGGAGCATTACACTATGTGGTGGCCTCTAATGGAGCATTATTCAATGTGGGAGCAATATCTTGTGTGTGTGGGGGAAGGGGAATTATACTAGCTGGGGACAGAAAAAGATAGTGAGGCATCAACAAGACGAGGGGTGGACATTGTTACTTATGGGCACCCCGAGGATCATTATTATTATAGGGTACACTATTTGCTGAACACAGCTGTTTCTGTGCAATGCTAAGTATTGTAGGGGGCACTATTTTGGTGGGTATAGTAATTTCAGGGGGGCTACCTGTATGGTACTATGACAGTATTAGGGGCAGCAGCAGGGTGACAATGATAAAGCATCAGGATGGACAGGATTAAAGCCTATACATCACCAATCTGGCTATTTACATCGTTCCAGCCTTTTGCTGCAGTGACATTAATTAAAGTCACACGGCTGTGAAAACAAGTCTTCTAGTTAAGAATAAGAATGGCTATTCCACGCAAGGGTTATAGTCAGGGAGTTACTCTTTGAAGGTTTTAGTTCCTTTATCATCACTGCCATCAGCAAAATGTAACTATTTATGGTGATCACAGTGAAGTGAAAGGATTGTCTGAATTGCATTGTGCCATTGTGCTCCCCCTGCCAGCTCCTCCCTTCACCTTCTTCCTGAGCCTCTGTAGTGATATTAAAGGCAGTTTACAGTCCTCTCTCCTATGCTAAACTATTGGTCAATTTACAAAAACTATGGAGTCATAAAATAAGTCAATCTGAATATAAAACCATATGATATCTATTTTTTTGTTAAAAATGATATAACTGTGTAGAACCTATAATTAGAACAAATAGAAAAGCATGCTTTAATATGGTTATGTGTAATAGTATACATAAAAACAATTATGTTTTAGATAAAAGAAGTAAAATTTAAATTTTTCTCACACTTTATACCATTTTCCTACTGCCAGCTAAAAAATAGTCAATTTATTTAACAAATAAGGCTACTTATTGTGTCTTATGTGTCCTGAAAAACATGGTAAAATAGTTGAGCTATGCAAAGCCTTTAAAAAGATATATTTGTGTAAAGCAGTGCATACCAAAAGTTCTAAATTTGGCCTGAGCATTGGGATATCAATAACCCTTGGTCCTGAAAGGGTTAAATAAATTTGAGGAAGATATAGTAAGATATTTGTGTGGCAATCTCTGCAGAAAAGACTTGTGGCTGAAGGAAGAGTTCATGGTGGTCTTCCCCAAATGGAGAAGATTACAAAACATTCAGAGAAAACATTACTCGTGAGTTACTGGATGTAATAGGTATGGAATTTTTTTATGTGATAGATGCGACTGCATCTGATTTGTACTTTCATCTTTGGTGTGAATTTGTTCAGGGGTGAAGTGTAGGGCTGTTTGCTATTGAGAATTGCCTTGGGGTCTCGGTGCCTGGATCTTTCATGACCCTAGCAGCACTCCTGCTAATATTTTGGACCTGTAGCTGTAATAAGCTGCAGCTGCATATTAAGCTGACAGATTTGCTTTAAGGTATTTAAAAAGAACCTTTCATGTCCTCACAGATCAGTGGTATTATACAACACTAGAAAGCTGACAGTGTGCTGAATGCAGTGCACTGTCAGCTTTGCCGGTGCCCCAGCTGCAGGAGTTATTGGTGCAGTTAGTTTTGGCACCAATATCTCTCCACTGTCAGAAGAGCAGGCCTTACAGCTAGTGTCATCACTGGGCTGTGAGGAACGCCCCCCACAACAGTACAAGGCTATGTAAGAGTACTGTCAGGGGGCTTTCCTTACAGCCCAGCAATGATGCTGAGCAGTAAGGCCCGTTCTTCTGACAGTGTAAAGATATCGGTGCCGAAACTAACTGCACCCGGGCACATACTAGCAAAGCTGACGGTGTGCTGAATTCAGTGCACTTTCTAGCAGTATATAATAGTTCTGATCTGGGAGGACATGAAAGGTCCTCTTTAAGGCTTTTCTCTCACTTTTGAATAAATGTGTTTCATGCATTTTACATAAAAAAAATAGTATTTTTAATGGGAAAAAGGGATTGGCTTTTGTTACTGTTTCTTTAGTCTCGCTCTGACTTAAAATGAAGCTCTCAGAAGAGATTGTTGATGTCTAAATCTGAAGACATTTTACCCAGCTGACAGACCTTGACATGTGGCATATCATTGGACTGAAAGAACCAGGATCGTTATTTTTACAAATTGCCCACAATCTAGTCTGTTCTGACCTAGCTGTTAGGAAGTGTTGGTTACATGAGGGCATGCACAAATGATGAACAGGCTTCGGACAGTACAGACAGACCACCAGTATATGGCAGTGGTTCTCACCTTGTGACAGTAAGGTATGCCTTGCCATATCACGAGGCACTCACTGTTGCTGAGAACCACTGCTGTTGGAATGGAAGATTTAGTGTGTGTTCATGTTTTCTGGCTCCTGGGAGACTAGTACTACCAACTAACTTCAAACAGCCAAAAATAGGGTAGCATGGTGGGCTCAGTGGTTAGCACTACAGCCTTGAAGCGCTGGAGTTCTGGGTTTGAAGCCTGCCATGGACAACATCTGCAAGGAATTTGTATGTTCTCCCCATTTTTGCGTGGATTTCCTCTGGGTACTCCGGTTTCCTCCCACACTCTAAAGACATACTGATAGGGAATGTAGATTATGATCCCTGTATGGGACAGTGACTGTCAATGGCTGTGGAATATGATGGCGCTATATAAGTAAGGATAATAAATAAAAACATTGAAGCAACGTGGTTGCAAAGAAGACAGAAATGTCAGAAGACATTGGGGAAGGGTTAAGTGGGCAGTTCTCTACAACAGCAGATAGTCTCTGCCGAATAGACGGATAACTTCTAAGCTATGGTCTGATGAGAGAGGTTGAAAGCTAAAACACACTCTGAACTTTTAGTGTGTGCCTACCACAGGTGCCCCCATAAGCCAGGGTTGGTTTGGCCTGCTAAGTAAAACAATTTTTCTTTTGACATTGGGCGCAGTTTCTGTCACATAACAGATGCCATGGTGTCCATTGAGGGTACTCATTTGGAGCTTTTTCATGAGATACTTTTGGTATATTTGGTACTTGGCTTGAAAAGGTTGAGAAATACTGATGTAGATTGTCATTTGGTCCACCAACAAATATAAACCGTTTTCTTCTCCACAGGTGGCACCTTCATTACATACTCCTATCTCTGTCTGGACCATTTCCAGGTACTTAGCAGAAGGAAATTTAGTGTCATGACACCCAGGGGCGCATAACTAATGAGGCGAAGTGAGGTGGCCGCCTCAAGCGGCACTGTCCGTCACTATCTGGGGGGTGGCATTTTTACAATTTATTTAATGTAAATCAGCCCAGGACAGGCCGCTGTAAAAAAAAAAAACAGAGCTGAGCGGGGCCTGTCGTGGGCTGATGAACAAGACCTCTGCATGTCAGCGCAGGCTGCGATACAATGACGTCATCGCGCCTCCTACGCTGAGACACAGACGTCACGGACAAGAAGAGGAGGCGGCGGCTCCATCAAGGGATTGCAGATAGGTGACAATAACTTTTTTTTTTATATATATATATATTAATAGGCCGTAACCTGCTGGAGTAACCCCAGCAGGTAATGACCTATTTACTTATCGATCCCCGCGCCTGCTGTGGCCACCTCCGCTTCCCCTTCTGCTATCAGACGCAGAAGGGGGAATAAGAAGCGCTGTGAGTGGCAGCGGGGATTGCTAATTGAGGCCAAATACTACTATTATTATACTCCGGGGTCTTTTTAGACCCTGGAGTATAATAATCGGAGACCCAGGGGAGGTGATAAACATAAAAACCATTGTTACTCACCTCTCCAGCGATCCAATGTTACTCCCAGCAGGCTTCGGCCTTCTTTGGTGACGTCCCAGGTGTCACGTGATCCAGCCCGACATCATTATGTTGTGACGCCGGTCTGTGCGACATTGAAGAGGGCCGAAACAGGGAGCACACCGGAGCCCAGGTAAGTAACAGTGGTTTTTATGTTTGTCACCACCTGGGTCTCCAATCATTATACTCTAGGGTCTTTTAGACCCCAGAGTATTATAATAGTTCATGGGTGGGTTACTATGGAGCAGCATACTGTGTGCAGGGGACACTATGGGGTATAATTACATGTGCAGGGGCCACTATGGAGTATAATACCATGTGCAGGGGCCACTGTGGGACATAATACCGTGTGCAGGGGCCACTATGGAGCATAATACCGAGTGCAGGGGCCACTATGGAACATAATACCGAGTGCAGGGACAACTATGAGGCATAATATCATGTGCAGGGGCCACTATGGAGCATAATACCGAGTGCAGGGGCCACTATGGAGCATAATACCGTGTGCAGGGGCCACTGTGGGGCATAATATTGTGTGCAGGGGCCACTATGAGGCATAATACCGTGTGCAGGGGCCACTATGAGGCATAATATCGTGTGCAGGGTCCACTATGGAGCATAATACCGTGTGCAGGGGCCGCTGCGGGGCATAATACCCTGTGCGGGGACCGCTGCTTGGCATAATACCGTGTGCAGGGGTCGCTGCGGGGCATAATGCCATGTGCAGGGGCCGCTGCGGGGCATAATACCATGTAATACTGTGTGCAGGGGCCGCTGTGGGCCATAATACCGTGTAATACTGTATTAAAAAAAAAAAACACCTACTCATCTGTCCCTTGTGCTCCAATGTCTCCCACCGCAGTCTGGTTCTGCTGCTCTGGTGTTCTCTTCTGGCAGAAGTCCCCACCACACATGATCGCTGAGGGGAAGAAAACACCGGAGCACCTTCCCATCCTCATATTAAAAAAGTGGTAATCCTGGACAACCCCTTTAAGGAGGCACTTGGGCTTTATTAAAGGGTCTTTCCAGCTCATTTTTATTGATGTTCTAACCTTAGGACAGATTATCAATAAGAGATCAGTGGACCCCTCCTCTGATCAGCTGTACGAAGGGGCTATGGTGCCTGTTTATATCACACGCTGTCTGTTTATAGTGACCGTGTGATGTAATTACAGTCTTGTCACATGGACGTGTATAGGACGAATCTGTAGTTACATTACATGGCCGCTATGAGATGAATGACACTGTAAACAGAGAAACGGTCACGGCACTTACACAGGTACCATTCAAACAGGTGATCAGTGTGGGTCCTGGGTTTTTGAGCCCCACTGATTAGTTTATTAATGACCTGGAAAACCTTTTAATTAGTTAACACCTGGGGCATTATTAATAAGGGGCACTATTTATACAGGGTACACACGGACATTATTAATATAAAGATGCACTTGGGAGTTATTCATTATGGGGGGTTATATCATATATTTTATAATTGGGGTAGCAGCAGGATGGGTGTGCAGGTGAGGATAATGTGGGTTGGATGCCTGGAAAAGTGAGGAGCCAAAGATGTCTGTGCTGCAAACTTTACAGAGACAAGTCACAGCTGGAAGAAGTGGTCATGGCGGTCCAAAGGGAAGAGAACGGAAATGTGACCGATTAGTCAGAGACGTCACCTGTAAGTCACAATATGTTACTGCACTGTATTCACCTAAATGATAGAGGATAAATACCTGATTGATGGGGGTCTGTCTGCTGAGACCCCCACTGAGCCTGAGAATTGGGTTTTTTTTCCCCCACTGGGTGGGAATCCAGTCTGGCTGTAGCCATATATAGGCATGTCGCTTGGTGGATGGACGAACCCGCGTGGCTCTCATTCACTTCGATGGGAGTGCCGAAGATACCTGAAGTACACTACTCAGCTATCTGTGGCGCTTCTATTATAGAGAATGGGGGCCACGTGGGCTCTTCCATCCACCAAGCAGAAGATGTGTGAAGTTATTGTCATTGTTAATGCTGTGTAGTTGATTTCCGATACTGAAGTAATACAGGAAGAAGAATTCTTAAAAACTGTTTCATAAATTTGTGTATGTTTATTGTATGACAATAACAGCGTGTGACGCTAACAGCATGTAAATGCAATTTTATATTTTTTTTGGGGGGGGGCGTCTTTCGATAGTCCACCTCAGGCAGCAAAGAGGCTAGGTTCACCACTGACGACACCCATTACATGTATTGCCTTGAAAGTATATGTGACAAATAAATAACTAAATGCAGAATATGTTTATAGTGTCACTGACCATTTATACCATGTTATTAATAGTAAAATGAGTTTAATAGTTCTGATTCACAGTATAAAACAGCTATGTAATGATGGCAGCAATTATTATATACAATTATTGAAGTATTTTTCTTGAACAAATTCACTTGTGGGAAAAGCACTCATGTCTATTTAAAAAAAAAAAACAAAGCATTAAACCAATACATTAACTTGCTGGCTAATTTTCTTAATGACATTGTATTGGATTTTGAGCTGGTGTTTTACAGTTCACTTTAAAAGAAAGTTATTGAATACAAAGAAGTCACATTTAAATTACCTAAATTAAGGTATTTGTAAATCTTCTATATACTTAATATATCAAGAATATGATGGTGCACAGCAAGAAATAGAATACTTTAATCTCGGTTCACATAATGAAATTCAGATATTATACTATATATGCATATTTTACTTACAGTATTCCATTGTAATTAACAAAATTTGCATTTTCACAAAAGAATAGGTATTTCAAAATTTGTAATATGCCTGTAATCCATTGCATATTTTTAAAAGTTTTTTTGGTTAAAATTCCATTTAGGCTAAGGTGACAAGGGATTACAGTTGCAGTGGACCCAAAGCAGTCATATTCATCTGTTTTTTGCTGTAAATTTCACCCCTAGACCTTGGCAAGCTTGACAGCAGTATCTAACCTGCAGCGAGAAACTGTCCTGAACTGAACAGCAAGAGACAAGATGCTTTGTACTGCATGTTTTTCAGGAGTGTGTTTAAAGGCAATGTGTCACCAGAAAATGTTTTAATCAAGTATTATATTAAACATATTTTTATAGAATTTTTGGTGAGGTTTTTAAAATGTTTCCATGTTATTATCTATATAAAAAAAATCCTAAAATCCTGCAGTTCTGATACTGTCCACTAGGCTATATAATAAGCTGAAACTTCCTATTTTCTGTAGGATACTGATTTGCAGCAGCCATCTCACTTATCAGCACACTGAATATCACAGCTATCATGTGTATGTAGAAAATCCACCAAAGTAGAGGATTTCACAGCTGATTTACTCCTCTCTCTACACAATGTCCTTTGCTCAGGTCACAGAGCATACATAGAAAACTCTTCTACAAGGGAATAGGGTCTGCTTCATGGCCCATGGTTCTTACATAGGAAACACAGAGCATTTTAAGCTACATTGACACAACAGTGAATAATGGCTGTGTGACCTAAAGCAACCACAAAAAATGAAAGTGTTATTTCAGCCATCTGAAGTTATAATTGGCTGCTCTAGATCATGTGAAAATGTATAGAACGTAGATAGGGTTGACCACAGAACTTAATAGGTTTGTCTGAGGGACTGATACCCCCATCTCTGCCCCTACAATGCAATCAAAAGAGGGGTAAAGGATTACTATGGCAGCCAGGTGCTCCATTGCTTTCATCTTACAGTGCCTAAAAGGTTGCCTAGGGATGTTTTGTCTCATGGATATGTATTGTGCACAGATATTGCTATACTTTATACTAGTTGTGAAGTATTAAAAAACAAACAAAACACAAAACCCCATTAAAATACATTTCTGACTCTCAGAAAAAGGCAATGCAACAGCAAATAAATTTCTTTTTCAAAAAAGGGATTTATTTTTGAGCAAGTAGTAAATCAGACATAATAAAAATGAACATTTTGGCACCAAATTTATAGCTCAAAAAACAATGACAGTAATAATAAATTACAGTTTTTTCATTTTGCCCCATAAAGAGTTAATGAAAATAATCCATAGGCTACATGTTCCTCAAAATGGTTCCATTGAAACATATATTACAAACCAGAGACATAGCTAGGGGTTCAGCACAAGGGGGACAAACACGTCCAAGTGGGCCCCCAACTCAGGTATACCAACACTATCACTATATGGTGACTGTATAGTGGTAGATAGTGGTTCTACACAGGGCTGTCAAGACAAGTTAGGTAAATACAGTACAGGAACAATGTTGTGACTTACAGGTGATGTCTCTGTCTGTTTACACTGATCGTCTCTTCCATCTGAACCGCCATGACCACTTCTTCCAGTTGTGACTGTAAAGTTTGTAACACAAACATCTTTGGCTCCTCACTTTTCCAGGCACCGACCCACATTGTCTTTAACTACATAAAATCTTCATCATGCTGCTAACACAATTATAAAATATATGATATAAAATCCCCTGGAAATGAATAATACCTCTATGTGCCTTTTTAATTTAATAATGCTCCTATGTGCCCCATTTATTTAATAGTGCCTCTCAATTAATAATTCCCCCTAATTAATAATGCCCTGTGTACCCCCTTAAATCAATAATGCCCTGAGTGCCACCTAAAATTAATACTGTCCAATTCCCCTATTATTAATTATACCCTCTTATGTCTCCTTGTATAAATTATGCCCTCTTACATAAATGCCCCTCTTGTATTAATAATGCCTATTAATAACCCCTTTTTAATAAAGAGGACCTTTCACATCCTTTCACGTCCTCATGCATATGCGGTTTTATATACTGAATTCAGCACACTGTCGGCTTTCCCGTTATGTGCCCCTGTGGAGGAGATATCGGTGCTGTTAGGTTCTCACCAATTTCTCCCCACTGTCAGAAGGGCGTTCCTGACAGTCTAACGTCATCACTGGGCTGTGAGGAACGCCTTCCCTCCTGACATTACTCATCCATAGACTTGTACTGGGGGAGGAGGGCCTTTCTCATATCTCAGCGTCATCGCAGGGTGGTAAGAAACGCCCCCTCTGACAGTACAAGGCAATGTTAGAGTACTGTCAGGGGGCCTACCACACAGCCCAGTGATGACACTAGACTGTCAGCAACGCCCTTCTGACAGTGAGGAGAGATCGGTGCTGAAACTAACGGCACCGATATCTCCAGCATCGGGGCACATAACGGGAAAGGCGACTGTCAGCTTTCTAGCTGTATATCAAATCACAGGTTCATGAGGACATGAAAGGTCCTCTTTAAAGGGGTTGTCCAGGAAGTGAACAAATCACAGTGGAGGTGGGGAAGTTAAAAAAAAAATTCATACTCAGACTGTGTCCACACCAGCGCTTGAACTCCGTTGGGGGATTCTGTCCCCCATTCCATTTGAAAAATGCGGAAAGAAAAGTCCTGCAAGCAGGAATTTTTTCTCTGCATTGTTCAGGCAGAAACCCAGCAGACCTCATTATAGTCTATGGGGTCCACAGGTAACCGCTTTTTAAGCGGATTGGGTTTCCGTTTTTCGGGTCCCCAAGTGGACCTGAAAAACGGAAACGAGGCGCTAGTGTAAATCCAGTCTTACCTGTCCCCAGTGCTCTGTCTGCTGCCACTGTCTGTTCAGACACGTGCCATACGTGACTGCTGAGGCCAGCGTTGGCAGTAAAGTACACAGTCATGTATATGAGTGACATCATGGAGTCCTTTCCAGCCACTGCTGAGGCCAATTACGTGCAGTCCAGGTCTTGCAGCAGGGGAGCAGCATGTGTGTGCCTGAACAGACAGCAGAAGAGGGCTGCGGACATTGGTAGCCCAGGGACAGGTGAGTATTTTTTTTATGTTTCACCTTCCCCACCTCCTCTCCAATTTGCCCAATAGAATCATTACCAGTAAACTTTATTATTCCTAGAATACTCCTTTAATACTGCCCCAATGCCCCCTAATATTATCTCCCCTTACATTCATACAGCCCCCACTGACCTTTCTCTATAATTTATATCCTCTTTTATTAAAACCCCCTAATAACCCTTATATTAGTTATGGCCTCTTATCTTGCTAAATTCCCAATCCTCCCAATTGATCTCTTATATGTATTACAACCCCCACTCCCCCCCTCAACCCCAATTAAAATGCCCAAAGTGAGTTAAAAAAAAAAGTTGATGATACTTACCTACCTCCGATCTCCCAAGGAGGAGCCTCCGCTGCCGACACTGCTGCTGCTTACTGAAGAAGCAGGACTTCTGCGTCCTGGCGCGGATGGCTCAGGAGAGTGAGGTCATCATGCAGACATCTATGCCAGTACGCAGACATCTTAGGGGGACTCGTAGGCCACAGACCTGAAGTGGCTTGTGGCCTATAAGCTACTTAATACCAGAGAAAGAAGCCAGAGGTTTCCTTCTCTACTATGTATTTCAACTGTATCGGTGTCTTGCAGATGCAGTTGATGTGTGAGGGTAATCTGCATTGCGGTGGCCCCGAGGTGTGCCCCGAGTGTCAGTGGGCCCCCGAGAGTCAGTGGGCCCGGGGCCGCTGCCCCCCCCCTGCTCCCCTGCTAGCTACGCCTCTGTTATAAACTCATCCCACAAAAAACAACCCCTTGAAATGTGTGGTCTCCAAAAAATCCACTTAACCTGGGACAAAGAGCTTGTTGATAGGATTCATATTTTTCTGAGTAAATTCAGAAGTAGCGTACAGTATTAGCTCTTACTGAGTTTGTGGCCTGTGTGTGTGTCTGTGTTTACAAAGTGATGTGAATATGCAAAGTTTCTTGCATAGCTATACAGCACACCTTCTGAATCTTTTCCTTGGGTGGGCCCAAGTCAGTCCAGTTTAATGTTGGCTGACATCATTTAATGGGGATATATATGGTTGGAACAAAATTGTTGGAATCAGCATAATCAATTTTTTGCCAGAAAAAATGCTTTCTTCTCTATCCGCTCTCCTCAAATCTCTGAGTTATGTACTTACTTTGGCTTATTTTAACAAATTTCATTCATACATTATAAACACACCCAGGGGTGGATTGGGACCTGAAAGTGGCCCGAAATACCTGCATTAGAGCCCAGGAAAGGTAACACTGTTTATTATGTTTGTCACCTCCCCTGGATCTCAGCATATTATACTCTGGGGTCTGAAGAGACTCCAGAGTATACTGTCAGTTTCAGTTAGGACCTGTGCGGTCTGAACGAAACCGCTGGACAAACCTCGCGTGATGAATCTTGTGAGATTCCTCCAACACATACTCACAGTGCTGCCCAGCGGCCTCTGCTCTGAAGATACCTATAGAGTGGGGGCTACCGGGCTGCACTCACTCTGCAGCACAATCAGGGTAAGGGCTGGCCTTGGGACCGGTAGCCTGTCAGCCCAGCAGCCCATATTACAGTTGGGCCACTGGGAATTTTCTGGTGATACACGTGGCCATTCCACCCCTGAACTACTACTACATAGTTTCAGTTCTGTGAGGATATACACTGCATGCTGCATTATGGCCTATTTTTCTGTTTTAATGATTTCTATTATTTTGTTGTAAAGTGTTTCATATATATTCATATTAATAACATTCAAGGCAAGGAGTGTAGATATATTACTGTGCAAGCATATTCATTATGGGAGATTAATCAAGCAAAATGCACTAGAATTCTCTAAAATGTCAAGCGCCACATTTATCAAATGTATTAGACACTTTTTAGATAGCTTTGGGACTTGCATGAAAAAGGGGCATGGCCTAAGTTACAACACAGTGCACAAAATGTGCAAAAATATTTTAATCAACTAATAAGTAGCCCTAACAATGTTAGGATTGTTAATTTTTGGTGTTATGTTTTTATTGCACTTTTATAACTGATACCCTGCTAAATTTGTTGGTTACATCTGTATTCTATCCTCATTTGTGCCAAGGGATGACTGAAAGAAGAATTTGTAGCAGAAATTTCTGCATCCAATTTATTTATTTATTGTGCTTACTTATATAGCGCCATCATATTCCACAGCACTTTACCAACATTGACAGTCACTGTCCCATATAGGGCTCACAATCTACATTTCCTATCAGTATGTCTTTGGAGTGTGGGAGAAAACCCACGCAGAACATACAAACTCCTTGCAGATGTTGTCCTTGGCAGGACCCCAGGACCCCAGCACTGCAAGGCTGTAGTGCTAACCACTGAGCCAACGTGCCACCTCTTGCAGTAAACCTTTGTCATTGTAATTTTTTGAGTACAGAACATCACTTTAAATGAGTAGCATTTATTTGTTAGATTTGTTTCAACAAATATTCGTGAGGTTTGGCCCTCCATTGTTTTGGGGGCTGAACTTGTTCCGCACAAGACAAAAGTACTATTATTATTCTCTGGGGTGTCCAGTAGAGGCCCAGGGAAGGTGAGTAAAAATAAAAAATTGTTATTCTCTCCTTGCCTCATGTCTCCTGGGCATCCAGTGGTAATCTTAGCATCCTCTTCAGGCCTCTGGATGATGTCTCACACTGCGGGGCCACTGTTGGGGTTTCTGATTGAGCCTCTATAAGATGGGGAAACAGCCCTCATGTTGTGAATGTATCTGTTTCTGGGTGGCCTTAGACTGTAGCAGCCAGGGTAGTGTGAGATTTAGGTAGATTGTTCTACTATTCTCTGTTATCTGCCAATTTCTAAATTTTTTTGGAAATGCTTTAGAAGTAAGTATGTACAGTGCTGGCCAAAAGTATTGGCACCCCTGCAATTCTGTCAGATAATACTCAATTTCTTCCAGAAAATGATTGCAATCACAAATGCTTTGGTAATAATATCTTCATTTAATTTGTCTTCAATGGAAAACCACAAAAAGAATTGTCAAAAAGCCAAATTGGATATAATTCCACACCAAACATAAAAAGGGGGTGGACAAAAGTATTGGCACCCTTTGAAAAATCATGTGATGCTTCTCTAATTTGTGTAATTAACAGCACCTGTTACTTACCTGTGGCACATAACAGGTGGTGGCAATAACTAAATCACACTTGCAGCCAGTTGAAATGGATTAAAGTTGACTCAACCTCTGTCCTGTGTCCTTGTGTGTACCACATTGAGCATGGAGAAAAGAAAGAAGACCAAAGAACTGTCTGAGGACTTGAGAAGCAAAATTGTGAGGAAGCATGAGCAATCTCAAGGCTACAAGTCCATCTCCAAAGACCTGAATGTTCCTGTGTCTACCATGCGCAGTGTCATCAAGAAGTTTAAAGCCCATGACACTGTGGCTAACCTCCCTAGATGTGGACGGAAAAGAAAAATTGACAAGAGATTTCAACGAAAGATTGTGCGGATGGTGGCTAAAGAACCTCGACTAACATCCAAACAAGTTCTAGCTGCCCTGCAGTCCAAGGGTACAACAGTGTCAACTCGTACTATACGTCGGCGTCTGAATGAAAAGGGACTCTATGGTAGGATACCCAGGAAGACCCCACTTCTGACTCAGAGACATAAAAAAGCCAGGCTGGAGTTTGCCAAAACTTACCTGAGAAAGCCAAAAACTTTTTGGAAGAATGTTCTCTGGTCAGATGAAACAAAAGTAGAGCTTTTTGGGAAAAGGCATCAACATAGAGTTTACAGGGAAAAAAAAGAGGCCTTCAAAGAAAAGAACACGGTCCCTACAGTCAAACATGGCGGAGGTTCCCTGATGTTTTGGGGTTGCTTTGCTGCCTCTGGCACTGGACTGCTTGACCGTGTGCATGGCATTATGAAGTCTGAAGACTACCAACAAATTTTGCAGCATAATGTAGGGCCCAGTGTGAGAAAGCTGGGTCTCCCTCAGAGGTCATGGGTCTTCCAGCAGGACAATGACCCAAAACACACTTCAAAAAGCACTAGAAAATGGTTTGAGAGAAAGCACTGGAGACTTCTAAAGTGGCCAGCAATGAGTTCAGACCTGAATCCCATAGAACACCTGTGGAGAGATCTCAAAATGGCAGTTTGGAGAAGGCACCCTTCAAATCTCAGGGACCTGGAGAAATTTGCCAAAGAAGAATGGTCTAAAATTCCAGCAGAGCATTGTAAGAAACTCATTGATGGTTACCGAAAGCAGTTGTTCGCAGTTATTTTGTCTAAAGGTTGTGCTACCAAGTATTAGGCTGAGGGTGCCAATACTTATGTCCAGCCCATTTTTGGAGTTTTGTGTAAAATGATCAATGATTTGACTTTTTTTTTTCATCCTCTTTTGTGTTTTTTCATTGCAAGCAAAATAAATGAAGATATTATTACCAAAGCATTTGTGATTGCAATAATTTTCTGGAAGAAATTGAGTATTATCTGACAGAATTGCAGGGGTGCCAATACTTTTGGCCAGCACTGTATCTCAGATCCATATTGAGAAATCAGGACACAATTCCAGCCCCTAGATCATTTTTGTGGAAGAAATTATCCTGTTCTATTACCTGCTGTCTCCCTGAAGAAGTCTAGATCACCAGATAAGGGTCTTCAACAAACATTGAAGTTAGGTATATCACTTTTTGCAGTGTGCTTTTCTCATCATGAGTAATAAGTGGAGTGTCTTTGACTCAGTAATGTAGACAATTCTGCAACTAAAAATCAGTTTAATTTATCTGAATTTTTTCAGCAAGCATATGCAAGCCCCATTTAGATGAATGGAACTAATTTTCAGTTGCAGAATTGTCTACAATAAAATATTCTGTGTCATATAAAGCTGTCTATTGTGTTTGGTTACAAAATGTAAAAATGTAACCAATTCTTTTCTGATGATTCACTTTTTCTAACATAAATATTTATGTGTTACAGCATGAATTTGCAAGACTGGGGCTCAAAGTTATTTATTATATGTGTTTATATGTGGCCACCCAGTGGTTGTGTTATGGATTTCAACCTCTCAATGGTTTTGTTAAAATTCAAGAAATTGTAAAGAACTGTGTTTTGCAAATTTGAAGTCTGAAAAATTATTAGGTCTAAGGTAAGGGTGCACACATATGTACAATGTGTACAATTTAATTACAGATGTAGCAAGCTTTTTATTGACACTCAACACATAAAAGCCACTGTTGCAAGAATCTTTAAATTAATTTTTCAATGGATTTTGCTCATGTTGTTTTAAGGACCAAGTTATGACACCACAGCAAGTTATTAGTGTCAAGTTAAATATTGATACTGTGCAACTCTATGAGCATATAATAATATGCCAATTTGCAAATGGAATTGTATAAATAAAAACAGTTACTGTGTTAAAAGGAATAAATTCAAAAACTGGCTGCCATTACATACTGTACATTCCTATGAAATTGTTAAAATAGGAAAGCAGCAGCAGCTCTACATTGGCAGTCAGATATTTTAACCACTTCCGTATCGCCCATAGACTATATAGGTCCGGAAGGTGGTTGTCTATTTCTGCAAGGACGTACGTCCAAGCAGAATTCAGCAGCTGCACAAAATCGTGCAGCTGCTGAAATGGGGAGATGGCTCTAACTTCAGCCGGAGCCCCCAGAGAGAAGGCAGGGAAGGTTTATTACCATCCCGATCGCTGTGTATACAGCGCTGAATGAGCGCTGTATATACTGCTATGGGCGCCGCCATCTTGCAGCTGCCCTCTCACCCAGAAGTCACGTGATCCGCCAGGATCAGCATCTGTAAGAGCTGCTGGGTCCTACAGGACCCAGTTCAGCTCTATTGTGACGTAAAAGTAACATGCAGGAGGCTGTATTCCTCCTGCAACTGGGGCAAAATGTACCAGCCCCAGTTACAGGGAAAATCAGCCTCCCCAGCTAAAAAAAACAGTGATCAGATGTCTTCAAAGTTCTATTATGACCTTATAGGGACACAATGTTAAAAATAAAAAAAATAAAAAATTAAATAAAATAATTTAAAAAATAAATAAAATAATACGCCAATAACATGCCCTTTTTAAAGGTTATAGCCCCACCCTCGATGACACCATACAAAATAAAAATTACCGTAACAGAGAGTAAAAACTATTTTATAAAGTTTTTTAGCAGAACTTTGTGTTATTAAATAAAAAAATATGAAAAGTGAAAAACAGACACGTTTTCCATTCTCTTTTGTTTATATTTTCCCGGATATAAAAAAAATTAAAACACATGCAAAAATTTAAAAAAACATAAAAATAAAGCCCTATGTGTCACCGAAAAAAGACGCAGAAATCAGTTGAATAACACATATGATATTAAATGTTACAGCCCTCAAAACCGCACATAGAAAATACCCGAAAATGTGTCTTGTCTGGAAGGGTGGTAAGGCATCTGGTATGGAAGTGGTTAAAGAAAAAATAGTTGATGTTGAGGGTAGGATGGTTATAAAGAAAAAATAAGCAAAGAAAGAAAGAAGTGGGAAGCTGTGTGTCAAAAACATAATTAGAGGAAGAATCATGATATTAAGGAGGGTCGAAACAGACAGATGAGAAGTCAAAGAATCAGTCTGATAAGACCTGTTCTGATAAGTAAAGTTCAGATTTGAGCAAAAATTCCCAAAAATTGTGGGTGTCGGTTGGTTACCTCCAATGATTTATTTCTATCTGAATAAATTTGTTCTGAATTGAATTTAAATTCACTTAAAACATAATGTAAGCCATTGGCAGGGCTCCTACAACCCTATCTAACCAATTTCTAGCTCTTTAAGACAAAGACAGGAACAATAATGTAAAAGTGACAGTAACATATATGGCAGTGTAAAACCGATAGTAGGCAGTGGAAAAAAACTGTTTCCTCTGTGGGCTTTCTGCTTCCATTATTCCTATATGGAAACCGCCGACGTTTCCGTAGGTATAATTGACATGCTGCAATTTCCAAAACCACAACAGTTTTGGAAATCGCAGCATGTCTGCTGTACATATTGTTTCGCAATGCAGGGACTGTGAAACGCCATGGTTTTTTGTGCATTTACTGCATTTCTGCTATGGAGCCTGATCAAATAATAAAAAGATAATCAATGAAGCAGCCCATTAACAAATACTCATAGCGAGAGTCCCCATTGTGCTGCCCCGCCTCTGCCTATTAATAACTTGATTAAATAAAAATACATATTACATATTGTATTATGATTTAAAATAAATTCTATGCCCGAAAGAATAAAATCAATTTGTGGCATAGATAGAGTATGCTGGAGACAACAGGATCTCTAATAGCTTGTATTCCTTTAACATGCTCTGTATTAGAGTACGTGAACAGACGTCTATTGTCATAATTACATATTTTTCTGGTAACACTAAATCTGTAAGCAAAGAGATTAAATGTGAAGACTCACATAAATATGATGGAAAGAACAAAACATGTTTTTGTAAAAAAAAAAAAGATCAATATAGTGCAATAAGTGAGAACTAAGAGAGCCCACACCTGAGATAATGAGGCATCCTGGGGGATTATTTAAGGTTTTGTGAATTTTTAGGAGATGATAGAAGATAGACAAACATGAAATTTTTACATGGAGAAAATCGTTCTTTTTATTCAAAATCAATGTACAGTATGTTTTACTGAATAAATTAGTGTGATATCAGACATGTATCCTGAGAACCCTTGAAGCAATGCTGCTGTTGGTGGCACTCTTTCTCTCATGGACCATGGAAAAATAGTCTGAGAGGAAGAAGCACTATGGAGGAAAGAGACATGACATAGCAAGCTTTTGCAAGCAGGGCCCTCAGTCCCATTGTGTGAATTGACTTATTACTCTGTAATGCCTCATTATGTCTGTACTTGAACCCTACAATTTGTAAAGCGCTGCGGAATATGTTGCCACTATATAAATAAAATGTATTCTTATTCTTATTATTATCCTAGTGTCTTACCATGAGCTACTGCAGACCAGTCTGACTCCTTTGTTCAGCAAAAATCCAGTCCTATTACCAGGGAAGGATCATATTCAAGTATAAGCTAAGCTATATTTATAATTTACGTCATTATGCGTGAAGGGGTTTATAGAGAGATCTCAGGATCTGAGCTCTTTCCATACCCGGCAGATCCTGGCTGTATAATATAGAAGCAGCCAAAGGCAGCCTGTAATAGAAGGCAATGTATTTTACTATTCACTGCAATATATTAATATATTAGTAGTAAAAAGTATAAAAAACACAAAAAAATATAAAAGTTCAAATCACCCCCCCTTTCCCTAGATCACATATAAAAATAAATAAACAATAATAAACATAAACACTTTAGGTGTCCCCACACTCCAATATATCTGAACTATTAAAATATAAAAATATTTATCCCATATGGTAAACGGTGTAGCGGGGAAAAAAATCAATATGGCCAAATGGCGATTTTTTTTCAACACTTCACATCCTATAAAAAATGGAATAAAAAGAGATAAAAACATCAGAACTCCCCCAAAATGGTATCAATAAAAACGCCACCTTGTCCCACATAAAAGGACATCATACCGAGCTCCATACACATAAATATACAAAAGTTACAGGTGTCAGAACATGGCGACATAAAATTTTTTCTCTATTTTGCAAAGTTTTAAATTTTTTAAAAAGTATCAAAACATTACAAATACTATATAAATTTGCTATCACCATGATCGTACTGACCTGCAGAATACAGGTAATATGTAATTTTTACTACATAGTGAATGCTGTAAAAATTAAACCCATAAGAAATTGGTGTAAATGCATTTTTTTTTTTTTCAATTCCTCCTCATTCAGATTTTTTTTACAGCTTCCCAGCACATTGTACAGGATATTAAATGGTGCCATTACAATGTACAATTTGTCCCGCAAACAATAAGTCATCATGTGACTCTGAACTGAAAAATGAAAAAATTATGGCTCTTGGAATGGGGAGAGGGAAAAACGGAAATGCAAAAACAAAAATTGACAAAGGCTTGAAAGGGTTAATAAACTAATTAATAGGTTACAATTATGGTTTGCATTGTATGACTTCCATGTCAATTACAGTTATTGCATGGCACATGGAGTACTTTATCTTTTATTTTCTAAAACATCAGCACACCATGCTAAAAAAGGTTTCCGACTCCTGCTGAAAAGGGGGTTAAGAAGTAGACTGTGTTTTCACATCCACGTGTAAATGTATATAACCAGATTCCATAGACAATTGTTCTCTCTCCAGGGTAGTTGTAGAAACATCTAAAACCATATTCGTTTTATACATTCATTTGTGTCAAGAATTAGTTGAAAAGCATCAGGGTAAGACCCGGTTCACATCTGTGTTCGGGTTTCTGTTCGGGGAGTCCGCTTGGGGCCCCCCGAACGGAAACCTATACGCATAAAAAATCGGTTTACCTGGGAAACCCACGGACCCCATAGACTATAATGGGGTCCGTGTGGTTTCCGCTTGTTTTCTGCATGAAGCAAGTGGAGAGGAAAGTGCTGCAAGTTTTTCCCACATTGCTTTTTTGCTGTGGCCCACTACGTGGGGCTTTAGCCTTAAGGGGTTTTATTTGCTCATTCAATAAAAAGTGTTACGTAAGCTGCAAATCTGAAACAAATTTGTTTTAAAGGCTGGGGCCCCACATTGCAAAAATGCATGATGCTGTGTCAAAAAAAAGCTGTGTTTTACATTACCTGCAAAGTGGATGGGTTTCTGGCTTATACAATGTTGATGTAGCATGTGCTCCCATACAGGGATAACTGGCAGGATAAACCAGGTTCTTTGTTTCCTCCCAAATGTTGTTCTTACGGTCATAGACTCCATTTCAGAGTATATTCTAACTCAGGGGTAGGCAACCTTTTTTGTTCGGCGTGCCGATTTCGCTTAAAAAAAAAATCAAAGTTGAGGTATTCGGAGTGCCTGTCAATAATTGTAAGTCTGACGACCCCTGTACACGGTATTATGTGCCATAGCAGCCCCTACACACAGTATTATCTCCCTTAGCGGCCCCTGCACATGGTATTATGTCCCATAGCGGCCCCTGCACACGGTATTATGCCCCATAGCGGTCCCTGCACACGGTATAGGTCCCATAGTGGCCCCAGTACACGGTTTTATGTCCCATAGTTGTCCCTGCACACGGTATATGTCCCATAGCTGCCTCTGCACACGGTATTATATACCATAGTGGTCCCTGCACACAGTATAATATTCTAACTTTTATAATATTCCAATTGTCGCCACTCACTAGCTATAATTATACTGTGGGGTCTTCAGACCCCAGAGTATAATAAGCGGAGGGCCAAGAGAGATGAAAAACATAAAAAACAATGTTAACTCACCTTCTCCGCGCTCCGCAGCCACTCTGTGCTCTTGGGGCGCTTCTGTCTGAAGTCAGCGACTGCTGATTGAGTCTCGGGGGTCACGTCGCGTCATTTTGTGTAATGACGTCGGACGTGACCCCTGAGGCCCTGTCAGCGGCTGTGGCTCCAGGGAAGGTGAGTTAACATTGTTTTTTATGTTTGATCACCTTCCTGGGGGCTCCGCTTATTATACTCAGGGGTCTGAAGAGACCCCACAGTATAATAATAGCAGTTTTGTTTCGGCCGTGTTTGGTCCAATTGAAACTGCTTTGTGAGGACTCGGGCTGTCCGTGCCAGGTGAATATGCCTCGCGTGCCACTCTTGGCATGCGTGCCGGGGGTTGCCGACCCCTGTTCTAACTTCTTCAGCCAATATTCTATATTTACCATGTAAACAAAAATAAAATCCAGTGTTGCACATAATTTCTTGTGGTTAGTGCTATCAATCTCTGCAAGGAACAATAAGAATGTGAGTAGCAACAACAAAACTACTTCTAGTATTGGCAGCATCTCCAATAGCCTCAGGGTCATCAATAAAGATCAATATATTTTGGACTTCCTGGGTAAGTGCAGTTGTTGTTTGTTCTACTTGATGGTTACCACTGGACCCATCCCTTTCTGAAGTTCAGCGATCCCCCATTCAGGCAGCAGAGATCCAGTAGCAGGAACCCTTGATTAGAAGCTTGACTAGTTGTTGTGACTCTTCACAACAACACCAGGTGAGAGGTCATCTATATCTGCAATATCACAAGAGTGTGTGCACTCCTCTTTCTCCATACAGAGTTACAGTATATGCTGCTCTGTGCTTTTCTTTCATTTGAGTTATATTGCCACATGTCAAAAAATGTGACCCACTAATGGGTTGTGTCAGTATGGGTATAATAAAAATTATAGGGCCACCTGGACAGACATGCTAACATTGCTGCAAGCCAAGGTGGGGGAGGGATTGTTTACAGTGATGAAAAATACCTGTGACTTAGAGGATTTACACTCTGTTAGTAGACAAACGACTACAGTAAGTGGAGAAATATTTTGTAAGAGGTTAGAAAAGTGGTGTAAAACACAGGCCAGACAGACCAGTACTTCCCTTACCACGTGTAAGCAAGCGAAGGGGGAACAAGTTGAGCGATGCTATGGTAGATTAATTGTGAAATCCAAAGACTGTTTCACTTACAAGTCAGGATACATTAACATATGCGTCTGAGTCTCCGTTGGAAACTCTGTCCCAATGTCTGCCTGAAAATCTTCTGCGCAGGCCTTTTTCCTTCACCAGTTTCATTGGCAGCGCAGTTTATAGTTAAACTTGGAGTTTGTATCCACTGCATACCATCATTTTTCCCATAGACATACATGTCACTTTCACTTTGACCTAAACTGTGTTTGCCCTAGAGAGCTAGATATTGGATAGATAAGTACATAGGAGCCCTGACAGTGTTATACACTATGTTTTAAGCCAATTTAAGTTGTGGTTTGTACCAAACTTGTTCAACCCAAAACAAATCTTGGTCCTGAACCACCCAAAACCCAAACATAACGAATCTTGAGAGGTTCGCCCATCTTTAACAGATATGCAGGGAGAGTATTGCTCATCATCAGAGGGTGAAAAACTGCTAAAAAGTGTAGTGTGCAGATGCTGTGAGTGTCTCCCAAAAGCACTGAGACTCCCACAACAAGGAAGTGTTAACCAGGATGTATTGCATGAGCCTGAAAATATGAGGAATTGTAAAAATGGTCCAAACACACTCAAAAAGGTACTCAGTTGTCTTTGTTCATTCATATAACAAGCATTTCCTTTCTTTAGCCACATTTTCTTAGTCCCAGAAAACCCTTTAATCATCTGGACTGAATCTGAGCAACAGCTCTAAATATTTCAAATGCATTTCAGTCAGTGTCATCAAGCCATCAACTTAACGCTCAACTACTTTTACTGAAATAAAGAGAACAATCAAACAGAGACATGACTTTACCAGAAGCCAACTCTTTTCACTAGCGCAGGGAGAGCTGAAAATTAGAGAGATATCATGCAGATGAAATGAAGATTGTAAGTCTTATAATGGTGATTCCTCATATATACACATCATACGGTTGATTTATGCAAAGTTTGTTACATGCAGGTTACATGGGACTTGTGGGTGGTCTTTGTATTGGGGCAGGGAATAATACTGATCATTTCAGTTGAGTCTCACTTGCACCCTGATAGGATTTTTGAAACACTGACCACAGACGCGGTATCAGCAGATGATCGTGGAATAGATTGTGAAGTTTGTTCTGTTCCACAGTAATCTGCCTATACTGCAATGGTCTGTGCTTCAAATATCCTGTCAGACTGCTAGTCAGCCTGAATAGAAACTAATGGTATTAAAGTCGTTTCCCAGGCTTTTTTTGGTTGCCTATTCTCAGGATAGGCTATTAATATCTGATCAGTAGGAGGCAAATACCTAGTCCCTGCACCAATCAGATTGGGACTGCTGCCAGGACAGGCACTATACAGTAGTACTATACCATAGTATAGCAGAAGCTTCCAAACATTACTGCAGCTCTGATCGCATAAAAAGCATTTGAAAACTATCCCCAAAAATTAATGCTATAATAGAATGTATAAGGATTGTACTGAAAAAAGAACAGGTCAATGTCAGTAAATTATCACACTGCAGTGTTCTGTTCAATGTACATTTTGATACCTGCCTGTGCAAGGCCATATTTGAAATACTCCATTGTTAGATATTGAGTGATTTTATTAGGGCCACTTAAGCCTATTAAACCCACAGCTTAAACACATGGTGGTGAACTGTATGGTCTTCTATAAAAAGCAATGCTGGTAAAAATTCTTTATACAGATGCATTTGAGTGTTGCATATAATAAGGCAATTTAACACAGGATTAAATATCAAGGGAATTACTTCTGCAGATGTGAAGAAAGCAGTAGACTACAATCACATTAGTATTATCAGAAATTCTAGTAGCCACCATGGAAAAAAAAATATAATATAATGCATGCACTGAAAGAACACAGAAAATAACAAACAGAACATAACTCAAATATTAGACATTTTTTGTCAAGGTTGTATATCATGTGGCCGATCCTGAAATGTTTTAAAGGGATTCTATCATTAGATATAGGCAAATTTGCCTAATGACATGTTTCTTTAGCTTTTCTCTGACGCCGTTTTTGAAATAAATACTTTATTGTTATGTACTAATTCTGTGCACGTCATATCCAATATTCCGCCTCCTCTTGCTGCTGCACGCCCCTTCATGTGAAGAGATCCTTCTCTTTTTATTCTTCGCTGCATTAGAAGCAGCACTTCTCTCTACAGCACATGCAAATCAGCGCATGCAAATCACATTTATGTTTCTTCAACAGAACACAAAAACTGCAAAATAACAATTTAGATGTATAAATATTATAAAGTGGTATTTCCACAGCAATGGAAAAAATGAAAAATAATTTGCGAAATATCACTGTGATCCAGTTAAAGTAAAAATCCAAATTATATACAGTATGTCACTAG
This sequence comes from Leptodactylus fallax, assembly GCA_947044405.1. Lineage (NCBI taxonomy): Eukaryota > Metazoa > Chordata > Amphibia > Anura > Leptodactylidae > Leptodactylus > Leptodactylus fallax. The sequence goes on from CAMRHE010000414.1 coordinate 1,294,825, forward strand.
AAAAAAAAAACTATGGAATTCCCCTACCCTACCACTGCTTGAGCATTTTCATCCAGGTCAAACATGCTTAATTTCGTTGTGAATGTATGTTCTAGATACAATGCTCCATCAATGAATTCATGGCATCAACCAGCAACTAGTTCATAACAAACCAGATTCAACCTTAATTTTGGAAAAGTTTCCGTTTCCAAATAAACAGAAAATTTTGCAATTCATCTCGGATGAACTGGAAAAATGGCTGCTGTCACATGTAGTATGAAGAATAAGAACATAATGAAGGAGAATCACATGGTCTATGACCTAGGCAGGCTTTTACCATCATCTCCTGATAGCCTCTCAGCCAAATATGAGTTTTTGCAGTGCCAGTTAGGGCACGTTTGCAAGAAAATTTATCATACTGTCATCCACACAGATGCAATTCTTGCAGTGCCAGTCAGTTACTTGCCAGTTATGGCACATTTACAAGGAAAGAAGGAGGACAGTGTAAATGAGGAGGAGGAGAAAATTTCCATGCTAATGTCATGCCATGCACCACTGTGAGTAACAATAAGAATGTGGGTGGCAACAACAACACTACTTCTGGCCTTGGCAAAGTCTCCAGTAGCCATAGGATTGCTGCAGTTCCTGAGGATAAAGAAGACATTTTTGATTACTTGGCTTCTTCATCTCAGTTACAGCAGGATATAACATCTGTAGTGATGCAGTAACTTTGAGTCAGGGTTCTGTGTATTCCTCTTCCTCCTCTGCTTTCATAGCAATTAGTTTACTGAGCGGCCTTTATGCTCTGTCAATCATGTCTTCATCTTCACTGACACTGATCCCTAGTAGCGATGCAGAACTTGCCGAGAAAAATATTCTTTCTAGTCCTAGTCATCCTCATTTTAATGAGTTGGATGAGAACATTCAGTGTTTTAAGGTAGAGGAGGCAGAGGTGGAGGCTGTTGGTGATGGAGGTAGTAGTGGTAGGGGGTGACTTCTGGTTGTGGTTCCGGCAGGGAAATCGAGAAAAATATAATGGTGGGAATTTTGAGGGGATACAAAACTCCCATGGCCATTATGAGTCTGACAGGTGTAAATGAAGGAACTCCCTCACCTACTTTCTCTATCCCCCTTCACTTATAGATTGTAAGCGCTTTACGAGCAGAGTACTCTATCCCACGGTACCAGTTGGTCACTAAGTTAGTCTATTGTACTTTTTGTACTTGTGTATTTTGTGTTTAGTATGTAAATCCTCTTCAAATGTTAAACACCATGGAATTAAATAAAAATAAATAATAATATATCTCTCCATACTCACATAAAAAGGTATCACTAGCTCATTTGGCAAAATAGTATTGACAGTGGCAGGGAAAATGAGCAAAACCACCCTACTCCTTCTCCCTGTGATTTTACTTGCAGTTAGAGATGGGCGAACCTCTCAAGATTCGTTTCATGTTCAGGTTTGGTAACTCATGTCCCTGATTAATTTCGGGTCAAACAAGTTTGGGATGAACTACACCTTACAGTATTTTAGCTTAAAACATAGTGTAGAACACTCAGGGCTCCTAGGAACCTATCTATCTAATGTGTAGCTCTCTACAGCAAACACAACTGAAGTTATGTCGATGTTAAAGTGACATTATTATACTCTGGGGTCTCTTCATGAATATGTCAGTGTAGGGACAGGCGCAGCTAAGTGTATTTTCTTCAGCAACCATTCCACTTGGCAGCTATGTCTTTGTAAATTCTTAGAGACACTATGTAAAAGGTAAGTTGTGTTGGTATTAGAGCTATTATATTGTAGAGGTATTGTTTGAACATCTACCATTGGATGAATGAGTTGTCTGTAGCAGGAAAGGCATTTTCCATCAAGAAATTATGTTCATCAAATTATTTAATTTACTTATTGTACTGTTCATAAGACCTTCAATATATTGACCAAATGAAACAAACATTGTGACAAAGAATAAAGATACCATTTAACCAACTACAGACCTAATGACTGACAACACCAACAAAGCAATTCAGTCTTTGCAACCTGATTTTTTTAGCAGATCAATGCTTTCACATGCTCGTGTCATCTGCTTCATTCCCCAGGCTGAGATAGCTGAGAGAGTGTCTGACTGAGCTGAAGACTTTTTATAGTGTCCATACACATGATGTCTAATGAAATTAGTTCTACAGAGGATCAGTTCTGAATCCAAACAGAAAGGTTCCATTTGAACAGAGAAAGAAGGAATTCACTCTTGCTCAGATCTTAAACAATATTTTCTATATTTGACTCCAAAACACAACACATTTCAGGTTTCAAAATCCCTTTCTCAAGTGTACAATTGGTAACAGACATGAACATATGTACAACTGATCAATCTTAAATACACAATGGTCTAAAAAAGACCCACCCATTAGGAGAATCCAATTCAGAGGTGGTAACATAATAAGGCTCACAATGCCAATGTTAAAAAAAATAATAATCTAGAGGAGAAAAGTGACATGGATTAAAATAAAGTTGATTGCAATAGTCTGTTCGACTTTTGGAGTTTATACTATAGGAAATGGAAGCAAAATGTCCCATTCAGTCAATTCAAAGGAATACAACCGAACTGTACCAGAGTAAATTACTCTCCAAAAGGTTTAGAGAGAAAAATTACCCCCTGAAGATAAGTGAAACTGCTAGAAAGAAGGCCAGTGCCCTGACTCAAGAAGAATGTATATTCCCTAAGGAAGTTAATACATTATTTAAATACAACATGATCACTATGTATAATGGGGCTCACTCTGAGATTCTAGTCTGCAAAAATATTGCCCAGTTGTAAGAGAATTGCACGATAAGAAATTCCCAAGTAGCTGCTGCTGGAACCTAGGAGGAAGGGGAAGGATGGAGACAGTGGGCCCTGATGCTAGACCAACCCCGTGTCCCTACCTGCTTGCCACGACTACCCTAGCGTCAGTGGACAACTGGACGACGGTCCCTTCCTATGATAAGTGAAACACAGAATGCAGACAAGACTAACAACAAGAACGAGAGGTCAAACTAGCCAAGGGGTCGGAACCAGATGGGAAACTAGGTACAAAATCGAAATCCAGAAGAATAGTCAAGAGGTCAAAGCAAAGGTCAGAATACAGAATAAAAGAGAAAAAGGTAATATGCTAGCACACTCTAAAAAGGCTAAAAGCAAGCCTCCTGTGTGGACTAATGGGCTGTATATGGGAAGGCCGGAATCCGCCCCAGATGTGATTGGAAGGTAAGATGTCAATCATAGAGCAACAAACGTTAACTCTTCACGAACCAGAGGGAACTAAGAGTACTGTCTGGACTGATACACAGAAACAACCTCTCAGCTGTGCTAAAATAGAATACAAAAAGAGACCCAGGAGCAGAGGATCATAAGTGGACACACCTCCCGCGCCGCACCATGCAGCTGAAGGATGGTGCAGAAGTGTGAACGGACAAGGATGTTACACCAGTACTGTATAATGATCAACATCTGAGAACAACATTACCAAGACAGCCAGGCATAACCTTTAGACTGGTTAAGACTCTGAAAAACATATTGGCTCTCAGTAAATTAAAAGCCAGCAATATCCTTACAGTTGTGAATACCCTTAATCACTCTAAAGAACTTCCAATGCAACCATGGCAAATGTAGATGCTGCCTCTGTATTAAAAATTGAGCCACTAATATTGTGAGCCACTCCACTGGGAACTCATTCTCCATCAAAAAGCCACTTAGATTACTCTTCGTCCTTTGTGATATACATCCTTTAGTGCCCATGTGGACTCCTGTATGTTGGCCGCACTACCATGTGTTTAAGGGAACACATCGACAAACATCGATCTATTATCTCAAATGGCTACCTTAAACACAGTGTTTCAAGACATGCATCATTTAAGCACAGTAGCAGCTATAATGGATTTATGGTTATCCCGATCGATCAGATATCCGCCATCTAGACCAATCCTTTTCATCCAGGATTATGATAATCGCATACTAAGGTGGTTGTGACCTGTCTGACAACAGCTGCAGGTGAGAGGCCATCCATCTGTGTTCCATTTCATGTAGATGAATATTATTGTGACTCTGAGCATACAATGTTACACTATGAACTGCTCGGCGCTGTTAGTTTTTTTGTGTTTTATATAAGCTTGTGTCTAATTAAATTACACAACCTAAGATCAGGACTGTCAGGATGGATTGGGGTCCACCTTTCTCTTCCCACTCATGCAACTCCTGTTCCAGGTTTTAACCTAAACGTCTACAGCAGATACATTAATGCAGTCTCTGCTGAATGAATTCCTTGGCTGCTTTACATAGATGAAGCCATGAATGTTGATGAAACATTCTCTACAACATTTCCACATTGTCTGATACTATATATAGTGATATGTATATATGCATACTAATACTGTATTTGGAGAGAGAGAGAGAGAGAGAGAGAGATGGGAAAAATTCTCACATTGATTCACAGCTCCAATCAGAGGCAGACAGTATCAGAGCTCAGAATCACACCCCTTGCCTTCTCCTGCCTGATACCGCTCTCCTGACAGTAGAGAGCCTAAATGCCATTTCAGGCACCAAAAATAATAACATTGATTGCTCAGGAATGGTGGGGGCTAGAGAAAAAATTCCAACCGTGCCAGAAGAGCTCCGTGGAGAGGCACCTATTAAATTATGCAAAGAACAGGATTTGTTGGAGGTGGTGAAAATAATAATAATAATAAGTTACTTAGGTACATCTATTTTTGGTCAAATCCCACTCTTTATGCAGTAAAAAGGCAAAATAAATTTAAATTAGATTACCAGATAATATTAGAAGTAGCACTTAATTCACTGAATTAATTCATTGAATTCATCAATCATTTGTCATACTTAAGCATAGTCTAATGTCTGCATGAAATGTCTAACAATTGATTGGATAAACAGATTAATATGGTGTGACTAGCAGCAATGAATGTTAAAGAAATTATTATTACTTACATCATGCATGTGTTTAAATATTTTCTTCATATTATCTCCAAGTTATCCATATAATATTCTTCAAGTTATCTCCATTGTGTGAGAAAAAAAGCATGCATATTCCAGTGTGTAGTTTGTTGATTGACAGGAGTACATTGTGACATGGTGATCTTTTGTCCAAGTATAGAATCAATGTATTCTATGGTATGCTTTCCCTGGGAAAAGTCTATGCTATTGAATGACCTAATTAATAACAAAGATGCATCCAAACAAAAAAGTACAACACATATGGATATGTGTTATATTTAATTATTTTTGTCCTATGTGGTCCACTATATTGAATGCGCATTATGAAATAAAAAATATATTTGAGTTACAGTAATCAAAAGGACATGCATCATACAGTCACATACATTAAAATTATAGAAGTCTGAGCTTATGTTTGTGTAAAAGGTATTACACATCTTGGAAATTTGTATATGTATATCCATTTAAATGTCAGCGACAGCTGACATGACATGAAATGACATGAATGCAGTGATGTTTGAATGGCAAGAATGTAAGTTTATTTGTGTTAAGATATGTGTCACTGTTATATACAAATTTAGGTTTTACCTGAAATTTTGCTTTTGAGTCCAAGGCAGTCCAAGCCCCACTTTTGAGACTGCCCCACCTAAGTAGCAATGAAACAGTTAATTAGCATAATTGATGGTATAAGAATCCCCCTATTTCTTTATGTTTTTACTGGAGTTTTTTTTACTTAATTTCAAGTTGGGAGGGTATGCTTGTGCTGCCTAAGGGGGGGAAGATCATCATTTGGATCTACTGCTGTTCCAAAGTCTGGACCCTCAGAGTGTATGTCCAGACGATAACGTTTGATGAAAGTAGAGGAAGTGCTCCAGGAAGCGGCATTACAAATATGTAGGATAGATACTTGTGCATTTTCAGCTCATATAGTTGCTGTGGAACGTGTAGAATGTGCCCTTGGTGTAGTTGATAAAGAGAGATTTGCTAATCTGTTAGCTTCAAAAATAGTGGACTTGATCCATCTGGCCAATGTGTCTTTAGAGGATTTCATCCCTTTCATAGTGCCTGAAAAAAGTGCAAATACATTTTCTTCTTTTCTGAAATTCTTGGTTCTATCCAGGTAGGTCAGAATAGCTCTTTTAACATCTAAGGTCTGAAAACGTATCTGTTCCTCCATCTCAGGATGAGGATAGAAGACTGGTAAGAAGGATTCTTTATTGATATTTTGAAAAGAAGGAACTTTAGGTATAAAATTTGGCAAAATTCTCAGGAGAACCCCATTGGGCAAAATTCTTAGGTACAGGCTTTTTGAAGATAAGGCCTGTAGTTCTCCCAGCCTTTTAGCAGATGTAATTGTAACCATCTTGCAGAAATTGTAGAACACTCAGTATTTCTACTGAATGACATTCTGAATTACCGAGCCAGAAAATTTAGACCATATTTTATTTGTAGAGTGAGATTCAGATCATGTCACCGCTGAGGCCAATCAGCGGCTTCAGCAGATCTCTGGAAGAGACCCGGGAGAAGGCGCTGGAGCAGAAGAACCGGGACACAAGGGAGGACAACGGAGCATCGGGGACAGGTGAGTATGCATTTTTTCATTTTTTCAATGCCCCCGCCTGATTTAAAAGTTAAAAGGGTTGTCCATTTTTGCCTGGACAACCCCTTTAACTTTCTCTGATGGGGTATTCTCTTCCCCCAGTATTGCAAAGCGTTAACTGTGTTGGGGTACAGTGGCAGCACAGTGAGGTCTTGGCAGAGTTAACTGTCTCTGATGGGGTGTTCTCTTTCCCTAGTATTGCTGAGCAGTAACTGTGGTGGGTACACTGGCAGCAGGGTGAGATTTTGGTAGCTGCTTTAAGATAATGGCCGGGGTGTAAGGAGCACACAAGCCTGAGATGACTCTCCTATCCCCCTGCAGTCACTGGAATGGACCTTGGTGGACACAGTTCTAGAGTTTCCAGCTGTCTGGGTGCAAGTCTGCAATAAATTTAGTGCGGGTGGGGGCTCTGGCTTCACGGCCTAACCCTAACATCAACTTCACTAACGGAGGTAAGATGGCCGCCGTTCGCGCAGCGCTCTCAGCAGGAAGCAGGAGAGTTGCCATGCTCTCAGCAGGAAGCAGGAGAGTTGCCCTGCCTCCGGATGCTGTCAGCTTGCCATAGGTTAGCCATCAGGGGTTTAGGGGCTCTCTGACCAGCACATCTACTTTTATGCTGTTATGGCTTTTTTAATTGAAACTATGAACACTTTATCCCCAGATATTTTTAGCCACACTGAGGAGGATGTGGACTGCATTCTTGGAGGGAATATGGGAGAGTTTGGATGTCTCAGTGCACCATCAATTGTGGATTTGAAAAGAAGATTGGAAAACGATTCAAAGAGATTGACGTCATTACAGCTGCATCTGGTCACATTTGGTGAATACTATAAATTGAAGAGGATCCCAATAGGTATGCAATCAAGTTTGTGACATATTTTTTTTTACACAGAATCCATTGTTTTGCACTAAGTTCAGATATCAAATAATACACTGGACATTATTGTATTGAATATAAAATTTTTGCAAAAAAAGAGATTGTTACACATGGGCCTGGTGTTAAGGACTTAAATGGAAAAATGGAATATGGATTTAACCTCTTTTTTGTGTGCAAATTTAAGAGTAAATTGGAAGAAACCAAATGTTAAAAGTGGTATAAGGATACTGAAGATTACACCCATGGTAAAATCTATAATTGGCAAGGTGTCAAATTACGGAAAAACAATCAACCCCATTGGGACAATAGGAGACGTAGGGAGGCAACAGGAGGGAAAGAGCAAAAGAGGATGCCTCACCTATCTCTTCTTTTTAGGGGAGACCACTGCGACCCCAAGTTCAGCAGATGATGCAGTAGGAGAGGGGGCAGAAGTCCAGACACAAAAAGAACAGATAATAACCACTAGTGGCCCAATGGGTGATCAACAATAAGCAGACTTAGTGGTAAATATCTTTACAAAAGACTTGTCTGAGAATCAACTGTTGATAATGAATAAGGGTTTAATTTTTTGTCCTACGGTCAAGGTGGACTGATTCTAACTGGAATTGGATTTACACCAATAGTTTATAAATATCAAATTGAAGGTGTGGTTTAGTGAGCATGAAAATGTAACTGTTACTGCATTATCTTTGGACTTTATAACAAAAGTAACTTTTCTCCTCAAGGTAATCTTTTTTCCAAGATGGCGCCGCTGGAGTGGCAGCCTGTTACAGCAGCTCTGAGACTCTCTCTCTTATTTTTCTTTCTTTGTCTTGTTTTTTATCTCTCTACTTAAGGACTTTGCACTATGAAGAAACACACAAAGACCTGGAATTGGACCTTTGTGATACTTTTTTGTTTTTATCTGTCTTTTTGTTCTGCTTGAAATGGGAACTTTTGTGTCTGCAGACATTTCCTTTGTCTACCCCAGAGAGAAACTTTTACAGCTTAGAGACACAGCAGGGCTGCATACCATTTGCCCACCCATCCCCCAAGAGCTCTGGAGAAAGAAAAAGCGGGGGAGGGGCTGCAGAGCAGGAACTCTTCAGAGGATTAAAAAGAGGCGTTATAGACCAGCTGTTCCCTCCATCATTATGGGCAATGTGAGATCTCTTGCAAACAAGATAGATGAACTAACAGCGCTCACCAGGCATCATCAGGAGTTTCGGGTGTGCAGCATGATGCTACTTACAGAGACTTGGCTCACTGAAGTTACTCCGGACCCTCTCGTCTCCTTGGATGGTTTTAAACTCCTTCGGGCAGACAGGACAAGGGAGAGCGGTAAGAAGAAAGGAGGGGGGATGACAATGTTTGTGAATAATAGATGGTGCAATCCTAGGCACATTGTGATTAAGGCGCAAACTTGCTGTAAGGACATTGAACTATTAGCTGTGAGCATGAGACCTTTCTATCTACCAAGGGAACTATCACATGTCATCATGATAGCTGCATATGTCCCCCCTCTGCGAAAGCTGATGCAGCCTGCGAGGTCCTACAAGCCACGCTGAGCCATTTAGAGTCACAGCACCCCCAGGCCCTCCTTCTTGTGTCTGGTGATTTCAACCATGCCTCTCCATCATTCACACTGCCCAGTTTCACACAGTATGTAACCTGCCACACAAGAGACAACAAAACACTGGACTTGTTCTTTGCCAACGCGAGGGAGGCATATAACTCATCAGCCTGGGAAGATCGGATCACAACCTAGTACATCTCCGACCTGTGTACAAGCCACTTGTACGTAGAGACCCAGCTGTCATCCGTACAGTGAGGATATGGTCCGAGGAGAGTGATGAGGCTCTGAGGGATTGTTTTGACACAACCGCATGGGAAGTTTTGCAGGATTCTTATGGAGAAGAAATAGAAGGACTCACACACTGAATAACGGACTACATTAATTTTTGTGTGGACAACACAGTACCCACAAAAGTGGTGAGGTGCTTCTCCAACAACAAACCATGGATTAACTCTGATATAAAAACACTACTTGAGGAGAAAAAGATGGCATTCAGGACAAGAGATAAGGAGGGGTTGAGGGAAGTACAAAAGAAGCTGAGGCATCAAATCAGGCAAGGAAAAGCCAGTTATAAGGAAAAAATGGAAAAGCAAATGGAAAGAAAAGACATAGGGGGGGTCTGGGAGGGGCTTAAGTCAATTTCAGGTCATAAACAGTCTGTCTGCCAGATTGAGGCAGATGTTAATTGGCTTAATGAACTAAACCTATTCTTCAACAGATTTGATCACACACCAGCTCCTCCCACCCCAGCATGTCCTTCAGCTCCCCCCACCACAATGACTTCACCCCATTCACCCCATGCGGCTACTTCCCAACAGACCAGTAAATCCAGAAATCCTTCTTTATCTGACCACAGACTGACCTTCACACGGGGCCAGGTGAGGAAGGAGATGAAAAAGATCAAGGCGAGGAAAGCCGCAGGGCCAGATGACATCAGTGCAAGGCTAATTAAGACTTGTGGGGACCAGCTGTGTGGTATAATTACATATATGTATAATATGAGCCTGAGGCAGGAATTGTCCCTGAATTATGGAAATCTTCTTGTGTGGTACCAGTTCCAAAGAAACCTCACCCTATGGACGTCAACGACTACAGACCTGTAGCACTGACATCCAACCTGATGAAGATCTTAGAGAGATTGGTTCTCATACATCTTCGCCCTCTAGTGAGCCCCGCTATGGACCCTCTCCAGTTTGCTTATCGGCCGGGCATTGGGGTAGATGATGCCATCATCCACCTTCTGCACAGGGCTCTGTCTCACCTTGAGAAACCAGGGAACACGGTGAGAATAATGTTCTTTGATTTCTCCAGTGCTTTTAACACCATACAGCCCAGGTTACTGAGAGACAAGCTGGGCCTTGCTGGAGTGGACCACCACCTCTCCAACTGGATCCTAGACTACCTCACAAATCGACCTCAATACGTGAGAGCCCAAGACTGTGTGTCAGGTACCGTGATCTGTAATACGGGGGCACCTCAGGGTACGGTTCTCGCCCCTTTCCTCTTCACACTGTACACTGCAGATTTTAGGTGCAACTCATCTAGCTGCTACCTGCAGAAGTATTCTGACGACTCTGCAATAGTAGGCCTCATCACAGACGATGATGACAGGGAGTACAGAGAACTGAACCGGGTTTTTGTGGACTGGTGCCAGCGAAACCACCTGAAGATTAACGCGGAGAAGACCAAGGAGATGGTGGTGGACTTACGTAAAGGCAGATGCCCTCCAAAACCAGTGGACATCCTGGGGACGGGCATCGAGATTGTGAACACCTATAAGTACCTGGGTTTGCTCCTTAATAATAAGCTGGACTGGGCAGATCATATGGAGGCCCTGTACAGGAAGGGCCACAGCAGGCTCTACCTGCTTAGGAAGCTGAGAGCCTTTGGAATCCGGGCAGCACTTCTTAGGACTTTCTTCAACTCGGTAGTGGCATCAGCCATCTTCTTTGGAGTGGCCTGCTGGGGGAGCAGTATATCAACCAGGGACAGAAATAAACTTGACAAGCTAATTAGAAGGGCCAGCTCTGTCCTGGGGAGCCCACTGGACCCAGTGCAGGTGGTGGGTGACAAAAGGATACTGTCCGTGGTGAGCTCCATGCGGGAGAAGAAGTCCCATCCCATGCATGAGACTGTGATCGCGCTGGGCAGTACTGTCAGTGACCGACTGCTTAACCCTAGGTGTGAGAAGGAGCGCTATCGGAAGTCTTTCCTCCCCACCGTGGTTAGGCTGTACAACCAACACCGACCTAAGCGGAGATCAATACATACAGAGAACTGAAATATCTCTCTGCCTGTTAAACCCCCCCCCCCTCCTCTGCTACTTCCTATCTGTCTGTCTGCTATCAATGTAATGCCTCTTACCTTGGAACATTCTTGTACATTTTGTATTTGTATCTGCTTATCTTATCTTTGCTGCTGTAACACACTGAATTTCCCCATTGTGGGACTATTAAAGGACTATTATTATTATTATTATTATTATTATTATTATTATTATATCTTCCTGATGCTTTTGTCGCAGCAGTTAAAACAAATATAGAGAGATTGCGTTCTTTACATAATGATACACATTTTATACATGCTTATTTAACAAGTGATGAAACTATAGGATCCTATCCATGACTACACCCATACTATTAAACCAGGTGATAAGGGTGGAGCAGTTGTTGTCATGAATAGACTTATATTACTGAGATTGAAAGACAACTGAGTGATGTAAATGTGTAATGCAGGATTTTACATGACCCCAAGTTTGAGATTGGTTGACAAATTAAGGATATTGTTGATGAAGTCATAACAGGTGCTATTATAGCTGATGAGGCTTTATATGAATATCAATTGATTGAATTTCCAAGGACCCCTGAGCTGTATATTTTTACGGAAGATACATAAACGACTGGATCCTATATTTTCACATATAGCAATTTTTTTTAGATAGGATTTTGAGAAATGATGCTATGGGTGCAGCCCTGTATGTACAAGACACTACTTATTTTTTTACAGAAGCTTGGGATCTTGAGATTAAAAGGGGTGACACAGTTATCTTGGCCTCATTTCACGTTATAAGTCTACACCTATATTGACCACACACAATGCCTTAGTACTAGAATGTACTGGTTATATAGTGGATTGCAAAAAAAAAATAGTTGTTAGCGTTATTAGAAGTTATTTTTACTAAGAATTATTTTTTGTTCTGTGATCAATTTTTTTGTACAGTGCCAGGGGACCTCTATGGGCTTGAATATTGCACCCACTTATGCAAATATCTATATGCAGTTCCTGGAAGAGAATTTTATATATGTATCCAACCACTTCAGCAAGGTTCTAAAGTGGTGGTGGTACATTCATGATGTTTTTTATGTGGCTTGGTGAGATGTGTGAATTGGAGGAGTTTCACATTTCTTTTAACACAATTGACGAAATTGTTAAATTCACTGTTGTGAGTTATACTGAGGAAATGTGACTAAAACTTTCAGACAGAAATAGTCTGTTCACACCCCTGTAAAATGGTTAAATCTTTACCTCTGAGCCAGTTTATCAGTGCTAAGAAGATTGTTGATAATGAATCTAGTCTTGAGACCACTTTGGATCGTATAGTGGCTAAATTTAAGGAATGGGGTTATCCTAAGTAACTTCTAAGTATGCAAAGACAATGTGTGGGTAACATGCAGCGGACTGATATGTTTAAGGGTTGGAACTGTAATGAACATGAGAGAAGAGTGTTGTTTGTATCCATATATTCAGAGGTTAGTAACAAGGTAGCAGATATTGTACATAGTCATTGGCCTATGCTGAGGAGATGTTTACAGCATGTAAATGAATTTAAATTATTGCTTTTCTTTTCTTATCTCTTATCAATGATCCCCTAACTTGAGAGAGAAACTGATTTTATCTGATATTGGTCCCTGAAAGCATGGTAGTGGTAGACAATTATATTCATCTACCCCAAAGAAGGGTTATTTTCCATGTCTTGCCTGTGTGTATTGTTCTTTAATGAGAAAATTTAGGGTTTTTTGTAGATCCTGTTTCCAAACATTCGTTTAAAATTAACCATTCCTGACTTGTGATTTTGACTATGTGATATATGTTTTATCATGTCCTTGCGAGCTGTTGTATGTTGGGGAGACCACATGAGATTTAAAAACTCATCTCAACCAACACAGCTACATAATTTGTAATAAGAAATGTGATCTTCCTGTCTCTAAATATTTTACCAAAGCCAAACATGGAGATAGGGATCTGAGATTTTGGATTGTTGACCATATCCATGTACAGTGAAGGGGTGGCAACCAAATAAAAATGCTAAAACTAAGTGAGTTACAATGGATACATAAAATGAATATGATTAGACCTAATGGTCTGAATGTATAATTCCAAGTCGGGAGTGTACTGTAGTCCAGTTTGCCCTAGGAAGTCTGGAAACTGGGAAATGCCTATATCTCTAATTCTGGCGTAACTGGATGTAATTGTATAGAGGTAAATTTACATGTGGGAGGCAGCCAGTTAACAGCAATAGTGTAATTTTTTCTATAAATAGTTGAGTAATTTGCAGGTAAAACATATTGGCATCTTATTTTATAGGTGACCCCTGTGTGAGTGTTAGATACTGCCATATGATATTTGTGGGCAGGACATCCCATTACAGATGTTAGTGGATTGTGGATTAGGCACCTGGTCACACTGGCTGTGGTGCTGTTGTGTGTTTTCCAGTCCTTTTCATTATGTGCAGCTTTGCAGAGTTGGTGGGTCTGCAGGTTCGGCAGACACTTGTGGGGGGCTGCAGTATCAGTACTGTAGTGATGGCAGTCTTTAGTGAGCTTTTGGACTATAATTAACATACTCATTACACCTGGCTTTGTCTTCTGGAGATATGGTGAGATATTAATGATTATCACCTTACACATACACTGAGGTCACATTTACATTGTTTACACTATATGGTAGTATGTATAGAGATTTGTAACTTTGGATATGCAGTTGTCACTTTATTACTGTAAATGTACTCTATATGATGCATTAAATTTGAATTACTATTTTTCATATCTAATTAATACTGCTCTAATTAATTGATTGTATTTCACTATAAATGTTTGGCATATGGACTATGGTCTTTGCTTGAAAAAGGCTTTATGGAAGAGCTGAAACATTCAGCACCCATTCTGCCACCCATTGTTTTCAATGGGAGGCAGAGATCAGAGCAGGATGCTGAAAAAACAAGCGTCCTGTTTAATCTTGCTCCAGATTCCACAGCTGATTCAGCTGCACAGTCTATTGGTCATGACTTCCTGCTGATTCCGCCACCATGAATCAGCTTTTGGAAAATGGAGAGGAATCAGACAAGGATGTCAGCCTCAAATTCTTCTTCATTTTCCGACGTCTGAATGGGGCCTAACACTTATAGTGCCTCCATATTACACTTATATACAGTTCTAACTACTTCTCATCCTCTGTATTACAGTCCATTTTAGAAGGTCTGCCTCACTCAATTTCGGTCAAAATTTTTGGACGAAAAATATTTCGGCCACATCAATTGTGCCACAAAAGGGCACACTGAGGCTCTTGTCACTCAATGTCCCACATAAATCTGGAGCCAGCCATACATGACCATGTCTTCTAGACTTAAGTGCAGTTTTCTGATGAAACCGCTACTACTAAGACTATGGTAGATTTTCTAAGCTAAGCACACCAGACATGTACCTAAATTTGCTCCAAAAAAGTGTTCTTAATGTTGCGCATCACATTTATTATGTGCTTTAGAAGCTTCATTCACCTTTTATAAGTTGTGACTTAGCAAAAAGGGGCTTGCCTTGTCAGGAATTGCAGTTACATGGACATTTCAATTTAGAAGTAAAGTAAGAAGGAACACTTTCTGCAACAAAGGGACCAGTAAGGTAATAATTTTTTTCTTTATTGTTTAAAGGATTGTGATAGGGCCCTACGTAGGGTAACATAGCTAAAGAGTGCTGCCGAACAAAATGCATTTTTCATTTACTTTTTGCTATGTTTTTGTCTGTTTTTTTCCTTTTATTAAATCTTTAGAGAAAATATTTGTAATTCTGAAGCTAAAATTAACATGCTATGTTTTTCAAAAATGTGCACGACTGAAAAAGCAGCTTTTCAACTTCTCTTTTTTCCCACAATTTGTGAATGACATTAACCAAAAACTCACTCACTTAGCTGGTACTGTGTGTTTCTGCAGCAGCCAAAAATGCTGTGTTTCCGCAATGTGGGGCCTAGCCATGAACATAAGCTATAAATACAACTGTAATTCCTATTTTTAGAGTGTTTATTTTTTTTTAGATCTGTTAAATTAATTATTTAATTGCATATATTATTAAAGGGTTTGTCAAGTTTCAGACAAATATTGAGCGAAAATATTGAGAGAAAAGAGTCATTTTTTGCATAATGAAAAGTTATACAAGTTTCCAATATACTTTCTTTATCAATTCTTTGTAGTTTGCTAGGTCTCTGCTTGCTGTCATTCATTTTGCTTACTTCCAGTGGATAAAAATCAGTCCATGATCATGTGATATACAGTCATGGCCAAAAGTTTTGAGAATGATACAAATATTAATTTTTACAAAGTCTACTGCTTCAGTTTTTCTAATGGCAATTTGCATATACTCCAGAATGTTATAAAGAGTGATCAGCTTAACAGCAATTACTTGCAAAGTCAATATTTGCCTAGAAAATGAACTTTATCCCCCAAAACACATTTCAACATCATTGCAGCCCTGCCTTAAAAGGACCACCTAACATCGTTTCAGTGATTGCTCCATTAATACAGGTGTGGGTGTTGATGAGGACAGGGCTGGAGATCAATCTGTCATGATTAAGTAAGAATGACACCACTGGACACTTTAAAAGGAGGCTGGTGCTTGACATCATTGTTTCTCTTCTGTTAACCATGGTTATCTCTAAAGAAACACGTGCAGTCATCATTGCACTGCACAAAAATGGCCTAACTGGGAAGAGTATTGCAGCTAGAAAGATTGCACCTCAGTCAACAATCTATCGCATCATCAAGAACTTCAAGGAGAGAGGTTCCATTGGTGCCAAAAAGGCTCCAGGGCGCCCAAGAAAGACCAGCAAGCGGCAGGATACGTCTCTTAAAAGTGTTTCAGCTGCGGGATCGGGCTACCAGCAGTGCAGAGCTTGCTGAGGAATGGCAGCAGGCAGGTGTGAGTGCATCTGCACGCACTGTGAGGCGGAGACTCTTGGAGCAAGGCCTGGTCTCAAGGAGGGCAGCAAAGAAGCCACTTCTCTCCAGAAAAAACATCAGGGACAGACTGATATTCTGCAAAAGGTACAGGGAGTGGACTGCTGAGGACTGGGGTAAAGTCATTTTCTCTGATGAATCCCCTTTTCGATTGTTTGGAACATCTGGAAAACAGCTTATTCGGAGAAGAAGAGGTGAGCGCTACCACCAGTCTTGTCTCATGCCAACTGTAAAGCATCCTGAAACCATTCATGTGTGGGGTTGCTTCTCAGCCAAGGGAATCGGCTCTCTCACAGTCTTGCCTAAAAACACAGCCATGAATAAAGAATGGTACCAGAATGTCCTCCAAGAGCAACTTCTCCCAACCGTCCAAGAGCAGTTTGGCGCTCAACAATGCCTTTTCCAGCATGATGGAGCACCTTGCCATAAAGCAAAGGTGATAACTAAATGGCTCAGGGAACAAAACATAGAGATTTTGGGTCCATGGCCTGGAAACTCCCCAGATCTTAATCCCATTGAGAACTTGTGGTCAATCATCAAGAGACGGGTGGACAAACAAAAACCAACAAATTCAGACAAAATTAAATATTGATTCTGCAAGAATGCACTGCTATCAGTCAGGATTTGGTCCAGAAGTTGATTGAGAGCATGCCAGGGAGAATTGCAGAGGTCCTGAAGAAGAAGGGTCAACACTGCAAATATTGACTTGCTGCATTAACTCATTCTAACTGTCAATATAAGCTTCTGTTACTCAAAATATGAATGCAATTATATTTCTGTATGTGATAAAAACATCTGACAAACACACATAAAAACCAGAGGGCAGCAGATCATGTGAAAATATAATATTTGTGTCATTCTCAAAACTTTTGGCCATGACTGTACAGTCCATGGTCATTTGATGGACAAACAGGGGCACAGTTTGTTACCAGGCAGATGTCTTATTACTGTGTTGTGACTATAAGGAGTTGCCTACTTGTGTGTTCATCACATGACCATGGACTGATTTTTATCCACTGGAAGTAAACAGAAAAAATTACAGCAAGCAGAGATCTAGAAAACCATGGTACAGAAAGTATATTGGAAATTTGTGCAACTTTTCATTTTACAAACAATGACATTTGTCACTCAATATTTGTCTGAAACTAGACAACTCTTTTAAATGTATTCATATATGCATTGTAGGTAATTGTAATTGCTACATATGTTAGCATAAATGAGATCTCTAAACGATACTTCATAGTCATATAGTTTTCCATTTGCTTATATGACAAATATAAAACAAATAAACCACTGTAGGAGCTTCACTAATCTTTAGTTGGTATGTACTCATAAGGTTAATTCCTTCAGTATGTAATGATTGAAATCTTAGCAATTTCCCTATGCCCTCAAATCCTGTTCTGCAAAGAAGATGTTTAATAAAGTAGATTATAAAAATTCAATTACAGCAATAACATATAGCCTTGCCTAAAGTAAAATTCAAACACTGTTTTCAATATGTCTCTCCAGGATGAGCTTTAAGTATTGATCTGAGGATCACAAATCATGAAATGAGGAATTAATTTCTACTAATTCATCACTTTAGTGAATGCTGAATCATTTAAGACTACCTGTAAGGTTTTCACTAAACTGTTCAATGGAGTAAGGGAAAACTCTAATGTATCTGTTCACTGAATTTATAAGCACAGTTTGATCTGTGTACAAGGAATAAGATAAATGGGCAGGCTTAATGGACTAAAATTGCTACAGAACAACTTAGCTGATTACACATATTATTGTTGGCCTTGTTTACTAAGTCAGCAATTAGTCATCTCTCATGTGTTCCTTGAAGATCATACATAATGTAACACAAACAAGTACTATAATAATTATAGCAATATATTGAGAATATTGCTCTTCTGCGAATAAATTTGTCCTTTTCATTACTGATGTTTCCTTTCAGTTCTCTATAAGTAAACTGGAAATGTAACAGATAAAATAAACCTTACATGTAAAATAAAATGGTACTTACTGAATAGTTCAGCAATCAGCAAGTATGTAGAATAATGGTAGTAAATGTATCCATGACAATCTTCACTGATCCAGAATTATTAAACAATAACGCCAGTGATGTTTCTGACTGGAATTATTATTTTGGACATCTCACTTTTTAATGGATAAATATCAAGCACCATTCTTGCTTGGTGGACTTACCCTACTGACAGCCATCTTGCTTTATCTCCAGCTGTAATATGCAGGATATATTTTTTTTTTCTCTGAAAAGTTTGGTTCATTTTTTAATGAGTTTTTTAAGGGTTTTTCCAGGAAAACAAAACTAAGATAAAGCAAAAAATAAATTACCTGTAATTACAAATAAATGCATACATAACTTTAATGAGCTGCTTGCTTTGTCCAGGAGAAATAGTCTGTCTAATAAATGAAATGGCTTCTGTCTTTGTACACACTCAGAAACCTGTCCTAAAGTACAGTTAGGAAAAGTGCTAGAGACCCGCGGTGTGGGTAAAGCTGTTGCACAATTATCTATAGAGGGTGGAGTGCCATAATAAATTGTTCCTGAAGGAGAGATTTTTATCCTTTACTGTTGTCTGTCTGCCAGGTGAATATTTTGGAGTCTAAAAAGATTTACTGCTGTAGGCTGAGGCTCCACGTTGCGGAAATGCAGCTTTTTTGTTGCAGATTTTGCTGTGGTTTTTTGAGCTAAAGCGAGGAGTGGAAAGCAAAAACACCTGAAAAACATATATCAAAAACACCTAAAAAGGCCTTAAAATGAATTTATAGAATTTTTTTTTGCAGCATCGACAACTGGATGTCCATGCAGGGTATCTGCATTCAGTTGCAGCTTTCGGCTGCTGATTAGGCTCAGATGAATGGGCCTAAACAGCAGGGAGTCTTGAGCTGCAGCATCTGTTCAAGCAGTATGCTTAAAGCTCACCATCAAATATACTCAGTTAGCCTCTAAAAGGTATCGCCTGATTTCTTCACTCTTCCACTATTTTTTCCAAATCAGTGTAAAATTCCTATGTGTGAACATGCCCTTCGGGTTTATTCACATAGTATAGTTATTTTTAGTGGTGGCTGTGGTTTTTGGAAGAAAGGTGGCAGAGTCTTATGTTTTGACCTTGTGGGTAAAGGTAATTGATATCTCATAAATAAAGTAACTGTCCCGCCACCTTACCAATCCCTTCCCATTCTGATGCTTCTGAGGTCTCCTGCTTAATTCTTGGTCCCTATCAACATGGAATTGTAATCACTCTGCCAATCATTTGCTGTAATAGTGCTACCACAGAATGTGGAGGCAAGGACCACCACTGCAGCATCAGTAGTTAATAGTGAAATAGCAGTAGATCTCTCCTTGACTGTTCAACAGTCAGCTACTGATATGCTGCAGCTGTTGTCCCAGTTACTATATTTAAATGGGTGCTTTGTCTCATAGAAAAGACCAACATATCAGCATAGTGAAAATTAGAGACCATGCATGCTACCCTAAGAATTTTGGGAAAAGATATGCAAATTAGGTTTTAGGTTGAAAAAAAAGAAAACTGTTGGAAGTTAGCAACTGTAGGTTGTACAGTCATGGCCAAAAGTTTTGAGAATGATACAAATATTAATTTTTACAAAGTCTACTGCTTCAGTTTTTCTAATGGCAATTTGCATATACTCCAGAATGTTATAAAGAGTGATCAGCTTAACAGCAATTACTTGCAAAGTCAATATTTGCCTAGAAAATGAACTTTATCCCCCAAAACACATTTCAACATCATTGCAGCCCTGCCTTAAAAGGACCACCTAACATCGTTTCAGTGATTGCTCCATTAACACAGGTGTGGGTGTTGATGAGGACAGGGCTGGAGATCAATCTGTCATGATTAAGTAAGAATGACACCACTGGACACTTTAAAAGGAGGCTGGTGCTTGCCATCATTGTTTCTCTTCTGTTAACCATGGTTATCTCTAAAGAAACACGTGCAGTCATCGTTGCACTGCACAAAAATGGCCTAACTGGGAAGAGTATTGCAGCTAGAAAGATTGCACCTCAGTCAACAATCTATCGCATCATCAAGAACTTCAAGGAGAGAGGTTCCATTGGTGCCAAAAAGGCTCCAGGGCGCCCAAGAAAGACCAGCAAGCGGCAGGACCGTCTCTTAAAAGTGTTTCAGCTGCGGGATCGGGCTACCAGCAGTGCAGAGCTTGCTGAGGAATGGCAGCAGGCAGGTGTGAGTGCATCTGCACGCACTGTGAGGCGGAGACTCTTGGAGCAAGGCCTGGTCTCAAGGAGGGCAGCAAAGAAGCCACTTCTCTCCAGAAAAAACATCAGGGACAGACTGATATTCTGCAAAAGGTACAGGGAGTGGACTGCTGAGGACTGGGGTAAAGTCATTTTCTCTGATGAATCCCCTTTTCGATTGTTTGGAACATCTGGAAAACAGCTTATTCGGAGAAGAAGAGGTGAGCGCTACCACCAGTCTTGTCTCATGCCAACTGTAAAGCATCCTGAAACCATTCATGTGTGGGGTTGCTTCTCAGCCAAGGGAATCGGCTCTCTCACAGTCTTGCCTAAAAACACAGCCATGAATAAAGAATGGTACCAGAATGTCCTCCAAGAGCAACTTCTCTCAACCGTCCAAGAGCAGTTTGGCGCTCAACAATGCCTTTTCCAGCATGATGGAGCACCTTGCCATAAAGCAAAGGTGATAACTAAATGGCTCAGGGAACAAAACATAGAGATTTTGGGTCCATGGCCTGGAAACTTCCCAGATCTTAATCCCATTGAGAACTTGTGGTCAATCATCAAGAGACGGGTGGACAAACAAAAACCAACAAATTCAGACAAAATTAAAGCATTGATTCTGCAAGAATGGACTGCTATCAGTCAGGATTTGGTCCAGAAGTTGATTGAGAGCATGCCAGGGAGAATTGCAGAGGTCCTGAAGAAGAAGGGTCAACACTGCAAATATTGACTTGCTGCATTAACTCATTACTGTCAATATAAGCTTCTGTTACTCATAATATGAATGCAATTATATTTCTGTATGTGATATAAACATCTGACAAACACACATAAAAACCAGAGGGCAGCAGATCATGTGAAAATAGAATATTTGTGTCATTTTCAAAACTTTTGGCCATGACTGTACATGTACTACCATATATGTAGGTAGATGCGGATGGCACCACCAGTCGGTGTAGAGTAGGGTCCCAACCCTTAGAATGTAGTAGATAACAGACTCCGTACACTTGAAATTGATGCACTGAAAAATGTGTTTTATTCACACTTATTCACACTTGGTAGAGTACAATGGTGACGTTTCGTAGAGTACAATAATAATAATATCACATAAACTAACGTGCAAAATTAATAGTATACACAACAACCAATCATGCCTAACAGTGATATATATATAAATATATATACATATATACAGGTCGCATGATAGTCAATATATCGGAATCAAAGAGATTGTCATCTTGGTACAGGTGATAACCTGGAGTGATGTATAGTCAAGATTTAGAGCCATCAACCATATCTGGGATAAGTTCAAAATTGATAGTGTTTTATGAGAGAAGTTAAGGGCAAGGTAGCAGATAGGTACATAGGCAGGAATGGGTGTGTTCCTAGAAAGGGGTGTCAAGTTTGTAATGAGAATAAACGAGGTGTTGCTGCCTGTCTGCTCATAGTTAAAAAAGGTGTGTTATAATGTATAGTATATAATGTATCCACCTGATGTTCCTGCTAGATAAACATTTCCAGTGCTATGTTCAATATGGGGTAACCTATGCATGAGCTAAACATAATTTAATGAATTGTAGTATAGGGAGACTTATCTCCAGTGGTCCAGAGCGCATAGGAAAACTCAGCCTGAGTAGAAAAGTGCTTCCATGGCTGGTTGGCTCTGAAAATCAAATAGCTACCACCCAAGGGACGCTGGTGACGTCATCAGGCACCGCGCATGCGCAGTGTCCATGTGCCGCCGGAAGTGGGGCATGTAAAACCGGAAGTAGGTCAAAAATAATAAGGTTGTGTGGTCACTGAACACATAGTAATGAGCACTGGTACAAGGGAATGTCAATGTAAAAGGGAAACATTATGTCTGGAAGGGAGTATATCTAAGAATGAATATCCACTATGGGAGCAAAATCCTAATGAATACCAAACAAAACAGATTATTACTAACCAAATAGAAAAATGAGTAGCAAAAATCTGGCAACTGCCATAGCCTCCACATTGAGCCCCAGTGTGTGTTTAGCTTCACAGCTTCCTCTGTGTGAAGCAAAGTGGAGGTAAGGAATATAAGAAGAGAGTAGTGCACCTGAAACAAATTAATTAAATTACCTACAGCAAACTGCGCAATACTGCGCCGCCATTTTGCCGGGGATTGCCGACACCCGGAGCAAGCAAGCACTGTTGCTATGACAGCCGGGAGTCTTCTGAAGGTTCCCAGGCCTGTCTTTCATTAGTTTCTATTGCAGGCTACGATATGCAGCCTGCAATAGAAATGCCGTTTTTTGCAATACATTACAATGCATTAGCATTGTAATGCATTGCATTAGTGATCAGACCCCCTGGGGATCAAGACCCCTAGGGGATCTAATAAATGCACACAAAAAAAAAAAAAAAGTAAAAAAAAAAAGTAAAAAAATATATAAAAAATAAAAAAATATTAAAAGTTCAAATCATCCCCCCCTTTCCCTAGAACACATATAAAAGTACTTAAATATTGTGAAACACATACACATTAGGTATTCCTGTGTCTGAATATGCCCGGTTTACAAATCTATAAAAATATTTTTCCCGTACGGTAAACAACGTAGCAGGGAAAAAAAAAATCAAAAGTGCCAAATTGCCGTTTTTCACCATTTTACATCTGATAAAAATCTGAATAAAAAGTGATCAAAGCAATAGCAATTCCCCAAAATGGTATAACTAAAAAGTACACCTGCTCCCGAAAAAAAGACGCCCTATGCATTCCCGTACACAGAAATATAAAAAAGTTATGGGTGTCAGAATATGGCGACTTTTAGAAAAAAAAATTTTTTGCACAGTTTTGGATTTTTGTTAAGGGGTTAAAATGTAAATAAAACCATATAAATTTTCTATCTCCGAAATAGTACCGAAACATAGAATACAGCTGACTTGTCATTTTGGCTGCACAGTGAACACCATAAAAACGAAGCTTGTAAGAAAGTCGCACAAATGCACTTTTTCTTCAAAGCCACTCCATACTGAATTTTTTTTCCAGCTTCTCAGTACATTGTACAGAATAATTAATGGTAGCATCATGAAGAAAAATTTGTCCTGCAAACATTAAGACCTCATATGGCTCTGAGCACAGAAAAATAAAATCGAAAAATCCCTCCAGCAGGAAGGGCTTAACCCTTTAATTGCCAATAATCTAATTTTGTCTCAGTCTGTTTTGCAATAGAGCAGTTTGATCTGTGACTGTCCAGAGTTTCAATCCTGTGCAACACAAAAGAAGTTATTTTAAAAATTTTCAGAAGTTGATGTTAAATGATTTATGTCATATTGATTAACTGCAGGTAACAAATAAGGATAATTTGAATGTTGTAGAAAAAAACGGGCTTTGCTGTCTTTTAAGAGAAATACAGATATTGTAATTAGACCAGCCAACAAAGGGGGTGGAGTCGTTATTCAAAACAAAGGCGACTATTTAGAAGAAGCTCATAATATCATGTATGACAAAAATTATGAAAAACAGACGATGCCATGCAGAGTGACTTTGAAACTTATAAACAATTGATTGAAGATTAAATCCAAAATTTGAAATACAAATTTTTTTTTTTTTTTTTTAATTTCCCATTTTCAAAATCCCACCTACCCAAGGTTTACAAATCTGTGATAAAACCCCTGGGAAGACCCATTATATTGGGCATTAATTCCATCACAGCAAATCTTTAACATTATATAGAACTCTTTTTACAAACTTATTACATTGCCTTCTTAGTTACGGGATTCATCCAAAATAAACAATTTATTAACAGGTGGGGATGTTACATCTGATACTTTATTTTTAACCTTGAATGTTTGTGCTTTATATATTAGCCATGAAATAGGTATTGCTGCAATCTATGAATACCTTTCAGAAGACCCATCACTACCAAGAGAACAGATGAATTTAATTTTACAATGTATAAGATTTATTTTCTTTAATAATGTATTTTACTTTTATGGAGACATATTCAGACAGATCAGGGGCTGTGCAATGGCAACTTGTTTGGTTCAAAGTTATGCAAACTTGTTTATGGGGCAATTTGAGACTCTATACATGGCAAAGTCCCTCTAGTCCACACACATGCTTTTGTTCTAATATATATTGATATATTCATATTATGGGGTATTCCCCAAAAAGAAATCTTAGTTTAAGTAGACCTCAATAAAAATACTGGGGGAAATTTGAAATGATAAATAACACACAGTTCAGGAAAGTGACCACTAGAACCCTTTTTAAAACCTTTGATATAAACTGTTAGTTACCATTTAAAAGTCATCATCTACTCAAATGGTTAAGTAACATTTCTTATGGTCAATATCTCAGAATTAGAAAAAAATGTACTGATAATAATGAATTCAAAATACAAAGCAAAGATTTGTTAAAGGAGGTTTAGAGAGAAAAAACTACCCTGCCAATATAATAAAAGGCTTATATAAGAGAGATAGAAATCTCAGCCTTTATAAAATAAAAATGACATGAGTCATGATACCGACTCCCAAAGAGACAATAGATTTAAATATGTATTTACTACAATGTATTCATCTCAAAGAGGAGAAATGAAAAGAAATTTGTGTAAACACTGGTCGTTTTTATTATCTTATTCCTAATTGGAAAATAATATCCTGGCCCAACCAACTTTTATTTATAAGAAAGATAAATGAGTGAGGAACATTATAGCTCCTAATATTCTGACAACTAGTAATAGCTCTGCCACATCTCAAACACCTTTACCTATGGCTTAAATAAACCAAGAAAACAGCACCAAGCAGTGCATAGTGTAATACTGTTTGACACTAAAAGTAATGATAGGTCTTAAGGTAGGACTCTCACCTTGAGGAGTTGTGCGCTAAGCCACAACTACCATATTGTGCATTGGAACCGTTTCACAGAGGGTTCCTCTCTGGGTGTACAGCAGCAGCAGAAACCAGCAGGCACCCAAGGGAGTCAGGAGTGTAGACAGGAGGACCAAATTCCAAGCCAGAAGGCTAGGTCAAGTGGGAAGGAACCCCATGTAAGGGAATCACTAGAGGAGCGATTCCCCAGAAGCTGCTGGAGAACTAGGGGGAGGGGCACAACGAGACAGTGGACCCTAAGCTGAATCCCCCCACTGTCCCTGGCTAACTTGCCCGATCTGTCCTAGGTGACAGCCAGCAACCACGTCGACAGTCCCTCCTTATAATAAGTGATCACATAGAACGCAGACAAGACGCACAACAACAAAGGGAGGTCAGCTAGCCAAGGGGTCAGTAACAATCGAGCAATTGCAGCACAGAATCGAGATCCAAGAGAATAGTCAAAGTCAAAGCCAGTGGTCAGAAAATCAGGTAACAAAGTAGAAAGGTATATCACAAGGAGAGCAGGCAAAGACAGAGCAATAACCGGCAACCATGTGAGGGCTGACAACCTGTTTATAGAAAGTCTGGGACCAGCCCCAGAGCTGATAGGTACACAGGCTGTCAATCACTCAGGCCAGGAAGAGATTAACTCTATGCAGTCCAGAGAGAAATGTTCCTAATTACACGGGTGTGGTTTTACACAGCAAGAGAACTAGGACAGTGTTCAGACTGAGCATCAAGAAGCTTACACAAAGAACCAAATTGAAGACGCCTCTTTCGCCACAGCATGCGAGCGGAGGGCGGCGCCGAGACCCGAAACGGCAGAGACGTTACACCGCACTTCACCCAGATATGTAATAGTAGCAATTGCTACTTCCTGTACACTTGACAAAGGGGAGATATCCCCCGAAATGCGTAGTGTTTGGATTTAAATAAATAGTTTTTGGATATTACATATCTGGGTGAAGCGTGGTTCCTTCCCACTTGACCTAGCCTTCTGGCTTGGAATTTGGTCCTCCTGTCTACCTTTACCTATGGGAACTTTAAATATTCACACCATCTCTGTAAATGCTGTATGACCATTCAACATGGTGTAACTGTAATAACATCAACTAGCACTGGGGAAAGATTTCAAATTGGATCACAATATGGGGTATCTCTGCCCCTGTGTGTTGTTTAGGACAGGTGGAACCTTTAATTAGCACCAAAAGGTGCCTCCTACTAGCCCTATAAGAGGGCACAAGAGACCTCCCTCCACTGTGTAAATTATAAAGTAACAGGAAACAAGCTTCTAGGGAGGGAAGCCTTGTGCTGCTGTCTGGACTAAGGGAATACAGATTGACATTACAATCAACGATTCCCCTTACGTCCGACAGCAGCACAATATGGGGAGATAGCAAGTAATTCCCCTAGGGAGGGTTTCCTCGCCTTACAACGTCAAGGACTGACTGACCAAAGGCAGTTGTCTGGAAACTGCGGATGTCCAATGATAATGTTTAACAAAAGGTCAACTGAGATGACTATGATGCAGCCGCACAAATCTGGTCCAATGGTAAGGACCGATACTCAGCCAAAGAAGTCGACAACCCAGGTCGAGTGAAAGACTGGAGGGAATAACTCCTGAATAAGAAAGGAAGACTTAATTGTCTCCTTGATCCATGTGGATAGAGTAGGCTTGGAAGCCTTGAGGCCTCTGTTTTTACCCTGCATATCAATTAGTAGGCTTTCGGCCTTCTTAAGCGGTTGAGTGTGGAATAGGTAAATCCACAGACACCTTACCACATCTAAGGTGTTGAGCTTTTCTTCCTCCTCAGAGGTTGGAGAGGGGAAAAACACAGGTAACGAAATTAGCTGATTGCTATTATAGTATGAGGGGACCTTAGGGATAAACCAAGGCAAACCTAAGGTGCACCCTATCTGCAAAAACAAAATGTACGGATCTCTAGAAGAGAGGGCCTGGAGTACCCCTACTCTTTGGCAGATATACTAGCCAACAAAAAAGTGGTTTTGTAGGCTAAATATTGTATCTCCGTAGTCTCCAAGGGTCCAAATGGAGGACCGCACAGGCCTGTAATGACTACCGCAAGGTCCCACTGGGGATGATACTGATGGCTTTAGCCTCATTGCCCCTTTAAGGAACCTTGCAACCAGAGGATACTGAGACAGACGTCTGTTCAAATAAGCGGAGAGGGCCGCAATCTGCACTTTCAAATTGGCAGGGGCAAGGCCCTTATCCAAACCATCCTGAAGAAAATTTAAAATATCAGCCGTTGAAGGTTCTAGATTATTAATACCCTTCTTGGAGCACCACTCCATGAAAATCTTGGCTGTCCTCTGGTAGTTCTTATTGGTAGATTCTGCTCTTGCAGAAGAAAGGGTCTTCAGGACGGCCTCTGACAGTCCTCTATCCTGCTGTAGGGACTGCTCAACCTCCAGGCTGTCAGGCTGAATCTCCAGAGATCCTGGCACTTCAGAGAGCCTTGGGAAACCAGGTTCTGGATGGGGGGAAGCCTCCAATATATCCCTCGACTCATCTCCATGAGTTGGGAAAAACCAAGCTCTTTTTGGCCAGAATGGAATGATGGCTATCACAGAGACTTGGTCCTGTCTGATTTTCATTAATACCTTTGGTATTATTGGAATTGGAGGGAAGATGTATGCCATCCTGGACCTCCAAGGACAGGGCATCCACTGCCAAGGGATTGTCCTCCTGGTAAAGGGAACAGAACTTCTCCACCTTGGCGTTGAGTCGGGTTGCCATGAGGTCTATTTCTGGAAGACCCCTGTTCAGGGTAATCTGATGAAAGACTTCTGGATTGAGTGACCATTCTCCTGATACGGCATAACCCCGACTCAACCGATCCGCTATTATGTTCAGGGAGCCCTTGATGTGAACTGCGGATAAATGGGTTAGATTTTTCTCTGCCCATGTAAATATCAGATCTGCCTCCCTAAGGAGGGTTGGTGATCTGGTGCCTCCCTGTCTGTTCACGTACAGCACTGTGGTCATGTTGTCTGACCGGATTTTGACTGCTCTTTCCCCTGGGAAGAGGCAAGAAATAGAGTAAGGCACGATATACGGCTCTGAGCTCCTTCCAGTTGGACGAGGTCCTTTTTTCAGGAGCGCTCCAGACTCCCTTTATGGAGTTTTCGTCCAATGGGCTCCCCATCCCGAGAGGGATGCATCTGTAGTCAACAGGGTCCAAGAAGGTTGGACCATGGACCTTCCGTCTTTCAGGTGCAACCACCACTTGAGGGAAAGACGGGTCCTGGGGGAGAGTCGAATCTTCTTGCTGAATGTAAGAAGGGAGCGATCCTAAGCCTCTAGTAACTCCTTCTGGAGGGGACGTAAGTGCCACAAGGCCCATGGGACTGCCTCCACTGAGGAAGACATCAAGCCCAGGATCTTCATCAATGTTCTGATGGAGGCTATCGGCTTTTTGAAGAGGTGCCGGACTGCCGCAACCAGCTTCTCCTTCCTTGCTGGTGTCAAGGAGATTTGCAGGCGGACTGAATCTAGGAAGTAGTTTTCTCAGAGGAACTTCCTTCGAGTTGAAGGGATCGTTTTTGACTTCTCCCAGTTTATAAGCCATTACAGACTCTGAAGGCTGTCTGTAGTTACTGGAGCAGAACAGACTCTGACTGGGCCTTTATCAACCAGTCGTCTAGATAAGGCACCAAGAATATCCCCTGAAGCCTGAGGGCGGCCGTTATGAGGGCCACTACCTTTGTAAAGGTGTGGGAAGCAGAGGAGATCCCGAAGGGTAGTGCTGTGAATTGAAAGTGCTTCCTGTGGCCCGAAAATACTACGGCAATCCTTAGAAAAAAACCTTCTGTGTGGAGGTAAATAGAAATATGCAAATAGGCGTCTTTTATATCCAAAGTCACAAAAAACCTCGCCTTAGAGGAGAAAGGTGGTGACAGACTTTATGGTTTTCCTATGGAAGCGCTTCTTTTTGATGAAGCGGTTGAGGTACCTTAAGTCTATGATCATTCTCCACTTGTCTGCCAGTTTTGGCATCAGGAAGACGGGAGAATAGACACGGGATCCTTCTTCTAGAGAAGGGACTTCCACCAGGGCTCCCTTGTGAATGTACTCTCGGATGAAGCATTCCAGGGAGGCTGCGAGTTAACAGAAACCGATCCTGAGGAGGACGGAGGAACTTGATTGCATAACCTCTTTGGATTACCTACCGGACCCATGGGTCTCGAATTTTTTCCTGCCAGCAGTTGAGAAAGTGGGAGACACGACCTCCGACAGGAATCTCGGCCACAGGAAAACTGCTTCTGATGTCAAAAGCTAGGCTTGACTTTTTTATCATCAGACTTCGGAATTTCCGGCCGGCGCCTCTAGCGGAATAACTAGAGCCTCTCTGGACTGCCTTCCACGAAGAGGCGGATAGCCTCTACCACGGCCAGAGCCAGACCTACCTCTGAAGGCCTGGGGTAAAGTTTTACCCTTCTTGTCGGCCAAGCCCTCTAGGATCTTGTCTAGGGCACAGCCAAAGACTCTACCCGGCTCAAAGGGTAATGCGCACAAATTATACTTTGAGGGGAACACAGCTCTCCAAGGTTTTAACCATAGAGGTCTTCCTGCTGCAGTGTTCTTGTTAAGTGCCAGGGATTTGGCCGCCAGCCTTAATTGATGGTGGGAGGCTTCTGTTAAATATTCAGCTGCTAGAGAAACTGAGCCTAGAAACCCTAGCAGCTCATCTCTGGAGACTCCAGAGTCGGTCACTTTCGAGGTGGACCAGGTCAGTACATAATTTGGCTGACACTTCACAGGACGCAACCGCCACAGCGGTCTTGGGCGAGGCAGATGAATAAGCCTTCTTGAAGGTATTGTCGAAGCGCCTGCCATGGCGTCGTGCAGATTTGCTCCATCATCTGATGGTACCTTAGTGCGGCAGGACAGTTTAGCCACCGCCATATCCACCTTGGGAGGAGGACCCCATTGATCCCATTGAGAAACTGGGAATAAAGCGCTGAACCTCCTAGGAACCACAAGAGGTTTTTCAGGACTTCTCCACTCTGAGGACATTAACTTTTGTAATGTCTGGTCCACTTGGAAGACCCTAGGCCCTCTATAGGCTTCCCCCGTCAACATCACGATCCTTAGACCGGATGGACTTCAGCGGCCCGCTTAATTTTTCGAGTGGAAGCACGGCCTGCTGGGATCTTCAGTGGAATTGTCAGATGAGAGTGTCTCGTCCACTATCTGATAATCTTCATCAGAGATCCGTAAGGAAGATTGTGTCTCAATCTGCGGTCTCTTGGCAATCTGGGCGATGGAAGAACGAATCTCCTTAAGAGACTCCTCATATAGTCCTTTACCCAAGTAACAACCTCTTATAGAAGGTACTTCTGGCGGAGGTCCACGACACTGGTGACAGCGAGTAAAATCATAGCCGTCAGGTAAAGGGGCATTGCAATCCAAACACGTTAGGTGTTCAAGTTTAGAGGAATTTTTCCTCCTAAGCGCAACGCCATTATGTGATGCAGAAGTTGACATCTGAAACATCAAACAGCCACGTGACACTGAAACAGGGAAGATCGCCAAGCATCGCATAAAAAACCAAGGGGTACCTTTTTTTTTTTTTTTTTTTTTAAATCGGTCACTTGAAGAGAGAAAAAAAAATGTCAGAAAAAAACCAGCCACCGCAACCCGCAGCAGAGGAGCTAGAAACCACTCACTCAACAAATAAAGGACTGCATTCAGACCTTTTAAATGTAATCCAGCAGCGAGGGGAGGAAGCCAACAAAGAAACATTTATACAGCACCAAAACAAGTCAAACGCCATAATGGAACATAGAGGAGCATAAGCCTAAGCCAGAGGCTCAAAATACAAGCAGCAAAAATCAATTCTATATTTTGCCTTTAAATTTTAAATTTCCAAACTTACCGCACTTTTTCCGAGAAAACCGGAAGTAGGGTGCGGTGGTGCACAAAGGCTTCCTTCCCCTGGGAACACGGGACCGGAGAAAAGTTCCAGCCGAGGAGGTTCCCCGCTTACTTCCGGGATTGCGCTGCCTGCAGATGGATGCCGGATAACGCTGCGCTGCGGGGCGAAGGCCCGAAGGACCGGAGGTTTTTTCTTTGGGACCGAGGTACCCCATAAAGGTAAGCCAGGAGTAAATAAAACCCCTAGCAACGGGAGGTCCCAAGAGACCTCCGTCCACCTGTTCCACACAGGACAGAAAAAAACACAGTGGAGGGAGGTCTCTTGTGCCCTCTTATAGGGCTAGTAGGAGGCACCTTTTTGGTGCAAATTAAAGGTTCCTCCTGTCCTAAACAACACACAGGGGCAGAGATACTCCATATTGTGCTGCTGTCGGACGTAAGGGGAATTGAGATTGCCTAGCTATCGCTTCATATCACCATGTGGACCTCTCTTTGTCAATGTCCATGTGGCGAAAGATGAAACTCATACCATCAACCCATAGATTATGGGCAGGGACAATACATAGCTTTCATGGCCGACTGGGTCAATATTTTTAGCATCAGAGGTCAGTCCAGAAACACAGCAGAAAGTGACATCACCTTGTAGGTCCAGCCCCAACTTCATCAAGGCAAAAGATTGCTCACAATCCCCTCCCTCATTTCATTGCTGTAAAAAGTGAAGCACACATTGGGTGGCACTGTGGCACATTCTGGAGCATTAGCTTGAGCATCAGTATACAATGAATGATTACTGCATGCAGCAAACTATAGAAACAATGTAGTAGATAACAACTTCTACCTCATGATCACTTTGGAAGATAGTCCACTTTTTCAGCTAGCAGGCTAGGTAAACTTAAGGTGTTCTACAAATTTTTCTTGAAATTCTGTAAATTGTCACTACTTGGTACCACAAGTGCACCCATAAAGAGGTAATTCTTGGTGTCTTTTTCTACACTCAATTTTTTATTACTTTTCAACTGGCAGGCATACTGATGGTGTTCCATAAACTTTTCTAGAAATTCTGTAAATGGTCACTCCACCAACATAATGTTGAGTTGGCATTTGGTCCCATTCAGGGATAACCGGCTGGATAATCTAGATTCTTTTATGGCTCCCAAGTGTATGCTATCATGGTCATTATAATCCTATCTATTTCGGAAGATATTTTAGATTTTTTTTTCCATTTGCAGGCCAGGCACTCTAATACCGTGTCACGATTTTTTCTTAAATGTCTGTAATTGTCACTCCTTGGTGCTCCATCTGTTCCTATAAGTCAATAATTTTTGTGAATTCTTTATCACTTCACTTTTCAAGTGGCGGGACAGCTACAGATTTTTCTTCTTCCACTGCCACTCTGTTTGCATAGCACATTTAAAAAATTGCTATGAATTGCTGTAAACAACTTTCTAGAATATACTCCAATTAAGTCCACAGCTAAATATATAAAAAGTGTGAATTTTCAGTTTCTTGTATAACATCATGTCTGAAGAAGAGAGCTAGTACTCTCGAAAGCTTACCATCAAATACACACGTGGACAAAATTGTTGGTTCCACTCGTTTAATGAAAGAAAAACCCACAATGGCCACAGAAATAACTTGAATCTGACAAAAGTAATAATATATAAAAATTCTATGAAAATGAACAAATGAAAGTCAGACATTGCTTTTCAACCATGCTTCAACAGAATTTTTTTAAAAAGAAAACTCATGAAACAGGCCTGGACAGAAATGATGGTACCCCTGAAAATAATGTGACCAAAGGGACATGTTAAATCAAGGTGTGTCCACTAATTAGCATCACAGGTGTTTACAGATACTCACTGTGCTGTTTGCTGACATGGTGAGTACCACACTCAACATGGACCAGAGGAAGCGACGGAAAGAGTTGTCTCAGGAGCTTAGAAAGAAAATTATAGACAAGCATGTTAAAGGTAAAGGTTATAAGACCATCTCCAAGCAGCTTGATGTTCCTGTGACTACAGTTGCACATATTATTCAGAAATTTAAGATCCATGGGACTGTAGCCAACCTCCCTGGACGTGGCCGCAGGAGGAAAATTGATGACAAATCAAAGAGAAGGATAATACGAATGGTAACAAAAGAGCCCAGAAAAACTTCTAAAGAGATTAAAGGTGAACTTCAAGCTCAAGGAACATTAGTGTCAGATCGCACCATCCATCGTTGTTTGAGCCAAAGTGGACTTCATGGGAGATGACCAAGGAGGACACCATTGTTGAAAACAAATCATAAAAAAGCCAGACTGGAATTTGCCAAACTACATGTTGACAAGCCACAAAGCGTCTGGGAGAATGTCCTATGGACAGATGAGACAAAAATTGAAATGTTTGGCAAGGCACATCAGCTCTATGTTCACAGATGGAAAAATGAAGCATATCTTGAAAAGAACACTGTCCCTACTGTGAAACATGGAGGAAAGGCTGCTTTGCTGCATCTGGTACAGGGTGTCTTGAATCTGTGCAGGGTACAATGAAATCTCAAGACTATCAAGGGATTCTAGAGAGAAATGTGCTGCCCAGTGTCAGAAAGCTTGGTCTCAGTTGCAGGTCATGGGTCTTGCAACAGGATAATGACCCAAAACACACAACTAAAAACACCCAAGAATGGCTAAGAGGAAAACATTGGACTATTCTGAAGTGGCCTTCTATGAGCCCTGTTTCTTTGGAAGGAGCTGAAACATGCCGTCTGGAAAAGGCACCCTTCAAACCCGAGACAACTGGAGCAGTTTGCTCATGAGGAGTGGGCCAAAATACCTGTTGAGAGGTGCAGAAGTCTCATTGACAGTTACAGATATCATTTGATTGCAGTGATTGCCTCAAAAGGTTGTGCAACAAAATATTAAGTTAAGGGTACCATCATTTCTGTCCAGGCCTGTTTCATGAGTTTTCTTTTTTAAAAAATTCTGTTGAAGCATGGTTGAAAAGCAATGTCTGACATTCATTTGTTCTTTTTTTCATAGAGTTTTTATATATTATTACTTTTGTCAGATTCAAGTTATTTCTGTGACCATTGTGGGGTTTTCTTTCATTAAACGAGGGGTACCAACAATTTTGTCCACGTGTGTATACTCAGTTATCCTCTAAAAGGTATCGCCTGATCTCTTCACTCTACCACAGCTAAATATATTCAGACTGCATATAATAATATCAGACACCAGATTGGTATAAATAAAAATGGTGCATTGTTTATATTATTTAACTAGTAACATCTAGCGATTACTTTAAATATTGTGCTCATTTTATTGTGTCGTTTGTAATGGTGACAGTGATTCTCAGGGCCAGTTTTAGACAAAGTGGGGCCCCAAATGTTGAAATATTGTACCTATTACATAGTCATATTCTGTTAATTCGATGTGCTGCAGTGCCTATTACTGGTATTTACAGGAGTGTTCCTAAGGTCTTTAAGACTGGGGCCCCACATTGCAAAGATGCAGCATTTTGACCGCAGCAGAAACACTGGGACAAAAAAGTGCTGCTTTTTACAGTACCTGCAAAATGGGATTCTGGCTAATCCCATCCACAAATTACAGAAAAAAAAATCTGCAGCGCAAAAGCTGTGTTTTCACAGGATGTCAATTATATACTGCGTTTTCTGTATACGTATAATAGGTGCAGAGAGTCTGCAGATGAAAACTCTGAGATCACAATGAAAAACACTGCAGGAAAATATGCAATGTGTTTCCGCCGCATCATGGGGCCTTAGCCTATAGGGGTTGTTTCATATGTATGTCAATTTTTTTGCATAGCCAAACTGGTAGCTTGTGACCCTTTAAAAATCAGGTGCAGAAGCAACAAGGCATATGTCTTTTCCTACACACAATAAAATATTAATATACATACAGAATTATCAAATAGGACTGCTATACCAGGACTAAATACTGTCATGTCACCCGCTGACCGCTATACCAGAACTAAATACTGTTACGTCAGCCACTGACTGCTATACCAGGACTAAATACTGTCACGTCAACCACTGACCACTACACCAGGTTAAATACTGTCAAGTCACCCACTGACCACCATAGCAGGACTAAATACTGTCACGTCAGCCACTTACCGCTATACCAGGACTAAATACTATCACGTCACCCGCTGACCGCTATACCAGGACTAAATACTGTCACGTCAGCCACTGACTGCTATACCAGGACTAAATACTGTCACGTCAACCACTGACCACTACACCAGGATTAAATACTGTCAAGTCACCCACTGACCACCATAGCAGGACTAAATACTGTCACGTCAGCCACTTACCGCTATACCAGGACTAAATACTATCACGTCACCCGCTGACCGCTATACCAGGACTAAATACTGTCACGTCAGCCACTGACTGCTATACCAGGACTAAATACTGTCACATCAACCTCTGACCACTACTCCAGGACTAAATACTGTCACCTCAGCCACAGACTGCTATACCAGGACTAAATACTGTCATGTAAGCCACTGACCACTATACCAGGACTAAATACTGTCATGCAAGCCACTGACCGCTATACCAGGACTAAATACTGTCATGTCAGCCACTTACCGCTATTCCAGGACTAAATACTGTTCCCTTAGCCACTTACTGCTATACTCGGACTAAATACTGTCACGTCAGCCACTGACTGCTATACCAGGACTGAATACTGTCATGTCAGCCACTGACCACTATACCAGGACTAAATACTGTCATGTAAGCCACTGACCACTATACCAGGACTAAATACTGTCACATCACCCGCTGACCTCTATACCAGGACTAAATACTGTCATGTCAGCCACTTACCGCTATTCCAGGACTAAATACTGTCCCCTTAGCCACTTACTGCTATACTCGGACTAAATACTGTCATGTCAGCAACTGACTGCTATACCAGGACTGAATACTGTCATGTCATCCACTGACCACTATACCAGGACTAAATACTGTCATGTGAGCCACTGACCACTATACCAGGACTAAATACTGTCACATCACCCGCTGACCGCTATACCAGGACTAAATATTGTCATGTCACCCGATAACCACCATAGCAGGACTAATTACTGTCACGTCAGCCACTGACCACTATACCCGGACTAAATACTGTCACGTCAGCCACTTACCACTATACCAGAACTAAATACTGTCACGTCACCCGCTGACCGCTATACCACGACTAAATACTGTCACGTCAGCCACTGACCGCTGTACCGGGACTAAATACTGTCACCTCAGCCACTGACCTCTATACCAGGACTAAATACTGTCACGTCTGCCACTTACCACTCTACCTGGACTAAATACTGTCACATCAACCTCTGACCACTACTCCAGGACTAAATACTGTCACCTCAGCCACAGACTGCTATACCAGGACTAAATACTGTCATGTAAGCCACTGACCACTATACCAGGACTAAATACTGTCATGCAAGCCACTGACCGCTATACCAGGACTAAATACTGTCATGTCAGCCACTTACCGCTATTCCAGGACTAAATACTGTCCCCTTAGCCACTTACTGCTATACTCGGACTAAATACTGTCACGTCAGCCACTGACTGCTATACCAGGACTGAATACTGTCATGTCAGCCACTGACCACTATACCAGGACTAAATACTGTCATGTAAGCCACTGACCACTATACCAGGACTAAATACTGTCATGCAAGCCACTGACCGCTATACCAGGACTAAATACTGTCATGTCAGCCACTTACCGCTATTCCAGGACTAAATACTGTCCCCTTAGCCACTTACTGCTATACTCGGACTAAATACTGTCATGTCAGCAACTGACTGCTATACCAGGACTGAATACTGTCATGTCAGCCACTGACCACTATACCAGGACTAAATACTGTCATGTGAGCCACTGACCACTATACCAGGACTAAATACTGTCACATCACCCGCTGACCGCTATACCAGGACTAAATATTGTCATGTCACCCGATAACCACCATAGCAGGACTAAATACTGTCACGTCACCCGCTGTCCGCTATACCACGACTAAATACTGTCACCTCAGCCACTGACCGCTATACCTGGACTAAATACTGTCAGGTCTGCCACTTACCAATCTACCTGGACTAAATACTGTCATGTAAGCCACTGACCGCTATACCAGGACTAAATACTGTCATGTCAGCCACTTACAGCTATTCCAGGACTAAATACTGTCCCCTCAGCCACTTACTGCTATACTCGGACTAAATACTGTCACGTCAGCCACTGACTGCTATACCAGGACTAAATACTGTCACATCAGCCACGACACTACACCAGGACAGTACTATCACGCGCCGCGACCGCTTAGCAGAACTAAATACTGTCACGTCAGCCACTGACCACTATACCAGGACTAAATACTGTCATGTCAGCCACTTACCGCTGTACCAGGACTAAATACTGTCACATCAGCCACTTACCGCTATACCAGGACTAAATACTGTCATGTCAGCCACTTACTGCTGTACCAGGACTAAATTCTGTCACATCAGCCACTTACCGCTATAGCAGAACTAAATACTGTCACATCAGCCACTGACCACTATACCAGGACTAAATACTGTCATGTCAGCCACTTACCGCTGTACCAGGACTAAATACTGTCACATCAGCCACTGACTACTACACCAGGACTAAGTACTGTCACGTCAGCCGCTGACCGCTATAGCAGAACTAAATACTGTCACATCAGCCACTGACCACTATACCAGGACTAAATACTGTCATGTCAGCCACTTACCGCTGTACCAGGACTAAATACTGTCACATCAGCCACTTACCACTATACCAGGACTAAATACTGTCACGTCAGCCACTGACTGCTATGCCAGGACTAAATACTGTCACATTAGACACTTACCGCTATACCAGGACTAAATAGTCATGGTGCCACTTACCACTATACCAGGACTAAATACTGTCACATCAGCCGCTGACCACCATAGCAGGATAGCAGGACTAAATACTGTCACATCAGCCACTGACAACTACACCAGGACTAAATACTGTCATGTCAGCCACTTACCGCTGTACCAGGACTAAATACTGTCACATCAGCCACTTACCGCTATACCAGGACTAAATACTGTCACGTCAGCCACTGACTGCTATACCAGGACTAAATACTGTCACATCAGCCACTTACCGCTATACCAGGGCTAAATACTGAGTCTTAGGCTGACTATTAGTGCTAAACAAAGAGGGGTAATCCGGTACCTAGGCAATAATATGTGAACACCGTGAACACAATGAGCAGTATCTGACAAATGGAGCAAGATAGATAAATCTATGTATTAGATAAAATTCTTCAATTAACTTAACCCCTTTCCACCTCAGCCATTTCGCTTTTTGATTTTCATTTTAACTCCCCGTCTTCCAAAAGATACAACTTTTTATTTTTCCACTCACAGAGCTTTATGAAGATTAAATTTTTTGTGGGAGAGATTGTAGTTTTTAATGGTACCATTTAGGAGAAGGGGT
This sequence comes from Leptodactylus fallax, assembly GCA_947044405.1. Lineage (NCBI taxonomy): Eukaryota > Metazoa > Chordata > Amphibia > Anura > Leptodactylidae > Leptodactylus > Leptodactylus fallax. The sequence goes on from CAMRHE010000414.1 coordinate 1,333,534, forward strand.
TACTCAGAGAAGGTATTACGTAAAGCATATCATGAGGCGTTGACGGTGGATAGAGCGCAGCTTTTGAATCCCCGCAGTCGGGAAAGTAATAAGGTTGATGTTAGGATTGTAGCGACTTATGACCAGGCAGCGGAAGATATAAGGCGGATCATAGGGGGATCATGGAATATTTTGATGACCGACCCTGAAATAGGATCACACTGTGGGCCCCAGACCTAGTCTATCCTATCGGAGGGGGCCCAATTTACGTGATAAATTGATGCACAGCCATTTCTCTAGTACCCCAGGAAATATGTGGTTACATCAGATGCAACGAGACTTGAGTGGAAATTTTCCCTGTGGATCATGTAAATCATGTGGATACATAAAAAAAGGGAATGAACTTCTGAGTAGAGTTTCTGGTAAAACTTTCAAGGTAAACCAGTTTATTAATTGTAAGACCAAGGGGGTTGTGTACCTTATCACTTGCTCCTGCGGACTCCAGTATGTTGGTAAAACTATTCAGGAGTTCCACAGGAGGATAAGGGAACACATCAATGACATAGCTAGGGAGGAGGATACATCTGTATCCAGACATATACGGGAAAAACATGGTGGTGATGCTAAGCATCTTAGTTTTCAGGGTATTGAGATGGTTGTGCGATCCCCTAGAGGAGGTAATTATGACAGACGTGTGCTCCAGAGGAAGGCACGTTGGATTTTTTTGTTTGATACGGTCTATCCCATGGGCCTTAATGAATTTATATCTTACTCATCCTTTATCGATTAGGGTTATATTCATCTATCCCTAGTGACTGTTTTTAAGGCAGTCTATATCTAGTTTAATTATCTTTCCCCTTATTCTGCGTTTTTTTTTAATTTTTTTTTTTGTTAGCTTTATCCTTGTTGTCAGCTTTGTTTTGCTGAAGTACGTTGACTCCTTTCTGTGCCCGCAATTCTGAGATCCCTATGGGGTGGTTTGCTGTTTGAGTCCTCTGTATATGTTCTTTATGTGATTGTCATCTTCTGTTTTCGGTGGGTGTTACTTGGCCACCTCTCATGGTGTTCTATATCTCTAAAGCCTGATTGTCAGCTATACCACGAAGTTAGGGTCCGGGTGTTACCATGGATGCATATTTGCATCTTCTTAGACCTTAAGGAACGCCCTGTATGGGCGTTCCTTACTTACGTCACTGTCCGGAGCTTCTGGGTGTTGGCGCTCTGTGATTGGGCGCACCTCTGATGACACGGACTGCTAGGGGGTGTGGCTTAGCAAATATCAAGCTAGGCTGTGTGAGCCGGCACTCGCGGTCATTCATCACGGCCGGCCGGGCGGTTATACTAGGCTCTCTAAATTATACAGGCAGTTTGCACACATTTATGGTGTATTCTGCTTTGCCCTTATGCATGTGCCTCTGATGAGCTGGTGGAGTTCAGCAGAAATGCGCGTCAGGCAGGCTGGGAGTTAGGGCAAATACTCCTTTTGTATCTATGGTGTTTGTTTGTTTGCGGTATTAGGCAGTCAATTGTGGGAGTGTAATGTAAGCTCCCTAGGTAGTGGCTAGTCAGACAATTTGGTCGGTCTTTTACTGACCTCTAGCCAGTTGGTGTATATGTGTGTGTGTGTTATACCTCAGTTGATTTATCCTTTACTTTTCCCCTTCAGTGAATTGATATCTAAATATTGGGAATTGCAATTTATACCTGAGGGGTGTCTGTGAAGTGATACAGGTATCACCATACTATCCTCCTATTTTGAGGTAGGCTACCTTTACCCTTTATATGACCCCATTATAATATGGCATCTCCTTATCAGGTGCTTTCTTTTATATATAGATTTATATACTTTTAGTGGATATTAATAAAAGTTAGTTTTTAAGTGTACTTATTTCTTTATTGGGGATTTTACCATTTAATATTCCATACAATATACTGCAAAGCTACAAAAAATTCAGAATGGGGTGGAATTAGTAAAAAAAAACTGTGTTTGCAGCACGTTTTTTATTTTTACAGCATTCACTGTATTCATACCTATATTCTGCGGGTCGGCATGATTATGGTGATACAAAATTTAAAGTTTATTTAATGCTTTAACACCGTAAGGCTAAGGCCTCACGTAGCGGGCCGCAGCCAAAAAGCACTGCGGGAAAAACCATGGCGGAAACTTATCGCAGTTTTTCCCGCAACACATTTCACAGAAAGTCTGCAGAGTTTTCCTATGCAGACTTTCTGCTTCAATTATACCTACATGGAAACCGCTGGCATTTCCTTAGTTACTATATAATTTACATGCTGCAATTTCCAAAAACGCAACAGTTTTACAAATCACAGCATTTCTGCTGCCGATATTTTTATGCAATGTGGATTCTCTAGAATCCCATCCACTTTTCAGGGACTGTAAAACAGCTGCAGTTTTTGTCACGGCCAAACCACAGTGTTTTCGCCACGTGGGGCACCAGCCTAAAACATTTTTTTCTAGAAGTCACCATATTCTGATTAGGTTTTATACTGTTGTATACAGAACGGCATAAAGCATCTTTTTTGCAGGGCCAGATGTGCTTTTTACTAATACCATTTTGGGGAATTTCTGATGTTTTGATAGCTTTTTAGTCAAATTTTTTTGGGAAGGCAAAAAGTCGAAAACTTGGCAATTGGGAACCCAACGATTGGACACTTATACCCTGTCCTGTGGATATGTGTCCATAATGGGACAGCCCATTTAACTGTAGAGTGCTGTGCAGTGCAATAGCCATTAAAGCAAAGGTTATTTTAGGATCAAGTCTCTTAGGACATCTGAGGGAAATTCACTCTTTTTGTATTATTTTTTGGATTACCACTTTTCTTTTATAACTGGGACATCATAGAATCTTCAGTTACAGATGTTAACAGCCCACCATCATGGCAACTATTAGAAGAGCTTTGGGTCTGCTTAGACCTAGCAGCACTTCCATGCAGTGGGGCACCCAGTGATCATGTTATAAACAGGTCCAATAAGGGCAACAGCTTTGACATTTCCTCTATTCCCTACATAGTATTCATTGAGCAGTGAGAAGGTTGAGACAGTTATGTATTTTCTTCTCTCGTCTACTGAGGGTTCCTGAGTGTCATGGACACCAACCTCGTCTTGCTGGAATGCTAGAGCTTTAAAGCATATAAAGTGTCATATTTTACAAAGTCACAAGTTTAAAGTGCAGGACCATTTATTGTACATATACATCATATAGTCATAAACAGGTTAAGGATTAATGATAGTACTTATGGTTGTAGTTAACTGTTGAGATACTGATAGATTGTACCCCTGGTATTGAGTTTGACCTACTATGATGCAGACCTTACAAATATTCAAGCTATAGTAAATTATCAATAGGAATAGGGTCTTGACAGGAACTACCACATATCAAATGCAGATCATGGACTAAACGTATTTGAGGCCCCACGTTACGGAAATGCAGCTTTTTTTTTTTCAAATTTTGCTGTGGTTTTTTGAGCCAAAGCCAAGAATGGCTACAAAAGGAACGGGGAATATAGGAAGCTCTTATACTTCTACCCTCTGCTCAATCCACTCCTGGCTTTGACTAAAAAAATGCAGCAAAATCTGCAACAAGAAAAGCTGTGTTTCCGCAACGTGGGGCATCAGCCTTAATCTGTAAATGACAAATAAAGTTATTTGTCTTCAAAAATTGTTCTGTAGTAAAGAATAAAAACAGTGAAATATTTTACCATTTAACCTTAAATTTTAATATATACATTACATTTCTCTATGTATTATACAAGTTTTATTTGTGACCATTGCTTTGAAATAAATATACTACGCTGTCTACTTTTCAAAGTATGCAAATGTCAAAATAGCTGTCATTTCTGTATACCAGCAGAGTTCACAGGGGTTTGAGTTACTGGTATAAAACAAAACTTGATGTTGCATGCTACCTCCTGCTATCAGACTAATGGAGGTACATTAATGTATTTGGCTATGGGATGCTTTCACAACTATGATCCCAGCACGCAGTTTAGCACAATGCTTGCAGCTGTTAAATATATTCTACACTCCATTTACACTTAACATTGCTTTTTCAGCAGGAGGCTTGGCCTAATCAAAAAGGGTTTAAAATTCTTATATTTTCTTTTATCCTTTCTCACTTTTGCCCCATGGTGTGTGTTCTTTGCAATGAGACCATTTAATGTATTCATCTAGCTGGCTGTAGATAAAATAACTTCTTAGGTACAGGTATCATTAACTCTTTTAAAAACTTTGTTTCAAAGTCAATTGCCAGGAGAGAGGTGGAGAGAATGAGACAGTAATGTTCTTTCCTTCCCATTATCCTTCGTTATACATTTATCTAAGTAGTTTAGTGGCATCTAATCTTAATCTGTTACAAACTCACTGTTAAAGCACTCAACGTTTATTTCCTTCCAATTTTTTTTTCTTAGACAATAGTTTCATGGGCTGGTATTGCATTTGTACCTCATTGAAGTGGTTGTCCAGCAAAGAAAATGTATTTTTAAAACATCTCAGAATGCTGCACAAAAATGAAAACAAGAAAACTATCCTAAACTCACAGATCCCCTACCTCTCCTGTTCCAAAGCTTCCCGGCATCTGACCAGTCTGTGCTTCCTGATGCAGCGATGATGTCCGAACACAGGGACAAGTGAGACAATTCTTCTCTGCTGGACAACTTCTTTAGGCTAAGGCTCCAAGAAGTGAAACACAGCAAAAAAATGTTGTGATAAAAAAACTCAGCGGAAATGCATTGTGACTTCTTCCGCAGCGTTTTTCATTGCATTTTAGCAGAGTTTTTTTTCTGTGGACTTTCTGCCCTTATTATAGCTATACGGAAAACGCCAGCGTTTACGCAAGTATAATTGACTTTTCTGCAATGTGTGGCTGGGATTAGCCAGAATCCCATTCACTTTGCAGGTACTGTAAAATGCAGCATTCTCTGCCAAGGTGTTCCTGCAGCAGCAAAAACGCTGTGTTCTCGTAACATGGGGGGTTCAACCTTAAAGGGACTTAGAAAGGGGTTGTCCAGTTTATGCCAATAAATGTTATTGCTTGTGTAATGAAGTTATACAATTCTCCATTATACTTTTTACTTTTCTTGCTGTCATTCATTGTTTGCTTCCAGTGAATAAAAATGAGTCAATGGTCATGTGATACACAGTCCATGGTCATGTGATAGACACACAGGTGCACGGCTCAATATAAGACAGATCTGATTACTGTGCTGTGACTATAACGGGCTGTGCACCTGTGTGTCCACCACATGACCATGGACTGATTTTTATCCACTGGAAGTAAGCAAAGAATGACAGAAAGCAGAGATCTTGAAAACTATGAAGAATTGATACAGAAAGTATATTTGAAAATTGTAGAACTTTTCATTAAAGGGAGTCTATCATTGAGATTTTCAATTTTTAGCTAAGGCTATATTCATGTAGCCTTTAGAAAGGCTATTGTAGGCATACCTTTTATTTCCTGACTCTTGCCGGCATTTTTCAGAAAAAGCCTTTTTCTTATTATGTAAATTAGCTTCCACGGAGCACAGGGGGCGAGATTTCGTTCACGCTAACGGGAGAAAGAAGCTTCTTCCTCCTGTCAGCTTGAACGAAATCTCGTGCATGTGCGAGATTTTGTTCACGGCCATGGGAGAAAGAAGCAAAGAGGTGGAGGAGGTGTTAACAAGAAGGAAGAAGTGGGCGGCGATGCAGAGTGAGGGTGATGAGGCAGGGGGTGCTCGTACAACAGGGTGAACACCCCCTGTGCTCCATGGAAGCTAATTTACATAATAAGGAAAAGGCTTTTTCTGAAAATTGCCGACAAGAGTCAGGAAATAAAAGGTATGCCTACAATAGCCTTTCTAAAGGCTACATGAATATAGCCTTAGCTAAAAATTGAAAATCTCAATGATAGACTCCCTTTAAACAAACAATAACATTTATTTGCTGAAACCAGACAATTCCTTTAAATAGCTTTATCCTAACTATGTTTGTGGCTACAATTAAAAATAAAAATCTTAGTACGTACCTAGAAATTAACCCAATAAGTCTCATTGGACTCATTTCAAGTACTCCTAGCGCCTTTGCATCCCTTCATTGAAATTAGAGGAGTACATGTCAACTTCACTGCACAAATGCCTAAGGTCCAATGCAATAAAGCCAAGGTATACTACTTTAGTAAAGAATGGCACAGGGACCAACAGTAGAGAAATCCAGTAAAGTATACACTTTATTTATTTTATTTTTTTTTACTGCCGCCACAGACATCATTAGCATAGGGCTGTTTGGGACACTAAGCCACTGTGAGACGTTTAGTGTCCCAAAAGTCTATAACAGGTTCCCACTGAGAGGTAGAATTAGCTGTAGTATTGATTTTCGTTTGCTTACTTGTATAGCGCCGACATATTCCACACATTGTCAATCACTATCCCTATGTCATTTGAGTGTGGAAAGAAGCCAACGCAAACATCCTTGGTTGGATTCAAACCTAGGATTCCAACACTGCAAGGCAACAGTGCTAACCACTAAGCCACCATGCTGCCTGCATTTCTGAAACTCTACATTTACCGAGTCAAACACCCAGGATATTTCCAGCTTAAACAGTTAAGACATGTACACAATAATAGGTGTGGGTGAATGGGATTACGTGACCCTATCAATCAATACTCTGCTGCCAATTTCCCCATCAGATGCAAGAGCGAGCGGCCACATTAGTGTGAATTCCATTCCATTAAAGACTATGGGAGTGTTTGCTTACTCAGTACTTTCCATAACTCCCTAGGATTTAGTGGAAAGAGACATACACAGGTTAAATCATCTCTCAATTGGAATCAATTGAGGAATAACTGCTTTTGTGGAAATTTGTTTCTCAACAATATTTCTTACAGGTAAGGGAAGCTTATCACATCCAAAATGCCTCCCAAACCTACAACAATGCTGTGTAGGGGCCTTTTAATAGGAACAGAAGCATACATTTTTGACCCAAACCATGAACTAATGCATAGATGATCATCTTCATGAATATGTAAACCAGCCTGCAAGTGCACTAGGAGCAGACCTGATTTGCCAGATTTGCTTAGAGAATGTTCTGGCTTTCCTCTGGAATTGACAACTGACATCATGCAGTTAGTTGTGAATGACATTTTTACCCTCTGACTGTATGACTGTCAACAGATGTTGATACACAATCATCTGATTATATTTTTAGTAAAGATTCAATTACTTTATAAAATATTCATGTATTGATTTCTGGGCAGTCATATTTTGTTCTATTTTCTCTCTCAGGAAGTCATTGTGTCTATTGTGTGTTGTGTGAGAGAGTGACTGAGGTTGAAAAAGATTTACCATGGAACTAGGAATACCTCTGCCAACTATACATTTTGTAGCCAAAATGTTGCTTATCTCCCTCCAGTCCACCACTTTTTATTACACAGAAAATTTGAAACCAATAGTAAATCAAACAAATTCCAAAAATCTTTTAAATACTTTTCCTTTCATAAATTGGCATTTTTTTTCTATTTTGCTATTTTGCTGTGGCCATTCTTGCAGCTGTCAGCTTTGAATTAATGCAGCTCCTGAAAAATTGAGAGTAAATCTCTGCACAGAAACCAAAAGTTGGACTTATCTGACAAAATTATGGTCTTGAGTTAGAGAAATTTTGATCTGAAGAATTACGACTTAAATAACCAGGTCGGCTATTCTGAAGAGATGGAGCCCACCATCAGGGCTCCAGGAAATGCAGTTATCCTCCGAACCAACCATACTTCTCCTGATGAACTTGTTATAGATACTGAACAAAGGAAATGCGTAGAGATTTAATAGATAGCAGAGATGTATTAGATATCAGTTAGAGACTAGGAATGGTTCAATTTGTCACTGGCTGAGATGGACTTGCTGTTATGGGGAGATAGATAGAGCTTATTTGCCCCAGTACATGCAAGAGCTTTATACGCTTATATTGAGCTATTACAGCACATAGTGATTCTGTTTTGTTGTGCTGTGTTTATATACATCTATCTGTCTCTAGAGCCTATGCATTGTATGTACATATTGGCTTCATATATAGCTCTACACAGCAGATTACCCTTTACTGATCATTATCTTAGAATTTACAGTATCTCAGCCAGTGAATACAGATAGTGTATCTGTGTTTTTTGTGCATAATATTACCCTGTTTTTCCCTGAGTGAGCCGTGACTGATGATAGTCTAGGCCAGGGGTAGGCAACCTTTTTTGTTTGGCGTGCTGATTTGAATAAATAAAAAAAAAAAAATCAAAGATGAGGTCCTCTGAGTGCCGTGCAATAATTGTTAGGCTGACGACCCCTACACTAAAGTCATATAGCACAAACCGTAACATAAGGGTGCTGTCATACTGTGCTCCCAGTCACGTGCGTTTACCGCTATTTGCCTTGATACACCTGTACTTTTCCATTAGAAGCAATGTAAGTACATGTGTAATAATAATAATAATAATAATAGTCCTTTAATAGTCCCACAGTGGGGAAATTCAGTGTGTTACAGCAGCAAAGATAAGATAAGCAGATACAAATACAAATGCAACATGTACAGGAATGTTCCAAGGTGAGAGGCATTACATTAATAGCAGACAGACAGATAGGACGTAGCAGAGGAGGAGGGGGGGGGGGGGAATTTAACAGGCAGAGAGATATTTCAGTTCTCTGTATGTAATGATCTCCGCTTAGGTCAGTGTTGGTTGTACAGCCTAACCGCGGTGGGGAGGAAAGACTTCAGATAGCGCTCCTTCTCACACCTAGGGTGGAGCAGTCGGTCACTGACAGTACTACCCAGCGCTATCACAGTCTCATGCATGGGATGGGACTTCTTCTGCGTGGAGCTCACCACGGACAGTATCCTTCTGTCACCCACCACCTGCACTGGGTCCAGTGGGCTCCCCAGGACAGAGCTGGCCCTTCTAATCAGCTTGTCAAGTTTATTTCTGTCCCTGGTTGATATACTGCTCCCCCAGCAGGCCACTCCAAAGAAGATGGCTGATGCCACTACTGAGTTGAAGAAAGTCCTAAGAAGTGCCCCCCGGATTCCAAAGGCTCTCAGCTTCCTAAGCAGGTAGAGCCTGCTGTGGCCCCTTCCTGTACAGGGCCTCCATATGATCTGCCCAGTCCAGCTTATTATTAAGGAGCAGACCCAGGTACTTATAGGTGTTCACAATCTCGATGCCCGTCCCCAGGATGTCCACTGGTTTTGGAGGGCATCTGCCTTTACGGAAGTCCACCACCATCTCCTTGGTCTTCCCCGCGTTAATCTTCAGGTGGTTCTGGTGGCACCAGTCCACAAAAAAACCGGTTCAGTTCTCTGTACTCCTTGTCATCATCGTCTGTGATGAGGCCTACTATTGCAGAGTCATCAGAATACTTCTGTAGGTAGCAGCTGGATGAGTTGCACCTAAAATCAGCAGTGTACAGTGTGAAGAGGAAAGGGGCGAGAACCGTACCCTGAGGTGCCCCCGTATTACAGATCACGGTACCTGACACACAGTCTTGGGCTCTCACGTATTGAGGTCGATTTGTGAGGTAGTCTAGGATCCAGTTGGAGAGGTGGTGGTCCACTCCAGCAAGGCCCAGCTTGTCTCTCAATAACCTGGGCTGTATGGTGTTAAAAGCACTGGAGAAATCAAAGAACATTATTCTCACCATGTTCCCTGGTTTTTCCAGGTGAGACAGAGCCCTGTGCAGAAGGTGGATGATGGCATCATCTACCCCAATGCCCGGTCGATAAGCAAACTGGAGAGGGTCCATAGCGGGGCTCACTAGAGGGCGAAGATGTGTGAGAACCAATCTCTCTAAGATCTTCATCAAGTGGGATGTCAGTGCTACAGGTCTGTAGTCGTTGAGGTCCATAGGGTGAGGTTTCTTTGGAACTGGTACCACACAAGAAGATTTCCATAATTCAGGGACTATTTCCTGCCTCAGGCTCATATTATACATATATGTAATTATACCACACAGCTGGTCCCCACAAGTCTTAATTAGCCTTGCACTGATGTCATCTGGCCCTGCGGCTTTCCTCGCCTTGATCTTTTTCATCTCCTTTCTCACCTGGGCCCGTGTGAAGGTCAGACTGTGGCCAGATAAAGACGGATTTCTGGATTTACTGGTCTGTTGGGAAGTGGCCGCATGGGGAGAAGTCATTGTGGTGGGGGGAGCTGAAGGACATTCTGGGGTGGGAGGAGCTGGTGTGTGATCAAATCTGTTGAAGAATAGGTTTAGTTCATTAAGCCAGTTAACATCTGCCTCAATCTGGCAGACCGACTGTTTATGACCCGAAATTGACTTAAGCCCCTCCCAGACCCCCCTTATGTCTCTTCTTTCCATTTGCTTTTCCATTTTTTCTTTATAACTGGCTTTTCCCTGCCTGATTTGATGCCTCAGCTCCTTTTGTACTTCCCTCAACCCCTCCTTATCTCTTGTCCTGAATGTCATCTTTTTCTCCTTAAGTAGTGTTTTTATATCAGAGTTAATCCATGGTTTGTTGTTGGAGAAGCACCTCACCACTTTTGTGGGTACTGTGTTGTCCACACAAAAATTAATGTAGTCCGTTATGCAGTGTGTGAGTCCTTCTATATCTTCTCCATACGAATCCTGCAAAACTTCCCATGCGGTTGTGTCAAAACAATCCCTCAGAGCCTCATCACTCTCCTCGGACCATATCCTCACTGTGCGGGTGACAGCTGGTTCTCTACGTACAAGTGGCTTGTACACAGGTCGGAGATGTACTAGGTTGTGATCCGATCTTCCCAGGGGCGGTAGGGCTGATGAGTTATATGCCTCCCTCACGTTGGCAAAGAACAAGTCCAGTGTTTTGTTGTCTCTTGTGTGGCAGGTTACATACTGTGTGAAACTGGGAAGTGTGGATGATGGAGAGGCATGGTTGAAATCGCCAGACACAAGAAGGAGGGCCTGGGGGTGTTGTGACTGTAAATGGCTCAGCGTGGCTTGTAGGACCTCGCAGGCAGCGTCAGCTTTCGCAGAGGGGGGGACATATGCAGCTATCACGATGACATGTGATAGTTCCCTTGGTAGATAGAAAGGTCTCATGCTCACAGCTAATAGTTCAATGTCCTTACAGCAAGTTTGCTCCTTAATCACAATGTGCCTAGGATTGCACCATCTATTATTCACAAACATTGCCAGCCCCCCTCCTTTCCTCTTACCGCTCTCCCTTGTCCTGTCTGCCCGAAGGAGTTTAAAACCATCCAAGGAGACCAGAGAGTCAGGAGTAACTTCAGTGAGCCAAGTCTCTGTAAGTAGCATCATGCTGCACACCCGAAACTCCTGATGGTGCCTGGTGAGCACTGTTAGTTCATCCATCTTGTTTGCAAGAGATCTCACATTGCCCATAATGATGGAGGGAACAGCTGGTCGGTAACGCCTCTTTTTAATCCTCTGAAGAGTTCCTGCTCTGCAGCCCCCTCCCCCCGCTTTTTCTTTCTCCAGAGTTCTTGGGGGATGGGTGGGCAAATGGTATGCAGCCCTGTTGTTGTGACTCTAAGCTGCAGTAATTTCTCTCTTGTGTAGACAATAGAAATGCCTGCAGACACAAGAGTCCCCATTTCAGCAGGACAAAAAGACAGATAAAAACAAAACAAAAAAAAAAAAGTGTAACCCACAATTAGTGGTAAATGTATATGACTGGTAGCAGAGTTGGGTAACACCTGTAGGATGGTGACACACTACACTATGTACCTGGATGCTGCATCCAGTCCCCGGCCGCCGGTACTTTCACTTTTCTGTAAGTGAAAAGAGGATTAATTTCAACCACATTTAATTCCTGGTGCTGCAGTAACAGCAAAGCCACAGCCAGTAACTAATGGGTGTCACACTTACCCCAAAGTGCCAGCGCTGGTGCACTGGAACTGGATTTGGCTATAGCCACATCTGGGTACAGAGAGTGTCACCACCTGAAAAGAAACACCCTTAGGCTTCCTGCACACAAACGGCATGGATGTGGTTTTCACTGACCTATACATTAAAAATGAATTGACAGGGCTGCAAATGCAGACAGATATAGGACCTGCTCTATATTTTGCAGCTCTTCAAATTGGCCCAGACACACAGCCGCAAAAACGACATCTATGTGTATTGACCCATTGAAATGTATGGCTCCGTACTTCTATCCACAAATGCGGATAAAAAGTATATAGTCATGTGCATTACAATTTAGTAACTTCATGTGTCTCATATTAAAGGGAGTCTATCATTAGATTTAGGCAAATTTCTGTAACGACATGTTGTAATAGCCTTAAAAAGGCTATTCTATCCCTACATGCCTTTATCTTTTCTCCGACACCGTTTTTGAAATAAATACTTTATTCTTATATGCTAATTCTGTGCACGAAGCACAGGGGACGTTCCCCCTGTGCTCCGAGAACAGCACCGTCATATCCAGTAATCCACCTCCTCTTGCTGCTGCACACCCCTTCATGTGAAGATATCCTCTTCTTCTTATTCTTTGCTTCTCACACTTCTCACTACAGTGCAATCACAGTGAATGCTGTGATTTTCAAAACAGGCGCGTTTCCATGTAGGTATAATTGCAGCAGAAAGTCCGTTGAGGAAAAACCCGCGGACTTTCTTTGAAAAGCGCTGTGGGAAAGTGTGATGCGGAGATGCAGTGTTTTTATTGCAAATTTTGCTGTAAAGTTCTCTCTTTATATTTTCCATTACTTTTCAAGCTACTCCTGACTTGGACTCAAAAAACCACAGCAAAATCTGCAACATAAAACTGCATTTCTGAAACGTGGGGCTTTAGCCTAGGTCTGTTCCAGACAGATTGTTGACTATATACAGTACAGACCAAAAGTTTGGACACACCTTCTCATTCCAAGAGTTTTCTGTATTTTCATGACTATAAAAATTGTAGATTCACACAGAAGGCATCAAAACAATGAATTAACACATGTGGAATTATATACTTAACAAAAAAGTGTGAAACAACTGAAAACTGATAGTCCTACTGAATGGAGTGTTAGAATTTGTATTATGGCAAGAAAAAAGCAGCTAAGTAAAGAAAAACGAGTGGCCATCATTACTTTAAGAAATGAAGGTCAGTCAGTCTGAAAAATTGGGAAAACTTTGAAAGTGTCCCCAAGTGCAGTGGCCAAAACCATCAAGCGCTACAAAGAAACTGGCTCACATGAGGACCGCCCCAGGAAAGGAAGACCAAGAGTCACCTCTGCTGCGGAGGATAAGTTCATCCGAGTCACCAGCCTCAGAAATCGCAGGTTAACAGCAGCTCAGATTATAGACCAGGTCAATGCCACACAGAGTTCTAGCAGCAGACACATCTCTACAACAACTGTTAAGAGGAGACTGTGTGCAGCAGGCCTTCATGGTAAAATAGCTGCTAGGAAACCACTGCTAAGTACAGGCAACAAGTAGAAGAGACTTGTTTGGGCTAAAGAACACAATGAATGGACATTAGACCTGTGAAAATCTGTGCTTTGGTCTGATGAGTCCAAATTTGAGATCTTTGGTTCCAACCACCGTGTCTTTGTGCGACGCAGAAAAGGTGAACGAATGGACTCTACATGCCTGGTTCCCATCGTGAAGCATGGAGGAGGAGGTGTGATGTTGTGGGGGTGCTTTGCTGGTGACACTGTTGGGGATTTATTCAAAATTGAAGGAATACTGAACCAGCATGGTTACCACAGCATCTTGCAGCGGCATGCTATTCCATCTGGTTTGCGTTTAGTTGGACCATCATTTATTTTTCAACAGGACAATGACCCCAAACACACCTCCAGACTGTGTAAGGGCTATTTGAAGGAGAGTGATGGGGTGCTACGCCAGATGACCTGGCCTCCACAGTCACCAGACCTGAACCCAATCGAGATGGTTTGGGGTGAGCTGGACCGCAGAGTGAAGGCACACGTGCTAAGCATCTCTGGGAACTCCTTCAAGACTGTTGGAAGTCCATTTCAGGTGACTACCTCTTGAAGCTCATCAAGAGAATGCCAAGAGTGTGCAAAGCAGTAATCAAAGCAAAAGGTGGCTACTTTGAAGAACCTAGAATATGACATAATTTCAGTTGTTTCACGCTTTTTTGTTAAGTATATAATTCCACATGTGTTAATTCATAGTTTTGATGCCTTCAGTGTGAATCTACAATTTTTATAGTCATGAAAATACAGAAAACTCTTGGAATGAGAAGGTGTGTCCAAACTTTTGGTTTGTACTGTATGTCCTGGCAGTCCACTCATAACTCTGCAAAGATATACTTGTATGGACAACTAGAACAGTTTTCATTAATAGTTTTCATAAATCTTCCCCAATATAGAGCATATATTTCAGTTTGCGATACACTGGACTGTATGGGGTGGGCCAGGATTATTAAGAGGCACACAATTCTGGAGCATCTGACACCAGCAGAGAATAGATTAAAATTCCAATGTTAATTCTTTAAGCAAAAATTATTAATATTAAATGAGACATTACAATATTTAAAGGTTGATTTATCTATTGACATTTTTCTTACTTACTCAAACTTAAAACTTCTACAATGTACATGTTAACAATCTCCTATTTTCAAATATACATTCAGCACTGACTTAACAACTTTGCCTGTTAATCTTATCTCATACTGTATGTGCTCATTGATACATTTTCTATGATTGCTTATTTTCTTTAGGACTTCTTTCAGTGCAACAATAGTTTGTATCCATGGAAATTAGTAAGTCAGAGAAGAAACTGCTATTTTCCAGCAATTTGCAGTATTGTGCTGTTTCAAACAGTAGTTAAGAATTACTATTGCAGCAACAAAACAGCATTGTGAAGACATTTGTAGGCACTTTTCTTCACAAATGTATTCAGATCGTAATTTCCACTGAGAATATTCCAGAGTATAAAGTTGATGCCTTTGCAGAAGCTCGAAGCTAAAATATAATGGAGCAGAATGTGTTTTATTTTTACAATCTATAAGTTCAACAACTATTCACACAATGTAAGAAACCTAACATAGGATTTTTATTCACTATATATTATATTTTGTGGCAATGGTTTATATTTAATAAATTAAGCCAAAGTACAGTTAATAGATCTCAATAATGTAACCCTTTCACCTGTCTATATCATAAGTTATTGTTGTTACCATTATGAACTATAGTCATTATGGCCATTGAAGGATTATGTGTTTGCAGCACATTATTTGTATACATGATGTTAAATTGTATGCAATATTATCAAAGATAAAGACTATCACTGTTGTAATATAATTTTGTTTATAATGATAGTTCACAAACACCAAAATTACTTGACTAACATTCTGTTGCAGGAGTCATCAGTGGCATAATCAAAATATTTTTTTGTGTCAAAATCTTTGTAATGAGGAAATTGCCTTTTAATCTACAGGTAAATTAGCTTTTTGGGGCACCAAACATAAAGATTGACAGATTGTAATCTGCAGTGACCACAGGAGAAACAGCTACTCCAGCAAATGCGGCCACACCCTGGGTGAGCAACTCATTTGAATATAGATAAAACAGATTTTCTCAGCAATCTTATTGAGTTCTTTTAAAGCTTCTATATTAAGAAAAAATATAGTTCGCATCTCTCTCTCTCATATATATATATATATATATATATATATATATATATATATATATTTGGTTTGTGGGGCAGAGCATCCAAATAATAACTCAGCATTTAAGGATGTGTCCTTTCTTACCTATCCCATTGGTTGGATATGTCCAGATGAGTAACTTTCTTCTATATTATATCACTAAGTGATATGGCATCACAAAGTAATATGCTATCTATCCTATGTGTCTATGTGCAACCATTGTTTATGGCAGTCTGTCAAAGGTTTAGCATTTCATGTCTTGCTAGCATATTGAATTTGTTTCAGGAGAAAAACTTGTTTTTGGGAGAAAACGTACTTCAAAAAAAAACTTATATGGACACTTATATGATATGGACACTTGCAGCAGAAATGCTACTATCTACTTGGACTAATGTTGCTGAATATATTTTATATTGTTTTCTAGTATTTTCTACTGTTTTGCACATTGGACTATTCTGAAGTGGCCTTCTATGAGCCCTGACCTAAATCCTATTGAGCATCTTTGTAAGGAGATGAAACATGTATTCTGGAAAAGGCACCCTTCAAACCTGAGATAACTGGAGCAGTTTGCTCATGAGGAGTGGGCCAAATTGCCTGTTGAGAGGTGCAGAAGTCTCATTGACAGTTACAGAAATTGTTTGATTGCAGTGATTGCCTCAAAAGGTTGTGCAACAAAATATTAAGTTAAGGGAACCATCATTTCTGTCCAGGCCTGTTTCATGAGTTTTCTTTTTTAAAAAAAACTTGAACTTGAAGGTTGGAATTGAAGGATCTGTGTCCTTTTTAACCTTCTAACCAAGTAAACTATGTAACTGTTATGTCCGCACCTGTTCGAACTTCTGCGCCATCCAGCCGCATGCTGCGGCGCAGGAGGCGGGTCCGGCTGTGATTCTTTCCTTTGGGTTTTTCTTGTATTGTCTGAACACTGTCCTATTCCCTCACCTCCTTAATTGATTTTTCCACCGCACCCATCTCCTTTACCTTCATTTCCTTCTGCTCCCCTAATAGTTAATATTAGCCTTACCTGTGTGATTGACAGCCTATTCTCCTATCAAGTCTGGGGCAGGTTCTTCTTTCCTATTTATTGTTTACTCACATTCACATTGATGCTTGTTATTGCCTTGTGCGTACTGGCTATTACTCCTTGCAGTTTTGTTACCTGTATTCTTATTCCTGACCTCTGGCTTACCTTTGACTTTTCTCTTGGATTTTGATTCTGTACTGCATTGCTCGACTTTTACTGACCCCTTGGCTAGCTGACCTCCCTTTTGTTGTTGTTTGTCCTGTCTGCGTTCTGTGTTATCACTTCTATTAAGAAGGGATTGACGCCCAGTTGCCAGCTGTCGCCTAGGACATTTCAGACAAGCAGGCAAGGACAGTGGGGGGGTTCAGCTTAGGGCTCACTGTCTTGTTGTGCCCCTCCCCCCAGGGTTCACCAGCAGCTACTGATGAATCGCTCCTCTAGCAATTTCCTTACAGAATAGCAAGCCGTAAAAATACTTTATTCCATTAGCATGGGTTCTATTCAGGAACTTGCAACCTGGATGGAGGCTGTGGCAGGCCTGGTGGCTGACTTGGATAATCAGATTCTTACCCTTACCCGGAACCAAGCTGAAGCTGCTACATCACCAACTTCTGTGCTTTATATTCCTAGGGTTAAGATGTTACTCCCGGATCATTTTTGGTTGGACCAAGAAAAATTTGAGACGTTCCGGGAGTCATGTCATTTATATTTTCGAGTTAACCCTCATGGATCTCAGTCCCAGATGGTAGGTGTGGTAATTTCTCTCTTACAGGGGGATCCACAGGCTTGGGCCCGTATACTTCCCCCCTGGGGAAGAGGAGTGGACAGATTTAGAAAGATTTTTCAAGTCTCAGGGCGCTATTTATGTGGAGCCTGACCCTATTGGACTTGCCGAGTCGCAACTACTTGCTATTTGGCATGGCAAACTCTCTGCTGAGAGTTATTGCTCTGAATTTCGTAAATATAGCATAATGACAGGTTGGTGTGAGTCAGCTTTGTGGGCTCTTTTTTTTTTTTTTTGTAAATAACTTTTTATTAGATTTTCAAGTATCACCAATGCGTATACATAGTTACAGACAATGTGCATGGCACAACAATCATTGATCATACAATCGGATAATCAGGCATATTACACACAACGGTTGACTAATAACACAATGATGAATGGAACGTTAGCGGTGGAAAAGATACAAAGAATCCTTAGGGTGAAAGGCCAAAGGTCTCAGTAAATTATTTTGTTAAACAGGGGGTTCCCACAGATGCGTCCTAGTAGTGTCTTTAGAGAACTCATACCAAGGCGCCCAAATAGCACTAAACTTCTGGTAGGTACGGAGTTCTAAGTGGGAGAGTTCTTCCATCCGCGCAACTTGAGATACTTTCCGCAGAAAGTGGGATACTGGAGGAGGGGATTCGGATGCCCAGTATAAAGGGATCATAGATTTGGCGATAGCCACTAGTTGAAGCCAAAGACGTTTGTGGGACCTAGGCGGAAAAGTGGGCCACAAATTCAGGAAAATGCCTACCGGGGTCAGAGGCTCGGTGACTCCACAAACCTGGTTCAGTATCTGCCGAACAAGTGACCAGTAAGGGGATATTTTTTCGCATTCCCACCAAATATGCAGGTAGGAACCTGAGGACTTATGGCAGCGCCAACACAAAGGGGGATAACTCCGGAGAGAACTTATGGACTACAGTGGGCGTTCTATACCATCTGGTGACCAATTTCTAGCTGGATTCCTGCAAGCGTGCACATCTGGAAGGTCCTGTGGATCAGTGTCGGACTGGGATGTCTAGGGCCCACCAGTGGAATTGTTTCTAGGGGCCCACCATCAGAACCCCTGCAGATCAGCGGTACCGAGACAGGGCGGCTAATAACATGCCGGGAGCCATGCTGCTCACCCACTATACCATGTGCACCACTGCACTACCTAAACCTACTGCTACACCTTGTATGGCAAGTGAACAGCGTGGCTCCTAGAATTGTTACCTTTACCTGTAGCCGCACTGTCCTGGAAAAGCTGATCTGCAGAGGTCCTGGCTGTTGTATCATCGCAGATGTAATATTGATGGCCTATCCTAAGGACAGGCCATCAATATTAGGAAGATGGACAAATCCTTTAAAGAGGTTGTCGAAGGAATTGGAACTATTTTTATTAGAAAAGTAAAAATTCACAAACAGTGTCACATACGAAAATACAATATAAAACCCATAAACAGAAACAATACATAAATCCAAAACATAGCATAAACAACATCAATAAATAAGATACAAGAAACCGGGACAAAAATTAAAGACCAAAAAAGAAAATCCAGCCGCAAATCAGCCCCCATCCATTCTGCCTTTCACTCCGCCTTTCACTCTCCAGTCTTTCTTCAGTCATCCGCCAGTCAAAACTCTACCTATCTTGGAAACAAAAGAAAATCCAAATAAGTAATATACAATGGAAAACATATAACACTAACAGAAAACTAACAAAAACCCCAACTGAAACTTATTAGAATTTTTTTTTTATTTTTTTTTTTATTATTATTATTATTAGAATTTTTTTTTTTTTTTTTTTTTTTTCCCTTCACCACACCCGGCCAGCACCACGCCCCATGTCCTCTCATGTCCGCATAGTCCTGGTGCTGGCACCACCCGCCACCAAGCCCCTGAAAACCTAGCACTGACGGCAGCCTCCGCATCACCGGTCTCATTGGCTTCCTCGGCACCTGAAACCGGAAGGGAGGGACAAGCCGCACGCCCCTTCCCCTTACGATGGACCTGGGGAGGGGCCGGCGCTACTTTGACCCTGCCCACAGGGGCAGGCTTCACCGCTTCTCTACCTCCCTTCGTGGGAGGTGCTTTTCCGACCTTGTCCGCTGCAGTTTCGGGTGCCATTTTCAATACTGCACCCAGCTCCCCAGCCACACCGCTACTTAGAGAAAGCGGGGTCTGGGGAGTCTGCGCCCCCCTTATCTCACCCGCGGGCAACACCCCAGATTCAGCCTGTGCTAGAGTCAATGGGGGGTTGCCCTGTGGGAACAGTTATACCTGCTGCGACACTCACATATTTCAGGGTGCCGACTTCTTGCGGCTTAGCCTTCTTCTTTTTCCTTTTTTTTGATTCCTCCTCATTTCCAAGGTCGTCTACGGAAAAAGCCATCTTCTCCATTCTTGCCGGGGATTCTAGCATGCATATTTCGTGGATTAGCCTCCCCGCAGCAGAACCCATATCGTCTTCTGATGTTGCCGGTAATGGTGGTAAATTCTCCGGTAGCTTGGGTAAACTTGCCAATTTCTCTGGGGGCGTATAGGTCGGAATACCTGAACTCACCCTCGTAGGCTTCCGGCTACTGCCGTACTCTGCCAGCAGACTCCCCTCTGAGTTAGTATCTGTCTCATATTCCGGATCCGAGCTTTCGGAGGACGCGAGGCCTTCCCGCAGCAGCCGCCCCTGCTGCTTGCGGTAAAAACGGTCATCATTCAGGAGTTTCTCCCTGAAAGGCCCCGCGCCCTCCAGGATCTCTCGGCATCTTTGGTCAAGCCCTTTAATTTGTTCCTTCAGCTTTTTGACCTGCTTACTCAGTGCCGGTCTCTCATGCCTTGAGGCCCTGTCACTACGGGCACGGACACTCTGAAGCTCCGCACCCATAGCGAACAGGGACCTCCTGGCTTTATCATATTCCTCAAGGGTAGTGTTAATACGCTTACTGTATGCAAGCACATCCTCGCCAGCCTTCCGAATCCCCCAACCTGATGATGGCAAGGAAGGAGGGGGGGCTTCGCTGGCCTTTTTACTTGTACAGGGCTCAGCCTCCGCCAGGGTTTTCTGACCTAGACGTCCCTTGCTGCGGGTTGCCATACCTTTTTCCACTGGAGCCTGCTGCCTCTCCAATCTTCTCCTGCTGCTGCTGCTACTGCCGTCCATTGAGAGCCTCCTGCCCCCCGCCAAGCTGGCTCGGGGGGCAGGAGCACCTTGCTCCATGGTGAGAAAACCCCAACCTTGGAAAAGGAAAGGGGTTGGAGCCTCCAACTATGGCTGGAAAAACTGCTGCTGTTGCACAAACACCACACACCAAGCCTCTCTTCTGAGCTGACAAACAGACTATAGCCTCTGGTCTCAGGAGCTCAGACAGGCGTGTCTGATTCCCACAGCTGCCCCGAAGGAATTGGAACTATTTTATTATAAAAGTAGAAAAAGTTCACAAACACTGTCACATATGAAAAATACCATACAAAAACCATAAACAGAGACAATACATAAATCCAAAACATAGCATAAATAACATCAAATACAAGAAAACGTCAAGACAAAATTAAAAACTCAAAAACATGCGCAAACCAGCCCCCATCCATTCTGTCTTTCATTCCGCCTTTCACTCCGCCTTTCATTCTGCCTTTCACTCCGCCTTTCATTCTTCTTCAGCCATCCGTCAGTCAAAACTCTAGCTATCCTAAAAACAAAAGAAAAAAAAAACAAAAAATAAAAAACAAAATGAGCGATGTACAATGAAACATATAACAAAAACATATAACACTAATAAACCCCAACTGAAACTTACTATGAAATTTTTTTTTTTTTTTTTTTTCCCCTTCACCACACCCGGCCAGCACCACGCCCCATGTCCTCCCATATCCGCATAGTCCTGGTGCTGGCACCACCCACCACCGAGCCCCTGAAACCCCGACCTGGCTCTCCGCCTCATGTCCTCTCATGTCCGCATAGTCCAGAGCCAGGCCGGGCACACGAAAACCTATAAACCAAACCCTCCACCCCCAAAAAGAAACCCCCCTCCCAAACAACCTACCCCCCTAAAAAACCCCTTAACTACTAAAATGGAATTATGAAATGGAATATGGAAAATGAAAATGGGATATGGAAAAAAATGGAAATGGAATGGGAAATGAATATGGGATATGGAAAAATGGAAAATGGGAAAACGGGCACAACACATGACAAACGACAACAACAACAACACATAACAAGTACCAGACAAATCAATACCAGACAAGCAACAAAACCCACCATCCTACATAACCCACCATCCTACATAACCTGTTAAGATTACCCTCCCTCCCATGAACCTCCCATGGGCCTAGGGTCGGTTATCCTCAAGCCTCTTACCCTTCTATCCGTTTTTCCAATGACTATGCAGTGACACGCCAGCCCTCCACCAGGAAGAGAGCACAGGAGGCCTGTCCCTGTCTACTCGCCCTACCACTACGTCCCTATCTATCATTCTGTCCCTACCCTGTCCCTACCTGTCCCTCCCTATCAGAAAATAATAAAACCCACCCCTCGTGCCAACCTTGCCCTACCTGTCCCTATCTGGCCCTAACCTAACTCACCTACTTTGAATCCCTTATTCTAACCCTCAGGGAACAGAAAAGGTGAACCCCCTCCAGAGGGTACCAGCCTTCTCTGCACCCAGCCCCTCATACTCCCGAGAGCGCACCCTCACCAGGTCCACCATGATGTTTTTAACCACCTCCACCTCCGGGAGGATTTTGCCTCTCGTCGATACTAAACACCGTGCTGACCATAGGTGAAACCTGACCACTGCACTAACTACAAAAAGTGTTTGGCAGTCCCTGCCCTCCGGGTGTTTGAATGCCCCATAGGCCCACTCGGCATAGGAAAGGCCAGCCAGCCGCAGCCAACCGGTGGAGGTCCCCACCAATTTGCAAACCCTTATATTGAAGGGGCACTGAAGCAGGAAGTGCTCCATGCTTTCCAGCATGTCGCCACACTCCTCCCGAGGGCAGCCTCGCTCGTCGGAGTTCCGGTACTTCAAGTTCCCCCTCACATATAACTTACCTAGGAGGCAGCGCCAGGTCAGATCCCAAAACTTCCGAGGAAACCTTTTGGAGTTAAGAAAACGCAACCCTCCCTCTAAGGTTTCTCCTGGGCAATCTTTGAGCGCCAGAGGCTTCTGGAAGCGGGTCAACAGGACCTTGTCGTCAAGAAAACGTCTTGACTGAGTCCTGATCTCCCACGCCCCCAGACCCCACCGACGAATCACTTTCAGGACCAGGGAAGCATAGGCCGGGAGATATCCATGGGGTGCACGAAGATCTTTCACTTGCCCTCCTGACTCCCATTTCTGGAAGAAGGGCCGAAACCACCCCTGGCAGGAGGCTACCCACGAAGGAGCCCCCTCGGAGGAGAGGTTTGGTAAATTGATCTTAAGAAAGGTGTTCATTAAGAACACCACGGGGTTAACCATATTTAACCCCCCTAGCCTCCTTGTGCGGTATGTAACCTCCCTCCTGATTAGGTTGAGCCTGTTCCCCCATAACAGTTGGAAGAACAGGCAACAGATCCTACTCCAACAAGACTCTGGCAAGGCACAGACGCTAAATAGATAGATCACCAACGGGAGCAGGAAGGCTTTGGCAAGATGAACCCTTTCTCTCAGGGTCAAAGACCAACCCTTCCAGCAATCAACTCTCTGGGCGACATCCTTAAGCCTACCTTCCCAATTTTGGAGTGGGTAATCACCCTGGCCAAAATGGATGCCTAAGATCTTTACAGACCCCTGGGGTTCTGGGAGGGTGTCCGGGAGAGAAAAACCAGGCTCTCCCCCTCCCAGCCAGAGGCTTCCACACTTATTCCTGTTTACAGCTGATCCAGAAGCCTCCGAGTAACTGTCCACTTCAGACATCACCCATTCAAGCTCCTCCCGTGACGAGACAAGAACGGTGACATCATCCGCGTAGGCTACTGTCCTCAAAGGGGAGCCGGTGCCCTCCAGGTCCATCCTGACTCCCGCCACCGGCCCACCATTAATCCGCCTAATCAGGGGATCAATGGCGAACACATACAGTAGCGGGCTCAAGGGACATCCCTGTCGGACGCCCGACCCCACCTCAAAAGGACGACCAACCCAACCATTCACAAGTGGGAAAGACTCAGCCCCAGCGTATAAGGTCTGCAGCCACTGAATGAACCCCCCAGGCAGGCCATACCTCGAGAGAGTTGACCACAAATACTCATGATTCACCCTGTCAAAAGCCTTAGCCTGATCTAGGGACAGCAAGTACCCCTTCCACCGATCTGCCCTACTCTGCTCCACAGCCTCCCTGACACTCAGGACCGCATTTAAGGTGCTACGACCGGGAACAGAGCAGTGCTGAGCCGGCGAGAGGAGCCGGGGCGCAAACTGTACCAGCCGGTTGAAAAGTACCTTCGCCAGAATCTTTCGGTCCGTATTGAGAAGTGCTATGGGCCGCCAGTTCTCAATATGGCTCGGATCCTTACCCTTTGACAGAACTATAAGGGCGGACCTCCTCATTGACTTCGGCAGAGTGCCCGAGGATAGACACTCATTAAGCACGTCAGTCAAGAGGGGAGCCAAAGCTCCTTTAAAGGTCCGATAGAACTCAGATGTCAAGCCATCTGGGCCAGGTGACTTCTTGAGGGCAAGACCCTCAATAGCCCTGACGACTTCCTCTTCCCTTATAGGTTCTATCAAAACACCAAGAGAAGGGTCTTCTGCTGACTCAGGAATGGCTTCAGCCAAGAAACCTGAAATCCGATCCCGATTCAGTTCCTTCTTTGCCAAAAGGTTCGAGTAGAAGGACCTGACGACCTCCAAGATCCCTGACCTGGATCTTGTCAGGGATCTTGTACTGTCAATCAGGCCTGTTACTGTCTTACAAGTCACTGACATCTTACAGTTCCTGTAGGGGGTCGGGCGAGCGGTATTTCCCGAAATCCCTCTCGAGAACCAAAGATGCGTGCCTATCATACTGACACCTTTTAAGCAAAGCCTTCACACCAGAGATATCCTCCTGGCTACCTCCGGTCGAGACCAGATGTTCAAGTCTCTTCCTCAGTGCACTGTACATGCGGTACATGTCCAGTGACCTGAGGCTTGAGAGCCGGCGGAAAAATCCCGCCACCCTTTTTTTGAATATCTCCCACCACTCTGACCTAGTACCTTCAAGACCCAGTAATAGTACCTGATCCTGAAGAAACTCCTCAAAGGCTTGTCTTACAGCTGCCTCCTCAAGGAGTGACGAATTCAGCCTCCACAAACCTCTTCCTCTCCGGAGGGTCTCTGAAATATTCAAAGAAAACAAAATTAGACAGTGATCGGAGAACTCCACCTCCACCACGGACACAGGGGTGGTGACGGAATTCTCCTTCAAAAAAAAACCTATCTATCCTAGACCTAACACTACCTCTCTGAAAGGTGAACCCACGGTGACCTGGGGAATGCCTGATGTGGATATCCTCCAGTCGAGCTTCACTCACTATGCTATTTAACGCGGCGCCATCATAGGGCAGTCTATCTCTGGTACCTCCTCGGTCTTGGGGTCTAGTTATGGTATTAAAATCCCCACCAAAGATGACTTGTTTGCCCGTAAAAAGAAAAGGCTTAATCTTCATAAAGAGGCTTTTACGGTCCCACTTTGTCTGGGGACCGTAGATGTTAATGAGGCGCAGGCTTTGCCCCTTCATGAAGACGTCTAAGACTAGGCACCTTCCCATTTCGAGCTCGATCAGTCGCTGGCATTTCACCTCTGCGGTAAAAAGCACCGCCACTCCACTATACGGCTCAGCCGCAAGAGACCAGTAGGAGGGCCCCCTGCGCCACTCCCTCCTTGCTCTGTTTATCTCTGATAGAGTACAGAGCCTGGTCTCCTGCAAAAACAAAATGTCAGCTTCAACTCGGCCAAGAAAATCAAAGGCTGCAAACCTAGCCGTATCAGACTTAATGCTGGCCACATTAATGGTGGCCAGCGTCAGTGGAGAGGGGACTGCCATTAAGACCGATTGAGCTCAATGACCTTCAGCTTCCCACCCCCTTTCCTCCTATCACCACCACCCCTAGATGAGTCTGAAGAGGACCCGCGACTTCTCCTCGTCTTGCGGGTCCTCTTCTTACATTGGGATTGGTCCATCACCTCCCCCGGTGCGGTTTGGCCAAAGGAGGGATGGACCTCCCCCCGCAACTTCTCCCTGAGGAGTTACAGTGGTCGCAGAGACAGTAGCAGCTTCGGCCCTGGGTGCATCATCTCCTCCTCCAGGCTCCAGGCCAGCCTCCCCCCCAGAGGGCAGGGGGCCCCTCCCGGAGGGAGACTCAGCAGCCCCTGACGGCTCCACCTCTCCCTCTGAAGCCTCCCCTGAGGCCGACGCATCCTCACAGAGGGATTGGTACCGGTTGGGACCTACCACTAGAGGGCCGTCGAGTCTGCGTTCCTTCGTCGGGGGGGGGGGCAGATGTTTTTGCCCTCACTTTACTCGGTGACTTTCTCCGCTTGACCGTCTCTCCCTTCCCAGCACTGACGTACTGAGAAGAAGACGACTGGTCAGCCTCTTCCTCCCTCTGCAGTCTCCTCATCTCCTCAACCAGGGTCGTGCCCACTGCTGCCTCGGCATCAGGATCCGGCCCAGCAGAGCCAGGGGCAGAAGGAAGGCACATAACTCCCTCCCTCTGCTCCCTCCTCCTCTCGCGCCTCCTTGCCCTTGATGGTGGCTGGGCCTTCTCCCTTTGCCTTGGCAGACTAGTCTCTCCTCCCCCACTCACCCCCTCCGCAGCAGGGACAGCCTCCTCAACTGCTCCCGCTTGCCGAAGGGTGGTGTTGGCGAAAGACCGTGGACACGCCCCGATCGGGTGCCCAAGGACACCACACAGGTGGCAACGCACCCTGCCACAGGTCGCCGCGAGATGGCCCACCTCCCCACACATGGCGCACTTCTGCACACGGCAGGAGGCGCTCAAGTGTGAGGGGTCACCGCACCTGTGACAGAGTTTTGGCTGCCCCTGGTAGAAGACAAGGATCCTGTCTTTCCCAAGGAAGGTTGAGGACGGGATATGCATCACCGAGTTATCCTCGTGTCGCAATTTGACCATGAAGGTCCAGGCCCCCGACCATATCCCGAACTCGTCGAGATTTTTCTTTGGGAAGTCCTTGACCTCCCCAAACCTGTTCAGCCAGGTCATGATGTCCATATAAGAAAGTGACTCGTTACGAGTTAAAACGGTCACTTTCTTAATGTTATCCTGGCGTGACACCGCCCACACCATAAAGTCACGCCAGGCGGGCTCGTCCTTCACCAGCCTATAGTTTCCCCAGAAGGTTTCTAAGCCCTCCGGGGTAACAAAGCTGATGTCAAACTCTGAGGAGCCGACAGGATGAATCAGGGCAAAGATGTCGCTTGCCCTGAAACCCATCCCGAGTAGGAGTTCCACGACCCCCCTCCTCTGGGGACAAGGGCCGGCTCCCCCCCACACGAGACGGGCCACGTTCCTCCGTGTCGGCCCCCTACGCCCGGGTGTAGGGAGAGTCCATCTGGTCTCACCTCCTTCCTCTCGGAACTTCCCTAGGCCAAAACGCTCGATCCATAACCTAAGGTCTCTCGACTGCCCATCTATGGTCATTGTGGACTGGCCCGCCCGTAAAGCCTCCAGGAGCTGCCGTTGCAAATCGCCGTCCATGGAGCCGGGCGGAAGACATGATGCACCCCCAGGGGCCCCAGAAGCGACGCTGGCATAGGAGCGTGGGGGCCCGGAGGCCGCAGCAACCTCCGCTGCCGGAGTACCAGCGCCACTCCCAGGGACCCCCGCAGAACTACTTAGCCCAGCCACGGCAACCGGAGCACCAGAGGCGGCAACAGTCCGCCCTGGCATAGCCGCCGCGGACCGGGTCACTCCAACTGCAGCAGAAGGAACAGCGGCAGAGAGGACAACAGGAGCAACAATATCAGGAGCAGTGACAGGAGTAACAACAGGAGCAACGACAGCATCAGGAACAGCATCAGGAACAGCAGCAGAAACAACAGCAGGGACAACAGCAGGGACAACAGCAGAAATACCAGAGACAACAGGTGCCACAACAGAAATATTACCAGCAGTAGAAACACTTTTTTTAGCAGCAATGGTAATAGCCCCTCCTCCCGCAGCCTCCCCGACTACAGGCTCTTGGACCCCCATGCATACTACACCACCTTCTTCAGGAATACTACTAATTACCCCTTTTGTCCCACCCGCTTTCCCCTTTACCTTACCTGTCTGCTTAACTAGCTTCTCCACTCGTCCATCATTCACACCTGCAGTCTTCCTTCTTACAGCGGGGCCGGCTGCACCACTCGCTGATGGCTTCCCCGCTTTTACCTCGGCCTCCGCATCCACAGTCACCCCGGCACCTGATGTTGTAGGAGGACACGCCCCCTTAGCCCCGGAAGTGACCTCCGCATCACCGGCTTCATCAGCACTGTAGGAGGATGAGCCACGCCCACCTGCCACTCCCCCTTTCCTACACCTTACTCTGGGGGAAGCCATCGATATTTTAAAACCTCCTACCAGGGAGGGAGGTTTCCCTACGCCACTCCCCTCCGCAGGGGGGGCTTCTTTGCCTTTGCCCTTGTCCGCAACTATGAGCTCCTTGTCCGCCACCACCTGAAAGGTACTATCAGGCGCCATTTTGACTGCTGGCACCCCGGGCACCCCGCCACTTGGCGTGACCCGAGGTGCCTGCGCCTCCCTTTTTCTCTCCTGGAGGCATCGCAACCTGGGCTGAGGTCCCGGCACGATGCTCCCCAGGCAACGACCTGACAAATTTAAATGTCTCTATCTCTCTTTTTTTTTCCTTCCTTGCCTTCTTCCTGGTCTTGGCTCCTTTTCCCGCCTCCTCCCCGTCCAGATCTGACATGCTGAATGCTAATTGGTCCATTCTGGACGGGGACTCTAATTGGTAGATTTGCCTCATCAGCTTCCCGCCTTCTCCCGAGGCTCCGCCCTCCTCCTCCTCCGTCTCGGGCAGTGGTTGGTTCTCTGGGAGTGTGGGAGATTGCGTCACTTCCTGCCCTGTCATTGTGACTTCCTGTCTTGTCATTCTGACTTCCTGCTTCACTGCCGGCACTGATGCCTGCGTATACGTGGGTATCAGGCTGCCGCTGCTAGGGACGGCTGCCCGACTATACTGTACCGCCATGCTGTCATCCGACTCCAGGTCTGACTCATAATAGTCGTCCTCTCCCGTGCTGTCTGAGGACGCGGGGCCATCCTTCAACAACCGCTCCTGCTGTTTGCGGAAGAAGCGGTCATCGTTCAGCAGCTTCTCTCTGAACGGTCCCGCGCCCTCCAGGATCTCCGCACACCTGGCTTCCAGGGTCTTAATCTGCTTTTTGAGGCTCTTTACTTGCCTGCTGAAAACCGGGCGGTTCCTTCCTCGAGGCCCTGTCGCTACGGGCACGAGCGCTTTGCAGCTCTCCACCCATAGCGAACAGGGACCTCCGGGCCCGGTCATACTCCTCCAGGACCGCCTCGATCCTCCGGCTGTAGATGGCAACCTCTTCTCCAGCTTTCCGGATGCCCCATCCTGCGGGTGATTGAGGCAGCGATGACGGTAAGGCGTCTTTTCTCCTGCTTGCAGGGACCCTTCCAGAGGAAACCGCATATCCTGCGGCCGTAGCCCCCCTTCGGACCGGCTTCACCTGCCACTGCCGCTGATGTTACCGCCGTGGCTGATGTCGCCGTTTTCACGGATCCACCTGCCGGGACTGCTGACACCCCTGTCGCCACCGCTACTCCTGCCGGCATCGCCCGCTCTACGGACGTCGCTGCTCCCGATGCTGTTCCTGATGCTGCAGCCGCCAATGTCGCTGATGCTGCTCCTGATGCTGCTCCCGATGCCGTTGTCTCGGTCGCCAGTCTCATTGAGGCTTGCTGCCTCAGCGACCTCCGCCTGCCCTGCTCTGCTAGTGCTGTGTCGGCAGACATTCTCCTGCCCCCCGCCTGTAAGGTCCGGGGGGCAGGAGCTCCACGCTCCATGATAAGGCTCCCTTCCGCACGGGGAAGGGAGTCGGAGCTACGGTCTGTAACACAAAGACCGAAGACCACACACAATAAACGGTCTCCAAGTATCCAAAACCACGCAAGCCTCTGAAGCTAGGAGCTCAAACAAACACTTCTGACTCCCACGGTTGCCCCGAAGGAATTGGAACTATTTTATTAGAAAAGTAGAAAAAGTTCACAAACACTGTCACATACGAAAATACAATATAAAAACTATAAACAGAGACAATACATAAATCTAAAACATAGAATAAAACCATCAACAAATAAAATACAAGAAAACACCGGGACAAAAAAAAAAAAAACCAATCGCGAACCAGCCCCATCCATTCTGCCTTTCACTCCGCCTTTCACTCTTCTCCCGTCTTTCTCCAGTCATCCGTCAGTCAAAAACTCTAACAAAAGAAAATCTAAATGAGCAATATACAATGGAAACTTATAACGGAAACTTATAACGGAAACTTATAACACTAACAAAATCCCCAACTGAAAACTTACTAAAAAAAAATTTTATTTTTTTTTTTTTTTTTTTCCCCTCACCACACCCGGCCAGCACCACGCCCCATGTCCTCCCATGTCCGCATAGTCCTGGTGCTGGCACCACCCACCACCAAGCCCCTGAAACCCAACCTGGCTCTCCGCCTCATGTCCTCCCATGTCCGCGTAGTCCAGAGCCAGGCCGGGCACACGAAAACTTATAAACCAAACCCTCCACCCCCAAAAAGAAACCCCCCTCCCAAACAACCTACCCCCCTGAAAAAAACCCTTATCTACTAACAAACAAATGGAATTATGGAATATGGAAAAAGAAATATGGGATATGGAAATGGATATAAAAAATGGAAATGGAAAATGAATATGGGATATGGAAAAATGGAAAATGGGAAAATGGACACAACATATGAACGACAACAATAACAAATAAGAAATAACAGACAAGTAACAAAAACCCACCATCCTACATAACCTGTTAAATTACCTTCCCTCCCATAAACCTCCCATGGGCCTAGGGTCGGTTATCCTCAAGCCTCTTACCCTTCCATCTGATTTCCAAAACAAAATGCCTATGTGGTGACACGCCAGCCCACCACCAGGAAGAGAGCACAGGAGGCCCATCCCTGTCTACTCGCCCTACCGCTATATCCCTATCTATCATTCTGTCCCTACCCTGTCCCTACCTGTCCCTCCCTATCAGAAAATAATAAACCCCAACCCTTGTGCAAACCTTGCCCTACCTATCCCTATCTGGCCCTAACCTAACTAACCTACTTTAAATCCCTTATCTAACCCTCAGGGAACAGAAAAAGTGAACCCCCTCCAGAGGGTACCAGCCCTTTCTGCGACCAGCCCCTCGTACTCCCGAGAGCGCACCCTCACCAGGTCCACCATGATGTTTTTAACCACCTCCACCTCCGGGAGGATTTTGCCTCTCGTCGATACTAAACACCGTGCTGACCATAGGTGAAACCTGACCACTGCACTAACTACAAAAAGTGTTTGGCAGTCCCTGCCCTCCGGGTGTTTGAATGCCCCATAGGCCCACTCGGCATAGGAAAGGCCAGCCAGCCGCAGCCAACCGGTGGAGGTCCCCACCAATTTGCAAACCCTTATATTGAAGGGGCACTGAAGCAGGAAGTGCTCCATGCTTTCCAGCATGTCGCCACACTCCTCCCGAGGGCAGCCTCGCTCGTCGGAGTTCCGGTACTTCAAGTTCCCCCTCACATATAACTTACCTAGGAGGCAGCGCCAGGTCAGATCCCAAAACTTCCGAGGAAACCTTTTGGAGTTAAGAAAACGCAACCCTCCCTCTAAGGTTTCTCCTGGGCAATCTTTGAGCGCCAGAGGCTTCTGGAAGCGGGTCAACAGGACCTTGTCGTCAAGAAAACGTCTTGACTGAGTCCTGATCTCCCACGCCCCCAGACCCCACCGACGAATCACTTTCAGGACCAGGGAAGCATAGGCCGGGAGATATCCATGGGGTGCACGAAGATCTTTCACTTGCCCTCCTGACTCCCATTTCTGGAAGAAGGGCCGAAACCACCCCTGGCAGGAGGCTACCCACGAAGGAGCCCCCTCGGAGGAGAGGTTTGGTAAATTGATCTTAAGAAAGGTGTTCATTAAGAACACCACGGGGTTAACCATATTTAACCCCCCTAGCCTCCTTGTGCAGTATGTAACCTCCCTCCTGATTAGGTTGAGCCTGTTCCCCCATAACAGTTGGAAGAACAGGCAACAGATCCTACTCCAACAAGACTCTGGCAAGGCACAGACGCTACCTAGATAGATCACCAACGGGAGCAGGAAGGCTTTGGCAAGGTGAACCCTTTCTCTCAGGGTCAAAGACCAACCCTTCCAGCAATCAACTCTCTGGGCGACATCCTTAAGCCTACCTTCCCAATTTTGGAGTGGGTAATCACCCTGGCCAAAATGGATGCCTAAGATCTTTACAGACCCCTGGGGTTCTGGGAGGGTGTCCGGGAGAGAAAAAACAGGCTCTCCCCCTCCCAGCCAGAGGCTTCCACATTTATTCCTGTTTACAGCTGATCCGGAAGCCTCCGAGTAACTGTCCACTTCAGACATCACCCATTCAAGCTCCTCCCGTGACGAGACAAGAACGGTGACATCATCCGCGTAGGCTACTGTCCTCAAAGGGGAGCCAGTGCCCTCCAGGTCCATCCTGACTCCCGCCACCGGCCCACCATTAATCCGTCTAATCAGGGGATCAATGGCGAACACATACAGTAGCGGGCTCAAGGGACATCCCTGTCGGACGCCCGACCCCACCTCAAAAGGACGACCAACCCAACCATTCACAAGCGGGAAAGACTCAGCCCCAGCGTATAAGGTCTGCAGCCACTGAATGAACCCCCCAGGCAGGCCATACCTCGAGAGAGTTGACCACAAATACTCATGATTCACCCTGTCAAAAGCCTTAGCCTGATCTAGGGACAGCAAGTACCCCTTCCACCGACCTGCCCTACTCTGCTCCACAGCCTCCCTGACACTCAGGACCGCACTTAAGGTGCTACGACCGGGAACAGAGCAGTGCTGAGCCGGCGAGAGGAGCCGGGGCGCAAACTGTACCAGCCGGTTGAAAAGTACCTTCGCCAGAATCTTTCGGTCCGTATTGAGAAGTGCTATGGGCCGCCAGTTCTCAATATGGCTCGGATCCTTACCCTTTGACAGAACTATAAGGGCGGACCTCCTCATTGACTTCGGCAGAGTGCCCGAGGATAGACACTCATTAAGCACGTCAGTCAAGAGGGGAGCCAAAGCTCCTTTAAAGGTCCGATAGAACTCAGATGTTAAGCCATCTGGGCCAGGTGACTTCTTGAGGGCAAGACCCTCAATAGCCCTGACGACTTCCTCTTCCCTTATAGGTTCTATCAAAACACCAAGAGAAGGGTCTTCTGCTGACTCAGGAATGGCTTCAGCCAAGAAACCTGAAATCCGATCCCGATTCAGTTCCTTCTTTGCCAAAAGGTTCGAGTAGAAGGACCTGACGACCTCCAAGATCCCTGACCTGGATCTTGTCAGGGATCCTGTACTGTCAATCAGGCCTGTTACTGTCTTACAAGTCATTGACATCTTACAGTTCCTGTAGGGGTCGGGCGAGCGGTATTTCCCGAAATCCCTCTCAAGAACCAAAGATGCGTGCCTATCGTACTGACACCTTTTGAGCAAAGCCTTCACACCGGAGATATCCTCCTGGCTACCTCCGGTCGAGACCAGATGTCCAAGTCTCTTCCTCAGTGCAGTGTACATGCGGTACATGTCCAGTGACCTGAGGCTTGAGAGCCGGCGGAAAAATCCCGCCACCCTTTTTTTGAATATCTCCCACCACTCTGACCTAGTACCCTCAAGACCCAGTAATAGTACCTGATCCTGAAGAAACTCCTCAAAGGCTTGTCTTACAGCTGCCTCCCCAAGGAGTGACGAATTCAGCCTCCACAAACCTCTTCCTCTCCGGAGGGTCTCTGAAATATTCAAAGAAAACAAAATTAGACAGTGATCAGAGAACTCCACCTCCACCACGGACACAGGGGTGGTGACGGAATTCTCCTTCAAAAAAAACCTATCTATCCTAGACCTAACACTACCTCTCTGAAAGGTGAACCCACGGTGACCTGGGGAATGCCTGATGTGGATATCCTCCAGGCGAGCTTCACTCACTATTCTATTTAACGCGGCGCCATCATAGGGCAGTCTATCTCTGGTACCTCCTCGGTCTTGGGGTCTAGTTATGGTATTAAAATCCCCACCAAAGATGACTTGTTTGCCCGTAAAAAGAAAAGGCTTAATCTTCATAAAGAGGCTTTTACGGTCCCACTTTGTCTGGGGACCGTAGATGTTAATGAGGCGCAGGCTTTGTCCCTTCATGAAGACGTCTAAGACTAGGCACCTTCCCATTTCGAGCTCGATCAGTCGCTGGCATTTCACCTCTGCGGTAAAAAGCACCGCCACTCCACTATACGGCTCAGCCGCAAGAGACCAGTAGGAGGGCCCCCTGCGCCACTCCCTCCTTGCTCTGTTTATCTCTGATAGAGTACAGAGCCTGGTCTCCTGCAAAAACAAAATGTCAGCTTCAACCCGGCCAAGAAAATCAAAGGCTGCAAACCTAGCCGTATCAGACTTAATGCTGGCCACATTAATGGTGGCCAGCGTCAGTGGAGAGGGGACTGCCATTAAGACCGATTGAGCTCAATGACCTTCAGCTTCCCACCCCCTTTCCTCCTATCACCACCACCCCTAGATGAGTCTGAAGAGGACCCGCGACTTCTCCTCGTCTTGCGGGTCCTCTTCTTACATTGGGATTGGTCCATCACCTCCCCCGGTGCGGTTTGGCCAGAGGAGGGATGGACCTCCCCCGCAACTTCTCCCTGAGGAGTTACAGTGGTCGCAGAGACAGTAGCAGCTTCGGCCCTGGGTGCATCATCTCCTCCTCCAGGCTCCAGGCCAGCCTCCCCCCCAGAGGGCAGGGGGCCCCTCCCGGAGCGAGACTCAGCAGCCCCTGACGGCTCCACCTCTCCCTCTGAAGCCTCCCCTGAGGCCGACGCATCCTCACAGAGGGATTGGTACCGGTTGGGACCTACCACTAGAGGGCCGTCGAGTCTGCGTTCCTTCGTCGGGGGGGGGGGGGCAGATGTTTTTGCCCTCACTTTACTCGGTGACTTTCTCCGCTTGACCGTCTCTCCCTCCCCAGCACTGACGTACTGAGAAGAAGACGACTGGTCAGCCTCTTCCTCCCTCTGCAGTCTCCTCATCTCCTCAACCAGGGTCGTGCCCACTGCTGCCTCGGCATCAGGATCCGGCCCAGAAGAGCCAGGGGCACAAGGAAGGCACATAACTCCCTCCCTCTGCTCCCTCCTCCTCTCGCGCCTCCTTGCCCTTGATGGTGGCTGGGCCTTCTCCCTTTGCCTTGGCAGACTAGTCTCTCCTCCCCCACTCACCCCCTCCGCAGCAGGGACAGCCTCCTCAACTGCTCCCGCTTGCCGAAGGGTGGTGTTGGCGAAAGACCGTGGACACGCCCCGATCGGGTGCCCAAGGACACCACACAGGTGGCAACGCACCCTGCCACAGGTCGCCGCGAGATGGCCCACCTCCCCACACATGGCGCACTTCTGCACACGGCAGGAGGCGCTCAAGTGTGAGGGGTCACCGCACCTGTGACAGAGTTTTGGCTGCCCCTGGTAGAAGACAAGGATCCTGTCTTTCCCAAGGAAGGTTGAGGACGGGATATGCATCACCGAGTTATCCTCGTGTCGCAATTTGACCATGAAGGTCCAGGCCCCTGACCATATCCCGAACTCGTCGAGATTTTTCTTTGGGAAGTCCTTGACCTCCCCAAACCTGTTCAGCCAGGTCATGATGTCCATATAAGAAAGTGACTCGTTACGAGTTAAAACGGTCACTTTCTTAATGTTATCCTGGCGTGACACCGCCCACACCATAAAGTCACGCCAGGCGGGCTCGTCCTTCACCAGCCTATAGTTTCCCCAGAAGGTTTCTAAGCCCTCCGGGGTAACAAAGCTGATGTCAAACTCCGAGGAGCCGACAGGATGAATCAGGGCAAAGATGTCGCTTGCCCTGAAACCCATCCCGAGTAGGAGTTCCACGACCCCCCTCCTCTGGGGACAAGGGCCGGCTCCCCCCCCCACACGAGACGGGCCACGTTCCTCCGTGTCGGCCCCCCTACGCCCGGGTGTAGGGAGAGTCCATCTGGTCTCACCTCCTTCCTCTCGGAACTTCCCTAGGCCAAAACGCTCGATCCAGAACCTAAGGTCTCTCGACTGCCCATCTATGGTCATTGTGGACTGGCCCGCCCGTAAAGCCTCCAGGAGCTGCCGTTGCAAATCGCCGTCCCTGGAGCTGGGCGGAAGACATGATGCACCCCCAGGGGCCCCAGAAGCGACGCTGGCATAGGAGCGTGGGGGCCCGGAGGCCGCAGCAACCTCCGTTGCAGGAGTACCAGCGCCACTCCCAGGGACCCCCGCAGAACTACTTAGCCCAGCCACGGCAACCGGAGCACCAGAGGCGGCAACAGTCCGCCCTGGCATAGCCGCCGCGGACCGGGTCACTCCAACTGCAGCAGAAGGAACAGCGGCAGAGAGGACAACAGGAGCAACAATATCAGGAGCAGTGACAGGAGTAACAACAGGAGCAACGACAGATCAGGAACAGCATCAGGAACAGCATCAGGAACAGCATCAGGAACGCATAGAGCATCAGGAACACAGCAGCAGAAACAACAGCAGGGACAACAGCAGGGACAACAGCAGAAATACCAGAGACAACAGGGGCCACAACAGAAATATTACCAGCAGTAGAAACACTTTTTTTAGCAGCAATGGTAATAGCCCCTCCTCCCGCAGCCTCCCCGACTACAGGCTCTTGGACCCCCATGCATACTACACCACCTTCTTCAGGAATACTACTAATTACCCCTTTTGTCCCACCCGCTTTCCCCTTTACCTTACCTGTCTGCTTAACTAGCTTCTCCACTCGTCCATCATTCACACCTGCAGTCTTCCTTCTTACAGCGGGGCCGGCTGCACCACTCGCTGATGGCTTCCCCGCTTTTACCTCGGCCTCCGCATCCACAGTCACCCCGGCACCTGATGTTGTAGGAGGACACGCCCCCTTAGCCCCGGAAGTGACCTCCGCATCACCGGCTTCATCAGCACTGTAGGAGGATGAGCCACGCCCACCTGCCACTCCCCCTTTCCTACACCTTACTCTGGGGGAAGCCATCGATATTTTAAAACCTCCTACCAGGGAGGGAGGTTTCCCTACGCCACTCCCCTCCGCAGGGGGGGCTTCTTTGCCTTTGCCCTTGTCCGCAACTATGAGCTCCTTGTCCGCCACCACCTGAAAGGTACTATCAGGCGCCATTTTGACTGCTGGCACCCCGGGCACCCCGCCACTTGGCGTGACCCGAGGTGCCTACGCCTCCCTTTTGTCTCCTGGAGGCATCGCAACCTGGGCTGAGGTCCCGGCACGATGCTCCCCAGGCAACGACCTGACAAATTTAAATGTCTCTATCTCTCTTTTTTTTTTCCTTCCTTGCCTTCTTCCTGGTCTTAGCTCCTTTTCCCGCCTCCTCCCCGTCCAGATCTGACATGCTGAATGCTAATTGGTCCATTCTGGACGGGGACTCTAATTGGTAGATTTGCCTCATCAGCTTCCCGCCTTCTCCCGAAGCTCCGCCCTCCTCCTCCTCCGTCTCGGGCAGTGGTTGGTTCTCTGGGAGTGTGGGAGATTGCGTCACTTCCTGCCCTGTCATTCTGACTTCCTGTCTTGTCATTCTGACTTCCTGCTTCACTGCCGGCACTGATGCCTGCGTATACGTGGGTATCAGGCTGCCGCTACTAGGGACGGCTGCCCGACTATACTGTACCGCCATGCTGTCATCTGATTCCAGGTCTGACTCGCAATAGTCGTCCTCTCCCGAGCTGTCTGAGGACGCGGGGCCATCCTTCAACAACCGCTCCTGCTGTTTGCGGAAGAAGCGGTCATCGTTCAGCAGCTTCTCTCTGAACGGCCCCGCGCCTTCCAGAATCTCCTGGCTTCCAGGGCCTTTATTTGTTTTTTCAGGCTCCTTACCTGCTTACTGAAAACCGGGCGGTCCTTCCTTGAGGCCCTGTCGCTACGGGCGCGAGCGCTCTGAAGCTCCCCACTCATTGCGAACAGGGACCTCCGGGCCCGGTCATACTCCTCCAGGACCGCCTCGATCCTCCGGCTGTAAATGGCGACTTCCTCTCCAGCCTTCCTGATGCCCCATCCTGCGGGTGATTGCGGCAGCGATGACGGTAAGCTTGTGTCATTTCTCCTGCTTGCAGGGACCCTTCCAGAGGGAACCGCATATCCTGCGGCCGTAGCCCCCTTCGGACCGGCTTCACCCGCTACTGCCGCTGATGTTACTGCCGTGGCTGATGTCGCCGTTTTCACGGATCCACCTGCCGGGACTGCTGACACCCCTGTCGCCACCGCTACTCCTGCCGGCATCGCCCGCTCTACGGACGTCGCTGCTCCCGATGCTGTTCCTGATGCTGCAGCCGCCAATGTCGCTGCTGCTGCTCCTGATGCTGCTCCCAATGCTGTTGTCCCGGTCGCCATTCTCATTGAGGCTTGCTGCCTCAGCGACCTCCGCCTGCCCTGCTCTGCTGGTGCTGTGTCGGCAGACATTCTCCTGCCCCCCCGCCTGTAAGGTCCGGGGGGCAGGAGCTCCACGCTCCATGATAAGGCTCCCCTCCGCACGGGGAAGGGAGTCGGAGCTACGGTATGTATCACACAAAAGACCGAAAACCACACCCAATAATCGGTCTCCAAATATCCAAAAAAGCCTCTTAAGCCTCTGGACTCAGGAGCTCAAACAAGTGTGTCTGACTCCCACGATTGCCCCGAAGGAATTGGAGCAACCCATGTAGCTGGCGGGAGATGTAAAGTAAAAAATAAGTAAATTAAAAAGCATACTCACCTGTCCCCGGCGCTCCGTTGTCTGCTGCCAGTGTCCATTCAGTCTCATGCCGGCGACTCCTTGCTGGGAGTCCTGCATCTCATGTGACCGCTAAGACCCATTAGATACAGGATTTCCAGAAATGAGGCGCCGCCATGAGACCGAACAGACACAGGCAGGGGACAACGGGGTGCTGGGGACAGGTGAGTATGCGTTTTTAAAAATTTTCTTATTTTTACACCTTCCTGGCGGCCGACACAGTGGTCGCTCCAGTTTATGGACAACCTCTTTTAAGGGGTTGTCTGGGCCAAATTTTTCTATGGTCACTTCACTGGTCCCCCCACATAGTGGCCTCTTCACTGGTCCCCCATACTGTATGGGGAATAGTGATGGGGTCATTATATTGTGTGGGAGCAGTGATGGGGGCTAACATCCTGTGGGGGGGGACATTAAACCGTGTAATGCATATTAAAGGGGTTGTCCAGGGTTCATCTTTTTTATGGCCTATGCTCTGGATAGGCCATAAATACCTGATCGGTAGGGGGCTGACACACGGCCCCATCAGCTGTTCGGAGCCACTTCCGGCACCTGTTCTGTACACAATACAGGGCCGGAAGCAGAAAGCTCCATCCGCTGTATAGCAGCCCGGCGCCTTCACTGCAGCTCAGCTCCTACTGACTTCAATAAGTGCTGAGATACAGTGAAGGTGCCCGGCCCCTTTACATTGGACAGAGCTTTCTGCTTCTGGCCCTGTATTGTGTACAGTACGGGCATCAGAAGTGGCTCCATACAGCTGATCGGTCCGGGGTCAGCCCCCTACAGATCAGGTATCTGTGGCCTATCCTGAGGATAAACCATAACAAATTATGCCTGGACAACCCCTTTAATATACACCCCTAATGCGCCACACTTTAAAGAGATTGTCCAGTATAATTTTTTTCTTTTTTATAATTATTCTGGGGGAGGTGAATCCCCCGCTACCCCCCCCCCAAAAAAAAAAAACATACTAAACATACTCACCTGTCTCCGGTGCTCTGGTGTCCTCCCAGCACGGTCCGGTCCTGCAGCTCCGCTGTCTTCTTTTTGCCGGAATTCCTCACTGGCTGTGACGTCCCAGGTCCCTTCTCTAACGCCACTGATTGGCCTCAGAGGTCACGTGACATCACAGGTAGTCACGTGCAGAGGGAACGTCAGCTGGAAGAAAACAACAGAACTGCAGGACCGAACTGCTCTGGGAGACACTGGGGACAGGGAAGAAAGTTTGTGGGGGGTTTTTTTGTTTTGTTTTTTTCACCTGCCCCTGCGTAATTAAAAAAAAATGAAGGAGCCACTGTATGGAGTATAAGCTCCACAGTGGCCCCCACCCTGTATTATAAGCTCCACAGTGGCCCCCACCCAGTATTATAAGCTCCACAGTAGCCTCCACCCAGTATTATAAGCTCCACAGTGGCCCCCACCCTGTATTATAAGCTCCACAGTGGCCCCCACCCCTGTATTATAAGCTCCACAGTGGCCCCCACCCAGTATTATATGCTCCAAAGTGGCCCCCACCCAGTATTATAAGCTCCATAGTGGCCCCCACCCAGTATTATAAGCTCCACAGTGGCCCCCACCCAGTATTATAAGCTCCATAGTGGCCCCCACCCAGTATTATAAGCTCCACAGTGGCCCCCACCCAGTATTATAAGCTCCACAGTGGCCCCCACCCAGTATTATAAGCTCCACAGTGGCCCCCGCCCCACGTGGCCCCCCCCCGTTTTAAGCTCCACCGTGGCCCCCACCCAGTATTATAAGCTCCACAGTGGCCCCCACCCAGTATTATAAGCTCCACAGTGGCCCCCACCCCTGTATTTGCTCCCAGTAGAAGCTCCATCGTGGCCCCCATCCAGTATTATAAGCTCCACAGTGGCCCCCACCCAGTATTATAAGCTCCACAGTGGCCCCCACCCACCCGTATTATAAGCTCCACAGTGGCCCCCACCCAGTATTATAAGCTCCACAGTGGCCCCCACCCGATAAGCCCACAGTGGCCCCCCCGTGCTCCCGGCCCCCCCCCCGGCCCCCACCCAGTATTAGAAGCTCCACCGTGGCCCCCACCCAGTATTATAAGCTCCACAGTGGCCCCCGCCCTGTATTATAAGCTCCACAGTGGCCCCCACCCCGTATTAGAAGCTCCATCGTGGCCCCCATCCAGTATTATAAGCTCCACAGTGGCCCCCGCACAGTATTATAACCTCCACAGTGGCCCCCACCCTGTATTATAAGCTCCACAGTGGCCCCCACCCCTGTATTATAAGCTCCACAGTGGCCCCCACCCAGTATTATAAGCTCCATAGTGGCCCCCACCCAGTATTATAAGCTCCATAGTGGCCCCCACCCAGTATTATAAGTTCCACAGTGGCCCCCACCCAGTATTATAAGCTCCACAGTGGCCCCCACACAGTATTATAAGCTCCACAGTGGCCCCCACCCCGTATTAGAAGCTCCATCGTGGCCCCCATCCAGTATTATAAGCTCCACAGTGGCCCCCACCCAGTATTATAAGCTCCACAGTGGCCCCCACCCTGTATTATAAGCTCCATAGTGGCCCCCACCCAGTATTATAAGCTCCACAGTGGCCCCCACCCAGTATTATAAGCTCCACAGTGGCCCCCCACCCTGTATTATAAGCTCCACAGTGGCCCCCACCCAGTATTATAAGCTCCACACAGTGGCCCCCACCCAGTATTATAAGCTCCACAGTGGCCCCCACCCAGTATTATAAGCTCCACAGTGGCCCCCACCCTGTATTATATGCGCCCAATAGCCCCCTCCGCTCCGGTGCTATTATTATACTCTGGGGTCTCCTCAGACCCCAGAGTATAATAATCGGAGACCCAGGGGAAGTGATTAAAAATAACAAACTCTCATACTCACCTTGCCTTACCTTTCCTTGGCATCGTCGCTCCATCCTGTCGTCTTCAGCGTCTTCAGGCCCTTTTCCGACGACGCTGCTGTCCAGTATAATTTTTTTTCTTTTTTATAATTAGTCTGGGGGAGGTGAATCCCCCCCCCCCCCCCCCCCCCCCAAAAAAAAAAAACATACTAAACATACTCACCTGTCTCCGGTGCTCTGGTGCTCTGGTGTCCTCCCAGCACGGTCCGGTCCTACAGCTCCGCTGTCTTCTTTTTGCCGGAATTCCTCACTGGCTGTGACGTCCCAGGTCCCTTCTCTTAGGCCACTGATTGGCCTCAGAGGTCAAGTGACATCACAGGTAGTCACGTGCAGAGGGAACGTCAGCTGAAAGAAAACAACAGAACTGCAGGACCGAACTGCTCTGGGAGACACTGGGGACAGGGAAGAAAGTTTGTGGGAGGTTTTTTTGTTTTGTTTTTTTCACCTGCCCCTGCGTAATATAAAAAAAAATGAAGGAGCCACTGTATGGAGTATAAGCTCCACAGTGGCCCCCACCCTGTATTATAAGCTCCAGAGTGGCCCCCACCCAGTATTATAAGCTCCATAGTGGCCCCCACCCATTATTATAAGCTCCACAGTGGCCCCCACACAGTATTATAAGCTCCACAGTGGCCCCCACCCTGTATTATAAGCTCCACAGTGGCCCCCACCCCTGTATTATAAGCTCCACAGTGGCCCCCACCCAGTATTATATGCTCCAAAGTGGCCCCCACCCAGTATTATAAGCTCCACAGTGGCCCCCACCCTGTATTATAAGCTCCACAGTGGCCCCCACCCAGTATTATAAGCTCCATAGTGGCCCCCACCCAGTATTATAAGTTCCACAGTGGCCCCCACCCAGTATTATAAGCTCCACAGTGGCCCCCACACAGTATTATAAGCTCCACAGTGGCCCCCACACAGTATTATAAGCTCCACAGTGGCCCCCATCCAGTATTATAAGCTCCACAGTGGCCCCCACACAGTATTATAAGCTCCACAGTGGCCCCCACACAGTATTATAAGCTCCACAGTGGCCCCCATCCAGTATTATAAGCTCCACAGTGGCCCCCACCCAGTATTATAAGCTCCACAATGGCTCCCACCCAGTATTATAAACTCCACAGTGGCCCCCACCCAGTATTATAAGCTCCATAGTGGCCCCCACCCAGTATTATAAGCTCCACAGTGGCCCCCACCCAGTATTATAAGCTCCATAGTGGCCCCCACCCAGTATTATACGCTCCATAGTGGCCCCCTCCTAGTATTATAAGCTCCATAGTGGACCCCTCCTAGTATTATAAGCTCCATAGTGGTCCCCACCCAGTATTATAAGCTCTACAGTGGCCCCCACCCAGTATTATAAGCTCCACAGTGGCCCCCACCCAGTATTATAAGCTCCACAGTGGCCCCCACCCTGTATTATAAGCTCCACAGTGGCCCCCACCCAGTATTATAAGCTCCACACAGTGGCCCCCACCCAGTATTATAAGCTCCACAGTGGCCCCCACCCAGTATTATAAGCTCCACACAGTGGCCCCCACCCAGTATTATAAGCTCCACAGTGGCCCCCACCCAGTATTATAAGCTCCACAGTGGCCCCCACCCTGTATTATATGCGCCCAATAGCCCCCTCCCGCTCTGGTGCTATTATTATACTCTGGGGTCTCCTCAGACCCCAGAGTATAATAATCGGAGACCCAGGGGAAGTGATTAAAAATAACAAACTCTCATACTCACCTTGCCTTACCTTTCCTTGGCATCGTCGCTTCATCCTGTCGTCTTCAGCGTCTTCAGGCCCTTTTCCGACGACGCTGCTGTCCAGTATAATTTTTTTTCTTTTTTATAATTAGTCTGGGTGAGGTGAATCCCCCCTACCCCCCCCAAAAAAAAAAAAAAAACATACTAAACATACTCACCTGTCTCCGGTGCTCTGGTGTCCTCCCAGCACGGTCCGGTCCTACAGCTCCGCTGTCTTCTTTTTGCCGGAATTCCTCACTGGCTGTGACGTCCCAGGTCCCTTCTCTTAGGCCACTGATTGGCCTCAGAGGTCACGTGACATCACAGGTAGTCACGTGCAGAGGGAACGTCAGCTGGAAGAAAACAACAGAACTGCAGGACCGAACTGCTCTGGGAGACACTGGGGACAGGGAAGAAAGTTTGTGGGGGTTTTTTTTGTTTTGTTTTTTTCACCTGCCCCTGCGTAATTAAAAAAAAAAATGAAGGAGCCACTGTATGGAGTATAAGCTCCACAGTGGCCCCCACCTAGTATTATAAGCTCCATAGTGGCCCCCACCCAGTATTATAAGCTCCATAGTGGCCCCCACCCAGTATTATAAGTTCCACAGTGGCCCCCACCCAGTATTATAAGCTCCACAGTGGCCCCCACCTAGTATTAGAAGCTCCATCGTGGCCCCCACCCAGTATTATAAGCACCACAGTGGCCCCCACCCAGTATTATAAGCTCCACAATGGCCCCCACCCAGTATTATAAGCTCCACAGTGGCCCCCACCCAGTATTATAAGCTCCACAGTGGCCCCCACCCAGTATTATAAGCTCCATAGTGGCCCCCACCCAGTATTATAAGCTCCACAGTGGCCCCCACCCAGTATTATAAGCTCCACAGTGGCCCCCACCCAGTATTATAAGCTCCATAGTGGCCCCCACCCAGTATTATACGCTCCATAGTGGCCCCCTCCTAGTATTATAAGCTCCATAGTGGCCCCCACCCAGTATTATAAACTCCATAGTGGCCCCCACCCAGTATTATAAGCTCCACAGTGGCCCCCACCCAGTATTATACGCTCCATAGTGGCCCCCTCCTAGTATTATAAGCTCCATAGTGGCCCCCACCCAGTATTATAAGCTCTACAGTGGCCCCCACCCAGTATTATAAGCTCCACAGTGGCCCCCACCCAGTATTATAAGCTCCACAGTGGCCCCCACCCTGTATTATAAGCTCCACAGTGGCCCCCACCCAGTATTATAAGCTCCACACAGTGGCCCCCACCCAGTATTATAAGCTCCACAGTGGCCCCCACCCAGTATTATAAGCTCCACAGTGGCCCCCACCCTGTATTATATGCGCCCAATAGCCCCCTCCGCTCTGGTGCTATTATTATACTTTGGGGTCTCCTCAGACCCCAGAGTATAATAATCGGAGGCCCAGGGGAAGTGATTAAAAATAACAAACTCTCATACTCACCTTGCCTTACCTTTCCTTGGCATCGTCACTCCATCCTGTCGTCTTCAGCGTCTTCAGGCCCTTTTCTGACGACGCTGCTCAGGCCTGTGATTGCGCCTCAGCGGTCACGTGGGGGCGCACTGACGTCATTACGCGGCCG
Source organism: Leptodactylus fallax (assembly GCA_947044405.1). Classification (NCBI taxonomy): domain Eukaryota; kingdom Metazoa; phylum Chordata; class Amphibia; order Anura; family Leptodactylidae; genus Leptodactylus; species Leptodactylus fallax. The sequence goes on from CAMRHE010000414.1 coordinate 1,378,152, forward strand.
CGCCCCATGTGACCGCTGGGGCCTAATCACAGGCCTCAGTCACATGACAGAAGAGCGCCGGTGAGGACGATGCGCCCAGGAGAGGTGAGAATATGTGTTTATTATTTTCAGTCACCTCCCCTGGGCTGCCATCTATTGGAAAGGGGCCTGCAATATGCCAGGGCCCCTTTCCAATAACAGTATGTATAGCGGTCGGGGGAACCAGGCTTTCCCCATAGTGGTCCGGGGCCCCGGCCATCTCCAGCTGCGCCCCCTGCGACCGCGATCGTAACGCCACTGGTCAGGGGCCCGATCGGGCTGGTCAGGATCCCGATCGGGCCCCCATGACATGAGGACTAATAGTCGGGGCTCGGGGCCCACCGGTGGATTCACCGGTTCCCCGGTGGGCCAGTCCGACCCTGCTGTGGATCGCTTGAGCATAGATGAAATTTCTCCGGGGGTAAGGGACATTTGAAGGTCCTCCTCCCATTTTCGCACATATGAGGGGAGCTCTGTGCCTAGTTCGCTCAGAAGGTTAGAGTAGAGTAGAGATAAAGGTCTTGGTGTGTTTTGCTTTCGGAGTAGGAGCTGTTCTAGCCATGTAATTATGCGATTGTCAGGCTCCTTCTTCAGGGTTCTCAGGTACAGTGTTTTAATCGATTGGTATGTTAGGAAATTGGTATGGATGGAGAGGGGGGTGTTGTGTGAACTCAGAAGAAGAAGGGAAGGCCCCATCTATCAGCGTCGTAGGGTAGTCGCCCGACATGTTTCGGCACTTTTGGGGCCGAGTCTATAAATTTGGATTCCGATAGGATTAAATCCTGAACGGACATGAGGGGGGAGGGACCTGTTGACAAAGGAAGCAGTCGCCGTACCCATTGCCATGAGACATAGACCGCTGATGTCAGAACATTGGAGGCGAGGACCTGCTTAGCCGTTTGGCGGGGAAGCCATAGTATTTCAGTAAGGGGGAAGTCTATAGTGGCCTCCTCCACTGACACACGTAGCCTCGAAGTATCACTCTGAAACCAATCAATGATCCTTGCCAGTTGTGCTGCATGGTAATATGTTCTTATATCTGGTAGACCCATACCACCCAACTTCCTAGGTCTGGTAAGAGTGCGGAAAGCCACTCTAGGATGTGAATTATGCCAGACATACTTTGAAAACATTCTGAGGAGGCAGGAGAAGAATGTTAGTGGAAGAGGGATAGGGAGGGTTTGGAATAAGTATAATATCTTAGGCAGAATCATCATTTTCAGTAGACTAGTTCTACCCATCCATGAGACACATGGGACCTGCCAGGATTCTAATAGGGATTTGATGTTGGAGAGCAAAGGGCCGTAGTTAGAATCGTACCAGCGCCTGGGTGAGGGTGTCAAATTTAATCCTAAATACTTGATATCGTCGTGGCGCAGTGGGAATGGGGAGGTAGCCTGTAAGTCAGATTTAACCGAAGGGGGGCAATAGACACATAGGGCTTCGGATTTTGTGGTATTAATTTTAAAATTCGAGAGGGTACCAAAGGCCGTAAAGATCGTATCAATGTGAGGTAGTGCAACAGTTGGATTGGTAAGGATTATTAAAAGGTCGTCTGCAAATGCGGCCGTACTATGGCATATCCCTCCAGTAACCAGACCTTTCAGCAATGGGTCCTGTCGGATACTCTGAATTAATGTTTCAATGGTCAGCACAAAGAGTAAGGGGGATAATGGGCATCCCTGCCTGGTGCCGTTTTTAATATCAAACGAGGAGGAGAGGCATCCATTAACTCTAATTTTAGCGCTAGGTCTAGAGTACAAAGCCATGACCTTCTGGACAAACATATGTGGGAAACCAAAATACCGTAATGTCTCTGTCATAAAGGCCCAATCTACCCTATCAAAGGCTTTTTCCGCATCTGTTGAAAGAAGCACCAAGGGGGTCTTCTTACACTGAGCGTGCTGTATCAAGTGAAGTACTCGTTGGGTGTTATGTTTACCTTCTCTGCCCGTGATAAACCCCACTTGCTCTGGGTGGACCAGGGAGGGTAGGAATGATTTTAATCTGTTAGCTACTAACTTGGCGTATAGTTTAACATCTACGTTTAGCAAGGAGATGGGACGGTAACTACCACATTGTGTCGGGTCCTTGCCTTCCTTAGGAATGATAGAAATATGGGCCTCCAAGGCTTGTGGGGGGAAGTGGTGAGCTTCGTCTACAGAGTTACAAACCTGGAGAAATTGGGGGAGAAGGATAAAGCTAAAGTGTTTGTAGTAAAAGGCTGGGAGGCCGTCGGGACCAGGAGCTTTCCCCAAAGGGGTGTCAGCCAGTGCAGACTGTAGTTCTGACAGTGTAAAGGGAGTCGTAAGGGCATCTTGTTGTTGGGTAGTGAGCGATGGGAGGGAGAGAGATTGCAAAAAGGACCGGATTTTAGCAGAGCGGTCTTGTAGCTCGAGAGGGGTCTCAGCAGGTCTAAGGTTATACAGTTTCTGATAGAAAGCACAAAATTCAGAAGCTATGTCTGGAGTGTATTTTAGGCTAGAGCCTGACCGGGAAGTGATCTCCGCTATAAAGCTTTGGTTGCGTTGTTTTTTAACTAAATATGCCATCAGTTTTCCACCCTTGTTACCATGCATATAGTACTTATGGGAGGACGACAGATAGGCTTTAGCAGTTTTTAGGTTCAGGCAGTCTTTAAGTCGTTCTCTGCACAAGATCAGTTCTGAGAGAGCCCCCTGAGCTGCAGCTCGCTTATGTTGACTTTCCAAGGTTGCAATTTGGGTAAGTAAGTCATCGATTTCTTTGGTACGTTTTTTTCTTAAGGTGCGAACTGAGACTAATGAATACCCCTCTGATCACGGACTTGTGAGCCTCCCAAATAACACCAGGCTGTACGTCAGGTGTAGTATTTTCATTGAAATAATCAGTGAGCGCTTTGGAAACAGCTTGACGAGAGTCGTGGGAGCAGAACAGAGTCTCATTAAGTCTCCAGTCATAGCTACGGGGTGGGAGGGATGAGATTTGTAGTTGTACAGTGATGGGGGCGTGGTCAGAGATAGTGATAGAGCCAATGGTGGGAGAGGAGGATAAAATTAGCTGGTTCTGGGGCAGGAAGATGTAGTCCAGACGCTGGTACGATTTGTGTGGGTTAGAATAAAACGTATAGTCTTTACCGTCGGGATTAAAGGCCCTCCAAACATCTACAAGATGCATAGAGGAGAGATGCTTGGCAAGTTTACTAAGGGCAGCGAAGCTATGTGAAGATGTGCCAGTGGAGGAGTCCTGGAGGGGCTGAAGGGCAATGTTAATGTCTCCCCCCAACACTACAAGACCCTCTGCGAACATAGAAAATCTGTCTAGGGTATCGAGTAGCCATGAAATTTGGCCAACATTTGGTGCGTATACATTGCCAATGGTGACTAGGGTATTGGCAATGTACCCTTTAAGAAACAGGTATCTGCCCTGGTCATCACTCAATCAAGCAACCACAGAGAAAGGAACATCTGATTTAAAGGCAATACTAACTCCATTCTTCTTCGCAGCAGTATCGCACGAGTGAAACCAGGCAGAGTAAGGAGATTTGGGTAGATTAGGTACCTTACCTGAAGTGAAATGTGTCTCCTGGAGGAGCAAAACAGAGGATTGCGATCTTTTAAGAGCGTGGAGTACCTGGGAGCGCTTGGTGGGGAAGTTGAGACCCTTGACGTTCCATAACGTAAACTTAACACAAGACATAGACAACAATGAACAGTAAAATGAGAGATATTAACAAGTACGTAAAACAAACGCTATAATGAGGCGTCAAAATTTAAACGATTATATAAAATGCACTGAGCTACAGTGCCGTATCGTGGGGGGGGGTGGTAAAGCAGGGCGGTCGGCCCAAAGAGCCGTTAACAGAGTCGCTATGGAGGCGAAGGGCTTTATAAACCCTTTTAAGAGATAAAGGTAAACAATATATGTACTATATGCAAATTAGGCCCAACCCCGGCTGCGGGGCAGCACACGGGGAAAAAAAAACCATTGTAACAAGTAATGAATCACGGTCATAGGTCAGAAAATAGAAAGGATATATAATACTTATGACATCACGAGAGATAATTCAGTCCTGCTCCACAGGTGCCCTCTTCCTTTGGTGTTTAGATTTCGGGCGTTTCCAGGCTTCCACTTTAGGAAGATCGGGAAGAGAGGCAATGTCTGTGAAAGTAAGCCAAGACGGAATGAAGGTTGGATCTAATTCCAGAGGCGGACACGCAGCAAATAGGTCATCTGGATGCCAGATATTGTACAAATGGCCATTGAAGTTGTAGGAAATCCCGAAGGGAAATAGCCATTTATACGGTATCTTAACTGCCCGGAGTCGGTCTGTGAGCAACTTCATCTGTCGTCTTTTGGCCAGGGTCACCGGGGAGATATCCTGATAAAATGTAATCCTGTGACCTTCATAGGTGAAATCCGGGGTTACGCGGGCTTTCTGCAAAATCGCCTCTTTTACTGGGAAGGACAACAGTTTGCAGACGATGTCCCTGGGAGGTTCCCCTTCCTTAGGTTTCGGGCGCAAAGCCCTATGGGCTCGTTCAAGTTGGACATCCGAAGACAGATCGCCCTCCAAGACCGACTCCGGGAGTCTCTTTGTGAAGGTCATGGTTTCAGCGGGCGGGAAGTTCTCTGGCACACCTCTGATACGTAGATTATTCCGCCTTCCTCTGTTGTCCTGGTCCTCCAGATAGGAGTGCAGAGAGTTCAGATGGGCCTGGCAAGCCGTAAATGCCATAGTAGTGGCTTCGCCATGTGCCAGGAGCGAGGTCTGTGTTTCCTCTAGGTGCTTGACTCTGGAACCAATGCTCCGGACATCTTGTTTAATATCTGCTAGTTCTTTCATGACCGGTTGCAAAGTTTTCTCAAGTAGTTTCTGCAGTCCCTTGGAGGAAATGGTGACCATGGAGGTGGAGGCGGAATCGGATATGTTTCCGTCATCCATGACGCTTTCCGCGTCGGACGCCTCTGCAGGATCAGGGGCAACTAGAGAGCGTCTTGCTGCTGCTGTGGACTTGTGCGGTGTATGCTTCTCGAGAAACTTGTCTATTTCCGCTTGTGCCTTCTTTGAGTGTTGCGGTGTAACTCGTGAGTCTACGGGCTTATTCTGACCAATTTTAACCATGATGTGGCTATCAGGGCATGCTGGCCCACACCGGGAAAGAGCACAGTCAGGCCGGATTAGGAAGTCATAATCAGATCTAAAGGACTCTAGTAGGAAGTGTCAGGAACTCGAGGGTTAACTCACCACCGAAGTGGAAGATCCGCATCCCCCAGGTCCGCTGATATCCTAGGAGACCAATTTAGGGTCCACCTGTAACTGATATGGGCTTGGTCTTATGGAAAATATCTGTAGGCCTCAAGATGGCCGCCTCTCGTTGTGAGAGTGGCGGTAGGCCCCAGGCTCCAGGCGGTCCTCAGCGGCGGCCAGAATGCGCAGGAGTAGGTGATGGAGTCGGTGCGGACGGTGGAGTCTTCTAGGAGCTGGCTGGTAGCGGGCGGTCTCACCCAGGCTAGTCCGCGGCGGTGAAGCAGGCCCCAAGTCGGCGGTGCTCGGCTCGGGAGGTGTAGTAGGCTGTAGGCGCTGGAAGACCCGTAGATGCAGCCTGCGCTATCCACGGTGTCCGCGGCGGTGAGCGGAGAGGGCTAGAGGGCGCCCGGCGGTCCGGTCTTGCTAGTGCTGCGGAGCTTCAGGGCTCTTTTTAAACAACGTCTTAATGATTCAGTGAAGGATGTTTGGGTGGGTCACCCAGATCCTCCTACCATAGAGCAGGCCATGGCCTTAGCTGTTCGCATTGACTGGAGGCTCCGGGACAGGCGCAAGGAGAGAGTAGGGCCTGATTCCTCAATTCTCTGTCTGCCTGTCTCTCATATGAAGTCTGTCTTCACTTCTGCCATCACCGGTGATGAACCTATGCAGCTGGGAGTGCTGGATGCCAAGGCTAGATGAAAATATCGTCTTCAGAATAACCTCTGCCTTTATTGTGGTAAACTGGATCATTTCATCCAAGACTGCTCCTTAAAACCCAGCACACTGGCTGAAAAACTTCAGTGTCTGAGTGGTATTCGTAAGACCCACTTAAGCAATCAGGTACCTTCTGAAAGTTATCATAAGGTGATGCTACCAGTATCTCTATCCTTTGAGAACAAGTCTGTATCTGGCCATGCCCTTGTAGATTCTGGAGCTGGGGCTAATTTTGTTAATTTGTCATTTATTTCTGCCTTGGGTTTAGATCTGTTATTATTAGACACTCCATTGTCAGTTACTGCAGAAGATTCTACCCCATTGGCTAGGGGTGGAGTCCGATACAGGATCTCCCTAATCAGTCTTCAAGTAGGCTCTATTCATTCAGAGGTCATAAGTTTTCTGGTTATGGAGGGTTCTGGCTTCAGATATGATTTTGGCTTTCCCTGGTTAGTCCTCCATAACCCCATTTTTGATTGGTCTAGGAGTGAGTAGGTGAAATGGGGGGGGGGGGGGGTCAGTGTTCTTTCCATTGTATAGCCTTGCATATATCAGATTCTGCTGAGGAGACGCTCTTACCTGACTTCCTGTCTGATTTTTTAGATGTGTTTGATCAAAAATCTGCTGACAGCTTACCCCCGCATAGACCTTATGACTGTGGTATTGATCTCCTTCCTGATTCCAAATTTCCCAGGGGAAGGATCTTCAATATCTCAGCTCCTGAACGTGTGGCTCTGCAGGAGTATATCCATGACAGTCTCTTGAAAGGGCATATCTGGCCATCTAATTCTCCCATGGGAGCTAGTTTCTTTTTTGTTGATAAAAAAGATGGGGGTTTGCAGACGTGCATTGATTACCGTGAACTAAATAAGATTACTGTCAGGAACCAGTACCCTCTTCCACTAATTCCTGATCTCTTCAATCAGATTGTGTGTGCCTGCTGGTTTTACAAGATTGATCTCCGGGGGCCTACAATCTGACCCGGATCAGGGAGGGAGAAAACTGCATTTAACACCCCGGAGGGTCACTTTGAGTATCTGGTTATGCCCTTTGGGTTGTGGAATGCACCAGCAGTTTTCCAACATTTTATCAATGATGTATTCAGAGACCTGCTGGGCCGTTATGTGGTTGTCTATCTGGATGATATCCTGGTTTTCTCTCTGGATTGGGCTACACATGATGAACAGGTTAGGAATGTTTTGCTGCGGTTACGCCAAAATAATCTTTTTGCCAAACTGTCCAAATGCCTGTTTGGAGTCCAAAGAGTCACTTTCCTGGGTTATATCATTACCCCCAAATCTATTTGTAAGGATCCACTCAAGGTCACGGCTATAAAAAAAAAATGGGAACACCCTTCTAGTCTTAATACGCTGCAACGCTTCCTGGGCCTTTCCAATTATTATCGGAAATTTATCAAATATTTCTCTATCATTGCTAAGCCATTGACGGATCTCACTAAGAAAGGTTCCAATTTAATCAACTGGACTCTTGAGGCTGATCAGGTATTTGAGCAACTTAAGACATGTTCTGTTGAAGCTCCTTTCTTAGTACCACCAGACTTGGATCAACGATTTATTGTGGAGGTGGATGCTTCAGAAGTGGGGGTTGGTGCAGTTTTGTCTCAGGGCCCAGAGACCCTCACACATTTGTGACCTGTGGCCTTTTTCTGGAGGAAGTTCTCCCCTTCAGAGCGCAATTATGACGTGGTAATCGCGAATTCTTAGCTATTAAGTGGGCATTCGAAGAATGGAGACACTTCCTCAAAGTCACGGAAAAAATCCTAGCCCCTGGAGTGGAAATTGCCACTATAAGCCCTGATCTTGCCACGTCTGTGGTTAATTAGCAAGATCTTGCTCCCAGAAATACTCCCACTTGGAAATTATTTGTACCCCCCAACCTTCGTCTCCGTGTGTTAGAGGAAATTCACTGCTCCCCTTTAGCAGGACATCCTGGCATCGCTGGTACCAAATATCTGCTCTCTCGCTCATCCTGGTTGCCTAGTTGGTCCCGAGATGTACATGAGTTTGTCTCAGCCTGTGAGGTATGTGCTAGGATGAAGATACCTAGAAGGTTACCAGAAGGCCTTCTTCATCCTCTTCCTATACCTAAAAAACCGTGGTCCCATCTTTCGATGGACTTCATTATAGATCTGCCTGTTTCTCAAGGGAAGACTGTGGTATGGTTGGTGGTGGATAGATTCTCTAAAATGTGCCATTTCATACTGCTGAAAAAGCTTCCTAGTGTTCGACACTTAGCCTCTCTGTTCATTAACCATATACTTTGTTTGCATGGGTTACAAGAGAATATTGTGTCTGATCGGGGAGTACAATTTGTTTCCAGGTTTTGGAGGGAATTTTGTGGTCGTCTGGGGGTCTCTTTGTCTTTTTTTTTCCGCATTCCATCCGGAGACCAATGGACAGATGGAGACACTCAGCCAGTCTCTTGAACAATACCTGAGGTATTTTGTGTCTGATGCCCAGGAACAGTGGAGGAAGTTCCTTCCGTTGGCGAAGTTTGTGATAAATAACAAAAGGAACTCCACCACTAAGATGTCTCCATTTTACTGTAACTATAGTTTTAACCCTAGGTACTTGTCTTTTCATAGCACTGAATCTATAAATCCTACCGCCAAACAGACTTATTGACGACTGTGCACAGTATGATCCCAGGCTCTGCAGAACCTGGTAAAAGCTCAAGAAAATCAGAAAAAGTCAGGCAAATAAGAGACGCTTACTGGGTTCTGATTACAAGAAGGGAGATCAAGTTTGGCTGTCCACAAAAAATTTGTGCCTTAGGGTTTCATCTGCAAAATTTGCTCCGCGTTACATTGGGTGGTACACCATCATTGATGTCATTAATCTTGTGTCATTTAAACAATGACTGCCTAAGTCTTTCCGCATTCACAACGTGTTCCATAAATCTCTTTTGAAAAAGTACATTACGCCTGTAATTCCTTCATCCACTCCACGCAAGCTTGTGATAATTCAGGGGGAAGTAGAATATGAGGTTGAAAAAAATTCTAGATTCCCGTTGGGTACGGAACTCCATCCAGTACCTGGTACATTGGAAGGGTTATGGCCTGAGGAGCGGACATGGGTCCCTGGCAAGGACCTTCATGCTCCATGTCTCATTAGGCTGTTTCATCAGCAGAACCCATCTAAACCTAGGTTGTCTGATAAGGGTCCGGTGTCCCCTTATAAAAGGGGGGGGTACTGTTATGTCCGCACCTGTTCAAACTTCTGCGCCATCCGGCCGCATGCTGTGGCACAGGAGGCGGGTCCAGCTGTGATTCTTTCCTTTGGGTTTTTGTTGTATTGTGTGAACACTGTCCTATTCCCTCCCCTCCTTAATTGATTTTCCACCACACTGATCTCCTTTACCTTCGTTTCCCTCTGCTCCACTAATATTTAATTTTAGCCTTACCTCTGTGATTGACAGCCTATCGTACTATCAAGTCTGGTGCGGGTTTTTCTTTCCTATTTATTGTTTACTCACATTCACAATGGCACTTGCTATTACCTTGTGCATACTGGCTATTACTCCTTGCTGTTTTGTTACCTGTATTCTTATTCCTGACCTCTGGCTTATCTTTGACTATTCTCTTGGATTTTGATTCTGTACTGCATTGCTCGCCTATTACTGACCCCTTGGTTAGCTGACCTCCCTTTTGTTGTTGTTTGTCCTGTCTGCGTTCTGTATTATCACTTCTATTAAGAAGGGATTGACGCCCAGTTGCCAGCTGTCGCCTAGGACAGTTCAGACAAGCAGGCAGGGACAGTGGGGTGGGGGGGGGGTTCAGCTAGAGCTCACTGTCTTGTCGTGCCCCTTCCCCCAGGGTTCACCAGCAGCTACTGGGGAATCACTCCTATAGCAATTCCCTTACAGTAACTTTGCAGTCATAGCACAATAGGTTGTAAATGTAGCACACCACAATGCTATTAAATTAGCGCAATCTTCATATACTTATAGACTAATAATAGACTATACTATTAGATTGGCTTGCTATATGAATATCATAAAAGCACCAGATTTTTATCTGTATGGATTCCACAATCAGCATTCTATGGGCTGTCCTGTGATCATTTCAGAGAAAATCACAGCCTGAGATAAAAGTTATGAGGCAAGTTTCATTTATCATCTAGGTTTTTATTTGCAACATACAGTGAACACACAATCTTGTTTGCAGCCACTAAGTTTTACTGTTGATATATTTGCCAATTTCCCGTCAGCACATTGCAGGCGTTTAACTTCTTCTTCTAAATACATCACCTGGTCTCTGAAACAATGAGCTGTATTTGTAGCTTTCAATTACATTTCATGCTGTTTTTGAGCTTATTCAGTGTATTGTGTAGTTCAGCTTCCAACTCATTTATTACAGATAAAATAAAACTTCATGAGTTTGCCTTTCTTTAACTTACTATTCTATAAGTGTTAAGTCATGGAATTTATGAAATCATTCTTTATTAGTGTAAATCTTGTAAGTACTATTTTAGCCATATATATATATCTTCTTCTCTATATTTTACATTTTTCTTCAGATGTTGTCTTATAAGGACCCCCTGTTCATGCGCCCTTTCAGGACTCAGGACCCCTTCCTATAAGACAAAGAGTGTCTCATACTCTGGTGCACTCATGACTGCCCATTCAGTTTTCAGCCAGGCATTTGTAAATGTAACTTTTTTGGGATATTAAATTTTTCATGTCCTCCACATTCACAGGTTGGGTATTTATATGGCTCTTTCCCTCTGGCTATTGCTTACCTACATCCAACAATCTTGTTGCCTTATCTTGCTAGATGCATTGACCTACTGTAGCCCTTTTTAAATTTGCTGTGTAGCCTCAACCTAGAACATGGTCTCATGATGTCCACCAGGGGCAAACAGGAGTTTTATGTGATTTTCCAAAAGCTAATTGGTTTACATGTAATATTTCCAGTGGTTAATTTCTAGTATTACTGCTGGTTTAAGAGTATGAAGGGGTAAAGGGGTTCAATATAGACAGAATGTTTAATATTTTAAAAATATTTTAATATACCATAACATACCACTGCTGCAGCCCCTACTGTTGTTGGTGTTGAGCCTTTCAACATCATATAACCAATGTAGCCAATTAACCGGCCTCAGCAGACACTCGTACATAAGTGGCACATGACCACTGCGACCAGTGATTGGTCACGTGATGTATTGGACTTTACCACTTTGAATCCAACAGAGACTTTTGCTGTAAGATATTCAAACTTCTTCTTTCTTTATCTTAAACAGGTTCCCATCTTTTGTCATCTTTAATATATCTCAGACAACCCTTTTAATATTGATATCCATTATCCAGGAAGGCCTATGGTGATTATGTGTTATCTAATATCCCTGGTTTACTGACTAACACCTAATATTCCTGATATTTTAGAAATGTAAAGTAATTATTTGAGGTTGTGGTCTAGGCCAAGAATGTATTGCTATAATTTAATTTTATTTCTTCTTAACAGAACCAAAAATCTTTATGTAGGTCAAAGTTTTTCTGATACAAGTATAAAAGATGAGTGTGATTATGAGAGACCTCCAGTTGAGTATTTATGCTGTGATGTATTACTACTGGTCCATATTACTAGTACACAGTGAGGGTTGGTGCCTGTTATCAAAACCAGTGTGGCTGCTGGAATGCGGTCATTCTACTCTATAACCTAGTCCCATTGTTCTGTGCCTGGTGCAATTAGCATACCTGTGCTAATCTTGTTATCACCACAGGGGGGACATCCTAGAGATGTGTATTGGAAGGCTGTAATCAAACCTAACACAGATTCCTGGTCTACAGCCCATAAATCAAAAGGGATATGGTTTTATGATCATATCTTCCCCAGGGAACCTCTCACAGGCACCCAATAAATTCCTCAGGGGCGCCAAGTCAAGGCGCACATTTCAAGGTCAAACTCGGTATGGTTGAGAGCAAGGAGAAGGTCCAGACACTGATCTCCTTACCCAAAGGGGATTGGGGTGTCATTCTTGGTGTCTACACAATGGGGATCTCACCACGAGCCCTATCATACCTCTTGTTCGAATCCACTGTCATTGGGCATGGAGATACAAGGAAAGATGGTTCTGGGAATCTCAGGAAGGGGGGCGGGGCTCCTTCTTCTGGTGACATCGCTTAGGGAGGAGACCAGGTGAGTTAAATATTCTCAGACCGGGGAAAAAGAGAGGTCTTTGTTATCCTGGAGAAGATGTGAGAGCATGTAGGCGAGACATGCTCTGTAACTTGCTTAAGCTTGCGCCCTATGCCCAAAACTGCTAGGCCTAGAAAAACGGACTATCAACTTGCTCTGGTATTTTCTATCTTTTATTTCCTTTTTTATTTGCTGTGCTGTATTTTACTTTTACCCTATTTGCTTGATAATTGATATATATTTCTGTATATGTTAATGCTTAGTACCGACCCACTAGGGTTAATAAATATATAAAATTTATAAAGCTCGTTTCATATTATCCTCTGAACCCGGTCCACTTATGGTGTGTGAGTGGGAGGTTAAGAAAGAAAGTTGGTCGCAGGTGTGCCAAGCGGCTTGGCGAGGCGATATCCTTCACTATGAGGTTCTTTATGAATGCACTCAATAAAGAGAACACATTGCATACAGATATATAATGCTAAAGCTAAACTCAATAATGAATCAATGTCTGGCAATAAAGAAACTTTTTTAGAATTTAACTTTATTTTCTGATCAAATAGTACTAAAAAAAAAAATGTAATCTAAGAAATTCCACCCCACCTTCTTGTATACCCATTGAATGTTTCTGTATTTTTGTCTCATCTTCTCGCTCACAATTTTACTCATCTGACTACATTGTTTTCTTTCCCAGTAACTTATGCCAAATACCACTCGGGAGGACCATTAAGAGGGCCATGACATCTTGGTCCTCCATAATGAAACACAACAAATCTAATAAATGTGCTAGAATATTGAATAGCTGAATGTCTGTGTTGCATATGAAGTATTTGCTACGTAGCCCATTTTCTTACATGTACTGCACATATACAAGATGTATTGTTCACTAGAGATGTATTTCAGTGTTTTATCTTTCAATACACTGACAGAACTACCACAAACATGATAAAGATATGCAGTGGTCTTTGAGCTGAAATCACCTATTTTATGCTGATGCGTTCTTGTTTTACAAATTCACTACATGATGCATTATTATTTTGTTGCAAAGTTGCAAACTTACAATAAAATCGCTAGCTAATGTCCAGTTGCATAAAGTAAAAATTCTTTGTGAAAATCAGAACAGATGGCTTTCCATTACACAAATGCCAGAAATTTTTTTTTTTGCTAATGATGGTCAGATCAGTATCATTACGTTTGCAGAGATACAAATTATATGCATGTCTTTGCTGACATTTTCCCAAATTAACATAATTTTGCTCAGTTTGGCTTTTCTAAACGGTTTCAAATCTGATTTATGATAGCTTGTTATAGTGCAGCTATGTTACATAATAACTTGGTATAGTTGACATTTAGGCAAAAATAAAATTAAAGCAGACATCTTATCATACAGTGTTTACAATTGATTTTAACCAAAGTGGTCTTTTATTTAACTTTTTTATTTCAACCTTAGTTTGTTACTGCGCCTATTTTTCCCATTTTAAAATTATTTAATAGGACTTTTTCATTTAAAAAATAAAATCACTATTTTATTAATGTAACCTTTTGAAGGGGTTGTCCAGCCTGCAGATAAGTCATGAATGTCACATCAGTGGATGTCCAGTACCTCCACCAATCAGTTCTTCACAGCAACTGCCAGCACTAGAACAACACAGTGGACACATGATGGGTCTAAACATAACTAATCTCCAGTTTGGTTAAAGGGTATCTGTCACCAGGGTGAAGCATATTAAACCAGCAACACAGATAGGTCAAGCTCATCTGAAAGTAACGCCTTTTTCCCCAAGAAAATGTATGTCTTCATTACCAAGATATTAATTTATTTCACAATATGCAAATGAGCAGTTTGGCGCATCAGCTCTGTTACTGCAAACTGGTACACCCCACACTGCTCTAATATGCCGATATGATTTTTCAGCTTAGCTGCCTGGCCCTATTATTCAAAGAAGGGAGGAGGGAAGGACAGCATATTAAAGCAGTGTGGAGTAACTTGGCAACTGAAGTACGAATATCATGGGGAAAAAAGCATTACATTCACGTGAGCCTTATCTAACTTTTTTGCTACTATTTAAGTGTCTTTTCTTATGCGCCTCCCCTCTTCATAGACTGATATGAGGAAAGTAAGTGCCTGAAAAGAGGAGAAGAAAACATATTTCTTTATAAGAAGATATACAGTATTATAAAATTTCATATTTTAACCTTTACTGTTCATTGATGGAAAGTTGTTTATAACTGGAGGTATGCTTTAAAGAAAACCATTAACAGATTTTAAAAAAAGCTCATTTCAGCACTGTGTTAGTTGTATGTACTTGGAAAATATTTTTTTATTTTACACTTGTATCACGCTCTGCAGAATCCCTTGTCCTATTACAGGGGAAATATTCCTTTTCAAATCCAAATCTGGCAATCAGTATAAAACCCTGCATAGACTTTTCATCTCCGAACATCTAAAACCCATAACCTATAATCTATAATATTTTTTCATGAAAAGCATCCAGAGAAAATCACTTTATTTTAATTTATGATGAAATCATGCTGTTGGTAAATCTGCTTCTGTTTTTGGAAAACTTGTGATACACATACCTGGACATGTCCAGCCAAAAGGACAGGTAAGGAAGGGCACATGTGTAGAGTGTCACTATTAGGACTCCAAAATGATGTTTGAGTGTCTGTAGTGTGACATGGTGCTTGCAGAGCCCTAATTATATTATTTGTGATGTGAAAGGGAAAGTCAACTGGGGACTTTGTGCCACACTCTCATGAAATTCAAATGTTAAAAAAATTTAATAAATATGGCCATTTGAACTATGAAAACACAAAACATGCTTTTTAAATTCACCCAATTTTCTTCTATTAGCTAAAAAGTGAAACCATATGGATTCATTAGAACATAGTGTAGATTAAAGAAAAAACCGTTCACATTAAAAAAAAATGTAAATATAGTAATTAAAATGTAGTCACAATTTTTTATTGGAAAAAATATAGAACATATATGGATCCATTGTCAACTGTGAATCATCCCTTAAAGAGATAAAGCAGACCTAGCATCATAATATGATGACTTATTTAAAGGTAGAACATTATAGTATAAGGATCCCTGTGTTATTAGCCAAATGCCATAAAAATGTGCTGATTGTTTATCAGCTTAGGGTCTATTCTTACATTGTAGTTTATTGCTGTCATTACCACACAGTCATGGCAAGATGATATGGTTTTACCACCGTTTTATAAATATTGCTGTGATTGCAGCAAATTTTGTAGAAAATGAAGGCAATAAATCATAATTTGACTGCACTATGTGAATACTTCTTAAATCTTAGTATGGATAACCTTTTAATGGATTACATTATGCAGATTTTTCAATACATTATAGTTAAAAGCTCTGGATGAAAGTGAAAGTCTCCCCGCATGACACAAAATGTAACAAAGTAAAAGAAAGTTACCTGCTGCCAGGTGTTACCCGCTGCCATATTATACCACCTTGCAGACACTTTTAGTTAAAGAGGTCTATCGTGTCAGAATTCCTTTAATCCCCTAACAGTCACATTAACCACTTCAGCCAATTTTCCATGGGTCAGGACCAGACACATTTTTGGGGTTTTTTGTATATGCGGTTTTGTGGGCTATAGCATTTTTTTCATTTGGGTTATTCAACTAATTTTTGTGTCTTTTTTTGGTGAGACATAGGGATTTATTTTTATGTTTTGCATGTTTTTTATTTTTTTTGTTTTTTATATCCAGGAAAATATAAACAAAAATGGTGGGAAAAGGTGTCTGTTTTTCACGTTTCACTAAAAAACTTTTTAAAATAGTTTCCCCACTCCATTAAGGTAATTTTTATTTGGTATTGTGTTGTCAGGGGTGGCGCTAAAAAAGGGGTAGGCAACCTTCGGCACTTCAGCTGTTGTAAAACTACAACTCCCAGCATGTATACTTGCTCTGCTGTTTTTGGAACTCCCATGGAAGTGAATGAAGCATGTTGGGAGTTGCACAGCAGCTGGAGTGCCGAAGGTTGCTGACCCCTGTGCTAGAACCTGTGATGTGGGCGTGGTATTGGCATTTTTTTTATTTTTTAAATTATTTTACTGAAATTTCTACTTTTTTATTTATTTATTTTTTTTACATTGTGTTCCCATAAGGTCATAATAAGACCTTTGAGAGCATTTTAGCAGTAATTTTTTTGGTGGGGGAGGTTGATTTCCCCTGTAACTGGGGCTAAATGTATCAGCCCCAGTTACAGGAATGCAGCCTCCTGTCCATAACTGCTGAGCTGATCTGGGTCCTCTATGACACAGCAGCTCTAACAGTCTCTGATCTCCGGCAGATCACATGACCGCCGTATCAGAGGGGAACCGCTCATTGCGCTATGTATACAGAGATCGGGAAGGCAGGGACAGTAATAAACTGCCCCTGCCTTCTCTAGAGGAGCTCCGGCTTAACAGCCGGCTCCCCAGTTCTACAGCTGCATGATTTTGTGCACGTCCTTACAGAATAAGGAAGGGACTGACCAGATACATTTACTCTATGGGCGGTCTGGAACTGGTTAAAACTGTAAAAACCCTCCTGAAATTGTCACTTTTTTATTGCAGATTTTGAATTTATGGCTCAAATAAATATTACTGACACATAATTCCTTATGTACTTTTTAACTATGTATTCCTGCTTTCATTTTATTTCAGTGTAGTTTTATAAGACCTTGTATTTTTTTGGGTACATAAGACTTTGAACATTTTTTATTAAGTGTTATTTTTTAGAGGTGAGAACTAGAGATGAGCGAATCAAAGCTGACGAAGTGGAATTCGATCTGAATTTCAGGAAATATTCGATTTGCATCGAATCTGGATTTCCTCACGCTTCGTGGTAACGAATCGCATTTTTTCCTAAAATGGCTGCTGCACATGTTAGGACATGGGACAAGGAACTCTGGGAATGCGGGCTCGCCCACAATGCCAAGCATGCAGCCAATCAGCAGCCAGCCCTGTGATGTTACAGCCCTATAAATACCCTCTTGGATTCAGGCGCTAGGGAAAGTGGTAGAAAAGACTTGAAAAAAAAAAAAATAAGTGGCTTATTCACCATTGTGTGTTGAAGGGAGAAAATTACAGGCCTTTTTGCCGTGCATTAGTGGCAAAAAAAAAGGATTGTTATCTATTAATCTCCGCATTTATCTGTTATAACGCCTTTTCTTGGTGTTTATTAGTGGGGAAAAAATAAGTGGCTTATTCGCCATTGTGTGTAGAAGGGAGAAAATTACAGGCCTTTTTGCACTGTATTCATTTCCTTTTCATTTACCTATTTGATCTAACAGTATGTTAGAGAAGCGACATGCCCTGCACAGGGGAGGGATACAGGCCTAAATGTTTCTGGTACAGGCACAGGTCGCAGCAGCGTAAGGGGGGGGGGGAGAGAACAAGAAGGAGATGAGGAAGACAAGGCAGATGACCCAGACACACCGTGGCAGTATGTAGTGGAGATGGATGCAGAGAGTCCATCGGAGTCACTTGCACACATGGCCTGATGCATGCTCACTTGCTTGCGTAGTGACAGCAGAATTGTCACCATTCGGCAGAGGGATGACTGCTGGCTCTCCACCATGTTAGACCCTCGCTACTGGTCAAAAATGGGGGCCTTTTTCACACCCGCTGAGAGGGAGGACAAACTGAACTACTATAGAGACATCCTATGTAGTTAGTTGGCTGCTGCCTATCTGCTCCATTGTCCATGGCTGCTGTGGGGGGGGGGGGGGCAGGAGCAGTATCAGCTCCATCAGCAGCAGCCTGAGCCTAGAGTCACCGATGAGCAGCTTTCTTCACCCGCATAGTGAAGAAACTACTCACGAGCAGCTAGACATAGAGCAGAACCTGAACCAGCAGGTGGTGGCATACTTGGAGTGTACCCTGCCACCCATCATCAAAGATCTACTGGACTAATGGGCAGCCAAACTGGATTTGTGGCCGCAACTGGCCGAGTTGGCCCTGGAAAAGCTGTCCTGCCTGGTCAGTAGTGTGGCATCAGAGCGGGTGTTTAGTGCAGAGGTGGTCATAGTTACCCCAAGGAGAACTCGCCTGTCCATCCAAAATGTGGAGAGACTGACCTTTGTCAAGATGAATCAGGCGTGGATCAGCCAGGATATACACCCACCAATGCATGATGCATCAGATTAAATCATCCATGCTGCCTCACTCAAACCTTGACAAAAGAGACCGGTTTCTTCTGGCTACCTGCCTCAGCTACTATTTTGATGCTGCCACCCCCCTGATGCCACACATCTGATGCCAAGTGCTTCTTCTTACAGCCACCATCGTCAGCGGATACTGTTTGTGCCACCCACCTTCCCACTCTGCCACCGGGTCACGCTGTGGCCTCCTCATGCTGCTGCCACCTCCACATTAATTCACCTTGCCACTCTGTGGCTTCCTCATGCTGCTGCTACCTCAACACTATGTCACTTCACATACTGTTCCCACCCTCCCCACTCCATGACTGAGCCACTATTTTGCCTTTTTGGCCTGGTTGACATCATCATTTATTCGAACCTTCTTCTGATATGTCAGAAGGAAGGAAAAATGAGATGCACAACGGATCCTGTCTGTGTAGCAGCTGTAAGGCCTGTATGGTCCCATCAGAATTAGCTTATGATTTGGTAGCCAAAAGCAGGAGTGGGTACAAAACAAAGAAGACATGCAAATATTCCATTCACGTGTCATCTCTGCGTGTCATCTCTGTTTTGGATCCACTCCTGTTTTTTTTTTGGCATCAGCAATACTGATGGATTACTGACCAAATCCTGACCGATTGAATGCAGATGCTCAACAGACAGGATCCATTTTTCTGGGGGGGTTATTGTTCTGATGGATCAGTGCAAGGGCAAAATAATCAGTGATGTCAACACAAACTTACTGCTGACACCCTCTTCACTCTGTCAGGGGGGCTCTACTTGTTTAAGCGTTTAATAGAACAGGTTCTGTAGACATCTATTGGGAATTAGCAGACAATGGTCTAAAAGGAGTACGCTCTTTCATGCTACAGTAGGATCTTGGTCCTCTGCACAGTTCTTTATACCTGGCACTAACATCGACCTGTATGGCTGAGTTCACTTAAGTTAGTAGGTCAGTTTTGGCCCCGTAACTGGCCAAATAAGTGAAGTGTGCAGTGGTTCTAAGAGCGATGCCTGTCATGTGCGTGTCATACTGACTCACAGTATTGTTTCACTACCACAGAAAACTCCCTATGTGTGTTACTGCAAGGCAAAGTGTTCTACACCACTATACAGGCTCTCTGCAGCCAGGAAATAGCTGTTTTTTAACGCGATTCTGATCGTATTGAATCGTTTTGGAAAATTCGGCAAACTGGCTGAATCGAATTTTTGAAAAATTCGCTCACCTCTAGCGAATTTTGAGATTTATGAAGTTTATCATGTAAAATAAATAACATACTGATTATATTTTAGGGGTAGTTATGGATGTGGTGATACCAATTGTGTGTTTTTTATATTTTTCATTAACAAGGGGAAGAAAAATTTAATTGCCCGCAGCATATAAGGGGCTAAAAGACAGGTATGCCTCTGATTGATAATGGGAAACGTGATGATATAATGAACTATAATGAACAAAAGTCCAAGGTATCCCCTCCCTTGGGGTCAATTGAAGTGACAAGGACAGAAAAATAATAAAATCATTTTTTCCTCTCCCTGCAAACTCATCTGCAGATGAGTATATGCCCCCCTGCTTAAAAAAGTGATATCTATAAATCTATGTTGGCTACATACATGGTACAAGATTCCTGGATTTAAAATAAGACCAAGATCGCAGCCCTAGACCCCGCAGCTCTGGAGTTAAAAAGTAACAGGTGTCTGTTTAAAGTTTCAGTATCCCTGAATGTGTGCTTGAGCAGGGCTCATTCAGAACTGTAGGGGGGTTAAGACAAAATGTTATATTCACTGACAAAAAAAATAACAGAAATGTTGTATTGCTGCAAAACTCAGCATACAGTTATGTCTCAGGCAGATATGTAAAGGATTGTTTAATCCGCCTACAAGTATGAGCAATCTTGTCTACAATCCAGACACAGATGGCACTCTCATTACACACCATTTCAGGCACTCATCAGAATGAAACTTGGGTTTCCCAGGAATGTTTCCACCCGATTACAACACTTTCTAGGCTTGCCTGGTTGCCAGATTGATCACCTTATCCACAAACATATCTGCCTAACCAACCTTTTTTCTTTTACTCAACCAACTTAATGTTACCAGCCCCAATAATAACACTGGACACTGCTTAACATTGAATAGGTAGGCCACAGCAGCCTCTTTATTAAATACAATGATAGAAATCATATAGCCATGTAAACCATTTATAACTTTAAGTGCAAATACTTCAATATTCATGACATCTGGAGCACCACAGGGAAAAATGTCTTCGAGGGCTGCTATCAACAGTATCCATAAATACGTCTCTGTCCACCTGCCGCACTGAGCTGGCTTGGAAAACTGACAAATGTCTTGGATACTTTTAAACCACTGCACCACCATCTGGGCTCCAGTCCTGCAGAAACCAACCATACTAAAATTAACCATGTACCACTATACAGTCATATGAAAAAGTTTGGGCACCCCTATTAATCTTAATCATTTTTAGTTCTAAATATTTGGGTGTTTGCAACAGCCATTTCAATTTGATATATCTAATAACTGATGGACACAGTAATATTTCAGGATTAAAATGAGGTTTATTGTACTAACAGAAAATGTGCAATATGCATTAAATCAAAATTTGACCGGTGCAAAAATTTGGGTACCCTTATCATTTTATTGATTTGAATACTCCTAACTACTTTTTACTGACTTACTGAAGCACAAAATTGGTTTTGTAACCTCACTAAGCTTTGAACTTCATAGCCAGGTGTATCCAATCATGAGAAAAGGTATTTAAGGTGGCCAATTGCAAGTTGTTCTCCTATTTGAATCTCCTCTGAAGAGTGGCATCATGGGCTCCTCAAAACAACTCTCAAATGATCTGAAAACAAAGATTGTTCAACATAGTTGTTCAGGGGAGGGATACAAAAAGTTGTCTCAGAGATTTAACCTGTCAGTTTCCACTGTGAGGAACATAGTAAGGAAATGGAAGACCATGGGGACAGTTCTTGTTAAGCCCAGAAGTGGCAGGCCAAGAAAAATATCAGAAAGGCAGAGAAGAAGAATGGTGAGAACAGTCAAGGACAATCCACAGACCACCTCCAAAGAGCTGCAGCATCATCTTGCTGCAGATGGTGTCACTGTGCATCGGTCAACAATACAGCACACTTTGCACAAGGAGAAGCTGTATGGGAGAGTGATGCGAAAGAAGCCGTTTCTGAAAGCACGCCACAAACAGAGTCGCCTGAAGTATGCAAAAGCACATTTGGACAAGCCAGCTTCATTTTGGAAGAAAGTCCTGTGGACTGATGAAACAAAGATTGAGTTGTTTGGTCATACAAAAAGGCGTTATGCATGGCGTCAAAAAAACACAGCATTCCAAGAAAAACACTTGCTACCCACTGTAAAATTTGGTGGAGGTTCCATCATGCTTTGGGGCTGTGTGGCCAATGCCGGCACCGGGAATCTTGTTAAAGTTGAGGGTCGCATGGATTCAACTCAGTATCAGCAGATTCTTGAGAATAATGTACAAGAATCAGTGACGAATTTGAAGTTACGCCGGGGATGGATATTTCAGCAAGACAATGATCCAAAACACAGCTCCAAATCTACTCAGGCATTCATGCAGAGGAACAATTACAATGTTCTGGAATGGCCATCCCAGTCCCCAGACCTGAATATCATTGAACATCTGTGGGATCATTTGAAGCGGGCTGTCCATGCTCGGCGACCATCAAACTTAACTGAACTGGAATTGTTTTGTAAAGAGGAATGGTCAAAAATACCTTCATCCAGGATCCAGGAACTGATTAAAAGCTACAGGAAGCGACTAGAGGCTGTTATTTTTGCAAAAGGAGGATCTACTAAATATCACTTTTCTGTTGAGGTGCCCATACTTTTGCACCGGTCAAATTTTGGTTTAATGCAGATTGCACATTTTCTGTTAGTACAATAAACCTCATTTCAATCCTGAAATATTACTGTGTCCATCAGTTATTAGATATATCAAATTGAAATGGCTGTTGCAAACACCCAAATATTTAGAACTAAAAATGATTAAGATTTATAGGGGTGCCCAAACTTTTTCATATGACTGTATATGGGGTTTTACTATGAACCCCCACAGGCCACCTATAACTGTCCTCAAAGAGCTTGACCCTGTCACAACAAACAAATGTGACCCCTTACACATACACATCCCCCAAAGCTTCAAAGCCATCTCAACACCATGTTGAATCCCCAAGCTCCAAATGTCTGTACCCACATCATTGAGATGAACTCCATGAGGCCACAACAAAGCTAAATCTGGTTTCTCAAGGTACATGTGGTGTACCACTACACCCCCATTCGACACTAGAAACTTGGAAATAACTTTGCTAACTTTGGCTAAAGCCCTGTCTATCCAACCCACAGAGCAAGCCTGCATCCAGAAAGACCAAGCTACAATAGCTGACCATACTAGAATTATATAAGGTAACATGGACCATGAACGTAAAACTCAAAATTTAGTAACCCAGATCAATTCCCTAGATGTCCAAAGAGCCAAATCATTACCTCTCAGTTGCAAAACTAAAATATCAGAGAAGCGATCCAGATGTGAATAATTGTGCAGTTCGGGGAGGAACCCACTCCACAATATTCCTCTACTCCTCAACCAATGAATACTGACCGCTCTCCTTGAGAAACCAATGCAATTGGTTTTGTTGTAGGTTTCTGTCCTACACACTCAGGGCAGTGTGTGTTGCAGCCTAGCAGGTTCTCATCCAAGAGACAGCTACACCCACTTCTCTTAGGTAGCCTCAGCTCTTTAATAGCTGAATACTTGAGTCACCCAGCAAAATCAGGACTGGAGTATTGGCCTGGGTTTGCAACAACTCCTAAATCCCAGACCCATACTCCAGCCAGTCACCTTGTAGATACCAGCCACCTCAGTGGCAGGTACGTGCCATCTACAATTTTTCCCTCTGCCTGTCTACATATCCCTCCATCTGCTCAAAGTCGACGGGCTGGGCAATCACAGAGGAGAGGCAGTGAATCAGTGATAAGGCATCGGCATTTGAATGAGCCTTCCCTCGACCATAAAATCAAAGTCCTGCAATGCTAGGAACCACTGTGTTGCCCTTGCATTGTTGCCCTTGTTCTTACTCATCCATTTTAATGGGACATGGTCCGAGACAAGCCTGAATTTCCTGCCCAGTAGGTAATACCTTAGTGAGTCTAGAGCGCACTTTATTGCCAGATACTCTCTCTCCACAATTGAGCAGTTTCTTTCTGCAGTGTTCAACTTCCAACTCAAGTTCATGACGGGGTGTTCTTCCCCATTAACCTCCTGAGACATAACAGCCCCTAAGCCGACCTCTGATGCATCTGTTTGTACCACAAATTCCCTTGAAAAATCTGGAGCCATTAGTACTGGCTGTCTACACAATGCTCCTTTCAGGCTATTAAATGCTTTTTCAGCTTCAGATGACCACTGAATCATGACCAATTTTTTTTCCATTTGTGAGGTCAGACAAAGGTGCTGCCATACTGGCAAAGTTAGGTACAAACTGTTGGTAATAGCCAACAATTCCTAGAAAAGCTCTCACTTGTTTCTTGGTGAGAGGACGTGGCCAGTTCTGTATTGCCTCTACCTTATTGGTCTGGGGCTTAAACATACCTCATCCCACAACATAACCCAAATACCTGGTTTGTTCCATGCCTATGGCACACTTTTTTGGGTTGGCAGTAAACCTGGCTTCTCTAAGGGAATCCAAAACAGCCTGAACTTTACTTAAATGGCTGTTCCAGTCTAGGCTGAAGATGACAATATCATCTAAATAAGCCGCTGATTATTCCCTATGTGGAATGAGACTTTCATCCATCACTCTTTGGAATGTGGCAGGGGCTCCTTTCAAACCAAATGGCATCCTAACATATTGGAAACAGCTGTCGGGAGTAGAAAAGGCAGTTTTCTCTTGGGCGTCTTTTGCCAGAGATATTTGCCAGTACCCTTTTGTGAGGTCCAGAGTGGTTATATATTTGGCTGGACCCAACTTCTCAATAAGGTCATCGACCCGAGGCATAGGATAGGCATCCATTTTTGAAACTTCATTAAGTCTCCGGAAATCATTACAGAAGCGCCAAGTACCATTTGTCTTGGGAACTAGTACAATTGGGCTAGACCATTCAATTTTTGATTTTTCAATCTCTCCTAAGGACAACATTCTCTGAACATCTTGTGAGATAACCTGTCTACAGGCCTCAGGAATCCTGTAAGGTTTCAGCTTCACTTTTACCTGTGGTTCGGTAATGATATCGTGTTCAATAACATGAGTACAACCTGACAAGCTAGAAAACATCTCTTTGTTATGTTGCAAAAAGTCTTTGGTCTCCTGTCTTTGCAAACAAGATAAAGTCTCAGCAACTGTCACCTTATGGCATTCTGGCTTAGTAGCTACAGGAGGGCAGACAAGTGCGGCCAATTACTCCGTTTCTCACCAGGGATTAATCAAATTTACATGATATATTTGCACCGGCTTTCTTTTGCCCGTTTGGTGCAATTTATAATTTACCTCCCCAACTTTCTCCAGAATTTCAAAGGGTCCCTGCCACTTAGCCAAGAATTTGCTCTCCATTGTGGGCACAAGTATCAAGACCCGATCACCTGGACTGAATTCCCTAATTCTAGCAGAACGGTTCTAAACATTTTTTTCAGCTTCTTGTGCCCTCTGTAAATGTTCCTTCACTATGGGCATCAACTTGGAGATTGTCTCCTGCATGTGTGCAATATGATCAATTACACTTTTATACGGGTGGCTTCAGATTCCCATATCTCTTTAGCCACGTCAAGCAGACCACGAGGATGTCTACAATACAGCAGCTCAAATGGGGGAAATCCCTGTAGAGGCCTGTGGTACTTCCTTAATTGAGAATAAAAGATATGGTAACAAACAATCCCAATATATTCCATCCTTTTCAACGGCCTTTTTCAACATTGCCTTCAAGGTCTTATTAAACCTTTCTACAAGCCCATCAGTTGTAGATGGTATACAGATGTTCTCAGCTGCCTAATCTTAAGTATTTTACATAATTTTTTCATTACTTTAGGCATAAATGGTAATACCTTGATATTTTAAGACTTCTTTGGGAATTCCCACCCTAGTGCATATATGGAACAACTCTTTTGCCATGCACTTAGCTGTGGGGTTTCTCAAAGGGATTGCCTCAGCATATCTGGTAGCATAGTCTAGTACTATCAAAATGTACTGATGTCCTCTGGCGGACTTTACCAAGGGTCCGACTATATCCATGGGAATCCGCACAAATGGGATTTCAATGATGGGCAAGGGCACCAAAGGGCTTCTGAAATGAGACACAGAAGCATTTACTTGGCAAATGGGACAAGACTGAGAGGATTTTTCAATGTCTTTATAACATCCTGGCCATTAGAACCTCTGAAAGACCCATTCCCTGGTCTTATCTGAAACTAGGTGTCCCCCTAACACATGAGAATGAGCCATGTTTAATACCATCTTCCTGTAGGGCCTGAGAACCAGTAACTGTTGCACAATTTCAGTATTAGTTTTGGTAACCCGATATAACAGATTGTTATGTACCTCAAAGAAAGGATACTGCTGATCGGCTCCTGGGGAACACCATTTAGCACCGTTACATTTTCTAGTGCAGTTTTTAAGGTGGGATCTTGCAACTGTGCAGTCCCAAAATTAACCCTCGACACCTCAAGGTCTGGCAAGGCCGATTCAGAGTCTGCAGACTCAGCCTCATCTCCTACCATAACTGCTAGAGGAAAATTGTCAGGTTCATGAGTGTTTTCCTCAACCAGTTTAGAGTGCAAACCGTTTTCCACAGGTTCACTCTCTGGAAACACACTTCCAACCTTGGTAGACTTATTAATTTGGGAAGATGTCACTCTATCCCACAGTTCCCAAAACAGAGAAAAGTCCTGTCCTATTATCATTTCATATAATAGGTTTTTCACAAGGCCCACTTTGTGGGAGACATTACCACACATAGTCTCTATGTTCACTTGAGCAACGGGATAATCTTTAACGTTCCCATGCACACACATCACTCCCATACCTTTTCCAGGGACACATAACACATGGGAAAGTTCATCTCTAATAAGAGTAATAAGAGTTACCAGGTTTCCTGAGTCCAGAAGCGCAGTCACCATGATGCCATTGACAGACACCTGACACATCTGTGGTCTGCAACAGATGGCACTGGCACTGCAAACAAGGAGCACCGGCAAGCCACACTGCAGTCCATGGGCTCTGCCTTCATATAACAGTGTGCCGCTATGTGTCCCGGAGTATGACACCTCCAGCAGACTATTTGACGTGGCTGTACTTTGAAAGTAACTTCCAGCTCCTCCATTTTCTTGTCCACAGGTATTTGTCTCTGCTCTCCCCCTGGTTTATACCACCTTTTATTGGGTTCAGCGGGAACATTGGGTTTAACTAGAGGAAATTTCTCCTTAGTTGGTTGCAAGACAAAATTCTTAGCTGTGGAATACCTCTCCACAAGGTCTACCAGATTGTCTGCATTTTGTGGGTTTCCCTGGACAACCCAGCGCTGCTGCGGGATAGGAAGAACACGTATATAGCGATCCATAGCCACTCTTTCTACCATCTGCTCTGGCGTAATAGACTCTGGTTGCAACCATTTACGAATCAGGTGGAAGAGATCATTCATCTGTAACCATGGGGGGTTTTCTTGGCAGAAAATCCATTGATGTACTCGCTGGGCCTGGACTGCTAAACTGACCCCCAAGCGAGCTAGTATTTCAGCCTTTAGTTTGCTGTAATCCTTGGAATCCTGCAAACTGAGATCATAATATGTTTTATGTGACTCACCTGTCAGGTATGGAGCCAGCATTTCAGCCCACTGTTCCAAAGGCAACTTTTCTCTGTCTGCAATCCATTCAAAGACAGTTAAATATGTCTCTATATTATCCTCAGCAGTCATTTTCTGTAGAGTAGTCTCTATTTTCTTCCGGACATCACTCACAGAACTTGGAGCAGTTACAGGCAACAACTCCCTGCACAGCCACTACTTCTCTAAGTGCTGCTATTTGTTCCACTATCAAGCGATTCTTCTCCTGCTGCCATCTCTCGCCTGCCTCCATGGCAGCTGTTGTTGAGCATTGGCCTGCTGTTGTTGCATATTGGCCTGCACCAACTGTTTGACCAACTCGTCTATGGTCCAGGTGTTTTTCGTTATTGCTGTTGCAGCCTTCACCCAGGACATTCACAGCTTGGAAACTTTAAATCCAACACACGGTTGCCACTATCAATGGTGTGCCCGCATCCTCTACCATATGTACACACGGGGCCTTCAGGGTAGGCTGGTTACCAGGTAAGTCAGGCACAGAGAGTCGTATGTACCAGTTCACACTTGCAGTTTTATTGGTAGCAGTTCATGGCCTGCTCATGGCCATCTGCGCTTCCGATTCTGCGGAGGCGGCTGTGCGCAGTAGCGGGGATCGGTAGGTAAGGCCGCGGGCCGAACACCACAATCACTGCTATCATTATACTCCGGGGTCTTTTCAGACCGGAGAGAGGAACAGGTAAGTAGCATTGTTTTTTCATGTTTCTATCCTCCCCTGGGTCTCCAATCATTATACTCTGGGGTCTGAAAAGTATGGGGAATAATACTGTGTGCAGGGGCCACTATGGAGAATAATACTGTGTGCAGGAGCCACTATGGGGCATAATACTGTGTGCAGGAGCCACTATGGGGCATAATACTGTGTGCAGGGGCCACTATGGCACATAATAGTGTGTGCAGAAATGCGTTTTTTTGGGGGGGGGTTAGAAAGGGCGGTCCGGGGGGGGCACTGAGTAGACCTCAACTATGAGAGACAAAATGAGAAAACAAATCCAGAAAATCACATTGTCTGATTTTTCAAGATTTTATTTGCAAATTATGGTAGAAAATAAGTATTTGGTCAATAACAAAAGTTCATCTCAATACTTTGTTATATATCATTTGTTGGCAATGACAGAGGTCAAACGTTTTCTGTAAGTCTTCACAAGGTTGGCACACACTGTTGCTGGTATGTTGGCCCATTCCTCCATGCAGATCTCCTCTAGAGCAGTGATGTTTTGGGGCTGTTGCTGGGCAACACGGACTTTCAACTCCCTCCAAAGGTTTTCTATGGGGTTGAAATCTGGAGACTGGCTAGGCCACTCCAGGACCTTGAAATGCTTCTTACGAAACCACTCCTTCGTTGCCCTGGCGGTGTGCTTGGGATCATTGTCATGCTGAAAGACCCAGCCACGTTTCATCTTCAATGCCCTTGCTGATGGAAGGAGGTTTGCACTCAAAATCTCACGAAACATGGCCCCATTCATTCTTTCATGGTCACAGATCAGTCGTCCTGGTCTCTTTGCAGAGAAACAGCCTCAAAGCATGATGTTGCCACCCCCATGCTTCACAGTAGGTATGGTGTTCTTTGGATGCAACTCAGCATTCACTCTTCTCCAAACACGACGAGTTGTGTTTCTACCAAACAGTTCTACTTTGGTTTCATCTGACCATAAGACATTCTACCAATACTCTTCTGGAACATCCAAATGCTCTCTAGAAAACTTCACACGGGCCCGGATATGTACTGGCTTAAGCAGGGGGACACGTCTGGCACTGCAGGATCTGAGTCCCTGGCGGCGTAGTGTGCTACTGACGGTAGCCTTTGTTACATTAGTCCCAGCTTTATGCAGGTCATTCACTAGTTCACTAATCCCCATGTGGTTCTGGGATTTTTGCTCACTGTTCTTGTGATCATTTTGGCCCCACGGGATGAGATCTTGCGTGGAGCCCCTGATCGAGGGAGATTATCAGTGGTCTTGTATGTCTTCCATTTTCTAATTATTGCTCCCACAGTTGATTTCTTCACACCAAGCTGCTTGCCTATTGCAGATTCAGTCTTCCCAGCCTGGTGCAGGTCTACAATTTTGTTTCTGGTGTCCTTCCACATCTCTTTGGTCTTCACCATAGTGGAGTTTGGAGTGTGACTGTTTGAGGTTGTGGACAGGTGTCTTTTATACTGATAACAATTTCAAACAGGTGCCATTACTACAGGTAATGAGTGGAGGAAAGAGGAGCCTCTTAAAGAAGAAGTTACAGGTCTGTGAGAGCCAGAAATCTTGCTTGTTTGTAGGTGACAAAATACTTATTTTCCACCATAATTTACAAATAAATTCTTTAAAAAAAACAGCCAATGTTTTTTTTTATTTTTTTTTTCCCATTTTGCCTCTCATAGTTGAGTTCTACTGTAAGAGACAGCCAATGTTGTCCTAAGCTTCATTTGTCTGTATAAACTGTTAATGTTGAATGTGTTTCTGTGATTCTGTTCCTTTAAGACAGCAGCCATTGTAATTGTGACATGATGCTGGAGGCCCGGACACCCCCCCGGGGGGGTGAGGCAGCCGCCCCCCGCCTGTTCTGCAGACAGAGAGTGAGCAGAGAAGCAGGAAGTGATGAGAACTGAGGGCGGCAGCCATCTTGGCAAGAGAGAAGAAAGGTGTCTGTGCTGTATTGAAATGGTGTGGAGATTTTTCTGTGCAGCACTAAGCTGTATCTTGGTCCAGGGACAAACAGAGTGTAAAGAGACAACAGGACTAGTGAGTCCACGTGAAAGGAACTGTGCTCAGTAGCTGATCAGTGAGATTGACATAGTGACTGTGTATATGGATACCACAGATAGAGACTCGCAGTGCTGTTGAAGTACCGGACAGTAACTGCTAAATCCCGGCTTACATCCCAGCTCAGTGTATGGATTCGGCAGGACTGTCAGTGTGCTGAGTGGAATCTTCTGTTGGATTACATTGCATTCATTTGGTTTCCCTGTCTGTTAAAGGGGATTCCATTACTCCCGAGATCTTGATAACCGTGAGGAGAGGACGCTTCACGATAAAAGAAAGGAACGACTTTGGGCCCCACCGCGCGCTTCTACGGACTGTAAGCGGTCCACCTGGACCACTGGAGAAAAGGGGGTGCACCCAAATGTGAAGCCAGGGTCAGTTAGGGATAGTTTTGGGTATATTGCTCATTCAGTGTCCATACTGCAGAAGTGGACATAAAAGTAGAAATCATTGTAGAATTTGCCTTGAAATTGTTCATGCTATATTGCATATTTGGCTTGTCTTTATCCCTGTTATTTTACCTTTGACTAGCCTTTATTAATTTATAGTAA
Organism: Leptodactylus fallax; assembly: GCA_947044405.1. Classification (NCBI taxonomy): domain Eukaryota; kingdom Metazoa; phylum Chordata; class Amphibia; order Anura; family Leptodactylidae; genus Leptodactylus; species Leptodactylus fallax. The sequence continues at coordinate 1,408,600 of CAMRHE010000414.1, forward strand.
ATATATTTTTCTTGAACTTAACTACCGCGTGTGTGTTCATTTCCAGTTGCGGAGTCCAAACCACCTGCCTTGCTCTTGGTTCACACTACCTATGATGTCAATTACACCCCCCTCCCCCCTTTTTATTGGGGGAAAATGCCCAATTGTGGGGGGCCAAAAAAAATTTTTTCCCCCCTTTATTCTTTTTTTTATTATACATAGTAAAAAATAAAATATTTTTTTTTTTTTGGAGAAGAAAAAAAAAAAAAAAATTTTTTTTTTATTATAAAAAATTTTTATTTTTTTATAATTTTAGTAAAATATATTACGCAATTTATTAATTACATAAATGCTGCCAGAAAATTTAAAAAATTTAGTTATGCTTTAACAGTAATTCCTTAGCTATTACCTTTAACAAACCCCAGCCATGGTGGACCTACATTAAGGCTGAATCTGCCATTCCAGTCCCTGACTTTATGGGACCACCTGGGACATCAGCTTGGCAATCTACTAGTTTGCAGGATCTACAGGAGCAACTGCAACATCTGTGGTCAAATGTGCTGCAGGATACAATATGGAACCTGTATGTATACATCCCTAACACTATACCATCTGTATGCAGGCTAGAGGCAACCAAGCAGGGTACTACAGCCTCCTTTCAATTGTACAGTTTTACCCAATAAACATATGCTTTTGCTCTAATATTGTAATCCCTTGCATATATTATCAGTTAGGTAGGAATGCATACCTCCCAACTTTCAAAGGATGTTGAACATGGACTCTATTCTTGCAATAGTAACCTCTCTTCCATGGATACACAGGCTGTCAACCTGCTGAGACAGGACAAAACCCTAATCATCAAACCAGCAGATAAGGGAGGAGCACTGGTTGTCATGGATAGAGAGGGCTATCTTGAAGAAATTAGAAGTCAACTACAGGACACCGAGGTTTATGAAGCCCTGTCGGGCAATCCAGTATTTAGAATTGCTGACCGCATTAAGAATACCTTACAAGTACACCTACAAAGGGGCACCATTAATAGCCATTCAGCCACTTTCTTAATTAAACAGCACCCAATTACCCCAGTGATATATACTTTACCTAAAATTCACAAGAGATTGCAGAATTAACCAGGGCGACCTATTGTGGCTTCAACTGAATCAATTCTATCACCTCTAGCCATTTTTGTGGAGAAACTACTCACACCATTAATTAAATGTACTAGATCATATCTATTAGATACATCCATGTTCTTAGACACGATACAGACACTGGGTAACATTCCTCCAGAGACCATTCTGGTTACCCTTGATTTTTTCAGTTTATATACCTCCATCCAACACGAAAAGGGCATACATGCCACCAAATTACTCTTAGAAGGATCTAACTTGGACCAGAGGGTGATTGATCTACATATCCATCTATTGACTATTATACTGGAAGAGAACTACTTTCTCTTCCAAGACACCTACTATGCACAGAGGCAGGGGACCTCAATGGGATCTAACATGGCCCCGCCCTATGCAAATGGGTACATGACATTCTTTGAAGAGACCTTTATAAACTCCAACATCAACTTTGTACAAAATGCATTACTATGGAAACGATACATAGATGATGTATTCTGTATCTGGACGGGCAATCTAACATCACTGCAGGAGTTCACGGCACAGATTAATGAAATATGGCCGGAACTCCAGTTCACTCTCCATTTTGATTACAACACGATCAGTTTTTTAGATACACAAATATCCAAAAAGAGTGATGGCAACCTTCTATCTGACCTTTACACAAAAGACACTGATAGGAACAGTCTACTACACTTCAAGAGCTGTCACCCTCCTGCTACGGTTAGATCTCTCCCCAAGTCTCAGTTTATGAGCATCTCTCGCATTGTTGATCAGCCTGCACTGAAAGAAAAGAAATATGGGGAGATGAGGGAAAATTTTAAACAGAGGGGCTACCCAGATACGGTCCTGGATAAATCCCTAAATGAAGTTCGTAACATGGGGATAGGGAGACTCAAATAACACCAAAAAAGATTCCATTCGTACACACATTTCATCCCTTTTCATATAAAGTCCATCAAATAATTAGAAGACACTGGCCATTACTAGCAAAGGCCTATCCAGACATTCCCGAGTTTAATACCCGATTTCTACCATGCTATAGACATCCAAGGAACCTTAGGGATAGCCTTGTCAAAGCAGGCGTAGGCTCATATTCCAGGTTGCCACGCCAACAATTCCCCCACACACGCAGGGCTGGTACATTCCCCTGTTTATCATGTCACTAGTGCTCTAATGTACTAAAAGGAGAAAGGAGTTACCACATGTGTAATACCAACTATGTGGTACACTTGATTAAATGTCCCTGCGGTCTCGCATACGTTGGGGAAACTACCCAAAGTGAGCGAAACTGCATAAAACAACACAAATCAAATATTCGTTGTAAAAATCTATTACTCCCAGTCACTGCTCATTTCATTCACAACAACCACACAATATCTCAACTACGCTTCCAGGTCCTGGAACACGCCCCAATGCCACGTAGAGGGGGAAACTGTGTCCTCACCCTCAAAAAACGGGAAGCCTATTGGATCCATACACTCGAAACATTGGAACCACATGGCTTAAATAGGGACTATGAAATAGCAGCATTTATTTGAACATGTGAGCTACATATATCATATTGTCTGTATGTAATATATTCTTCTGTACTATTTTTGTAACTTTGATTATGGAATAGCTCGCTAAACATCTGTTTATTCTTACAGGCTCGTTAACACCTCTGCCTCGGACTCCAAATTATTGGGTCTTTCCAAAATTATATCCTTTTAATTAGGGTTTTTATGATTGCAGCGACTTTTCTTTTCTTTTTCTTTTTGTCCTTGTAAAAGCGCCCCACACTAGTACTTGTATGCTGGCCGTTGATATAATATGCCCCATTTCCGGGGAAGTTTGTCTCTAACTTCCCCTATCCGGCCGATTATCATCTTCTATAACATGGCTATAATAACTATAATATATGACAATGTTAATAACATCTTCTCTATGTTAAGGAATGAGAGAATAGAATTATCCTAATTATCCTTTAAAGGTAACTAACTGGATATTCTTCTAATTAACATTAACTATATATCATCTACTGCATTTATGGCTAAGCATACTAATGACTATATCTAAGCAGGGGTGCACTGCTAATGAAGCGAAGTGAGGCAGCCGCCTCAGGCGGCACTGTCCATCACTGTCTGGGGGGCGGCATTTTTACTATGTAATGTAAACCAGCACAGGACAGGCCGCTTTAAAAAAAAAACAACGCTGAGCGGGGCCTGTCATGGGCTGGTTCACGAGATGTTGTATCTCAGCGCAGGCGGCGATACAATGACGTCATCGCGCCTCCTATGCTGAGACACAGACGTCGCAGACAAGAAGAGGCAGCAGCTCCATCAAAGGAGGTGAGGAGAACTTTTTTATTTATATAAATAGGCCGTTACCTGCTGGAGTATCCGCAGCAGGTAACGGCCTATTTATTTACCTACCCCAGGTCTGCTCGTGGTCGCCTCCGCTTCCCCTTCTGCTATGGGTAAGTGAGCATCGGTAAGTGAGGCTGCTCTTTTCAGAGCCCAGAGTATAATAATCGGAGACCCAGGGGAGGTGAGGGAACATAAAAACCAAATGCTACTCACCTTGCCTGTGATCCGATGTTACTCCGAGCAGGCTTGGGCCTTCTGGTGACGTCATCAGGTCGCGTCGCCGAAAGCTGCAGAGAGTGCACTGGTGTCCAGGATAGGTAAGTAACACTGTTTTTTATGTCTGTCACCTCCCCTGGGTCTCCGATCATTATACTCTGGGGTCTAAAAAAACCCCCAGAGTATAATAATCGTTCATGGGTGGGCCACTATGGGGCACAATACGTGTGCAGGTGCCACTATGGAGACTAATACCAGTGCAGGGGCCACTATGGAGCATAATACCATGTGCAGGGGCCACTATGTAGCATAATACCATATGCAGGGGCCACTATGGAGCATAATACAAGTGCAGGGGCCACTATGGGGCATAATACCGAGTGCAGGGCCACTATGGGGCATAATACCGTGTGCAGGGGCCACTAGGGAGCATAATACCATGTGCAGGGGCCACTAGGGAGCAGAATACCGAGTGCATGGACCACTGTGGAGCATAATACCGTGTGCAGGGGTCACTATGGGGCATAACACCGAGTGCAGGGGCCACTATGGGGCATAATACCATGTGCATGGGCCACTGTGGCGCATAATACCGTGTGCAGGGGACAATATGGAGCATGATACCGTGTTCAGGGCCAGTATGGAGCATAATACCGTGTGCAGGTGCCACTGTGGGGCATAATACTGTGTGCAGGGGCCACTGCGGGGCATAATACTGTGTTCAGGGTCACTATGGAGCATAATACCATGTGCAGTGGCCACTATGGAGCATAATACCGTGTTCAGGGGCCACTATGGAGCATAATACCAGTGCAGGGGCCACTATAGAGCATAATACCTTGTGCAGGGGCCGCTGCGAGGCATAATACTGTGTGCAGGGGCCGCTGCGGATCGTAATACTGTGTGCAGGGGCTGCTGTGGAACATTACAGTGTGTGTAAATGGGGCAGTATAAACAGGGGCTATGGCGCCTGTTTATATCATACGCTATCTGTTTATAGTGACCGTGTGATGTAATTCCAGCCTTGTCACATAGACGTGTATAGGATGAGGCTGTAGTTACATTACATGGCCGCTATGAGATGAATGACACTATGTAAACAGAGAAGCGGTCACGGCGCTTACACAGGTACCATTCAAACAGCTGATCAGTAGGTGTTCTGAGTTTTTGAGCCCCACTGATTAGTTTATTAATGACCTGGAAAACCTTTTAATTAGATAACACCTGGGGCATTATTAATAAGGGGCATTATTTATACAGGGTACACACGGACATTATTAATATAAATATGCACTTGGGAGTACTGTATAATTCATTATGGGAGGTTATATCATATATTTTATAATTGTGGTAGCAGCAGGATGGGTGTGCAGGTGAGGACAATGTGGGTTGGATGCCTGGAATAGTGAGGAGCCAAAGATATCTGTGTTGCAAACTTTACATAGACAAGTCACAGCTGGAAGAAGTGGCCATGGCGGTCCAAAGGGAAAAGAAGGGAAATGTGAAGGATTAGTCAGAGACGTCACCTGTAAGTCACAAAATGTTACTGCCCTGTATTCACCTAAATGATAGAGGATAAATACCTGAGTGATGGGGGTCTGTCTGCTAAGACCCCCACTGAGCCTGAGAATTGGGTTTTTTCCCCCCACTGGGTGGGAATTCAGCTTGACCGCAGCCATATATAGGTGTGTCGCTTGGTGGGTGGACGAACTCGCATGTCTCTCATTCACTTCGAAGGGAGTGCCAAAGATAGCTGAAGTCCAGTACTCAGCTATCTGCAGCGCTCCTATTATAGAGAATGGGGGCCACGTGGGCTCGTCCATCCACCAAGCAGAAGATGTGTGAAGTTACTTTCATTGTTAATGCTGTGTTGTTGATCTGATACTGAAGTGATGCAGTAAGAAGAATTCTTAAAAACTGTTTTTATGACTTTGTGTATTGTGTATATTGTGCGACGATAACAGAGTGTGAAGCTAGTAGTATGGAAACTCAATTATTTTTTTTTGGGGGGGGGGGGGCGTCTTTCTATAGTCCTCCTCAGGCAGCAAAGAGTCTAGGTTCACCACTGTATCTAAGGTTACATTTAGACTGCTGTGGAATGTACCTTGTCAGGAGAGACATGCCCCACTTCCTGTCTCCACCAGCATCCACTGCTGCTCATCTATTATAACATAGTGCTTTAACATTCAGTATGCCCCACTTCTGGGAGAGGCTTGCCCCACTTTGTGTCTCTTTGACATGTGCAGGAATAAGCTTGGGGGAGGAGCCTAGATTTATAGCGTCACATGTGTATTATTGGGAGCATATTTAAAGTGCCATGGAGGGGATTACAATGGCGCTACTTTCTTAAGCAGAACCCCACTATCATATAACTGCATACTCAGGTTTATTAACCCTTTTTTGATCGAAGGAGATTATCAGTGGTCTTGTATTTCTTCCATTTTCTAATTATTGCTCCCACAGTTGATTTGTTCACACCAAGCTGCTTGCCTATTGTAGATTCAGTCTTCCCAGCCTGGTGCAGGTCTCCAATTTTGTTTCTGGTGTCCTTCCACAGCTCTTTGGTCTTCACCATAAGTGGAGTTTGGAGTGTGATTGTTTGAGGTTGTGGACAGGTGTCTTTTATACTGATAATGTCAAACAGGTGCCATTACTACAGGTAATGAGTGGAGGACAGAGGAGCCTCTTAAAGAAGAAGTTACAGGTCTGTGAGAGCTAGAAATCTTGCTTGTTTGTAGGTGACGAAATACTTATTATCCACCATAATTTGCAAATAAATTCTTTAAAAAATCAGACAATTTGATTTTCTGGATTTCTTTTCTCATTTTGTCTCTCATAGTTGAGGTCTACCTATGATGTCAATTACACTGTATATAACTATAATTGCTGAAATTCTGATGCCTCTTTCCGATATACGATGGAGTGTCTATTTTGTTACTGTTATTATAAATTCTGTTATCCTTAACGATATGTACTATTCTTAATATGACAATGAATACTTTGGAGATCCCTGGACTGGGTGACTTTACACGCCTTCACTTGATTTAGAAGGAAGATACAAATTCTGTTATTTCCACTGTATACCATATGCTTTATAATATTGTATATGATTTTGTATAATTGTGTAATTGCATAATTATATGTGCTATTCTATGTATTGTAAAGTCTGAAGAAGGCCATATTTAGGCCGAAAACATTCACAACAAGTCTCTACTGTATACATTGTTCGGATATCTCTATAAATGTGTCTGTTACTTGAACACCGGATTGATGATAAGTAAAACAAGTGATACATAACCTCATTTGGAGTCTGAAGTCCCTATAATTACGTTACATATTGTTAAGATTCAGATGCAAGGTAAGGAATGTACTGGTCTACAGGAGAGCAGCAGCAGAAATGGGCTGACAACTGCGAGCAGTAGAAAATGCTACTTAAAGGCGAAACACTACTGCAAGCCAAGACCGGCCTCAGACGCCTTCGCCAAAGCTCTTCACAAGAAGAGATGGATTTTCGCTGAATCTGAAGACCGGAATTGTCACCAGAACAGAAAGTGTATTACAAATAAATGCACTGCAGCAGAGGCCTACACCAAATCCACACACTACTCACAGGGACAGAGAAAACAGAATGGTCAACAATCATGGGTCAGCAGTTGAGGAGGGCAACACAGATCCAAATCATGAGACAAAGACAAATCCGGGAAACAAGCCAATAGTCAGAACCGATCAGGAATGCCAGAACAAAATCGCAAGACAAAAGAGGAATCCAGGTACACAGCCAAAAGTCAGGTATAGGAGCAGTCAAATCAAAGTCAGGCACTTAGCAACCAGCAACCACCAATCCTTCTTTATGTTGACCTGACAACTTTAAAGCAGCAACAACAGATGTAACATCCCTGACACATATATTATCATTACAATCACACACAAAGTTTTGCCAATGAGTGTATTTGAACCCACCGCATGTTTGAAAAGCTGGAGGTCAGTCTTAGATTAACAGTAATTTTGTACTTGTAAATTGTTTCTACTGTCAAGAGATTTTTAAAAAGCATATTAATATTTTCTTTTTATTCATGACAATGTTAATAACACCTTCTCTATGTTGAGGAATGAGAGAATAGAATTATCCCAATTATCCTTTAAAGGTAACTAAGTGGATAGTCTTCTAATTAACAGTAACTATATATCATCTACTGCAGTTATGGCTATGCATACTAATGACTATATCTAAGGTTACATTTAGACTGCTGTGGACTGTACATTGTTCTGATCCATCAAAGGGTAGAACAATGGACAGACAAGTTTCCATTTTTAGTAAATATTAATAAGGCTTTCTGTTTTGTATTCATCCTAATTGACTTAAGTGTTAAAACAAAAACAGGAGATCACTTCTATCTGGTTTTCATCTTTTTAGACTAAAAGAACACAGCCTGTTCTCATGAGACCAATTCAATATAATAATTTATCATAGCAAAACCCTTTACATGCTACAACTCATGATGCAACCACTGGGTGACCACACATAGAAAAATATAGGATACACATCTCATTACAGAGTATTGTGAAATCAAGTTTATGGCATAAATGTAGCCAAGAGAAAAGGAAAGGAAGTATTTATTTGTATGTGAGACAAAGGTACTAGTTTCTGTAAAGAGGCATAGATTGTTGACAAAATTTTACCTACCATATCTCAAACTTGGTTGAGGACTTCAATTTGTCATTAAAGGGTTACCAGTGTGAAGCACATTAAACCAGCAACACAATCAGATAGGTCAGGCTCACCTGAAAGTAACTTTTTTTCCCCATGAAAAATTATATTGCTTAATGTTAATTAATTTCAAAATATGCAAATGACTAGTTTGAAGCACCGAGGGTGGCTCTATTGCACCAACCTGCTATGCTCCACACTGCTCCAGTATGCCCTCCTTCCCTCCTCCCTACTTTGAGTGACAGGGCCAGGGGCTAAGCTGAAATCTTGTTTGGCCCTGTGTCTAGTGTTCACGCCCCTGTATTAGAGCAGTGTGGGTCGTAGCAGTTTGGAACAATGAAGCTGCACTTGTTGCTCCAGACTACTCATTTCCATTTTGTGAAATGCATGAATATTTCTGCAATGGAAGCACAAATTTCATGAGGATAAAGGCCTTAAATTCAGGTGAGCCTGACCTATCTGTGCTGCTGGTTTAATATGATTCTCCCTGGTGACAGACTCTATTTAACCTCTTCCCGTCAGTGACATTTTTTGATTTTCGATTGTCGTTTTTGTCTCCCCATATTCCAAACCCCATACCTTTTTTGTTTTTCTGTTCAGAGTCATATGAGGGCTTAATGTTCATGGGACAAATTGTTCTTCACAATGGTGCCATTTATTATTCTGTACCATGTACTGGCAAGCTGGAAAAAATGGAATTGGGTAGAATTGGAGAAAAAGTGAATTTGTTCCACTTTCGTTTTTACAGCATTCACTCTGCAGCCAAAATGACGTCACCTGTATTCTATGTTCCGGTATAATTCTGGGGATACCAAATTTATATAGTTTTATTTACATTTTAACCTCTGTAACGGGATTAGCTCAGGGATCGCTGTACATACCTGTCATACCTCTTAACAAAAATCTAAAACTTTGCAAAAAAAAAAAAAAAAAGTTGCCATATTCTGACACCCGTAACTTTTTTATATTTAGAAGTAAGGGGATGCATAAGGCGTCTTTTTTTGCTGGGCCAGGTGTACGATTTGGGTGAATGTCTATTGTTTCCTAACTTTTTATTCAAATTTTTATCAGTAGCGAAACAGCGAAAAAAATAGACTTTTGATTTTTTTTTTCCTGCTACGGCGTTTACACTGCATGGAAAAAATATTTTTATAAGTTTGTAGAGTGGGCGTTTTCGGACACAGGGATACCTAACATGTATGTGTTTCACAGTGTTTTTTAGTTTTATGTGTATTCTATGGAAAGGGTGGGGTGATTTGATCTTTTAGTTTTTTTTTTTGTTTTTTTTTATACTTTTTAAAAAAATTTTTATTACTGTTTTATTAGCCCGCCTAGGGGGCTTGAACCTGCAATTGTTTGATTGCAAGTCCCATAGACTGCAATACAACAGTATTGCAGTCTATGGGACTTTCGGTATATTACTATTGCGGCTGGTCATAGACCTGCTGCAATAGTAATATCCCTATTGCAGGTCTTTAAGCCTTCATAAGGCTTTTGGCTGTCATGGGAAAAGGTTGGCTCTCGTGATCTCGCCACGTGGGAGCTGGCCTTCAACAGGAAAGGTACGGGGCTGATGGGGACCAGCCCTGGGGACGATTTTTTTTTTCTTTGGGGGGGGACCCTGGTCTGTAATGCCCACGATCAGAGTGGGCTCTGATCGCAGGCATTAGCTCCGGGCCTCCGCTGTACATTACAGCGGAGACCCGTTGGTTATGGTGGCCATGCAGCATCTTTAAAGACCCGCCATCTGCAATATTATACATCTCCGTGTCGAAAACGCCCAGGCTACAAACATATAAAAATATTTTTTCCATACTGCAGGAAAAAAAAAAATCAAAAGAGCCAAACCCCACAACCTCCCCACACTCTCTCCTATTTTCACCTGCTATCCCTCTCCCTGCTACTCCTCACTTCTGGCGACATATCTCCCATTCCTGGATCACCCCAGCACTTCCCTGCTGTCGGATCTTTCCACACAACCAGCAACAGTGCACGCAATCCCCTAAACCTTTCACCTATCTTACCTGCTCCTGCCCCTCCCCACGCCCTCCCCCGTGCACTATGGAACGATCGCTCTGTATGCGACAAACTTGACTACATCCATGACCTCTTCATTTCTCATAAATTTTCATTTCTTGGTATCACAGAAACATGGCTAACACCCTCAGACACCACCTCCCCTGCTGCCCTCTCCTATGGAGGTCTGCAATTCTCGCACACTCCCCGCCCCAACAATAAACCGGGTGTAATAAATAATAATGTAATAATAATGGTGTAATAAACAGGCGTAATCCTGTCTGACAATTGCTCCTTTGCCCGAATCCAACCGCTACCTGCTCTCCCCTACCCTCCCCTCCTTTGAAGTGCACTCTGTTCGCATTTACTCGCCCTCCAACCTCCCACTGGCCGTCATTTATCGACCACCAGGACCTACTGTTGCCTTTATCGACCACTTCACCACCTGGCTAATGCACTTCCTATCCACTGACACCCCCACCATCATCATGGGTGATTTCAACATCCCCATTAACACAAACCACCCCTCCGCTTCCAGTCTCTTGTCCTTTGGTTTCTCTCAATGGTCCTCCTCTGCCACCCACACAAAGGGGCACACGCTCGACCTCATATTCACCCGCCTCTGCTCTCTAGTCAATCTTTCTAACTCTCTGTCCACGCTCTCTGATCACAACCTGCTGACATTCTCTGCCCTCTCCTCTGTAATTGACTCCCCAACCCCTAAAACAACACGCCCACGCAGAAACCTTAATTGCCTTGACAGCCGCACGCTCTCAAACTCTCTCCTACCACTTGCTGACATAACCTCACTCCAGGACGCAGATACTGCTGCTGACTTCTACAATACCACCATTACTTCAGCCCTTGACTCTGTGGCCCCCTTCACTCACACCAGAGCCCGGCCGATCAATAGGCAACCCTGGCACACTAACCTGACAAAAAAACTGAGACGTGTCTCATGGGTTGCAGAACGCCTCTGGAAGAAAAGCCACTCCCAGGAGGACTTCCTTAGGTACAAAGAGGCAGTACTCACATTCAAGAATGCACTCACCTCTGCTAAGCAGGTCTACTTCTCCACACTAATATCTGTCCTATCCCGCAACCCCAAACAGCTATTCACTACCTTCAACTCCCTTCTCCGTCCTCCTGCGCCCCCTCTGACATCACTTATCACAGCCGATGACTTTGCCTCTTATTTCAAAAGCAAAATTGACACCATCAGAGACAGCCTCACCCTACACCCCCTACAACCACTCTACCCAACTGTCCTGTGCTCTTCATCTTTAACCTGTTTCTCCACCGTCACTGATGAAAAGCTCTCCACCCTAATCTCTAAATCTCACCTCACCTCCTGCGCGCTTGACCCGATCCAGTCACACCTCATCCCCAAACTCTCTGAAGTCATTACTACTTCCCTAACCCATCTCTTCAACCTATCCCTAACCAATGGATCCTTCCCTTCCACCTTCAAACATGCTACCGTCACACCTATACTTAAGAAACCCTGCCTTGACCTGTCCTCTCCAGCCAACTACTGCCCCATCTCACTGCTCCTGTACGCCTCTAAACTGCTGGAGCAACACGTCCACTCCAACTATCCTCCTATCTCTCGTCCAACGTGCTCTTTGACAGACTACAGTCAGGCTTCAGACCTCATCACTCCCCACAGAAACTGCCCTAACCAAGGTCACTAATGACCTTCTAACTGCCAAAGCCAAGAGTTACTACTCTGTCCTCCTTCTCCTCGACCGCTTCTCTGCCTTTGACACAGTCGATCATTCCCTCCTGTTACAAACACTCTCATCCCTTGGCATCTCAGACCTGGCCCTTTTCTGGATCGCCTCATACCACACCAACCACACATTCAGCGTCTCCCACTCGCACACCATCTCCCCGCCACGCCCTCTTTCTGTAGGTGTCCCCCAAGGCTCCATCCTAGGACCCCTCCTGTTCTCCATCTACACCCTCGGCCTTGGCCAACTCATAGAATCCCATGGTTTCCGCTACCATTGCTATGCTGATGACACCCAAATATATCTCTATGGACCAGACATTACCTCTTTGTTGTCCAGAGTCCCAGAATGTCTAGCAGCCATAGCCTCCTTTCTCTCCTCCTGCTTTCTCAAACTCAACATGGAGAAAACAGAGTTCATAATCTTCACCCCTCCTCGCACGGCCCCCATACCTGACCCATCTATTAGTGGAACCACACTCACCCCAGTCCCACGGGTCCGCTGCCTTGGGATAACTGCAGACTCTGAGCTATCCTTCAAGCCGCATATTCAAACCCTCAACACCTCCTGCCGCCTCCAACTCAAGAACATACATCGAATCCGCTCTTTCCTCACCCCTGAAACTACAAAGATGTTAGTCCACGCCCTCATAATCTCCTGCCTAGACTATTGTAACACTCTTCTCCATGGCCTTCCAGCAAACACTCTCGCCCCCCCTCCAGTCCACCTTAAACTGTGCTGCTCACTTAATACACCTCTCTCCCCGTTCTTCATCGGCTGCTCCCCTATGCCAATCCCTTCACTGGCTACCCATCGCCCAGCGAATAGAGTTCAAACTACTAACGCTGACATACAAAGCCATCTACAACCTGTCCCCTCCATATATCCCTGACCTAATCACCCGCTACCTGCCCACACGTAACCTCCGATCCTCCAAAGATCTCCTAATCCGCTCTGCTCTTATCCGCTCTTCACACAACCGTCTCCAAGACTTCTCCCGTGCATCCCCCATACTCTGGAACTCACTACCAAGACACATCAGACTGTCCCCCACAGTCACAAGCTTCAAGAAGGCCCTGAAGACTCACCTATTCAGGAAGGCCTACAACCACCACTAACACTACTGTCACCACACCACCACCTGTACAGTCTCTCCCCTCACCTTCTGTCTCTCTCCCTCTTCCCTTATATCCCACTTTGCCAGTTGGTCATTGTTAGTATTATCTGTTTTGTACATCTTGTGTACCGTATGTAAATCCTCAAATGTAAAGCACCATGGAATTAATGGTGCTATATAAATAAACAATAATAATAATAACCCCCATATTATCAGAAATTTGAATAAAAAACAATCAAAACATCAGAAATTCCCCAAAATGGTATAGCTAAAAAGTGCATCTGGCCCTGCAAAAAACAGATGCCTTATGCATCCCCGTAGGCAGAAAAATAAAAAAGTTGACAAAGTCAAGAATTTTTATTTTTTTTTGTGAAGTTTTGGAGTTTTTAAGGGGTTAAAATGTAAAAAAAAAAAAACTATGTAAATTTGGTATCCCTGGAATTGTAGCGAGCCATAGAATACAGGTGACATGTCATTTTGGCTGCACAGTGAACACTGTAAAAACAAAGCCAATAAGAAAGTTGTACAAACTCAGTTTTTCTCCAATTCTATGCCACTCTGAATTTTTTTCAGCTTCCCAGTACATCATACAGAATAATAAATGGTACTTTTACAAAATCTTCATATGGCTCTGTGAATGGAAAAATAACAAAGTTATGGGGTTTGGAAGTAAAAAAATAAAACCAAAAATGCCTGCAGTGGGAAAGGGTTAAAAAGATGAAACGGTCAGGAAGAACACATCTGTAATGGTGAAAAATATACAGAGAATGCACACAGCTAAGCATAAAGAAAATATAATTAAAATAAAAACAGATTATAGAAAGTATTTCGTTTCAGTGTATTATTACTTAAATAATATGTTGATACATTTATTTTAATACCATCTATGTTAATGTGTGTATATTTAGTGATGTAAGAAATTTTGAAAACATACAGTGGGGAAAATAGGTATTTGAAACTGGCGTTTTTGCAAGTTTTCCCATCTACAAAGAATGGAGAGTCTGTAATTTTTATCATAGGTACACTTCAGCCGTGAGAGACAGAATCTAACAAAAAATCCAGAAAATCATATTGTATGATTTTTAATTAATTAATTTGCATTTTATTGCATGAAAGTATTTGATCAACCTACCAACCAGCAAGAATTCTGGCTCTCACAGACCTGTTAGTTTTTCTTTAAGAAGTCCTCTTACTCTGCACTCGTTACCTATATTAATTGCACCTGTTTGAACTCCTTGCCTGTATAAAAGACATAAGTACACACACACAATCAATCACACTCCAACCTCTCCACCAAGGCCAAGACCAAAGAGCTGTCTAAGGACGCCAGGGACAACATTGTAGACCTGCACAAGGCTGGGAGGGCTACAGAACAATAGAAAATCAGCTTAGTGAGAAGGCATCAACTGTTGGCGCAATTATTAGAAAATGGAAGAAACACAAGATGACTGTCAATCTTCCTCGGTATGGGTCTCCATGCAAGATCTCGCCTCGTAGGGTAAGGATGATTCTGAGAAAGGTCAGGAATCAGCCCACAACTACACAGGAGGACCTGGTCAATGACCTAGAGAATACTGTGACGACAGTCTCCAAGATTACCGTTAGTAACACACTATGCTGTCATGGATTAAAATCCTGCAGGACACGCAAGGTCCCCATTCTTACATCAGCACATGTCCAGGCCCATTTAAAGTTCACCAATGACCATCTAGATGATCCAGAGGAGACATTGGAGAAGGTTGTGTGGTCAGATGAGACCAAAATAGAACTTTTTGGCATCAACTCCACTCACCATGTTTGAAGGAAGAAGAAGGATGAGTACAATCCCAAGAAACATCATACTTTGTGCTTTTCTCAAAGGGGACAAGACGACTGCACTGTATTGAAGGGAGGATGGATGGGACCATGTAGTGCGAGATTTTGGCCAACAACCTCCTTTCCTTAGTAAAAGCATTGAAGATGGGTTGTGGCTGGGACTTCCAGCATGACAATGACCCGAAACACACAGCCAGGACAACTAAGGAGTGGCTCCGTAAGAAGCATTTCAAGGTCTTGGAGTGGCCTAGCGAGTATACAGACCTGAACCCAATCCAAAATCTTTGGAGGGAGCTGAAACTCAATGTAGCCCAGTGACAGCCCTGAAAGATCTGGAAAAGATCTGTATGCAGGAGAGGGCCAAAATCACTGCTGCAGTGTGTGCAAATGTCTGACCTCTGTAACAAAGGTTTCTGTACCATATATATCTGTTTTTCCATTGTATCAAATACTTATTTCATGCAATAAAATGCAAATTAATTATTTAAAAATCATACAATGTGATTTTCTGAATTTATTTTTTAGATTCTGTCTCTTACAGTTGAAGTGTACCTATGATAAAAATGACAGACCTCTCCATTCTTTGTAGGTATGAAAACTTGCAAAATCGCCAGTGTATCAAATACTTATTTTCCCCACTATATAACTTTCCTATTTTTATTTATATTTTCGAAGATATATACTGTTTGTTTGACATGCTAAAATACTTACTGATATTTTATAACTTAAAGTGATGTTCCCATCTGTAAAGCAAATGTGGCAAGAACATGGCAAATAATACTTTACTGAATAATTCATTTAGTGTTTTATATTTTACAAGGTAGCCACTTCAATTGACCATGAGTTAGTTTGATGTTTGTATGCTACTTTATAGCAGTATATTTTTCCTTACTTGCATTTTCAGTGTAACAGTATATGGATCTTAGTCATGTTTGAAGATGCAACATCTGATAAATAAAACATCCTCTTGCTATGTGTCAGAGTTTGGGAAAAGTATTCACAAATTTGGACATTTCTCTATGTCAACACACGGTTAGAACTTAAACCACGATACCAGTAAATCGTGGAGGCAATCAAAACAAATTTGAAGTATTTGTCATGTGTGATATATGCAGCATAGCAGAAACACTTTCTGAAATATATTGTCCATCCATATCTCCTGAATTTTTAAACTAAGTGTCGATGCTGGAAAATATCTGACTTGTGTAACTTTGCCTTACGTACAACTTTTAGACTCTGTACAACCTTCTAGTAGTATAAACCAGTAATGTGAAACCCATAATAGAACTGTATGCCTGCAGTGAAATCATAGAGAAAAAAACAAGCCATGTTCTGTTGTAGGCCATATTAAAAAGGTGATATTCCCTAAAGGCATCGCTTCTAGGGTAGAATATATCTGTAATACAGTGGTATAGACTATTTACAGGTGCATCTCAATAAATTAGAATATTTTTGAAACGCTCATTCATTTCAATAATTCAGTAATTGAATTCATAATCAGCAGTCTTCCATGATTGTGTGTCCTACTGAACCAGACTGAGGGACCATTTAAAGGCTTAGGAAACCTTGGCAGGTGACTCACTGAATTTACAATACTGAACTTTTTTACAATATTCTAATTTTCTTAGATTTGGGTTTTCATTACCTGTAATTCATAATCAATATTTACAGAAATAAAACACTTGAAATAGAGCACTCTGTATGTATATAATCTAGAAAATATAGGAGGTCACTTTTTTAATTTAATTACTGAAATAAAAATTTCAAAGATATTCTAATTTATTGAGATGCAGCTGTAGAATCACCATATGGCAGCCCATTGGCCCTACCAGGGGATATATTTTTAAAGGGAATATATCACCAGAACATTGCACATTATTTAAACCTTGTTTTTGCTATGAAAACGCTTTTAAAAACTTGTTTAGTGTGTGACTATATCTTGAAGTATTCCAGTTTTCACACTGGCCACACACTAGGGTGATAGTTTGTGTTTTTATAGCTCAGTTTTGCTGTGAGAACTGGGACAGGATGATTTCATTATAAGTAGAGTATTGGGGATTGAAAAGTACAGTAAGAAATTAGTGATGGCAGTAAACAGGAAAGAAAAACTTGCAGGCAGTATTTTTCAGTCAGAATTTCTGTGTGTTTCTGAATCAGTCTTGTGAAATCCTGCAGAAAATATGGGCTAGTTGATAGCTGTTCTTTTTCTTTTCTGCTGTGGAAATGACTGTGTGTGTAGGGTTGGTGGAGGGAGACTTAACTTGTGCCCTGTTGCAGACAGAAAAGTAGGGAAAGACACCTTCTGCAGCCAGTTGTCCTACAGCCACTCATAGACCTGTAAATGAGGAGGAGAGGACAATGGTTGAGAATACAAATGAAATAAAATAAAATTTAAAATGTTATTGAAGCAGTCTTCTACAGCTCTGACTAAACAACACAGTAATAAAACGGTAGACATACAGTAACATATTTCAGATACGTATTTACTATGATATGCATTTACTATATCAAGCTATTATGTTTACTAGATGGAGAGAATCTAGCTGATTGCATGGGGTCTCCATAAGGCAACTTTACACACAGATTAGGCCCTTTGTGAAACCGAGAAGAAGAAAGTAAGGCTGGTCATATCCCTCAGATTGGCTTTGTCCTGATGCTGCAACCAAATTGGAAGGAACCAGAGAATGGGAGTAGTAATGACGGTGGTGAGTAGGCCGACTGAACTCCTCCAGCCCACCTCTCAGACCAGACACTGACGAGGGGGGCCTGCATGGTACCTGATGGTGGTGGTAGTTGTTCTCCCAGGGCGCTTCCAGTTGGAGAGGGGTCCTCTCTCACCCTGAGCCATGTGGTGGTGTTTGGAAGGGCCCTGATGGTAAGCGCAGGAATGACACAGAAGGCAATGATGCAGTTTAACCAAGATGAAACTTTACTCTGATAACAAGGTAACTCTCAACAGATGCAGCTTCCCGTTGGGTGTACTAGTCTCCAACTTGTTGGCTACACCCAGGCTTGGAATGAGGGATGCCCGGACTGTGATGGTGACGAGGTGCCTTTTACTCCACTCCAAGTTATTGACAAAATTAGCCTCTGGGCTAAGTCTGAGGGCTCAAGTCTCAGGGCTGCATGGCTGCACACCAAGATCAGTGTTGTGATACCGTGTGTGCCAGCACACACTGTATCACAACTGCTCACTAACTGACTGCTAACTCTAACAGTCCACTGGAGACTTAAAGTCTCCAAACCACTCCCAATGGCCTGTGATTGCCCCGGGATGTACCAATTCATAGGAGATGAAGGGGTAGCCAACAGTGGGATAAACAATAGGGGAGAAGACATTAGGCCAGCTGCAAATACATTAATTACATGCAAAATACACATATACACAATACAAAAACAATATATACAATCAGAGGCACATAAAATAAAAACATTATAAGCATTGTCACTCTGTGATGATGCAATTCCCCCCTGTTTTGACATGAGCTGCCCTCGGCAACTAAGAGACTCCACGTCAGGGCAGGAACCACAGTGCAGCAAGAAAATAAATAAGACAATACCTAAAATAAAAAGGGGTTAACAAGACAATATATACACAGTCAAAAGTCAGTAGCCAAAGGGAAGTTCAACATGGGCGTAATTCTAAGTATCTGAGGCACAAGTCCATTAGTGAGGTAGCAACAAACAAGGGGAAAAAGTGCATAGACATCAAATGGGACCCTGAGGTATAGGTACATTGGTGTCCTTCTCAAGGTCTTGACAAAAAAGGGACATGAGAACAACTCCAGGGCACAAGTATAGTAGTGTCCAATCCTGGAGCCACTGGGGAGGAAGAACACAAGGGCAAATTGGCGATGGGCTCCAGACCCCCTACTCACTCCTGAAACTGTATGGGTCGTTTTCCTCTGGTGGTTCTCTAGGATCTTCCTTTGGAGCATCAGGGGATTCAGCCGGGTCATATGGAAAAACCTCAGGACCAGGATTTGCAGGGGCGACATCATCCAACTCCATCTGTTCCTGTGCAAGTGACAAATGGCAGCATCTTAGGAGTTGACTCATGAACTCCACCCCGAGTAAGGATCTGAAAAGCCAGGCATGATACAGAGAACTCAGGAGGCAGAGTATTCTCCAACCTTGTTTGTCCAAGTGAAGTGGATTCTGCCACAGAAGTCTCCTGAGCTGGTCCCTGGAGAGCTGATCACGGGCAACTCAGTAGGGCTTTCCTGCAGACATAACTTCAACTGGTTTCGGTGCACAATCTGAAGCTGCCTGTCCTCCTTCTTGATGATATATATCTTGATAGGGTTGAGCAAACACAGAATTAGGTTCAATTTCCCACCTGGAGTTCAACTTGCTGATTCGATGGTTGTTTTTCAGCCAAACCTTGAAAGGGTGCAGCCCGGGCATGAAGATTATGTTCTGCTTTTTGTTTCGCCCATACCTCTTTCATACAAATCTCCACAATGTCATGAGCCCCAGGCAGGTGTCTCGCTCACCCAGTCAGTCTTTGGCAGTGGGTTGACATTATCTGGCACAGACACTCAGCTTGCAACTTTCCGTGTCTCCCAAACATCAGGTAGTACCTGGTGGACAGCTGTTTTTGATTGTTATACTGATACACTAGTTGAATCTAATGTATCACAAGGTGAATCTCCTCTAGTAACCTGCAAACCCCAGGAAACTTCTGACCTCTTTCACAGTAGTTGGTGTGTGCTATTCCTTGACCGCAATCTTGTCAGGGTCAGGCATAACTCCATCTGCACACACCACATGGCCCAGATAGTGAACTTGAGGCTGCAATACATGACAATTAGATGGTTTTGACTTAAGTCTATGCTGAGTCAGGATCTGGAACACTTCAGTTAGGTGTTGGAGATATTCTTAATAGGTCTTAGAAAAGATAATAACATAATCTAGGTACAACAGGATGGTCTCAAAGTACTTATGCCCCAAGCAGCGCTCCATCAGGAGTTGGAAATTTCTAGGGGCGTTAGAGTCCAAAGGGCATGCTGTTGAACTAAAAGAGACTCTTAGTTGTTGTGAAGGCTGTTTTCTCCCTGTCGACTTCAGCTACAGGCACTTGCCAGTACCCACTTGTCATATTAAGAGTGGAAAAGTAGGCTGTCCACCACCTTTCTTCCTCACCAGCAATATGGATTGTGACTGCCACAGATCACATCAGCACTTTTCATTTCAGCCAGCAGCTTCTTCACATTCTGGTAATTGGCTGGTGGAATGGGCCTGTACCTTTCCTTGATGGGAGTATATGAGCCAGTAGGAATGGTAAGTTCAATAAATTATACAGCAGAGACCCGGCGCTAATGCTGGCACTGATCGCAATAATTAAGGCCCCTGGCACCTCAGTCAAAGCTGACCGAGCTGCCATTTTGGATAGGATGCAGCCTAATACAAAGGCCGGTATTTTCCAATGCATTGCAATGTATTAGCATTGTAATGCATTGCACTAGTGATCAGACCACCTGGGGTTTAAGACCCCTAGGGGTCTAATAACTAAAGTATAAAATATATACATATATATGTGTTCCCTAGAACACATATACAAAACACCCGGTCTGCAAAGTTATATTATAAAAATATTTTTCTCATGAAAATTTGAATAAAAACTGATCAAAGCAATAGACATTCCCCAAAAAGTACACCTGGCCCTGCAAAAAAAAAAGACACCTTGTGCCCCGTTCACGGAAATATAAAAAAGTAACGGGTGTCAGAATATGGCGACTTTAAGAAAAATTTTTTTTTGCAAAGTTTTAGTTTTTTGTTAAATATAAATAAAACTATATAAATTTGGTATCCCCGGAAATATCTGGAAGCATTGAATACAGGTCACATGTCATTTTGGTTGCATAGTGAACACCGTAAAAACGAAGCCTGTAACAAAGTCGCACAAATGCACTTTTTCTCCGATTCCACCCCTATTCTGAATTTTTTTCCAGCTTTCCAGTACAATGTACAGAATAATAAATGCTACCAGTATGAAAAACAATTTGTCCCTCAAACATTAAGCCCTCATATGGCTCTGTGAATGGAAAAATAAAAAAAGTTATGGGGATTGAAAGGCAGAGAGTCAAAAATAAAAATTGAAAAATGCCTCCGGCGGGAAGGGCTTAAAATATTCAAAATTAATTTCTAAAACTGGGATTTCACTTAAAATGATTGTACTATCTTTAGATGTGATAGCATATTCCTAGGATATGCCATCAACTCTGGACTGATATAGCCCAAATGTTTGGATCCTTAATCTATAAATCTTTACACATTTTCCCTGCACAGCGACATACCTGACTGATGTTATTTTCATACTACAACATTTTGAAGAAGAAAAACAGACAAGGGCCGCACATCCTAATATTATACATTGATCTTGTGCTTCTCACCAAAATCTACAAAATGAACACAAGGTCCTTAGTATACATATTGATCAAGGTGTATAAACCCACTAGCCACTTTACGGCGACCTCTATACATTTTCTCACTACCGTTATTACAATCAGTTAACATGACGGACTCTTTCTTCCACCATGTTTACTTTTGTAACAGAATAAAAATTCCTGCATGCAGTCTTCTTTCACAAAAGTGAAAAACATGATGGAAGAAAGCATGTGGGTGAATGCAGACAGACACCACATGGGGGAACTCTATCTGCATCTGTCATTTAATGTAAATTAATGTCCTGTGAAGGATGAGAGCAATGGATGTTAAATAAAGATAGTGTGAAACCACCCTAAGCATGCTGACATGCAGGATAAAGCCTTTTGCCGCTTCTTAGATTGGTAGGAGTTTCCCATGGTTATGTAGTGATAGTGATATGCCACTACTTTTTTTTTTTGCTGGGAATGCCTTTGAAGGCTAAAGCCCCACGTAGCGAAACGCAGCTAAAAAAAAAAACGCTGCAGAAAAACACAGCAAAAACGCATCAAGTTTTTTTACACAGCATTTTTCATCAAATTTTTGCTGCATTTTTTTTTCTTCCCCTATTAAATCCAACGATTCCGCAGCTAAAATTAACATGCTGCTTTTTTCAAAAACATACATTTTTGAAAACATAGCTTTTTTACAGCTCTTTTTTTCTGCAATGTGTAAATGAGATTATCCAGAATCTCATTCACTTTGTTGGTACTGTAGAAAGGAGAGTTTTCTTTCTGCTGCTTTTTTTTCACAGCAGTAAAAACTGCTGCATTTACTCAGCATAGGGCCTTAGCCCTTGCAGACGACCGTATGAATGGTCCCGGGTTTTCCTGGATAGCAAACTGATCCATTCATTTCTATGGGCCCGTACACATGACCGTGAATTCCAATGTCATGTGTGCGGGCCAACAGTCCGGGCCGCAAAATATGGAACAGGTCCTATTCCTGTCCGATTTTGCAGCCCTGCTTCCGCGCCTAAATGAAAGGGTCCACGGAAGCACAGCCTGGTGCAAGGGTGGCACACGGATGACATCCGTTTGTGTTCCGTGCGCCGCCCAAGCTGTTCATTAACAGCAGCCAGTTAGCACACAGTTGTGTGCAATTGGCTTAAGACTGAGCCCACATGTTGCACAAAAGCTGTTTTTTTTTTGTTTCAGATTTTGCTGCAATCTTTGAGCCAAAGCCAGGAATGTATTTCCAATAATGAGAAGTATATGTGCTTCCTTTATATTACCACTTCGTTTTGAAATCATACCTGGCTTGGTTAAAAAAAAAAAGCAAAATTTGCAACAAACAAAACAAACTGATTTTCTGCAATATTACATCAGCCATATTTTTTGATCAGAAAAAGCAGAGGATTATGAAATAACATCTTGAGCACTTTCCACACTTGATACACTGTTGCATTCACATGGAATTCAATGTGGCAGATTTACTAATACTATCTAAATTTTAGGTGCTAGATGATAAATCTGAAGCATTGTTAGACTGACTAGTGTAAGTTTTATACCAGCTATAAGTTGTCTGAGTTTCTGACAAAAATGGCACATTTTTCAAGCCACGACCGTTTTCAGACAAACCAAAGTAATTTTATAGTCTCACTGTCAGTATCTAAAGATTTTTTGATCTTTAAAAAACCATAAAGAATAACTATGGTACAGAACAAGATAATGTTAGACAAATTGGGGGGAATTCATTATCAGTACCAATCCCCGCTCCTGCTCACTGCCACCTGTGCTTCCCATTCTGCGGAAGTGAGCAGGAGCGGGGATTGGTAAGTAAATAAGGCCCGTTACCTGCTGGTGTTAAACCAGCAGGTAACGGCCTATTAAAAAAAGCAAAACTTCAGGGGCCCGCCGGGCCCACTAATTTTCCGGGCCCTGTGGCAGCTGCTCCCCCCTGCTACCCCGTTATTTACGCCACTGTTCATTATTGAAAACTGCCGCCGATGCCTTTTTGAACCAAATATGGGCCACAAGACTCGATCCATGCCACATTGTAAGATGCCTTGGATCATCAGATTTATTATAACTCACAACAGTTTTTAGGCCTGAGTTGGAATGAAAACTGTGATCTAACTGGCATAGATTTCCATTCTGGCGCAGGGACGTCTGACAGGTTTTATGAGGAGGCCACAGTATGTCTACCATTTTCTTACTGTATTGATTAGTCAAAGCTGTAGAAGACTACTTTGATAACATTTTCAAGTATGTCATTTTAGAAGCCTATGGCTGCTGCGTGCAAGGAATAAAAGAATATGGGAAAGGGTGAACCTATCATTCTATACACTAAGCACAATTAATAAGAACTAAGTTCAATTAACTCTGGTTGCTATTCTGGCGCGGGGGTAGAATTCAGTCTAATCTGAAAGAAATCATGCACCAGAATAAGCTAGTATGGGGAGTTATAAAACTACATAAATAGGAGCCCCTGAACTAGCTGTGTGACTGGACCGGGGTTACTCCCGATTAGATTAAAATTAAGTCAGTGAAAAGACTCAAGTAACCTGATGATATTGTAGTGTTTGATAGGGGATAGGGTTCGGGGAAGCAGGAAATGCAAATGACGACTCATGAAATCAAAATAAACACAGGGATAGCCCCACAATTCAAGTGAATAGCAGGCAGTAAGATTTAACATCACAGGCAAATCACACTAGTGCAATCTACATGTGATCATTAAGTCTGCTACATCTGTAATGCATACCATGTCCAAATAAGCATTATTGTATGTACAGTAAATTGTCCATTATATTGCCCCAATGCACTGATTTGTAATGTTATGAGTATCCAAGATACAAGGTTAGACTCCATGATGATAAATTGTTATATGACAAGGTTCACATTGGGAAAGATGAATGTGGTTGTACTTCTATAAGGAGGAGACTTTCCTAGTAGAGCTAGTAGAGTTAGGGTGGGTTCACACTTGCGCCGGCACTACGTCCGCCGCGAATACAACCTAAATGTCGGAAAACAGGATAGGGAAAGGTTTGCGACGCTTTGCTTAAAAACCCATTCACCTCTATGGGTTTTTAAAGCAATGCGCGGCTGTGCGCTTACAACCTCTGTGCCGCGAAGCCGTTTTATTTTGTCGGAAACAAAGTCGGACATGCAGGATTCGCGGCAGACGGAGTGCTGGCTTAAGTGTGAACCCACCCTTAGTAGAGCTGTGAAGAAAATGGAACAATTAATCTGTGATGAAGAGAAGTGTGTTCTGGCACAGCAGTACTGTCTTCTTTGTGGGTTAAGGGCTAGCTCCATAGTGGTCTAGCTAATTTAGGCCTTAATGTCCAAGCGTTTTTTAAGTTTTTTTATCATAGCTTCCAAGAGCCATAACTTTTTTCTTTTTCAACTGAGACCATATGGTAAGGTGAGCTTTTTGAGATGTGTTCACATGTTGAAGTGCTGCTTGGTGCCTCCCATTGCTATGGAGCTGTGCCTGGAGGGTGGTGTGGCCCAGAGCCTGGGGTCTTAGCCTGGCAGTTTCGTGTCTAGCGGGCTTATACACTTTGGCTAAAATGCTTAGATCAAAGTATATGTGGATGTATATGGATGTGCAGTCCATGCCTTTTTTTTCTAAAATATTGGGCTTTTTATTTTTCTGTCAACATAACTGTATGAAGGCTTTTTTTGTAATTTATTATCTGTTATTACCTCTTTCTTAGTGGAATAAAAAAAAAAGAAAAACAGCAATTCCACCACAATTTTTTGCATGATAAAATTTAGCACTATTTGTTGCATTCTTACAGCATATACAGTATAACATGAAACCTATATAACAACATTTTTCAATGGGTCAGTATGATTATAGCAATACCAGATACCAGGTTGTTTATGTTTCACAACTTTTGCATAGTAAGTCACTTTAAAAAACTCATTTGTGTTGCTATATTCTGAAGTCCATAACTTTTTTATTTTTCCTTCGACACAGCTTTGTGAGTGCTTGTTTCTGTGAAATAAAATGAAGCAAATCTGGCATAGCATTTTATTAACTGTTTACAGCTATCACTGTGCGGCTTAAATAAGATGAAAATTTGGTAGTTCAAGTCATTATGGCTTTGATGATACCAATTATGTGTCTTTTTTATTCATAAGCATTTTATGGGGGAAACTTCAGATTTTTTTTAATGTTGTTTTTCTTTATTTTTTAATCTTTTAAAACTTTTTTACTTTTTATTTTAGTCCCATATAGGAAATCAAACATACAAATACCTGATCACTCATATAACAAACTTCAATACTGTTGCATTGCAGTCTATTACACCTGCTAATGTAGCTCCAACTGATAACCTATTACCCCAATCTTTGACTGGGTCTATTAGACTTCCTTAAATGGCACATCTGGCTGCCATGAGAACCCATTGGCATCTTGCAATTGCATTTTAGGGGGCTGATACCAGCATCAGTGCTATGGTTACTATAGACTGATAAACTAAAACGCTCCCAAAACTGTCCTTTCAGAATGATAAAAAGATTGCATCTCCTAAGATATGCATATTTATTTGACAGTATATGCATATGCAATAATGAGCTAGAATACACTGGTGTGATTACATTATACCATATTCACACCATGAGGATTCTGCTCCAAAATCCTGATACAGTCCACTGACCAGTGGTGGAACTACCGCTATGGTGATGCTGCTATGGGACATTTTACTGTGTGGATGAGCCGCTATGGGACATTATACTGTGTGGAGGGGCTGCTATGGGACATTATACTATGTGGAGGGGTCGCTATGGGACAATGTAATGTATGGATGGGCCACTATGGGACATTATACTATGTGGAGGGGCTGCTGTGGGACATTATAGTGATTGTAAATGTGGCGTTATACCATGTGGGGGCCAGGAAAGGGAAGGCTATGCCATGTGGGGGGGAGGAGCCAAGTCAAAAGTTTGCTGTGGGGTCCAGTCTTTGCTGATATTATGATGGCAATGCATGTGATGAGGTATTTATCTGAACTAACAGCATTAAAGTGACCTACAGTATGATGCTGTCATTTTGGAACAGTAAACTCACTAGAAGGCTGCAATGTGGCGATAATACAGGGGCAGGAATGCACAAAATTGACCATATTTAAATCCAAAAAAGGATAGGATAGAAGAAAAGTATGAAAAACTGATGTAAATGATAGTATTGGATAATAGAATAAAATATCTCAACACCTTTAATCTTGTTACTTTGTCTAGGGATGAGCCTTTCCTTACGTTATCTCTCAATCCCTCTTTGTCTGCTTTTTAACATTAGCATATGACAGTTCTTTATATGCATGATATTTCTTCTTATTGAATGTGCATTCTTGGACAATAATAAGTTTAAGCTCAGCGAATGTTTCACTTGAATCAAGCATCTCATTGCAACCTGACTTGCAAGGAGAAAACTACACATTTTACTTCAAAACAAAAGGAAGAGCAAAGAGTCTATTTAGAATTGGTTTTAGCTCTGTCTACCACAGGTGAACAGCTAATGGTGCATGCATTATTCTGGCAACTACATTTGTTTTCCTAATGCACTTGAAACCTCCATGCTTTTACTCTCACACACTAGGTATTGTCAAGCAAGTAAAATACTTTCATTCAGAACAGATTGGATAGCAATTTTAAAAACATCACAATGTTTCCTGTACTTCTTCTCTATGCAGTCTTTTCAATAGATTCTCTTCCTTAGGACATATTCACAATTCAGTGTTTTGCATAAGTGACTGTAAACCAAAGTGAGCAGCAGGTCAAAAACACAGGACAGGTGAAACTCTTTCCATTATTCCTTATCTCTGTGTAGTCTCCACTCTTGATTGCGACTTACAGTAATTGATGCAAAACACTGACAGAAACACTGTCATGTGAACAAGACCTTATAATGTGGACCTTATATACTGCATCGCACAATTTGATAAAAATCTGACTTTAGGATAAATATTAGTGAATCATTGTTTTGTAAACCCTTTTCGGCTAAGGTCCCATGTAGCAGGCAGTAGCAAAAAAGCGTGTTTTTCCCACAGCACTTTTCACAGAAAGTCTGCAGAGTTTTCCTCTGCGGACTTTCTGCTTCAATTATACCTATACAGAAACTGCCAGCATTTCTGTTTTGGAAATAGCAGCATTTCCACTGTGGGTATTTTTCTGCAATGTGTGGATGAGATTTTCATGGACTGCCATGGTTTACGCCATGTGGGGCCTCAGCCTTAGGCAGAAAAGTTGCTTTTTTGTTGTAGATTTTGCTGTGCTTTTTTTTGAGTCTAGGCCTGTCTATAAAAGGAATGGGAAATACAGGTGCATCTCAATAAATTTGAATATTTTTGAAACGTTCATTCATTTCAGTAATTCAATTCATAATCAGCGTCTTCCATGATTGTGTGTCCTACTGAACCAGACTGAGGGACCATTTAAAGGCTTAGGAAACCTTGGCAGGTGACACACTGAATTTACAATACTGAACTTTTTTACAATATTCAAATTTTTTTAGATTTGGGTTTTCATTACCTGTAATCTATAATCAACATTTACAGAAATAAAATACTTGAAATAGACAACTCTGTGTGTAAATAATCTAGAAAATATAGGAGGTCACTTTTTAATGTAATTACTGAAAGAAAGAAATACATGTTTCAAAGATATTCTAATTTATTGAGATGCACCTGTATATAGTAAGTACTTATACTTCTACCTTCTGCTCAATCCACTACTGCCTTTGGCTCAAAAAAACCGCATCAAAATCTACAACAAAAAAAGCAGCTTTTCCTTAATATGGAGCCTCAGCCTTACTCTTTAAGAACTCATATTCTGTACATGACTACAGCTTGATAAAGGTTTATGGGGCTATACTGTACACCTGTATGCCTTCATGCATACACAGTTTCCTTCAGTCATGTTTCTTAAAAACATCATTGCATGCTGGATCAGATGCCATACTACGGATACATTTTTCCCATAAATATATCCAAAATAAGGAGTCATACAGATTCATATGACTCAATAGTACAGAGCTGCAAGGACTTTACGTGCATCCATACAGGTGGCTTGATTGCAGGTTTTTACTGTGTAAGACTAAGGTTCACATTGCGGAAATTCTTTTTATTGCAGATTATAATGTGGTTTTTGAGCCAAAGTCAGGAGTGGCTTGTAAAGGAATGGAAAATATAAAGGAAGCTCTTAGCGTTTTCTCTTCTGTTTAATCAACTCCTGACTTTGGCTCGAAATAACACAGCAAAATCTGCAAAAAAAAAAACGCTGCGTTTCCACAACATGGGGTCTTAGCCAATAGGAACTTTGGAGTGACATCCTGTGCAAAAAGAGTATTTTCTGAAATTGATGCTTTGTGTGCATTGCTACTTACAAGTTTGGTTATATAACCAGAAGAACATATTAATTATAAATTAAATGAGGCCAAACAAAACTTAATGGCCCATTCTAGACATTTTAAATTATGTCATTAGTTTTGGCGTTTCTAGATCATATGGTAGGGCTTACTATAAATATTTTACAACATAAAAAACTAATTAAAATAGCGATGAGCTACAAGGCAGCTAGTATATTGAAAAGCATAACTTTTAAGAAACAAAAAATAATATATAAAGAACAATTCCAAGCATACAAAGTAGAAAATTATATATTAGAGAAAATGTATTATTAGCTAATAGCAATTTGCTTTGTATCTGTCTGAGTGGTAGAATTACTACCAGCAAATCAGTAACTATAATTTTTACTATGAGTTAAAGTGAATATAGTGGAAGAGTGAAGAAATCAGGCGATACCTTTTAGAGGCTGAGTATATTTGATAGTAAGTTTTCGAGAGTGCTAGCTCTCTTCCTCAGACATGGTGTAATACTAGAAACTGAAAATTCACACTATTTATACACACACAAGACATGGATCTTCAAAAGGATCTTGGAACAACAAAATGCAATATACATAGAAAAGTTATTTACAACAGGTCAGGAAATAAACAGTCTGTAAAATTTGTGGTGCGTGACAGAGGGATCTGTTATCTGTTTGTAATCAGGTGGTGATTTGTGATCCTCACAGTTCATACATAGTGTGACATGAAGCTGGCATGAAGTCCAAATTGCAGAGTTTGAAATTTGTGCATTAACTTGTATTCCCATTCTTTCCTCTTCCTCTGCGTCTTAAAATGTTCCATTAAAACCACAACCCGCAAATATTCAATAGAGTGGTCTTCTCTGGACATTGCACACACATTATGAGATACACCACATTGGAAGACCTGCAGGAAAATGTACCCCTAATTCTGTGCACCTGTTGTGACTGTGGGATAGGTACACTGTCAGTGGTGTGGATGTGCCTGCAGGTCATCCACCTGTTTTGTAGGCAAGGTGAGGTGCCATTTTCAGTTAGGGCCTTCAGGGTGTAAGAGACAGCCAATGTTGTCCTAAGCTTCATTTGTCTGTATAAACTGTTAATGTTGAATGTATTTCTGTGATTCTGTTCCTTTAAGACAGCAGCCATTGTAATTGTGACATGATGCTGGAGTGACTCTCCCCCCCCCCCCTTTTATGTCAGCCTGCCTGTTCTGCAGACAGAGTGTGAGCAGAGAAGCAGGAAGTGACGAGACAGAGAGCAGCAGCCAGCTTAGCAAGTGTTGTATTGAACTGGTGTGGATATTTTTCTGTACAGCTAAGCTGTATCTTGGTCCAGAGACAAACAGAGTGTAAAGAGACAACAGGACTAGTGAGTCCACGTGAAAGGAACTGTGCTCAGTGGCTGATCAGTGAGACTGACATTGTGACTGTGTATATGGATACCACAGATAGAGACTCACAGTGCTGTTGATGTACTGGACAGCACCTGCTAAACCCCGGCTTACATCCCAGCTCAGTGTATGGATTCGGCAGGACTGTCAGTGTGCTGAGTGGAATCTGCTGTTGGATTACATTGCATTCATTGGGTTTCCCTGTTAAAGAGGACTTCATTTCTCCCAAGATCCTGATAACAGTGAGGAGAGGACGTTTCACTATAAAAGAAAGGAACGACTTTGGGCCCCACCGCGCGCTTCTACAGACTGTAAGCGGTCCACCTGGACCACTGGGGAAAAGGGGGTGCACCCAAATGTGATGTCAGGGTCAGTTAGGGATAGTTTTGAGTATATTGTTCATTCAGTGTCCATACTGCAGAATTGGACAGAGTAAAAGTAGAAACCATTGCAGAATTTGCCTTGAAATTGTTCATGCTATATTGTATATTTTGCTTGTCTTTATCCCTGTCATTTTACCTTCAAATAGTCTTTATTAACTTATAGTAAATATATATTCTTTTCTTGAACTACCGCGTGTGCGTTCATTTCTGGTTGCGGAGACCAAACCACCTGCCTTGCTCTCGGTTCACAAATTGGCGTAGTCGGCAGGATCCGCTTACCAGAATGGACGGTGACGCACCCGTTCGGGAGAATGGTGCTGGAGGAAGAATGCCAGCAGGGGCTATAATGAGTCAGTTAGCTAAATTTGATGGCAATAATATGTCAGTGAGTATGTGGGTGGAACAGATACGAATGATACAGCGAATGTACCAGACCGCACCAGAAGTACTAGTAGAGCTAGCAATATTGACATTACAAGGGGATGCTAAGACCACGGTGATATTGAGGCCATTTGAACAAAGGCAGACATTTGAGCAAGTAGTCCAGATTCTAGAAACCATTTATGGAGAAACTGCATTGCTGGGGTCTCTGCAGGCTCGGTTCTTCCAGAGGGTACAACAGGAGAATGAAAGCCTTCCCCAATATGCAAATGCCCTACAAGAACTGCTCCGAGATATTCAAGTGAAGGAAAGAGGGGGCTCGCCAGCCTTCTGTAACCCTGATCGGACTCTCCGTGACCAGTTTGTCCTGGGGATACGTGACGGCAGTTTAACTGTGACTATGCAGGATTTTATACGACGAGAGACTGATGCTAAATTCCATGATGTACAGGTAGAGGCCATCTCCCGTGCCAATAGTATGTTCCCGAAGCCCCAGACCGCAGTTGGAGTTACTTTGTCACAGGGGGCTAGTTCTGGCTCAGAGACAGTAGAAAAGGGGA
Organism: Leptodactylus fallax; assembly: GCA_947044405.1. Classification (NCBI taxonomy): domain Eukaryota; kingdom Metazoa; phylum Chordata; class Amphibia; order Anura; family Leptodactylidae; genus Leptodactylus; species Leptodactylus fallax. The sequence continues at coordinate 1,440,118 of CAMRHE010000414.1, forward strand.
CGGTTAAAGAAATTCTCACAGTAATGCAGAAACTGCAAGAGCAAATGGAACACTTGCACACCCGTTGTGATGAACATTCTATGAAAATTGCAGACTTCCAGAAAACTGGAGGTGAAAGGGTGAGCCGTCCATACCCAGAAAATCAGAATCACCCACCACCCCGCTGGAGGGATGAGGATAGGACCTACCGAAGGGGTCCAAATCAGTTAATGCAGTGCTCAGGAGAAATCGAAGGGGCTTACCGAAGGGGCCCAAACAGATGGCCAGAACGACGGGAGATACGCTGCTGGGAGTGTGGACGGATGGGCCACGTTGCTGCTAGATGTCCAGAGCAGCGACAAACTTATGAGAGACCGCCGTTAAACTGAAGTCCCCTGCTGCTGTAGGGCGTGTAGTAGGGGAGACTGACAAGGAGACTATGTGGGGAGAATGCCCTAATGATGACCTGATCGCTGCAAGTCCTGTTATACAGGTGGAAATGGAGGGTATTCCGGTTACCGGGATGATTGACACGGGTTCCCAAGTAACGACCTTGAGTAGAGACTGTTATGAACGGTACTTCCAGCAACATGTGAAATATGATCCCCATACATTCGTACGAGTGGTCGCAGCTAACCAGTTACCAGTTCCGGTCGTGGGAGTGGCCTGGATGAATGTCCGGGTATGTGGCCAAGATCTAGGTAGGAAAGGCATTGTGGTGGTACAGGAGTCACATGAAGTAAAGGTCCCTGTCATTTTGGGGATGAATGTGTTAAAAGAATTAGATCAGATCCTCTTTGAAAAGAAAGGTCACGGTTATTAGAAAGAAACCACCACCCATCGGCCTACTCAAACAGCTTTCCAGCGGCTGATCCGGACATGTGGCTTACAGAAAAGTTCGGATGCGCAGCGTCCTCTGGCTCGAATTTCAGTTCCTTTGCATACAAAAGTTACACTGCCACCCAGTCGGGAGACAATAGTGTCTATGCCCGTAGGCACCTGTCGGAAACTAGAGGGCATAGCTGTGTTGGTAGAACCACTGCAGGCAGCCGAAGGAGGTGTTGATCCGCTAGTGGCCCGTTCCTTGGCAATAGTTCGCAATGGAAGAGTACCACTTCGATGTGTAAACACTCAGGACCAGAGTGTGGACCTGACCCCAGGGAGGCAGCTGGCTAACATCTATGTGACTCCGGAGGAAGTAAGGAAAGTAACTCCAATGCAGCTGAAGCCGACTGAAAGGGATGAGTGGACCGTAACTGTGTCCATGGGAGAAGATGAGGAACTCACCTCTGAATGGAATGGCCGTGCAATTCGAGAACAGATGAAGATGGATGCAAGTTCATGTTCTCTGGAATGTGTGCAGAAGGTAGATGAACTGTTGTGGGAGAACCGAGCCGCCTTTTCACGGTATGCTGAAGATTTTGGATGTACCACAGGGATCTACCATGAGATTCCCACAGGAGACACCCCTCCAATTAGAGAGCGCTACCGACAAATTCCTCCACAGTTGTATCAGGAAGTAAAAGAACTGTTAGCTAAGATGCTACAGGGTGGGATCATCCAAGAAAGCCAGAGTCCCTGGGCAGCTCCTGTGGTGTTAGTAAGAAAAAAGATGGGTCCATCCGATTTTGCGTAGACTATCGGAAGTTAAACGCTTGCACCGTATGAGATTCCTACCCCTTGCCACGGATTGATGAGTCCCTCTCAGCGCTGGGGAGAGCCCGGTACTTCTCCTCACTAGATCTGGCTAGTGGGTATTGGCAGGTGCCGATGGCCACAAAAGACAAGGAGAAGACGGCATTCATCTTGCCCATGGGACTATACGAATTTAACCGGATGCCCTTCGGGTTGACAAATGCACCCGGAACGTTTCAGCGGTTGATGGAGAAATGTCTCGGTGACTTCAACTTTGAGTTCACTCTCATCTACTTGGATGACATTATAGTGTATTCTGCGACCTTTGAAGACCATCTCCACCAGTTGGGGCAAGTATTTCGAAGATTGCGGGAACATGGGCTCAAATTGAAACCCAGTAAATGTCGGTTGTTCCAATCTGAAATTGATTACTTGGGTCACCGCGTATCAGGAGAAGGGGTGAGACCATCAAGAGACAAGATAGCGGCTGTTCAAGATTGGCCAATACCGACTACCCTGCGAGAAGTGAGGGCGTTCCTTGGAGTAGCCGGTTACTATCGACGGTTTATTAAGGATTTCGCCAAGGTAGCAGCACCACTTAATGCTCTCCTACGAGGCACATCCGGTGGTCCAAAGAACCGGTCCGTGAAGTGGGGACCTGAACAGGAACAAGCCTTCCAGGCATTAAAGGATGCACTGACAACAGCCCCAATCTTGGCATATGCTGATTACCACTTGCCGTTCCAGCTGTATACGGATGCAAGCCTGTATGGTCTTGGAGCAGTGCTTTCCCAGCTTCAGGATGGCCAGGAGAGGGTCATAGCGTACGGCAGCCGGTCTTTGAGAGATTCTGAAAGAAACCCCGAGAATTATAGTTCATTTAAGTTGGAGCTGTTGGCACTGGTATGGGCCATGACCGAGAAATTCTCTGAATATTTGACCGGTGCTGAAGTTTTAGTACTGACTGACAACAACCCACTAGCTCACCTGGAAAATGCCAAGCTCGGGGCATTAGAGCAGAGGTGGATAGCCCGAATGACTAAGTTCAATTACCGCATTAAGTATCGGTCCAAGACAGAGAACCAGAATGCTGACGGGCTTTCTAGGGTAACCGCCCAGACCCCCACAGTAGACGTGGATCATGAGTTGGAGCATGTGGAGGTGCCCGACTTCAGCAGATTTTCACAGGCCTTGGCCGCCGCTAATCAGTTTGAGTTGGAGGGGACTGAAACGGCTCCTTTCTTTGGTCCCTCACGACAGGAATGGGCACAGATACAACAGACCCATGAGGAGCTGGCACAGATGATCAAGTGTGTTGAGAAAGGCCAGAAGCCCTGTAGAGAGGAAAGAGAACGACTGACACGTGAGATATTATCTGTTCTGAGTCAGTGGGAAAAGTTGGAGATGAAAAATGGAGTGCTATGCCGAAAGGTCTATTTACCTTCTGAGATCGACATTCGATACCAAATTGTGGTGCCTAGTGAACTGGCTCGCTCCTTGGCAGTTGAGGCTCATAATAAGAATGGACATTTTGGTCATGAGAAGACCTTTCGTTGGTTACAGCGACTGATTTACTGCCCTGGTCTTCGTCAAATGGTCGAAGAAGTATGCCGCAGCTGTCGAACTTGTGAGATCCATAAGGCAATAGAACAGAGAGCTCCCCTGCAAACCATCGTGACCCAGGAACCTTTAGAAATCGTCATGATAGACTATCTAATGGTGGGCCCATCCAATAGCGGACACCAGTATTGCCTCGTAATGGTGGATCACTTCACCAAATTTGCGGTGGTAACCGCCACCAAGGACCAGACAGCTGAGTCATCAGCTCGTGCTCTGTGCCAAGATTTCATTCGAGTATATGGGTGCCCTAAACGCATCCACTCCGACCAGGGTGCCTGCTTTGAGGGACACGTAATGAAAGAAGTTCAACGTATCTACGGGATAAAGAAGTCGCACACGACTCCATACCACCCTCAGGGAAATGGGGCCTGTGAAAGATTCAACAGAACTCTGCTACAGATGCTGCGGACTCTGGAGGAAGACAAGAAGTTACAGTGGCCTCAGTTCTTGTCTGAAATGGTGTGGGCCTATAACAATCAGGTCCATTCTACAACGGGGTACTCTCCTTATACACTTCTCTTTGGGCGGTCTGGGCGAAGTGTAGGAGAATTACAGTTGGATGATGTGGATGGGTTCCCTCCGAGGGATCCAACCTCTTGGGTGCGGGCGCACCGGCAGAGACTTGAGACGATCCATCGATTGGTGCGGCAGCGCCTGCAAGAACATCCCCATCCTGATAAGACCCCAGTGCAAGAAGCACCATTGCAACCAGGCGACCTGGTGCTAGTTCGTGTCAAGAAACCCCAAGGGAAATTGGAAAGCCGATGGGAGGCTTTGCCGTATCGTGTTGTTGGCCGCAAGTATGCGAATGGGCCAGTGTACCAGGTCCAGAAAGAAGGAACTGATTGTGTTCGAGTACTTCACCGAAATATGTTGCGCCTGTGTCATTCTGAAGGGACAAATCATGATGGGCTTGCCAATGTGAATGAGCTCCCACAGTCAGAGAATGGAGGTGCGGAATGGGCCTCAGACGAGGAGGATGATTGTTGGCCGATCCCTGCTCCTGGGGATGTTCCACCTGTGACTACTGTATCTCCGGCCTGTGCCCCCTCTGGTGCGGAATCCGCTGGTCCTTCTCAGCCCATAGCTGCAGCACCCCATAATATACCACCGGTCCTCAGACGGACCACTAGGCCAAATGCTGGTATTCCCCCTGTTCGGTATGCGCAGGATGAGTTTGTTTGGCCTGCCATACATCGGTATACTACCACCCTGTGCATAAAAGTACAACCCTCTGGATATACAGTCATAGGCAGGGACTGCCAGTCTTAAAGTGGGGGGGAATATGTAAGAGACAGCCAATGTTGTCCTAAGCTTCATTTGTCTGTATAAACTGTTAATGTTGAATGTATTTCTGTGATTCTGTTCCTTTAAGACAGCAGCCATTGTAATTGTGACATGATGCTGGAGTGACTCTCCCCCCCCCCTTTTATGTCAGCCTGCCTGTTCTGCAGACAGAGTGTGAGCAGAGAAGCAGGAAGTGACGAGACAGAGAGCAGCAGCCATCTTAGCAAGTGTTGTATTGAACTGGTGTGGATATTTTTCTGTACAGCTAAGCTGTATCTTGGTCCAGAGACAAACAGAGTGTAAAGAGACAACAGGACTAGTGAGTCCACGTGAAAGGAACTGTGCTCAGTGGCTGATCAGTGAGACTGACATTGTGACTGTGTATATGGATACCACAGATAGAGACTCACAGTGCTGTTGATGTACTGGACAGCACCTGCTAAACCCCGGCTTACATCCCAGCTCAGTGTATGGATTCGGCAGGACTGTCAGTGTGCTGAGTGGAATCTGCTGTTGGATTACATTGCATTCATTGGGTTTCCCTGTTAAAGAGGACTTCATTTCTCCCAAGATCCTGATAACAGTGAGGAGAGGACGTTTCACTATAAAAGAAAGGAACGACTTTGGGCCCCACCGCGCGCTTCTACAGACTGTAAGCGGTCCACCTGGACCACTGGGGAAAAGGGGGTGCACCCAAATGTGATGTCAGGGTCAGTTAGGGATAGTTTTGAGTATATTGTTCATTCAGTGTCCATACTGCAGAATTGGACAGAGTAAAAGTAGAAACCATTGCAGAATTTGCCTTGAAATTGTTCATGCTATATTGTATATTTTGCTTGTCTTTATCCCTGTCATTTTACCTTCAAATAGTCTTTATTAACTTATAGTAAATATATATTCTTTTCTTGAACTACCGCGTGTGCGTTCATTTCTGGTTGCGGAGACCAAACCACCTGCCTTGCTCTCGGTTCACAAGGGCACTCCAGACAATAATACGCCTCAGGTTTGGTGGTTGTCGAAAGGAAAGGAGAGGAGGGACTGGAAATATGTCTTTGAGTCTGTTGTCCCTATGTAGCACAGGATGGAGCTCCTTGGCAATCCTTCATAGGATCTCCAGCTGTGGGTTGTAGGTGACAACTAGGGGCACTCGGGCTTCTTTCTGGGTCTCTTTATATGTGAGCAGACTGTCTCTGTTAATGGCTGCTGCTTTGTTTAATTGGTTGTTCGTCACTATTGGTTTGTATCCCAATTGGATAAATTTCGTCCTCAGATCCTGGAGGTGCTTGTCCAGGTCTGCTTTGTCGGAGCAAATACGATTGTATCGTATAGCCTGGCTGTAAATAATAGATTGTCTTGTGTGCTTGGGGTGGAAGCTGTCGTTTCTCAGGTAGGCCATTCTGTCTGTGGGTTTGTGGTATATTGATGTGAGTAGCCAGTGATCTTTAACCACTTCTGTACCGCCCATAGACTATATACGTCCAGAAGGAATTCAGCAACTGCACAAAATCGTGCAGCTGCTGAAACAGGGAGCTGGCTGTAACTTCAGCCGGTGTTCCCAGAGAGAAGGCAAGGAAAGTTTATTACCGTCCCTGCCTTCCCGATCGATGTGTATACAGCGCTCAATGAGCGCTGTATACAGCGCTATCGGCGCCGCCATCTTGCGGCTCCCCTCCAACCCGGTGGTCATGTGGTCATGTGGTCAGCGTCTGTTAGAGCTCCTGGCTCCTACAGGACCCAGATCAGCTCTATAGTTATGTGAAAGCAACGTGTAGGAGTCTGCATTTCTCCTGCAACTGGGGCTAAATGTACCAGCCCCAGTTACAGGGGAAATCAGCCTCCCGAAAAAAAAAAAAAAAGTCATCAGATGTCCCAAAGGTCTATTATGACCTTATGGGGACGCAATGTAAAAAAAAAAAAAAAAAGTATAGAAAAGTAAAAAAAAAAAGTAAATAAAATAATTTAAAAAATAAATAAAATAATACGCCAATAAAATGCCCTTATTACAGGTTATAGCCCCACCCCCGATGACACCATAAAAAGTTTTCTAGTAGCACTTTGTGTTATTAAATAAAAAAAAAAAAAGAAAAGTGAAAAACAGACCCGTTTTACCTCCTCTTTTGTTTATATTTTCCCAGCTATAAAAAAAATTAACACACATGCAAAAATAAAAACAACATAAAAATAAAGCTCTATGTGTCACCAAAAAAAGACGCAGAAATTAGTTGAATAACGCAAATGATAAAAATGTTATAGCCCTCCAAAACCACACATACAAAAAACTTGTAAATGTGCCTGGTATGGAAGTGGTTAATGTATATTGTGGTGTTTAGAAAGTGGATTTCACTTTCTGAATAGCTAAGTTTAAGGTTGATCGTAGGGTGAAAGTCATTGAAGTCATTATGGAATTGAAGTAGGGCCTCCTCACCTGCAGTCCAGATGACAAGGATATCTTCGATATAACAAAGGTAAATCATAGGTTTGGTGGTGCATGTTGATAAATATGCTCCTTCCAGTTCTGCCATAAAGAGATTTGCTAACACGGTACAACATTATACTATTAAGGTGAATATATGCAGAGTGTTATTTAATGCCTATTGTCATCATTGTTTTATATATTGTTTCTGTATTTTTAGCTGTTATGAGACTAAGCTTCCCTCCTGTTGATCCGTCTACCCTCCTCCGGTGATTGTCTACATCCGTCATAATATTATTTTTACAGTTCATTTTTCTGATCCTATGACTGATTAGAACAAAAGACAAAAAAGCGATAGTGTTAAGGTTTAGTCAGGTATGGAAAAAATGCAGCAAAGTAAGAATACTTTTCATTTTTGTCAATTAAAATTAAGTTTAAGATTACAAAGAGCTCTGATCTCAACATCATTGGAGGAAATATATCAATCCCTCTATGCCAGTTTTCTGGGGTAGAGAGATAATAATGTGTCGCACATTTGGTGTAAGGCTGTTTCTTGCCACAACCCTTGTTATGCTTCTCATTTGCCACATTTTGTGAATGTGGGCAGAACAGGGCATGGAGTTCTCTGGTGTGAGTTGTATTGAAAATCTATATCAGTTCCTAACTGGTATAGATCTCCAGTCAGGCACATGGGTGAGACTGATTTATGAAGAGGCTGGAACCTCTTTATAAATCAAATGTACCCTGCGTTAGTTGGGTATGTTATTAAGCTGTATAAATCATTCTTAATAAATCTAAAAAAAATCTGCCCAAATGATTCTGCTTGAAACTACATGAAGAGACAGAAAAATTTGAGAAAACTTACAGCCACAGAAGATCTGTGCTTATTTCTCTAAGATGTTTGGAACAACCTCCCATCTCTTGTTTACTCTGGCATGCGGCTGTCAAATAGTACACTCTCTCATTGCGAGCACTTCATAGTTTCTGGCAGTGTTTAGTATAATGAGCATTTTATCGGAGGCTCAATCCATAGTTATAAACGTTCCTAGTACCTACACTGTTGTCATCCTATTCAGATATAGTACAGGGGTTATCCATATCTTACAAGATACTAGGGGAAATAGAGGAAGTTATGGGGCATTAAAAATAAGTATTAGTTGCAGATGCTGGTGCAAGTAGGATGTTACGGGGCATCTAAAAATGTATGTTAGCCACCTTCATACATAGGAGGATTAGATCTATAATTAATTCATGGGGCAAAATGAGCCAACTCTATATGAATGTGGCTAATATACATTTTTAGATGCCCCATAACATCCTACTTGCTACAGAATCTGCAACTAATCTTTATTTTTAAGTTCGGGGAAGCTGTTGGTAGCAGCAGTTGATCCCAGTGATCCTGTGCTGGTTGATGAGATTAAGTTTATATTAGATCAGTGGTGGTGCTTTATTGGACACACATACATAAATTTGACTTGCAACTATTTAGCATATGATTAGTTATGCAGATTCTTGTCATGTAAACTGCATTGTTTTGCTCCTGGTGGTGGAAAAATATTTTTCTTTTTGTATATTACAAATTACAGCCTAATTATTCCCTAATAGCCGTAATAGTGTGTTATTAGGTTGATTCCCAAGTGAAAGGTCACTGGTTAAAATCAAGGATCAGCCATGAAGAAGATTTCCCAAGAAAAGAGAAACAGCATCATCCTGCTCATCGATAGCGGTCTCTCAGCCAAGAAAATTGCCAAACTGCATCATGTGAGTTCAATGACAGTTGAGCGAATATGAAAAGAAGTCTGTCCATCCATTCAAAAGCTAAGAGGTGGAAGTCCAGGCAAAATATTGCGGTCAACAATTCAGCTCATCACAAGGTCTATCAGTTCTGGTGACAAACACGGCAGTGGAGGTGGCTCGTATGGTTGGTAATAATGAGATCACAGATGTCCATGCAAGCATCATGCAATCTGCTTTACACAAGTCTGGAATGGGGGCTTGAAAAAAAGTGAAGAAGCCTTGATTTTAATATCATCATAAGAAGAGTTGGCTCAATTTTGCAAAAAAGTATGAAAAGTGAGCAGTAGAAGATTGGAAATGGGTGATTTGGAGTGATGAGACGAAGGTCAATAGACTGGATTCTGATGGGTGCAAATGGGTCTGGAATAAACAAGGGAAAAGGGGGCTAACAGATCAAGAAATTGAAGGAACTGTCCAGTTTGGCTGAGGAAGCCTGATGATATGGGATTGTTTCACAGCCAAAGGCGTTGGATACTTGACCAGGATCGATGGTGGTCTCAATGCTGAGCTACATGTGAGTATCCTAAAAGAAGAGTTACTTCGTACACTCGAGGACTATGGGAATGAAAAGGACAACAACCCGAAGCATACATCAAGATTAGCGAAGAAATGGTTCAATGATAATGAAATAGAGGTATAATGTTGTACTGTGCTAGCCATTGAAAGTAGTGATTACTTCACTCTTCCAATGAAGTAGTGGTGCTGGATTGGACCTCAGACCTCAACCCAATAGAACACTTGAGGGTAGAGTTGAAGAAAAAGCTGTATTCGTAACCAAGTTAGTCAACCAGTATGCACCAACATTGGGAACCTGTAGAAGAGATCTGGGATCAGATTTTGGTCGATATATGCTTGAATCTGATCGAGAACATGACCAGAAGGATTCAAGGCAATGTTGAAAGTCAAAGGTGGATTTACAAAATACTAACAAAATAATAAATTTTTAGATTTTTAGGAACAAAACAGTAATCATGCAGTTACATGGCAAGAATCTGTTTCACTGCAAGTGAAATTTATGTATGAGATAGCCAAGATAGGGAGCCTGAAAGTTCAAAACATTGTTACCCTTTTGTTCATCAGTGTATATATCCTGAGGATTCAGGGTGCCATTCAACTTAAGGCCAGCCCTGTATATGCTGAACATATCATTAGTCATTCTGTCACAAGGAACCTGCCAAAATCATGTACTGTACTTTTTGGCATATGCAGGTCATTTATGTGCCAGCATGTTTTATCTGTGTAGAATAGTGTAATATACAACACTATTTTTTATGGAGGGCTGCAGTAAAACATTATTAACAATCTGTGCTGAATTATTAGCATTTGTGCCATCATGGATTTGATTAACACAATACTATATCGTGAGCAACTTTCAGCTTTTGTTTGTTTTATATTACTTTATAAATACAAGAACATGAATTTTACATGTCCATTTAATCAATTCATTTAAAGGCTGCACATGAAAAAAACATATATATTTCAAATGAAAGACATGGCTTACAAAATCTGAACAAGCAGCAATGTGAAAGACATGAATGATAGGGCAGACTGTCAAACACTGGGCTGTCAAAAAAAATCTCTCTTTATATTGCTTCATTTAATTCCTTTAGAACATTACTGACAAGAATGATGTATCATTTAGTACTTTAAAAGGTTCTTCAGTAAGCCATGGAAAGTGATGAACAATTCTTTTGACCTTGACACCCATAAATAATTATGATTATCTGCACTATTTCCCTTGAAAAGATTTGGACACTCCTCATGGTCTGTTAAGTCAGCTTCATGTTTGATAATTCATACTGAAAAGTCATTCAAGGTCATTGAACCTTGGAGTACTTTGCATATACTTTGTTAGATATAAAATATAATTTACTCTCTGTTGTTCTTCTTACAGTAGAATTTTTATGTTGATAAAGTAATATTTTAAGAAATATTGAAGCAGACATTAAGGTGACTTAAATTGTTTGCAATTAATAACACTTTTCCAGGTGATGAAGAAAAAAAAACAAAAGTAGAGCAATACAATGATATACATCGAGAAATTTAATTTTCTTACATAATAAAGTATAACATGTTTTGATCCACTCTCACTGGCTGTAGGTCATGACTGAATTCTGTCTGATAATCAAGTAAGAAATGGCCAAATGGTCAAACAGTAGAAGATTGTATTGGTTAAATAGAAGAATTTACTTTTCTTTCCTTACATGACAGTGGTACAAAACTCTTGATGGTTACAGTTCTCATACAAGGCACAGATGCTTTGTGACTGCAATCACACTCATGAAGTTAGAAGTCCAGTAAACAACTGCAACTTTAGCCGGTCAGTGTTAACGTCACACAGATGTCAGATCAATGTTATCAATGAAGTAAGTATATAAAATTAGTATTAACAATAATAAAAGTGTTTTAGAAGGACCCACATAATTTAAGTATAAGAAACGTGCCTTACCCTAATCTGGCTCCACAAACATGACCACACGTGTATTGCTCGCTTTAAACGGGCATCCTCAGGGGATAATAAAGCATTCCAATCTTAGTGCAGGCCATTTATAAAGGCCACATTGGTGTCCTAGTAATTTGATATACTTACTTCACTGAACGGTTCACTGTTTAACTTTTGGGTTAAACTTAACCAGCCTTATATATAAAGTCTGGTTATTTTTAGAGATGAGCGAATTTGCTTCGATCCAAATTACTTCGCGGAGAATATCGCTAAAAAACACCTACAGTGGGTACAGAAAGTATTCAGACCCCTTTAAATTTTTCACTCTTTGTTTCATTGCAGCCATTTGCTAAAAGCAAAAAAGTTCATTTTATTTCTCATTAATGTACACTCAGCACCCCATCTTGACAGAAAAAAAAACAGAAAAGTAGATATTTTTGCAAATTTATTAAAAAAGAAAAACTGAAATATCATATGGTCATAAGTATTCAGACCCTTTGCTCAGTATTGAGTAGAAGCACCCTTTTGAGCTAGTACAGCCATGAGTCTTCTTGGGAATGATGCAACAAGTTTTTCACATCTGGATTTGGGGATCCTCTGCCATTCTTCCTTGCAGATCCTGTCCAGTTCTGTCAGGTCGGATGGTGAACGTTGGTGGACAGCCATTTTCAGGTCTCTCCAGAGATGCTCAATTGGGTTGAGATCAGGGCTCTGGCCGGGCCAGTCAAGAATGGTCACAGAGTTGTTTTGAAGCCACTCCTTTGTTATTTTAGCTGTGTGCTTAGGGTCATTGTCTTGTTGGAAGGTGAACCTTCGGCCCAGTCTGATGAAGGGCAGAAAGCTGGTGACAGTTGAAGGGGGGACATTAATCTGGGGGAGCAGATGGAGGGTGACATTAAACTGGGGGCAACTGGAGGAGGACATTAAAGCGTGGGGGGGTAGCTGGAGGGGGACATGTACACGGATCAGTCGTCCTGGTCCCTTTGCACAGAAACAGCCCCAAAGCATGATGTTGCCACCCCCATTCTTCACAGTAGGTATGGTGTCCTTTGGATGCAACTGAGCATACACTCTCCTCCAAACACGACGAATTGTGTTTCTACCAAACAGTTCTACTTTGGTTTCATCTGACCATATGACATTCTACCAATACTCTTCTGGAACATGCAAATTCTGTCTATCAAACTTCAGACGGGCCCGGATAAGTACTGGCTTAAGCAGGGGGACACGTCTGGCACTGCAGGATCTGAGTCCCTGACGGCGTAGTGTGTTATTGACGGTAGCCTTTGTTACGTTAGTCCCAGCTTTCTACAGGTCATTCACTAGGTCCCCCCATGTGGTTCTGGGATTTTTGCTCCCTGTTTTTGTGATCAATTTGACCCCATGGGGTGAGATCTTGCGTGGAGCCATTGATCGAGGGAGTTTATCAGTGGTCTTGTATGTCTTCCATTTTCTAATTATTGCTCCCACAGTTGATTTCTTCACACCAAGCTGCTTGCCTATTGCAGATTCAGTCTTCCCAGCCTGGTGCAGGTCTACAATTTTGTTTCTGGTGTCCTTCCACAGCTATTTGGTCTTCACCATAGTGGAGTTTGGAGTGTGACTGTTTGAGGTTGTGGACAGGTGTCTTTTATACTGATAACAATGTCAAACTGGTGCCATTACTACAGGTAATGAGTGGAGGACAGAGGAGCCTCTTAAAGAAGAAGTTACAGGTCTGTGAGAGCCAGAAATCTTGCTTGTTTGTAGGTGACCAAATACTTATTTTCCACCATAATTTGCAAATAAATTATTAAAAAATCAGACAATGTGATTTTCTAGATATGTTTTCTCATTTTGTCTCTCATACTTGAGGTCTTCCTATGATGTCAATTACAGGCCTCTCTCATCTTTTTAAGTGGGAGAACTTGCACAATTGGTGGCTGACTAAATGCTTTTATTCCCCAATGTATATACTGTAATTGGGTGTCATGAGCATAAAAAATGGTACAGAAAACCAAATCTGCTGATGGTTTGTCCGGTAGGGGCTGTGTAGAGATAGAAGAGGAGGTGGCCTATGCCTGAGCCTGAGGAACCCCAACAGCAAGAGAAAGAGGAGAAGAAATAGCACCAGTGAATGATACACTAAATGAGTGGCCAGAAAAATTTGAAGAAAACCAAGACAGAGCAGTGTCCTTGAGGCCAATAGAGTGGATTATACTGAGGAGAAGTGGTTGGACTACAGTGTGAAATGCTGCTGAGAGATCCAGAAGAATAATTAGTAAATAGTTCCCTTTAGACATCAGGGGACCATTGGAAACTTGTGTATGGACCGTCTCTCTATGGTGTAGTGCACGAAAACCAGATTGCAAGGGATCTAGAAGAGAGTTAGCAGAGAGATAGTTGGATATGTGAAAATAGCATTCCAGGCAACTCAGAAAAAGAGTTTAGAGATGGGTCAGTAGTTAGCAGCACATGATGGGTTGAGGGAGATTTTTTTTTTAGTAGTGGGGTTATAACAGCATGTTTGAAGGAGGAGGGAAAGATTCCATAAGAGAGAGGTTAAAAATTTTAGTAAGGTAAGTTGTAACAGCAGGGAACAGAGACTGGAGGAGGTGTGACGGGATTTGTTCAAGTAGTAGGGCAAGAAGAAGAAAAGAGCTGGGAGACTTCTTCTGTTATTGGGTCAAAGGATGAGAGTTCACAAGGAGGAGTGAGGGAGGGAAGGGGACAGATACTGCTTGGAGATTGGATTATTTCCAGACGGATGTTGTCAATTTTGTCTTTAGTATATGTGGCCATGTCTTGAGCTCTGAGATCTGCGACAGGTGCCTGCACCTTTGGTGTAAGGGGATAGTGAAAGGTACCAAAGAGTCATATAGGGTTATTGGAGAGAGAAGAGATGAGAGCCGTGAAGTAGGTTTGTTTGGCGAGGTGAAGGGCGAAGTTATTGGCTTTGAGCATAAACTTGAAATGGAGGAAATCTGCAGATGTGTTTGATCTTCTCCACAGACGTTCAGCACATCTTGAGCACCGCTGAATAAAACATATTTGGGGTGTGCCAAGGTTGATGGTGTCTGTGTTGGGAGGTTGAGTGGATGCTACTTTATCCAGGTTGGTTTTGAAAGTCTTGTTGTAGTGCTTGGTAGCCAGATCAGGACAGAAAAGAAAATAAGAATCTTGAAGTCGCCCAGGTAGGAATTTCACAGGCCCGGATGCCCAGATGAATGGGCCTAATCAGCAGGTAGTCTTGAGCCGCGGACACCGTGGCTGAATCAGCCACAGTGTCCATGACAAGATCGAGCAGGACGCTTCTTTTTTCCGCGTCCTGCTGCGATCTCTGCCTTCCATTGAAAACAATGGGAGGCGGATTCCGGGAGGAATCTGCCCTGGATTCGGGGGCGAAACACAGCCTAACTGTTCTTGTTTTGAACATAGTCCTTGTGTAAACTACAATCTTCTGTATTCCAATTCCTTAAATCTATTCTTAAGATCTATTGCTTGTTATCCATTTTTGGGACATATTCCTTGTGGTCATAGATACTATGCCACTGGAATGTTATTAATTAGATGTTTCTGATGTTATTAAGAGGCATAGAGGACCAAATTTTTTTTTTTTTTTTAATTCATCTCTTTATTAAGTTTTTAGTCATACAGTAGGAGGAAAGCATATAATTGCATCAAGACTACAATGCTATATTTGGAATAAAAAGATATAATAGCAGGGACATCTGAGGGTTGGGGAGAATAAAGGGAATATGGTGTAAGGAAGGGGGTAGAAAGGAAGGAATTGGGGAGGATGAGGGAGGTGTGGAAAGGGGCGTTGGAGAGGTAACAAGGAATATATATATATATATATATATATATATATATATATATACACCACCTGGCTCAGAAAAGCTGAAGACCACTAAATAATGCTCCAGGGGAAGACTACCACCACAATCAGGTATCTTGCAGTACCCCCCAGCACTGCAACATCCAAGGAGGTGAGCTGGAGGAGATGGTTGAGATTAATAGCCATGGTGACAAGTGCTTGTTCATCTACTACCACTTTCATCTTCCGGATTCCCTCCAATGGGTTGCTGTATAAGTAACTTTGATATTAAGTTCATTTTGATTGAGGGGGTTCATAAAGGTCTTAAGTTATTCCAATTATTATTATTTTTTTATTATTATTATTATTATTATTATTGTTTATTTATATAGCACCATTAATTCCATGGTGCTTTACATTTGAGGGTTTACATACGGTACACAAAATATACAAGGCAAATATAATACTAACAGTGACCAACTGGCACAGTGGGATAGAGGGCCCTGCCTGCAAGGGCTTACAATGAATGACACCTTCCAGATCATTAGTATATTACTGATGTACCTCTCCCAAAAAAGAACCTTCTCAATCATCCACACAGGTTCAGACAGGAAAATACTCCTATGCCACACCCCAGGAACAAGATAGCATATAAGAGTGCAGAAGATGCCCCATAGCAATTAATATTGTAATGCTGGCTTTCCCATAGACCTAGTTGCCTGGGTACCTCTATGTGTGCTCCTCTCTCTTTAATAATAGAGCAAAAAACCACAGCAAACAGTAGAGATAAGCGGTGTGGAAGGTAGAAAACAAAACAGGCAATAGCGCACCTCACTGATTTGTGCATTAGTCAGTATAACTGACTTTCTGAGAGGACTGAACCAACTTTTTTTTTAAAATTAGATGGCTTATTATATTATTATATAAAAAAAGGTAAAATAAAATGATAATTAGTACACAGATAACGCGTTTCAAAGTTTAAGACCTCTTTCTCAAATCAAATGTACATCTTTTTAACGCGTTTCAAGGTTTAAGACCTCTTTCTCAAATCAAATGTACATGTAGAGTAAGATACTGATGAGGTTTAAATAGCCACCTCTAGGATAAGAAAGGGGAGGGAACCTAGATCACATGATGAAATTGACAATGTCAATAAACACACAAATAATACATAAAATCAAAATATAAAACACATAATGATCATATATAAAAAAGGGGGAAAATAAAGACCCAAATTGACAAATGATAATGTTGAGAAATAAAATAATATGACAATGATAATTAACCCTTGTATGATGATGATGATAATAATAATAATAATACTAATAATAATAATAATAATAATAATTATATGGTAAAAATTCATGATTTAAATGGCCTAAAATAATAAAGTAACAGATACCTTGGTATAGTGAACTTATTCACAGCGGCAAGTGTATAATTGACATGAACTGAGTGCAGGCTGCAGTGCACGAGAACGCTGGGACCTGCACATCAGCTGTTAGTGAAAACGAGGGGTGGATGAGCCGATGTGGTGTTGGGTTCGTTTTAACTAAGCGTGAGATGTTGCGCTCGAGAACACCGTCACTTACACATCAGCTGTTCGTGAAAACAAAATGGGTAAGCAAATAATGTGTTGAGTTGGAATTAGGGAGTATGCACATTGGATGATTAAAGAATGAACTATGCACTACGAAACAATGTTTATACTTATAGATTATACACTTATATATTAAATACCCAGATTATGAGTGCATATATTGTTGATATATAGGAGGAATTAATGAATATCTGGTGTATATTAGTGGAATATAATAGGTAGATGAGATGCACCAATAAAAGACAGGCATTGTTTGAGATAACCATTTGTCACGTTAGATCTATGTTTATTAACTCTAATGTGGTCCGTCCTACATACTGAAGATTACATTTGCATTCTATAATGTAAATGACAAATGAAGATTCACAAGTTAAACCGTACGTGATGTCGAAAGTTTCTCCTGTTATTGAATTCTATGGCTTTATGTTTGATGGAATGGCAGCATTTGCATCTTTTTTTGCCGCATTTGGAAACTCCAGTGCATGTTCCAGATTTGAAATTATTTTGAGATGGATTAGTGGATTTTAGTCTGCTGGGAGCTAGTATGTTTTTAATCGTTTTAGCTCTTCTAAACGTAATCCCAGGTGAGGTGTAGTGGAAAGAGTGGGGCCTAAGAATGGATTGTTGAGTAAGATATGCCAATGCTTGGTAAGTATTTTTCTGATTACTATGTGAGACTGATTGTATGTGGTTAAAAAATTAAATTGTCTATCATTTTTGATGATGTTGGTTTCTTTGGGAATAAGGCAATCAACTTGGGAGAGTGTAGATGTCTTTTTGAGAGCCTCTCTGATGATACCCATCAGGTAACCTTTATCTAGGAATTTTTCTGTCATGATATGGCTTTGTGTTAAACAATCTGAATTCTTTGTGCAATTCCGCCTCAACCTTTTAAATTGACTGAAACGAATGTTTTGTTTTCCATTTTTTGTAGTGACAACTCCAAAAATTAAGAAGGCTATTACTATCTACCTTTTTAAAAAGGTTTTTGTATTAATCTTAAAACTTTCTGCGCTTAGGATTAAATCAAGATATTCAACCTGGGTATTTGATGTTGTGCTTGTTAGTTTTAGGCTCCAATTATTTGTGTTTAAGTGTGTAATAAAATTATTTAGTTCTTGATTAGAACCTTTCCAAATTAATAACAGATCATCTATATATCTGCAGTAAAAAATGATATTGGATAACCACTGAGAGTTGTAAATATATTCGTCTTCAAATTTCCCCATGTATAAATTGGCGAAACTGGGCGCAAATTTCGTGCCCATCGTGGTCCCTTTACATTGCATGTATATTTGGTTCTCAAATGAAAAAACATTATGTTCCAATATGAATAAAATAGAAAATAACAGGAATTGGGGATTTTTATCGTTTTTGTGGATCTTAGGAAGATGATAAAAATATGCTAATTTGGTTTCTTTTACTCTCAAAAACTCCCTTTCTTTCTTGTTTAGAATGCTATTTGAAACTGCAAAGTTGGTAAGTGAATTGTATTCTTCTATATGATTTGTAGTAGGATCTTGGGGTAGAATCTTATAATATTCTTTATCAGATAAAATGTTTCGGTGAGGTAGTCTGTACGGTTCTGGATTACAATTCCTCCTCCTTTGTCAGCACTACGAATGACGATGTGAGTATTGGATTTGAAGCTTTTAAGCGCTCTTTTTTCTGCCCATGTTAGATGTTTTTGTTACTCAATTTATGTTTACATTTCTTTTTTATATATGAATTGATGTTTCTAAATTCTGTAGCTACCAAAGAAAAAAAAGGTTTCAACTTGACTATCCTTGTGTTGTACAGGGTAGAATTTAGATTTGGGTTTTAACAAAGTAGCAATAGGGTTTGGGGCATTGGGAAATTTGTTTTGGAATGTGTTAATATGTGCCAGGTCACAGGAATTATCTATTTGACGGTTGCTTTTATCTAAGATAGAGAAATAACGTTTTAGAGTGAGCTTCCTGATAAAATTATTAAGATCAAGAAACAGGTCCAGCTCATTTATCTTATCATTAGGACAAAAAGAAAGATCTTTTGTTAAAAGACTCGTTTCTGATGGTGTGAGAGTGTAACTGGACAAATTAAAAATTTTTATTGTAGATTTATTTTGTTTCTTTTCGGATTCAGGCTTTTTTTGTTGTTGTTCTCTGAATCTCTTACTGATGCCGCTTCCTCTGCATCCTATCTTGGTTTTCTTTTTTGTTTTTTTTTTTATATTGGCCAAGGGTTGAAAAAAATTGAGTGATTTTGGTACTGTTTGCAGGTATGTGTGGTACTGTGTGTAGTGGTTGTATCGGTAATGGGTATACGGCAATTTGATGTAATGGAGAGGTGGGCGTCTCTTCCACATGATACGTTAGTTTGGGGTAAAGAATGGATGGAAGATCTAAAAAAGATACCTTTGATAATGTTTGTGAGGTGGGACTAGGAGTAGTGGACCCAAATCTGGATGATCGGGGGTTGTTAGAATAGGGTGTATTATATACAGTGAGTAATGAATCTTCATATATGGAACCAGAATTACTGAGATTTATGAGTGAGCCCAAGTCATCTGATGAAGTGGGAGTTGGTGAACCAAAAGATGTAGGTGGAAGACATAACGTGGAAATCGGGTGAATATTAATTTCCTGTAAGGAATTGATAATATTGGAAATAACAGGATTGGAACATGTTGTGTCTAGTATTTGTGTAACAGTGTGATTTAATTCAGATGAAATGGCTGATTGGCCATCCAGAATTCTAGTCGTGGATATAGATGGATCATAAGTAGGTGGAGAAGGTGTTATGGTAGGAATGGATGTGTGTTGATTGGAATCCATACTGATAGATGTATAAACCTCATTGAGCTTCTGAGAGGTAGATTGTACTAGAGGTTTATTAGTTTCTTCAGTGTGGCCCTTAGAACAGTCTATGGGTAATGGAGTGTTAGTGGCTAAATTACCTCCCCCTGGGGGATGCTTGTTCATTTTAGATCTGTTAGTTGGTGTGATCTTGGGGTATCTGGAGGTGGTTTTGTTAGAAGACGTATTGTGGGTTATAGAAACTCTCTTTTTGTTTTTGTTATAGTGTGAAATTGGGTTAGAATTTGTATTATTGTTGGCAATGCAAGCCTTTGGCTCATCTTGACTAGTACATTTAGCTGTTTTCTTTAACCAAAATTGAACATAATTTTTTGGTTTTCTTATCGCACAACTCTTTTTCAAAATGCAAAATACGCGATGTTAAAAGACGGTCATATTTGAGAAAATTTGAGTGAGATTGATATAAAGTGAGCATAGAATGTAGTTCATCTATTTGAGATCTGAGATTCTGAACCAAATTGGACCTTTTTTGGGACAAAATCTCTAGAAGATCTTTAGAACTATTATGAAGATGGTCATTCCATAATAGAGAAAATTCTGCACCATCTTTAAAAGAGACCTCAAATCGCAGTCTGAGGCCTCTTGGGGTGATATTTTCTGTGAGATAGGTTTTAAGTAAAACTAAGTCCAAATGATGCTGGATTTCCTCTTTAAGTAAAATTTCCAGCCTGAAAAATAAGTCACTTAGTTTTTGTGGTGGAGTAAGCTGATTAGACTCTGCTCCTCCTTTTGATACCTGGTGGTTAGATTATGTATCTTCTTTGGAGTGATACTGTGTGAGAAGAATTTCAATCTGAATAAATCGGTTTTTGCAGAATTCAATTTTTAGGAAGTATATAGGTAGGGGCTGCTTGTTCTTGTAGACTTTGGAAGTGGGAAGGTAATGGCAAACACTACTCCTCCTTCTTCGTCGTCACTCTTTCGGCTAGACTTTAGCCCAGAAAGCCAGAGACTGCTTTATAGAGGGAAATAGATAGAACAGAGGAGCGCACCCTGTGCAGAACCTATTAGGTTTTCAATAATGACCCCAAACAACCCTATTTCCCTTGTGGTTGGGGGCACACCTTATAAGGTTGTGAGAAGTCATAACCACTTATAATGCTTCTTCAAGTAAATCCAGTGAAGGCTGCTAACTCTGTGCTTCTTGGAGGTCCTCAGGATCCCAAATGGTGAAAATAATAGAGCAAAAAACCACAGCAAACGGTAGAGATAACCAGTGTGGAAGGTAGAAAACAAAACAGGCAATAGCGCACCTCCCACTGATTTGTGCGTTAGTCAGTATAAATGACTTTCTGGGAGGACTGAACCAACTTTTTTTTTTTAATTAGTTGGTTTATTATATTATTGTATAAAAAAGGTCAAATAAAATGATAATTAGTACACAGATAACGCTTTTCAAGGTTTAAGACCTCTTTCTCAAATCAAAGGTAACAAGGAATATATATATATATATATATATACCACCTGGCTCAGAAAGGCTGAAGACCACTAAATAATGCTCCAGGGGAAGACTACCACCACAATCAGGTATCTTGCAGTACCCCCCAGCACTTCAACAGCCAAGGAGGTGAGCTGGAGGAGATGGTTGACATTAATAGCCATGGTGACAAGTGCTTGTTCATCTACTACCACTTTCATCTTCCGGGTTTCCTCCAATGTGATGCTGTATAAGTAACTTTGATAT
Source organism: Leptodactylus fallax (assembly GCA_947044405.1). Classification (NCBI taxonomy): domain Eukaryota; kingdom Metazoa; phylum Chordata; class Amphibia; order Anura; family Leptodactylidae; genus Leptodactylus; species Leptodactylus fallax. The sequence continues at coordinate 1,461,230 of CAMRHE010000414.1, forward strand.
TAAGTTCATTTTGATTGAGGGGTTTCATAAAGGTCTTAAGTTATTCCATTATTATTTTTTTATTATTATTATTATTATTATTATTATTATTGTTTATTTATATAGCACCATTAATTCCATGGTGCTTTACATTTGAGGGTTTACATACGGTACACAAAATATACAATTAAAATACAATACTAACAGTGACCAACTGGCACAGTGGGATAGAGGGCCCTGCCCGCAAGGGCTTACAATGAATGACACCTTCCAGATCATTAGTATATTACTGATGTACCTCGCCCAAAAAAGAACCTTCTCAATCATCCACACAGGTTCAGACAGGAAAATACTCCTATGCCACACCCCAGGAACAAGATATCATATAAGAGTGCACAAGATGCCCCATAACAATTAATATTGTAATGCTGGCTTTCCCATAGACCTAGTTGCCTGGGTACCTCTCTGTGTGCTCCTCTCTCTTTAAGAATTGGTCTTCTAACCTGCTAAGCTTCCTTCTGCCTTTCTGTCTGTATGTATGTATTTAAGTCTGCTTCTCTAGAAACATTTTGGTTGATCAATTTTTTTAGTTATCTGCTCTTGATCTGTTTACTCGCATGCATGCTGTTCTCCTGTTTTATGAGTCTTTGCCTGAAAAGTATCAATTTTGTCCTGTTTTAATCACAAGTTCTTCTGTCTGCTTTGTCTGACCCAGTGGTGTAACTAAAGTCTTGTGGCCCCGGTGCAAACTTTTGTCCGGGCCCCCTACTTCCTCCCTACAGCATATTCTTGATAGTGATGGTTATGGGTGCTGCAGCGGTATCTCAGATACTTGAAAGGGATATAGCTTTAGTACCCACAACTGCAGTTATCAAGAATACAGTGAGTGAGAAGCGCCTGGCATGGAAACAATATTGGGAGCTGCGTGCTGTAGGGACAGTCTAAGAACCTTTTAGAGATCGAGTGCCCAAACTGCAACCCAAAGCCCACTAAATTATCGCAAAGTACCAACATGGCAATTTAACCTTAAATGAACCTGCCTCCCCTGCATCCCCCCTCTTGCTCACACTCAGCCTGCACCCCCATTCTCCCCTCTTGCTCACCACAGCCTGCAACCCCATTCCTCCCTCTTGCTTACACGCAGCCTGCACCCCCATTCCCCCCTCTTGAATGCAGCCTGCACCCCGCATCTCTCCCCCCCACACTACACCTCGCATCTCTCCCCTCCCCACAGTACACCCTGCACCTCACATTCCCCCCCACAGTACACCCTGCACATCACATCTCTCCCCCACAGTACACCCTGCACATCACATCTCTCCCCCCACACTACACCCTGCACCCACATCTCTCCCCCCACAGTACACCCTGCACCTCACATCCCCCCCCACAGTACACTCTGCACATCACATCTCTCCCCCCACAGTACACCCTGCACATCACATCTCTCCCCCCACACTACACCCTGCACCCCACATCTCTCCCCCCACAGTACACCCTGCACCTCACATCCCCCCACAGTACACCCTGCACCTCACATCCCCCCACAGTACACCCTGCACCTCACATCCCCCCACAGTACACCCTGCCCCTCACATCCCCCCACAGTACACCCTGCACCTCACATCTCTCCCCCCACAGTACACCCTGCACCTCACATCTCTCACCCCACAGTACACCCTGCACCTCACATCTCTCCCCGCCACAGTACACCCTGCACCTCACATCCCCCCCACAGAACACCCTGCACCTCACATCCCCCCACAGAACACCCTGCACCTCACATCTCTCCCCCCACAGTACACCCTGCACCTCACATCTCTCCCCCCACAGTACACCCTGCACCTCACATCTCTCCCCCCACAGTACACCCTGCACCTCACATCTCTCCCCGCCACAGTACACCCTGCACCCCACATCTCTCCCCCCCACACTACACCCTGAACCCCACATCTCTCCCACCCCACCGTATACCCTGCACCTCACATCTCTCCCACCCCACATCTCTCCATGTTCCTCCACTGCTCAGGATACAACTTTTCTTTATGTAGATTATTATTATTATTATTGTTTATTTATATAGCACCATTAATTCCATGGTGCTTTACATTTGTGGATTTACATAAAGTACACAAGATATACAAAACAGGTAATACAAACAGTGACCAACTGGCACAGTGGGATAGAGGGCCCTGCCCGCAAGGGCTTACAAGCTATGAGGGAAGAAGGAGAGACACAGAATGTGATGGGAAAGACTGTTTAGGTGGTGATATGGTGACAGTAGTGTGATTGGGGGTTGTAGGCCTTCCTGAATAGGTGAGTCTTCAGGGCCTTCTTGAAGCTCGTGATTGTGGGGGTCAGTCTTTTGTGTCTTGGTAGTGAGTTCCAGAGTATGGGGGATGCACGGGAGAAGTCTTGGAGACGATTGTGTGAGGAGCAGATGAGAGCAGAGCGGAGTAGGTCTTTGGAGGATCGGAGGTTACGTGCAGGAAGGTAGCGGGAGATTAGGTCGGAGATAAATGGAGGGGAAAGGTTGTGGATGGCTTTGTATGTCAGTGTTAGTAGTTTGAACTCTATTCGCTGGGCGATGGGTAGCCAGTGGAGGGATTGGCAGAGGGGGGCGGCTGATGAAGAACGGGGGGAGAGGTGTATTAAGCGAGCAGCACAGTTTAAGGTGGACTGGAGGGGGGCGAGAGTGTTTGCTGGGAGGCCATGGAGGAGGGTGTTACAGTAGTCTAAGTGGGAGATTATGAGGGTGTGGACTAGCATCTTTGTAGTTTCAGGGGTGAGGAAGGAGCGAATTCGGTGGATGTTCTTGAGTTGAAGGCGGCAGGAGGTGTTGAGGGTTTGAATATGAGGCTTATATCCTTATAGGATATCCTTATAGGTCAGAGTCTAGGGTTATCCCAAGGCAGCGGGCCTGTGGGACTGGGGTGAGAGCGGTTTCATTCATTTTGATACATGGGTCAGGTAAGAGCGTCATGTGTGGAGGGGTGAAGATTATGAACTCCTCACAAACAGATGAAAGAAGCAATCATTCACCAACAGGGAATCCTGTACCGGATTTCCCGTTAGTGAGCGATCATGGCGATGGCACGCCGTGCCTGCTCGTGGCCGCCCCTGCTTCCCCTTCTGCTATGGGACGCAGAAGGGGATGCGGAGGCAGCTATGAGCAGGAGCAGGGATCGGTAAGTGAGGCTTCTTTTCAGACCCCAGAGTATAATAATCGGAGGCCCGGGGGAGGTGAGGGAACATAAAAACCATTGTTACTCACCTCTCCTGCGATGGGTGTTACTCCCAGCAGGCTTCAGCCCTCTGGTGACATCATCAGGTCGCAACGCCTGCCTGATCCACGTGACATCTGTGCGCAATTAAACAGGGCTGAAAGCTGCAGGGAGTGCACCCGTGTTCAGGATAGGTAAGTAACATTGGTTTTTATGTTTGTCACCACCTGGGTCTCCGATCGTTAGTCTCTGGGGTCTGAAAAGACCCCGGAGTATAATAATAGTTAATGGGTGGGCCACTATGGAGCATAATACCGCGTGCAGGGGCTACTGTGGAGCATAATACCAGTGCAGTGGCCACTATGGAGCATAATACCGTCTGCAGGGGCCGCTATGGAGCATAATACCGTGTGCAGGGGTCGCTGTGGAACATAATACCATGTGCAGGGGCCACTATGAAGCATAATACAGTGTGCAGGGGCCACCATGGAGCATAATACCGTGTTCAGGGGCCACTATGGAGCATAATACTGTGTGCAGGGGCCATTGTGGGGGCATAATACCGTGTGCAGGGGCCACTGCGAGGCATAATACAGTGTGCAGGGGCCGATGCAGGTCATAATACAGTGTGCAGGGGCCGTTTCAGGCCATAATACAGTGTGCCGGGGCCGCTATGGGCCATAATACCATGTGCAGGGGCCACTGTGGGCCATAATACCGTGTGCAGGGGCCGCTGCGGGCCATAATACCGTATGCAGGGGCCGTTGCAGGCCATAATACTGTGTAATACTGTGTGCAGGGGCTGCTGTGGAAGATTATAGTGTGGGTAAATGGGGCGTTATAAACAGGGGCTATGGCGCCTGTTTATATCATACGCTGTCTGTTTATAATACTGTGTGCAGGGGCCACTGCGAGGCATAATACAGTGTGCAGGGGCTGATGCAGGTCATAATACAGTGTGCAGGGGCCGTTTCAGGCCATAATACAGTGTGCAGGGGCCGCTATGGGCCATAATACCATGTGCAGGGGCTACTGCGGGCCATAATACCGTGTGCAGGGGCCGCTGCGGGCCATAATACCGTGTGCAGGGGCCGCTGCGGGCCATAATACCGTGTGCAGGGGCCGTTGCAGGCCATAATACTGTGTAATACTGTGTGCAGGGGCTGCTGTGGAAGATTATAGTGTGGGTAAATGGGGCGTTATAAACAGGGGCTATGGCGCCTGTTTATATCATACGCTGTCTGTTTATAGTGACCGTGTGATGTAATTACAACCTTGTCACATAGATGTGTATAGGACGAGGTTGTAGTTACATAACATGGCCACTATGAGATAAATGACATTTTAGTGGTCATGGCGCTTACACAGGTACCATTCAAAAAGCTGATCAGTAGGGGTCCTGGGTTTTTGAGCCCCACTGATTAGTTTATTAATGACCTGGAAAACCTTTTAATTAGTTAACACCTGGGGCATTATTAATAAGGGGCACTATTTATACAGGGTACACACAGACATTATTAATATAACGATGCACTTGGGAGTATTTTTCATTATGGGGGAGTTATATCATATATTTTATAATTGAGGTAGCAGCAGGATGGGTGTGCAAGTGAGGACAATATGGGTTGGATGCCTGGAAAAGTGAGGAGCCAAAGATACCTGTGTTGCAAACTTTACAGAGACAAGTCACAGCTGGAAGAAGTGGTCATGGCGGTCCAAAGGGAAGAGAAGGGAAATGTGAAGGATTAGTCAGAGACGTCACCTGTAAGTCACAAAATGTTACTGCAGTGTATTCACCTAAATGATAGAGAATAAATACCTGATTGATGGGGGTCTGTCTGCTGAGACCCCCACTGAGCCTGAGAATTGGGTTGTTATTATTTTTTCCCAGCATGACCACAGTCAGGCTGAATATAGGCATGTCAGTTGGTCGATGGATGAACCCACGTGGCTCTCATTCACTTCAATGGGAGTGCCAAAGATAGCCGAAGTACAGTACTCAGCTATCTGCGGCGCACCTATTATAGAGAATGGGGGCCATGTGGGCTCATCCATCCACCAAGTAGAAGATGTGTAAAGTTACTTTAATTGTTAATACCGTGTTGTTGATCTGATACTGAAGTAATGCAGTAAGAAGAATTCTTAAAAACTGTTTTATACCTTTGTGTATTGTGTATATTGTGCAACGATAACAGCATGTGAAGCTAGTAGCATGTAAACTCAATTATTTTTTGGGGGGAGTGGGGTCCTTCTATAGTCCGCCTCAGGCAGCAAAGAGGCTAGGTTCACCACTGCCCGGGACCCCTGCTTATCAACTGTTTGAAAGTACTATGGTGCTTTTGTGAGCACTGTGACTCCTCCTAAATATTTGTGAGGTTCAGCTCTCCACTTCATTGCTATTATTATACTATGCGGTCTCCTCAGACCCCAAAGTATAATAAGTATAGGCTCAGGAGAAGTAATTAAAAATAACAAAAACATCCTCGCGGCATCCAAGGGGTTCAGCCATGCTACATGTCCCCCTCGGCACCCACCGCAGTGATTAAAAATAAAAAAAATACTGATACTCACCTGTGCTGGGTTCAGCATCCATTCCGGAGCTCTTCTGGCCACTGACTGAGGCCTCACTGCTGGCGTAATGATGTCATCTCTCCCCCACGTGACCGCTGAGACCCAATTACAGGCCCCAGCAGTGACGTCTGGGGAGAAGGACCTCAGTCGCAATGAAGAAGAGGAGCGAGGAGGACGCTGCAGACTGCCGGATTCCAAGGAGAGGTGAGGAAAGGTGAGTATAAGTGTTTGTTATTTTTAATCACTTCCCCTGGGCCTCTGATTATTATATTCTGGGGTCTGAGGAGACCCCAGAGTATAATAAAAGCACCAGCTCTAGGGAGGGGGGGGGGTTACTTTTATTTACATTTTTTCTTTTTGTCCCCATAGGGAATTGAAGCAGCGATATTCTGATCGCTGCTTCAATACACGTGTATTGCAGTGTATAGGAGGCTGTCAACCCATGCAGACGCATAGGCTACAGTCTCCATTAAAGGGCAGGATCAACCAGGTATGTGGAGGGACAGCAATGGGGCAGACCCGGGGTCACTGGTCAGACCCTGGGCTGCTGAATAGGAGGAGCAGCACCCCCCGAAAACATTGCGGGAGTCCGATCAGGACCCCGATATATAGTAAAACCCCTAAAAAACATACCGCGGCATCTCATACGGCTGACACCCAAAAAGCAGAAACTGTGTGCACACCATGCTTCCGCCGCGGTTTGCGGGAAGTTCTTCCCGGCAGCGCCGTACTATTAGGGCGGATGTTGGGAAGGGATTAACGCGATTCGTCGCAAATTAATTTGGATCGAATCGTTATGGAAAATTCGGCGATTTGGCCAAATCCAATTTTTTAAAAAATTCGCTCATCTCTAACTGTTTATTTTTCACAGTCACACTAAGTTCACACTAGCGCTGACTCCCCATTGTTTGGGTCCATCAGGTGATCCAAATAATGAAGAGGTGGACCACTAAAACAGTGGTTACACACAGAGCCTGGGAGAACCCATTGACTATAATGGGGTCTGCTGGGTGTTCGTTATTTTAAAAGTGAAACTGGCAGAGGAAAAAGTCCTCCGTGCAGGAATTTGTCCTCCGCCGTTTTTTGTGGACACTGTGCTGGAGTCTCTAAAGGAGACTCTTATGCAGATTGAATGTAGCCTCAATGAGTACCCCAACCAGCAGGGGTGTAATTTAGTGTTTTACTCAATGTTCTGTTGACCTGAAAATCTTGGTTCATATCAACTAAGAGCAGTAATGTTTAAGGGGAAACCGCAGAATCCTTTTCTGATGATCGGGCTGGGATGCAGCTCCTCTCAGGAGACCCATTGGAGTTGGTGATTGTGATCCTTTCTTTCTCAGTTTGAGATGTGCTGTGTTTCCAGTCTCACTGTAAATAGCCATCTCCTAGGCAAAAAGCTTTTACCAACCAAAATGTCAGTTATTTATCTCAGTGGCAGTTACTTGTCTCCTGATCACTGCCCCAAGGAGAGCTGGGAAATATGGTTCTGCTGCTTTTCTTAGCAGCTTTGCCAGTTCTGTTCACCAGTGACCAGTTATATCATTGCCAGCTGCTCTCCATAAATCTATTAAAGGGGTTACATACAGTGCCATTGTCTATGGCATCCTAAGTGTACATTGGGTACTGTAGTTATAGTTGGCACTGTACCTGCAAATATAAACAGCCATACAAACAGGTGCATCTCAATAAATTACAATATGTTTGAAACATTCATTCATTTCAGTGATTCAGTAATTCAATTCATAATCAGCATCTTCCATGATTGTGTGTCCTACTGAACCAGACTGAGGGACCAATTTAAAGGCTTAGGAAACCTTGGCAGGTGACACAATGAATTTACAATACTGATTTTTTTTACAATATTCTAATTTTCTTAGATTTTGGTTTTCATTATCTGTAATCCATAATCAACATTTACAGAAATAAAACACTTGAAATAGAACACGCTGTGTGTAAGGAATCTAAAAAATATAGGAGGTCACTTTTTTAATTTAATTACTGAAAGAAATAAATGTTTCAAATATATTCTAATTTATTGAGATGCACATGTACATACAAAATAGTCAATACCAGGCAAATAAAAAAGTGTGTCACAGTAAACACGAACTGTTATGCTAAAAAAGATTGCTGACATTCATAAAGAAAAGAGCTTCAAGGTGCCATGCACATGGATGTGTATCAGGTGGTTTTTTTTTAAATGTTCATTACACATCCATTTTAAGAACAATGGGAGTCAATGGGGCACATTTATTAAGCTACTTGTGCCTTTTTTTTTTTTGGCGTAAATTGCTTGGTCTTCTTCTGCCCCGCACTTCATTTATGAAGTTTTTGTGCCTTTGTTTCCAGATGTCATAGTTTATAAAGGCGCATCTCAATTAAGTTGAGCTTGATACAGTCCAATGTATGTAAATTACCTTAGAAGAATCATGTAAGTGGTACCAGTTACCTTAGATGTCATGAAGTCCTGACTTAATTGACATCCCAGAGGCCAGGATATGTAATCATTCATGAGCCAGCTCCAGCAGCAACTGGAACATGCAGTGCAGCGAGGTGGAATATTATTTGTGAATACAGCTATGTTGCAGTTCTGTCCCTTTGTGTTCTGTATTTAAGGCGATTATAGAGTGCTATTATAGCACATCCTACAGATACTGAATATAATAATAATGAAAATGATCTTTAGGCTAAGGCCCCAAGTGGCATCCTGCAGCAAAAAAGCGCTGCAGGAAAAGCCATGGTGGCAACGCAATCATGGTTATTTCCGCAGCACTTTCCATAGTAAGGCCTCTGCAGACTTTCTGCTTCTATTATATCTATAGGAAAACCGCCGGCATTTCCGTAGATATAATTAGCATACTGAGATTTTCAAAACCACAACGGTTTTGGAAATCACTGCGTGTCCGTCCTGTGTATTTTACCACAAAGTAGGGATGGGATTCTCTAGAATCCCATCCACTTTGCTGTGACTATAAAGCCCCATGGGTTTTTACGCAGCGTTTCCGCCACGTTCGAACCACAGTGTTTATGCCACGTGGGGCCCCAGCCTTACAAGGGTTGTCCAGTTTCAGCAAATATATTTTATTGTTTGTGACTGTAACAAGTTGTGCACCTGTGTGTCCAGCACATGACCATGGACTGATTTTTATTCACTGAAAGTTAACAAAGAATTATAGCAAGTAGAAATCTAGAAAACTGTGAGGAATTGATGCAGAAATATCGGAAAATTGTAAAACGTTTAATTATACAAATAATATATTGCTGAAACTAGACTACCCCTTTAAATAGGATGAACTAACAATAAAACAAGAATATGTTTATTCAAGATTTTATTAAAAACATGTAAATTCTAAGTATGTTGGAAGTTGTATCCATTATTAATGCCTCTACTTTAAATGTTCCAAATACAGTGCAGAAAACTAGGGGTTGCCATGGAAATATACTATACCACGGCAGATAAAAATACTTATCTCTTCGGCTGCTCCATATATTTCATTTTTTATGCTTGACAAATGTAATTTCTTGTCCAATAATTGTTGGTACTTCAAACATGAAATTTTTATTCTATGAGGTTTGATCACAGTGCATTACATTAAAATATTATTGGAATATTCATTATATTTTTATATTAACAAATCAGTCTGTTTTTCCTTTTTTTTTTTAATATCAGGTTGATTGAGGATAGAATATTTATTATATGGACATGCTGAAGCGTCATGCCCAAGCAAGCACAGTACACTGCTGTTCTTGGTAAATAGTGAAAAGGGCTGCAAGGCTCACCTGAACTCTGCTGCAGCTTGATGTCCTTATCACAAAAGCAGTTGAAAGCCAGTAAATTCAAAGAAAAGTTTCTTGCACCTGTTTCTTTAACTCATTTAGGCCTGGGCCCCACGTGGTGTAAATGCCACGGTTTGCCCACAAAAAAAAATGCAGCGTTTTACAGTCACAGCAAAGTGGAGATGGGATTCTAGTGAATCCCATCCCCTCTTTGCTGGAAAATACACGCAGCGGATATGCTGTGATTTCTAAAACCATTGTGGTTTTGGAAATCGCAGCATGTCAATTATACCTATGGAAATGCCAGCGGTTTCCCTATAGGTATAATAGAAACAGAAAATCTGCAGAGGAAACCTCTGCGGACTTTCTGTGAAAAGTGCTGCAGGAAAAACCTTAGGAAATCTGTAAGGGGGATTTGGGATGCTAAATCAGCCACAGGTCTTTATGGAGGGGGTTTTTATTGCCCCAAATACCCAGGTTAAAATACATTAAAATAAAAAAAAGCTTTATATTCGGTGCATAAGCCCTGAAGTTAAGATGTACTCTTCTGGCTTCACTGAAGAACAATGCCAGCATGGAGAGTACAACCGATAAGTTACTTTATGGCTAAAGCCCCACGTTGTGGAAATGCAGCTTTTTTTGTTGCAGATTTTGCTGCAGTTTTTTGAGCCAAAGTCAAGAGTGCCTAAAAAAGGGATGGGAAGTATATAGAAAGTACTTCTACTTCTACCTTCTGCTCAATCCACTCCTGGCTTTGGCTCCAAAAAACGCAGCAAAATCTGCAACGAAAAAAAGCTGCAACTCCACAATATGGGGCTTCAGCCTAAAGCTTTTTTATTTTTAATGCAGCCATGGATTGCATCATAACAGGGTGATTTGGGACACTAAACTGCATAAGTCCATAAGAACCTGTGAGTGGTTCTCTGGTAGATCGTTTAGCATTTATAGCATATAAAAAAAATATCTTTCAATATACAAAATAGTACTTAAAATTCCCTAGCTAATGCAGATCTCTATCTGCCCTGGCTTACTGGATATACCTAGTAATATTCTTGATCACACAACAGTTGCTTTTCTTGCTCAGTGGTTAGCCTTTCAAGACTGGAGTCAGCGGTTCAAATCCCACAAAGGACAACAGGACATCTGCAAGGAGTTTATATGTTCTCCCCATGTTTGCGTGGGTTTCCTCCAGGTACTCCTCTCACACTCCAAAAGACATACTGATAGGGAATTTAGATTGTCAGCCCTATAAGGGACAATGTTGACAATATCTGTAATGCGCTTGGGAATATGATGCTGCAAAATAGATTAATATACCAAAAAATAGGGCTAGTACTGCAATGAATAAACAACTGTGGATCATGTAAAATATACTAATACAAAAGAACATGCCCACAAAATAATAAAAGAATTTCATATTTATTAAATGCATAATTATAAAAGATATACAATGGAAAAGATGGGGGAATAATACACAAGGAAACAACCACATAATAATACAGCCAGGTAGGAAGTAAAGGGAGAGAGATATCACAGTATATACATAATAACCTAAAACAACAAATTTGCAAGGAAGAAACACACTAGCAAATATAATGCGGAATCCATAATATAAATGCTTGGCAAAGAGCAATGTATAGTGGGTATGGAAGGTATTCAGACCCCTTTAAATTTTTCACTCTTTGTTTCATTGCAACCATTTGCTAAAAGCAAAAAAGTTCATTTTATTATAACAAAGGAGTGGCTTCAGAACAACTCTGTGACCATTCTTGACTGGCCCAGCCAGAGCCCTGACCTCAACCCAATTGAGCATCTCTGGAGAGACCTGAAAATGGCTGTCCACCAACGTTCACCATCCAACGGAACTGGAGAGGATCTGCAAGGAAGAATGGCAGGGGATCCCCAAATCCAGATGTGAAAAACTTGTTGCATCATTCCCAAGTAGACTCATGGCTGTACTAGCTCAAAAGGGGCTTCTACTCAATACTGAGCAAAAGGTCTGAATACTTATGACCATGTGATATTTCAGTTTGGTTTTTTTTAATAAATTTGCAAAAATATCTACATTTCTGTTTTTTTTCTGTCAAGATGAGTTGCTGAGTGTACATTAATGAGAAATAAAATGAACTTTTTTCTTTTAGCAAATGGCTGCAATGAAACAAAGAGTGAAAAATTTTAAGTGGTCTGAATACTTTCCGTACCCACTGTACCTACGGAAACGCCGGAAGGTTCCCCATAGGTATAATTGAAGCAGAAAGTCTGCAGAGGAAACCTCTGCAAACTTTCTGTCTAAAGTGCTGCGGGAAGAGCCGCGATGCATAACCGCCACGGTTTTTAAGCAAAAAAGCGCTGCGGGACACCACATGTAGTCTTAGCCTTAAAGAGTAACCAAATTTTCAAACAAGTTTTGATTTTGCTGGTAGCATTTGTGTCATTAATAAATGTTGTATTAAACATTACAATTAATTTTGGCTCCATTCTATGAAATTCTGTAATGAAATCCACTTCTGTCCCTAATTTTTTCTTTCCTCTGTTTCACTATTGCTACCTGAAATCTGTACACTGCTTTTCAGTGGAGAATGAATGTTCAAGCTCTTGTATAATACAGAGAAACTAAGACTGAAGGGTGGTTACCTCAAACAGTTATATCTCAGGTATTATAAAACTTAGAACAGTACTCCTGGTTTCACATGTCAAAGATGAGATTCTCAGCTTTCATATGACACTAAGATCCCAGTTCTGTTTGTATTATTTCCAGATTTATCAACACCTAAATATATAATTGGGCTTGGGAGCAGCTGTACATAAATAAGCCATTTCCAACTGTGGCAGACTTGTGTTGCAGATTCCACTGGCCTCCTCCTTGTCTCTTTCCTTATACACCAATGTTATTATTATTATTATATAGCGCCATCATATTCCACAGCGCTTTACAGTCACCGTCCCATATAGAGCTCACAATCTATATTCCCTATCAGTATGTCTTTGGAGCGTGGAAGGGAACTGGAGTACCCAGAGGAAACCCACACATACACAGGGAGAACATATAAACTCCTTGCAGATGTCCTTGGCTGGATTCAAACCCAGTACTCCAGCACTGTAAGGTTGCAGTACTAACCACTGAGCCACTGTGCTGCCCAATGTAGTAGATACCACAGCACACATTTTTATCTTTGCTTTAGTGTAGATTTATTAACAAGTGGTCATGTGATCATCCACCAATACTTATGGCAAGAAAATGGTACAATAATATGATACAGAAAATAGAGGTAACGTTTCGGCCGTGGAGCCAGCCTTTCTCCAGCCCAAAATCTGCAGTTGAAGTAGTGTGATTCCTAGGTGGAGATCCTGGCTGGAGGAGAGATTCCTCCTAGTATAAGCCTGCAGGCTTGTGAATCTGTGGATATTAACATAACTAATCTATGTTTTTGGTGGATGATCACTCATTATTGGTGTAAAAAAACAATAAACTTTGTAATACTTGCAACTATATAACTAATTGTGTGTGTCGTGGTTTTGCCTCACACAGATTCATAATGAGACACAGGCGCATCCTCCAGCAGACCGTGTGCCTCTGCAGAAATCTACACCAACTCATTGCTGATATAGATTTATGTCAACAAAATGGCATAAATGTTAGTAAATTTGCCATAGGGAGCATACCCTTGCAGGTTTATAATAAGATCTATATTGGTTCTATTTTTTTACACATTGGGTGGCCCATATGATATGGTGACAGCGCCAGACCTGGTCTCTGTACCCTGCTAAACAAGATCTCCTTAGTTCAATACTCCATCACAGCAGCCAGATATATTGAAGTGTTTGGCATAATTCCCTTTCCTCAGAAAGTGATGAATATGGCCAATTGGAAACTTCGGGTCAGCCCCTAGATGATCTGCTCATACTGGCGCAACCCAGATGGAGGAGACCGGAGGATGGGAGTTGTAGTGGCTGAGGATGTTCCACCCACTAGGCTGAGCACACTCACCAACCACTCCAATCCCACTCCTGGTCGAGGTGGGTCCTGCAGCACTACCGGATGGTGGTGCTAGTAGTTCTTTTCCCCGGCACGCTTCCAGTTGGAGAGGGGACCTCTCCTCCCTGAGCCGGTGTGATGGAATTCGGAAGGGCCCTGATGTTATAGCAGGCACGACTCAGGCAGCCAGTGGTAACAGTTAACCAGGAACAGTTTTTATTGAAACAACTGGAAACAGGTAACGACAGCTTCTGAATGGGGTTAGTAGTACACTGTCCAATTCCCCCAGCCTTGGTTCTAGGAGGGTGCTCAGGGATGTTACAGACTCTACAGAATAATCCACCATTACTCCTCCTCTCATGCCTCTCCCAGCCAGGTATACTGGGGATGGAGTCACAGGGAGTCCTGACAGGGATCTGGTTACCTGAAGACTAGGCCCGAACGTGGAACTCCTATCAGGGTCCTCTGCTGCTCCTCCTGGCACAGCACCGAAAATGTCCAGCAGCTTAGACAGCTTCTCTCCCTTGCTCAGGGCTGTCTCTGGATGAGCCTGGGGCTGATGTTATTCCTACTTGAGGCTGTAAGGCTGATCGTTGGACCTCAGTCCAGCAGTAAGTGGCAGGAAAACTCTGCACACCTTCTCCAGCTAACAGCACACACTTGACTAAACACCAACCGTTGCCGGGGAGACTAGATCTCTCTACAATCCCGCCCAGTGGCCTGTGATAGGCCAGGGCTGAACCAAGGCAAGGTTTGAACAATGCAGGGGAAAAAACACAGAGAATAGCTGCATAACAATCACATTTAACTTAGAACGGAACATACCAACACAATCCCAGAGGCACAAAAGACAAACAATTAAAAGCAGCAGCCTCTGGGATGCTGCAATACTGCACATTTTGCTACATTTTATATGAGACATGTTCACAAAGAACAAAATTGTTACCATTCAAGACAATAACCAAGAATGTGGAGAATAGGTGGAGGCTGCAATTTATACTCAGTGCTGCTCTCTGATTGGTGGAAATCTGGGTGGTACCCTTTTCTGGTGGAGCGCAAAGGCAGTCTACAGCTATTACCTCAAAGGTGGTACTGTTTATTTCTGGGTTGTATCCTTTTCTGATTGGTGGAGAAAAGCCACTGACAGCTCATAGTGATTATTACTTTATGGCTGTTACTACTTGTATTTGTTTTTGGGCGGTGCCTTTTTCTGGTTGGTGGAGAAACAAGCCAACTGACAGCTCATAATGACTATTACTTCATGGGTAATTCTATGTGTTTCTGGGTGGAACCCTTTTCTAATTGATGGAAATCCAAGCAATCTCAGAATATTTTCTCAGTGGCTTTTCAGTTAACCTCTGGAAAAGTCTTCCAGTTCTGTGAGATTCCTGGGTCATCTTGCATGCACTATTCTTTTGAGGTCTAGCCACAGATTTTCAATGATGCTTAGATCAGGGGACTGTGAGGGTCATGGTAAAACCTTCAGATTGCGCCTTTTTAGGTAGTCTATGGTGGATTTTGACGTGTGTTTAGGATCATTATCCATTTGTAGAAGCCATCCCCTTTTCAGTTTGAGCTTTTTTACAGATGGTGTTATGTTTGCTTCAAGAATTTGCTGAAATTTCATTGAATCCATTTTTCCCTCTACCCGTGAAATGTTCCCCGTGCCATTGGCTGAAACACAACCCCAAAGCATGATAGATCCACCCCCATTCTTAATGGTTGGATACATGTTCTTTTCCTGAAATTCTGTGCCCTTTTTTCTCCAAACATACCTTTGATCACTGTGGCCAAAGAGTTCTATTTTAACCTCATCGGTCCACAGGACTTGTTTCCAAAATGTATCTGGCTTGTTTAGATGTTCTTTTGCAAACTTCTGACAGTGAATTTTATGGTGAAGATGCAGGAGAGGTTTTCTTCTGATGACTTTTCCATAAAGGACATATTTCTGCAGGTATCGCTGAACAGTACAACAATGTACTACAACTCAGGTGCATCTCAATAAATTAGAATATTTTTGAAATGTTCATTCATTTCAGTAATTCAATTCATAATCAGCAGTCTTCCATGATTGTGTGTCCTACTGAACCAGACTAAGGGACCATTTAAAGGCATAGGAAACCTTGGCAGGTGACACATTGAATTTACAATACTGAACTTTTTTACAATATTAAAATTTTCTTAGAGTTTGGTTTTCATTACCTGTAATCCATAATCAACATTTACAGAAATAAAACACTTGAAATAGAACACTCTGTGTGTAAAGAATCTAAAAAATATAGGAGGTCACTTTTTTAATTTAATTACTGAAAGAAATAAACGTTTCAAAGATATTCTAATTTATTAAGATGCACCTGTAAATCTTCCTGAAGGTCTTTTGCAGTTAAGTGGGGGTTCTGATTTGCCACTCTGGCAATCCTACGAGCAGCTGTCTTCCAGACCTGATCTTGAACTCCATTGTTCCTGTTAACTGCCATTTCTTAATTACATTTCGAGCTGAGGAAAAGGCAACTTGACAATGCTTTGCCATCTTCTTATAGCCTTCTCCTGCTTTGTGGGCCTCCACCATTTTCATTTTCAGAGTGTTAGGCAGCTGCTTAGAAGAACCCATGGTTGCTGTTCTTTGGCACAACGTTAAAGGAGGCTGGGTATTTATAAAGCTGTAAAATTTGCATCACTTGGCCTTTCTTAATGATGACAGTTAACAAGCCATAACCCTAACCGGCTAATTAAGGTCTGAGACCTTTGTCAAAGTTATCTGAGAACACAAATCTACAAGGGTTCCCAAACTTTTGCACAGGCACTTTTATTTAGTAAAGTATTTTGCAATGCTTGTTGCCTTCACCTGTACTATTTATTTATGAAAAAAAATTACTTACACCTGACATATTTTAGAATAGCCCATGGCTATAGAGTGTGCTATAAACACTCTGAAAGGCAAAATTATGACAGTATGTTTGAATCAGTACATTATGGCAAAATCATGTGTGTAGACATTCCATACACTATATATAGAAAAAGTGTTAGGACGTTTGCGCATCACAACTACAGGAGCTTTTATGACGTCCCATTCTATATCCATAGTCATTAATATGGAGTTGATTTCCCCATTGCAACTAAAGCAGCTTTTAGGCTAAGGCCCCACATTGCTGAAAAGCTGCCTTTTTTTGCAGATTTTGCTGCATTTTTTGAGCCAACTTCAAGAGTGGCTACAAAAGGAATGGAAAATATATAGGAAGCACTTATATTTCTTCCCAAAGTTGCTTGATAGGGTTGCATTCAGGTCTCTGTCCAAACCAGTCAAGTTCCTTGACACACCAAATTCACCCAACCATGCCTTTATGGACAACTACAGTATTAAGCCCTCAATAAAAGACAAATTGTCACACTGCATAAATGTCTCTTTCACACACAGCTAATCGTTGAGAGCTAAAGTACATCAGATGGCTATATAGTAAACCATATTCCCAATGCAAATCACCAGAATAAACTCTGTGCAAACATTAAGCTAGCAAGAAATGATGGGAGATTTCAGCTGAAGCTTGTAGAATTGTGAACACCGCGCTGGGTTATAAGACTGTAGCTTGGTGTATGTACACAGCCACTCAACTTTTTGTAGTTTAATTTTATATGCAAACTGTGACATGCTGCTCAATGGTGGATAATACATTTAAAGAAAATACTGCTGGTTCTTCTTGTTTGACTTTTGCCTCTTGTTAGTATGTTGTTTTACCCATAGAACTGGTGCTTATTCAATGTTTTTGTTAATCTAACCATCCTCTGCTTGAAAAGCCTAGGAAGTTAGTAGCTCTATAATACCAAGTCACCTTGTCTGGTCAAAATAATGATCTTCCAGTAAAAAAATACATTAAGGCTGAGGCCCCAAGTTGCAGAAATGCAGCTTTTTTATGTTGCAGATTTTGCTGCATTTTTTGAGCCAAAGCCAAGAATGGCTACAAAAGGAATAGGAAATGTATAGGGTGTTCTTATACATCCACAGTGAGGAAAAAAAGTATTTAGTCAGCCATCAATTGTGTTCTCCCACTTAAAAAGATGCCTGTAATTGACATCATAGGTAGACCTCAACTATGAGAGACAAAATGAGAAAACAAATCCAGAAAATCACATTGTCTGATTTTTAAAGAATTTATTTGCAAATTATGGTGGAAAATAAGTATTTGGTCAATAACAAAAGTTCATCTCAATATTTTGTTATATATCCTTTATTGGCAATGACAAAGGTCAAACGTTTTCTGTAAGTCTTCACAAGGTTGGCACACTCTGTTGCTGGTATGTTGACCCATTCCTCCATGCAGATCTCCTCTAGAGCAGTGATGTTTTGGGGCTGTCACTGGGCAACATGGACTTTCAACTCCCTCCAAAGGTTTTCTATGGGGTTGAGATCTGGAGACTGGCTAGGCTACTCCAGGACCTTGAAATGCTTCTTACGAAGCCACTCCTTCGTTGCCCTGGCGGTGTGCTTGGGATCATTGTCATGCTGAAAGACCCAGCCACGTTTCATCTTCAATGCCCTTGATGATGGAAGGAGGTTTGCACTCAAAATCTCACCATAAATGGCACCTTTCTTTCTTTCATGTACACGGATCAGTCGTCCTGGTCCCTTTGCAGAGAAACAGCCCCAAAGCATGATGTTGCCACCCCCATGCTTCACAGCAGGTATGGTGTTCTTTGGATGCAACTCAGCATTCACTCTCCTCCAAACACGACGAGTTGTGTTTCTACCAAACAGTTCTACTTTGGTTTCATCTGACCATATGACATTCTCCCAGTACTCTTCTGGAACATCCAAATGCTCTCTAGCAAACTTCAGACGGGCCCGGATATGTACTGGCTTAAGCAGGGGGACACGTCTGGCACTGCATGATCTAAGTCCCTGGCGGCGTAGTGTGTTACTGACGGTAACCTTTGTTACGTTAGTCCCAGCTTTCTGCAGGTCATTCACTAGGTCCCCCCGTGTGGTTCTGTGATTTTTGCTCACTGTTCTTGTGATCATTTTGACCCCACGGGGTGAGATCTTGCGTGGAGTACCTGATCGAGGGAGATTGTCAGTGGTCTTGTATGTCTTCCATTTTCTAATTATTGCTCCCACAGTTGATTTCTTCACACCAAGCTGCTTGCCTATTGCAGATTCAGTCTTCCCAGCCTGGTGCAGGTCTACAATTTTGTTTCTGGTGTCCTTCCACAGCTCTTTGGTCATCACCATAGTGGAGTTTTGAGTGTGACTGTTTGAGGTTGTGGACAGGTGTCTTTTATACTGATAACAATTTCAAACAGGTGCCATTACTACAGGTAATGAGTGGAGGACAGAGGAGCCTCTTACAAAAGAAGTTAAAGGTCTGTGAGAGCCAGAAATCTTGCTTGTTTGTAGGTGACCAAATACTTATTTTCCATCATAATTTGCAAATTAATTCTTAAAAAATAAGTGTGATTTTCTAGATATTTTTTCTCATTTTGTCTCTCATGGTTGAGGTCTACCTATTATGTCAATTACAGGCCTCTCTCATCTTTTTAAGTGGGAGAACTTGCACAATTGGTGGCTGACTAAATACTTTTTTCCCCACTGTACCTTCTGCTCAATCCACTCCTGGCTTTGGCTCGAAGAACTGCAGCAAAATCTGTAACAAAAAAAAGCTGCTTTTCTGCAATGTGGGGCCTCAACCTAAATTCTGTTCATTCCATAATAAGCTATTTGTATCACAGACAACCATCAAGTAATGTCCAAAGTTTTACAACTGTATTGTATATAACTACTTTAATAAACTGTGTTGTAATTATATGCCTGTTAGATTATATATCTGGCCATGGAGGTGGAGAAGAAGTTTTCTCGTTATTCCCTTCATAGACTTACTGTATGTCTTTAGATATTAATTATTTCCAATTTACCCCTACTTTACAGCAAATAAATAAAGTAAATACTTGTTCCCAACATACCTTATTTCTGACTCAGTAGTTGTATTGATTGATAAAAAGCTTCATTTACTGTAAAAGCTACACTGGTTAAAAAAAAGCACCTGCAATTGTTGGTGTTACTTAATATATGGCTTGGTTAGTTTCAGTAGCATTATGCTATAAATTGTCCGGTTTCTGGAAGCAATAAAGTTAAGTCCTGAGCATAGACTAAAAATATCATCTGCATTTAGGAGTGTCTGCAAATAAACATGTTCATGAATTCAGCTTAAACACAGGATTCAATTATAGTGGGGAAAGGGTAATATAAAGATAAAAAAATGCATCATGCATATAACATATTTTATTACACCCTTAACAAAAATAATAAGAAAGCCAAATACAATATTCTTTTGAGAGATGGAAATATTTTAAGATTGGTAATTGCTATCACATAATAAATAAAACTGTGGCAGTGCCCTCTATCCCACTGTTCCAATTGGTCACTGTGTTAGTATTGTACTTGTTTTTGTGTATTTTGTGTATAAACCCTCAAATGTATGACACCATGGCATTAGTGGTGCTCTAAAAATAATAATATCTATCTTTGGGAATATATTTAACAAATCTCGCAAAACTTGACTTTTCTCATACCATCAATTTTTTTCTGAAAAAAGCTGAGGCCCCACGTAGCGGGCCAGAGCAAAAAGGTTTCCTTTGCGGTGTTTCTGCTTCAATTATACCTTTAGGGAAACCGCCAGCATTTCCTTAGGTATAATTGACATGTCGTGATTTCCAAAACCGCAACGGTTTTGAAAATAGCGGCGTCTCCACTGCCCTTATTTTCCGCAATTTGTGGATGGGATTTGCTAGAACTTTGCAGGGACTGTAAAATGCCGCATTTTTTAACGCTGCGTTTGCGCCAAGGTTTGGCCCCGGCCTTAAAATGTAAAGTCAAATAATCTCAAATTTTCCTGAGAGAATCCTTTATGGAGAGGTTGGACTTTGTGGAGGCCCCCAATCCCCATAATTGCAACAGTGTCAGCTGTAACAAACATCAGCTGGCAGACACTGTGGAAGGTGTAGGCATGCCTCTTGTGCCCACACCATATATTTACAGAGCATAGTGTAAACTACCAAACACCAGCACCGCAATGTATGTTGGAAGGCAGCAATGGGTTAATTTATTGTAATTAGATTAAGCAGTGCACATGCAGTGCATAGCTCTGCATATTCTCTTCACTAGTTTAGTAAGAATAACTATATGATTTGATTGTCTGTGCAGATTTTGCATTTCCTTGGGCTTTTATGTCTCTTTGTAAATAGATTTGCTCAGTGACCATAACACTGGGTTTATTTGATTTTATCATGTTTAAATTAATCTATTACCTCTTGATGCCTGCCGTGAATTGATGTTAAAGTTTCATAAATGCGCACCAAGGTGATGCTGTCAATGTAATTGGTAACATTTTTTCTCATTTACTCCCTGGTAGCTCTGTGACTGTTTTATATACCTCTTTTGTTATAATTGAACCATTTCTGAAAATTAAAGACTTTTGTGTTAATTCAATAACTATAAAACTATCCCATTGCTTTAATATGCACAAGGCCCTAACAGTGAGTACATAGAACATTTCAACCTCCTAGGTAACTTTGTCACTAATATCATTCAGGCTTTCTACAATATTAAAAGGTTTCTCTAATTTTTCAAATACACAAACCATATTAACACATTTGTGAACATTCATATTCTTCAGTTATAGATACAGTGGGGAAAATAAGTATTTGATATACTGGCGATTTTGCAAGTTTTCACACCTACAAAGAGTGGAGAGGTCTGTAATTTTTATTGTACTTACACTTCAACTGTGAGAGACAGAATCTAAAAAAAAATCCAGAAAATCACATAGTATGATTTCTAAATAATTAATTTGCATTTTATTGCATGAAATAAGTATTTGATACAATAGAAAACAGAACTTAGTATTTGGTACAGAAACCTTTGTTTGCAATTACAGAGGTCAAACATTTCCTGTAGTTCTTGACCATGTTTGCACAAACTGCAGCAGGGATTTTGGCCCACTCCACCATATAGATTTTTTCCAGATATTTCAAGTTTTGGGGCTGTCACTGGGCTACATTGAGTTTCAGTTCTCTCCAAAGATTTTCGATTGGGTTCAAGCACCCCCAAAGTATGATTTTTCCACCACCATGCTTCACAGTTGGCACAGTGTTCTTCTTCCTCCAAACGTGGCAAGTGGAGTTGATACCAAAAAGTTCTATTTTGGTTTAATCTGACCACATGAACTTCTCACATGCCTCCTCTAGATCATCCAGATGGTCATTGGTGAACTTCAAATGGGCCTGGATATGTGCTGGCGTGAGCAGGGAGACCTTGCGTGCCTGGCAGGATTTTAATCCATGACGGTGTATTGTGTTACTGATGGTAATCTTGGAGACTGTGGTCCCAACTCTCTTCAGGTCATTGACCAGGTCCTCCCATGTAGTTCTGGGCTGATTCCTGACTTTTCTCAGAATCACCCATACCCCATGAGGTGAGCAAAGAACCCCAGACAGTCATCTTGTGTTTCTTCCATTTTCTAATAATTGCACCAACAGTTGATGCCTTCTCACCATGCTGCTTGCCTATTGTCCTGTAGCTCATCCCAGCCTTGTGCAGATCTACAATTTTGTCCCCGGTGTCCTTAGACAGCTCTTTAGTCTTGGCCATGGCGGAGAGGTTGGAGTGTGATTGATTGTGTGGACAGGTGTCTTTTATACAGGTAACGAGTTCAAACAGGTGCAATTAATACAGTTAATGTGCAGAGTAGGAGGACTTCTTAAAGAAAAACTAGCAGGTCTGTGAGAGCCAGAATTCTTGCTGGTTGGTAGGTGATCAAATACTTTCATGCAATAAAATGCAAATTAACTAGTTAAGAATCAAACAATGTGAATCAAACAGCGCTTTCATCTGTAAAATCAATTCAGCTTTACGTTTTATTAACAAATTATGTCTGTTCCCACCATAGTTTAGCTGATAAATTCTGTCTCCTCCATGATAAATTAACCTAGGTGATCCTCAGCCTGGTTTTATGGAGCGTACATGTTCATTAAACGTCTTAAACATGGGTCTAATGGTCTTCCTTATGTAATAACGTCCGCAATTACACAACACAGCATAGACTGCATAACTAGTCCTACATGTAATAAATTCTCTCACTTGTGCAGTACAGCTCCCCAAAATGGGGTACCTAGTGTTGTACAATTGTTTACAATTGCAATACCCACAGCAAAAATTGCCTTTGAGTCTTTTACCTTGTAACCAAGTAGTGCACTTGGTGTGTTATCAAAACATCCTTTTACCAACATGTCTCTCAAATTTTTACATCTGATAAAGGAGACTACTTGTCTACTTGCAAACTCATTTAAATGTGTAGTGATATTTGCTTATTGTTAATAATGTTGTATGTTACTACATTGTCACTACATTGGCTGCCTATTCAATACAGAATACAATATAAACTTACAGTCATATGAAAAAGTTTGGGCACCCCTATTAATCTTAATCATTTTTAGTTCTAAATATTTGGGTGTTTGCAACAGCCATTTCAATTTGATATATCTAATAACTGATGGACACAGTAATATTTCAGGATTGAAATGAGGTTTATTGTACTAACAGAAAATGTGCAATATGCATTAAACCAAAATTTGACCGCTGCAAAAGTATGGGCACCTCAACAGAAAAGTGACATTAATATTTAGTAGATCCTCCTTTTGCAAAAATAACAGCCTCTAGTCGCTTCCTGTAGCTTTTAATCAGTTCCTGGATCCTGGATGAAGGTATTTTTGACCATTCCTCTTTACAAAACAATTCCAGTTCAGTTAAGTTTGATGGTCGCCGAGCATGGACAGCCCGCTTCAAATTATCCCACAGATGTTCAATGATATTCAGGTCTGGGGACTGGGATGGCCATTCCAGAACATTGTAATTGTTCCTCTGCATGAATGCCTGAGTAGATTTGGAGCTGTGTTTTGGATCATTGTCTTGCTGAAATATCCATCCCCGGCGTAACTTCAAATTCGTCACTGATTCTTGTACATTATTCTCAAGAATCTGCTGATACTGAGTTGAATCCATGCGACCCTCAACTTTAACAAGATTCCCGGTGCCGGCATTGGCCACACAGCCCCAAAGCATGATGGAACCTCCACCAAATTTTACAGTGGGTAGCAAGTGTTTTTCTTGGAATGCTGTGTTTTTTGGACGCCATGCATAACGCCTTTTTGTATGACCAAACAACTCAATCTTTGTTTCATCAGTCCACAAGACCTTCTTCCAAAATGAAGCTGGCTTGTCCAAATGTGCTTTTGCATACCTCAGGCGACTCTGTTTGTGGCGTGCTTTCAGAAACGGCTTCTTTCGCATCACTCTCCCATACAGCTTCTCCTTGTGCAAAGTGTGCTGTATTGTTGACCGATGCACAGTGACACCATCTGCAGCAAGATGATGCTGCAGCTCTTTGGAGGTGGTCTGTGGATTGTCCTTGACTGTTCTCACCATTCTTCTTCTCTGCCTTTCTGATATTTTTCTTGGCCTGCCACTTCTGGGCTTAACAAGAACTGTCCCTGTGGTCTTCCATTTCCTTACTATGTTCCTCACAGTGGAAACTGACAGGTTAAATCTCTGAGACAACTTTTTGTATCCTTCCCCTGAACAACTATGTTGAACAATCTTTGTTTTCAGATCATTTGAGAGTTGTTTTGAGGAGCCCATGATGCCACTCTTCAGAGGAGATTCAAATAGGAGAACAACTTGCAATTGGCCACCTTAAATACCTTTTCTCATGATTGGATACACCTGGCTATGAAGTTCAAAGCTCAGTGAGGTTACAAAACCAATTTTGTGCTTCAGTAAGTCAGTAAAAAGTAGTTAGGAGTATTCAAATCAATAAAATGATAAGGGTACCCAAATTTTTGCACCGGTCAAATTTTGGTTTAATGCATATTGCACATTTTCTGTTAGTACAATAAACCTCATTTCAATCCTGAAATATTACTGTGCCCATCAGTTATTAGATATATCAAATTGAAATGGCTGTTGCAAACACCCAAATATTTAGAACTAAAAATGATTAAGATTAATAGGGGTGCCCAAACTTTTTCATATGACTGTACTTGAAAGGGAAACAGCTATAGTACCCACAACTACAGTTATTAATAATACGGTGAGCAGCAAAGTGCCCGGCTTGTAAACAATACTGGGACAGTATAATATGCTCCACAGTGGCCCCCACACAGTATTATATGCTCCGCAGTATCTCCCACCCAGTATTATATGCTCCACAGTGGTCCCACACAGTATTATATGCTCCAATGGCCCCACACAGTATTATATGCTCCACAGAGCCCCCCACACAGTATTATTTGATCTACAGTGGCCCCCACACAGTATTATATGGTGCACAGTGGGTCCCCACACAGTATTATATGCTCCACAGTGGCCCCTATACAGTATTATATGCTCCACAGTGGCTCCCACACATTTTTATATGCTCCACACTGGCCCCCACACAGTATTATATGTTCCCAAGATCCCCCCCTAGAGTTGGTGCTATTATTATACTCTGGGGTTTCCTCAGAACCCAGAGCATAATAAGTGGAGGCCCAGGGGAAGTGATTAAAAATAACAAGCACTTACAATCACCGTGCCTCACCTCTCCTGGGTATCCTCACTCCATCCTGCTGTCTACGACATCTTCCTTGGTCCTCTTCTGCCTGATGACTGAGGTCACGTGCCCCAGACATCATTACTGGGCCTGTGATTGGGCCTCAGCGTTCACATGGGGCACTATGATGTTATTACACCGGCGCACCCCATGTGACCACTGTGGTCCAATCACAGGCCCCAGCATTGACATTGGAGGCGTGTGACCTTAGTCACCAGCAGGAAGAGCCCTGGAAAGGATGCTGAGCCCAGGACAGGTGAGTATAAGTATTTTTTTTTTATTTTTAGTCACCTGCTCTGGGCTGGCATGAATTGGAAAGGGGCCCCGTGATAGCGATATGTAGCGGTCGGGGAACCAGGCTTTCCCCTCCTGGCCTGGTCGTGTTCGCAAGCTGCAAATAAACAAATTACTATTTTCAGTTCTTCACGACCTATAACGTATAACTCTATTGTGCATAATAATTTGGAACAGTAGATTTAGATTTTTTAATTTGTGAAAAAAACTGTTATCATTGGGAGGTTTGTCTAATAAAATTTGAAGAGTGAAGATTTGAACATTATATTGACTGTCATTTACATAGATCATTTAAGAAAATCAGAGAAAATTATCATTTGCATAATAATTTGGAATGCAGTGTATTATTATCCCTGCACTATGACTTCAAAGTGTTGCAGTACAGGGGTAGATCAAAGTGGCTCCGCTATTATTTTATGTTACTAGGAGCTGCCTACCTGCCTGACTGAATTGTTTATCAGGGGATGGTATTGGTAAGGGAAACTAAAATTCTTCAGCATACCAATACATTTTGGTAGCTGCTCTAGTTGCAAAGACCTTAAAGCTCCTGTAGGTGGAATGTGTAGGTGTCCTAATGTGTTTGTATATATATATATATATATATATATCTTTATCATACTTCTTTTCCCCTGTATATGCCATTTTCATAACTTATTTTTATGCCATTTTTTAGTGGAAAATGTTCTACTTTAATTTTTTTTTAAACCTTTCATAATTGTTAAGGTTTTTCAAATGTTTGTGTCTTTTCTTCAGGAAAAATTGTGGCATTATACATTTCAAACTGTTTTCTTGAACCAAATTATAGCTTTCATTTATGTTTCTGCCTTCAAGCAATCTTGGTAATGACTCTACAGATTACAGAAAAAGGTCTTAATGTACAAACTATATTTCAAGTTTCAAATGTATCCACTTTACTATTGATGATATTTTTATTTTTTAATATGCTGTACATTGAACTTATCAATTTTAAAATTTTATGAAAGTTCAGTTAATAATATGAAGTTAATCTTCTTTATTCCTTATTTACAATTAGTTCAGACAACTTTTATCCGCTAGGTATGGCCAGTTTAAATGAAGACGTGTTTCACTGTATTGTTTCTTGCATCCCTAAGAGCTCAAGTACATACGCATTTTTTTAGCATTTTTAAAATGCTTAGAAAAATGGCCAAGTATTTCATCTATCTTTTTTTGTTAGTAGTGTTTTGTATTGTGTAAAAAAAAACTGTTAAAACCAAAAACTAAATCTCCATGACCAGGGGCGCACCGCTAATGAGGCTAAGTGAGGCGGCCGCCTCAGGCAGCACTGTCCGTTACTGTCTGGGGGGGCGGCATTTTTACTATTTATTTAATGTAAACCAGCCCAGGACAGGCCGCTTTAAAAAAAACAAAGCTGAGCGGTGCCTGTCCTGGGTTGGTTTACGCGACGTCGCATCTCAGCGCAGGCGGCGATACAATAACATTATCGTGCCGCCTACGCTGAGACACAGACGTCGAGGACGAGAAGAGGAGGCGGAGACTGCATCAAGGCATTGCAGGTAGGTGCGGATAACTTTTTTTTTAATATATAAATAGGCCATAACCTGCTGGAGTAACCCTAGCAGGTAACAGCCAATTTTTTTTACCTACCCCCGCGTCTGCTCGTAGCCACCTCCGCTACCCCTTCTGCTATGGGACGCAGAAGGGGAAGTGGATGCCGCTGTGAGCAGCCGCGGGCATCGGTAAGTGAGGCCGCGGGCCTCAAATACTACTATTATTATACTCCGGGGTCTTTTCAGACCCCGGAGTATAATAATCGAAGACCCATGGGAGATGAGGGAACATAAAAACCAGTGATACTCACCTCTCCTGCGATCCGGTGTTACTCCGAGCAGGCTTGGGCCTTCTGGTACATCATCAGGTCGCATCGCCGGCCTGATCACGTGACGTGTGTGCGCAAT
This sequence comes from Leptodactylus fallax, assembly GCA_947044405.1. Classification (NCBI taxonomy): domain Eukaryota; kingdom Metazoa; phylum Chordata; class Amphibia; order Anura; family Leptodactylidae; genus Leptodactylus; species Leptodactylus fallax. The sequence continues at coordinate 1,488,621 of CAMRHE010000414.1, forward strand.
TAAACAGGGCCGAAAGCTGCAGGGAGTGCACCGGTGTCCAGGATAGGTAAGTAACACTGGTTTTTGTTTGTCACCTCCCCTGGGTCTCCGATCATTATACTGTGGGGTCTGAAAAGACCCCATAGTATAATAATAGTTCATGGGTGGGCCACTATGGGGCATAATACCGTGTGCAGGGGCCACTGTGGAGCATAATACCAGTGCAGGGGCCACTGTGGAGCATAATACCGAGTGCAGGGGCCACTATAGAGCATAATACCGTGTGCTGGGGCCGCTATGGAGCATAATACCGTGTGCTGGGTCCGCTATGGAGCATAATACTGTGTGCAGGGGACACTATGGGGCATAATACCGTGTGCAGGGGCCACTGTTGAGCATAATACCCTGTGCAGGGGCCACTATGGAGCATAATACCAGTGCAGGGGCCAATATGGGGCATAATACAGTGTGCAGGGGCCGCTGTGAGGCATAATACAGTGTGCAGGGGCCACTATGGAGCATAATACCGTGTGCAGGGGCCGCTGCAAGACATAATACAGTGTGCAGGGACCACTATGGAGCATAATACCGTGTGCAGGGGTGCTGCGAGGCATAATACCGTGTGCAGGGCCCACTGCAGGCCGTAATACTGTGTGCAGGGGCTGCTGTGGAACATTATAGTGTGTGTAAATGGGGCGCTATAAACAGGGGCTATAGTGCCTGTTTATATCATACCCTGTCTGTTTATAGTGACCGTGTGATGTAATTACGTCACATAGACGTGTATAGGACGAGGCTCTACTTACATTACATGGCCGCTATGAGATGAATGACACTATGTAAACAGAGAAGCGGTCACGGCGCTTACACAGGTACCATTCAAACAGCTGACCAGTGGGGGTCCTGGGTTTTTGAGCCCCCTTATTAGTTTATTAATGACCTGGAAAACCTTTTAATTAGTTAACACCTGGGGCATTATTAATAAGGGGCACTATTTATACAGCTTACACACGGACATTATTAATATAAAGATGCACTTGGGAGTATTATTCATTATGGGGGGGTTATATCATATATTTTATAATTGGGGGTAGCAGCAGGATGGGTGTGTAGGTGAGGACAATGTGGGTTGGATGCCTGGAAAAGTGAGGAGCCAAAGATGTCTGTGCTGCAAACTTTACAGAGACAAGTCACAGCTGGAAGTGGTCATGGCAGTCCAAAGGGAAGAGAAGGGAAATGTGAAGGATTAGTCAGAGAAGTCTCCTTCAAGTCACAAAATGTTACTACCCTGTATACACCTAAATGATAGAGGATAAATACCTGATTGATGCGGGATCTGTCTGCTGAGACCCCCACTGAGCCTGAGAATTGGGGTTTTTCCCCGACTGGGTGGGAATTCAGCCTGACCGCAGCCATATATAGGCGTGTCACTTGGTGGATGGACGAACCTGTGGGGCTCTCACTAACTTCAATGGGAGTGCCAGAGATACCTGAAGTCCAGTACTCAGCTATCTGTGGCGCTCCTATTATAGAGAATGGGGCCACGTGGGCTCGTCCATCCACCAGGCAGAAGATGTGTGAAGTTACTTTCATTGTTAATACCATGTTGTTGATCTGATACTGAAGTAATGCAGTAAGAAGAATTCTTAAAAACTGTTTTATAACTTTGTGTATTGTGTATATTGTGCGACGATAACAGCGTGTGAAGCTACTAGCATGGAAACACAATTTTTTTTTTTTTTTTTTTTGGGGGGGGGGTGTCTTTCTATAGTCCGCCTCAATGCAGCAAAGAGGCTAGGTTCACCACTGTCCATGACAAGCACTGCAAAGCACTCTGTGTGAATCCAGTCTCAGACTTCCATTAGAGGGGTTTTCCGGGAAAAATCTTTTTTTTAAAAAAAGGTCTGTTAGTGCTATTAATGGGTTACTAAGTAAACCCATATACCTTTAGCAGTGTTTTAAGTGATTTCTAGGTTTCTCTGGGAGCTCCTGGCATATTCTGCATTTGTTTACATTTTGTAGCTTCCTGCTGTGTAGCTTCCTGTGTAGCTTCCACACTACCTCCCTCTCACTGCCCCCTCTCCTCTCTCACTCCGTTACACCCCATCCCTGTCTCCCTAGATATCCCTCCCACTCAGAGGCGTAGCTAGCAGGGGGGCAGCTGCCCCAGGCCCACTGACATTGTAGGGCCCACTCTGGGACCACCATTAATACATCTAGCCAGTCTCCAGATCTCAACCCTATAGAAAACCTTTGGAGGGAGTTGAAAGTCCGTGTTGCCCAGCGACAGCCCCAAAACATCACTGCTCTAGAGGAGATCTGCATGGAGGAATGGGCCAACATACCAGCAACAGTGTGTGCCAACCTTGTGAAGACTTACAGAAATCATTTGACCTCTGTCATTGCCAACAAAGGATATATGACAAAGTATTGAGATGAACTTGTTATTGACCAAATACTTATTTTCCACCATAATTTGCAAATAATTTCTTTAAAAATCATACAATGTGATTTTCTGGATTTGTTTTCTCATTTTGTCTCTCATAGTTGAGGTCTACCTATGATGTCAATTACAGGCCGGCCTCATGTTTTTAAGTGGGAGAACTGGCACAATTAGTGGCTGACTAAATACTTTTCTTCCCCACTGTATGTCAGGGGAAATCAGGGGCATAATATGAGGGGGCAATTCATTTAATTAAGGTGACACTTGGGTTTTATTATGACTAAAGCCCCACGTAACGGGCCGCAGCAAAAAAGCACTGTAGGAAAAACCGCAGCAGTGTGGTTTTTCCCACAGCGCTTTTCACAGAAGGTCCACAGAGGTTTCTTCTGCGGACTTTCTGCTTCCATTATACCTATAGCGAAACCACCGGTGTTTCCGTAGGTATAATTGACATGCTGAGATTTCCAAAACCGCAACGGTTTTGGAAATCGCAGAGTGTCAGCTGCACACATTTTTCCACAATGTGTGGATGGGATTTGCTAGAATCCCATCCACTTTGCAGGAACTGTAAAATGCTGCATTTTTTTCCTGTGGCCCTATCCCATCCCCACTTTGCGGTAAAAGATGCGCAGCGGACACACTGCGATTTCGAAAACAGTCATGGTTTTGGAAATCGCAGCATTCCTATGCGAACTTTCTGTTCAAAGAGCAGCAGGAAGAACAGCGCTTTTTTGCTGTGGGACCTTAGCCTTAAGGAGTTTTATAGCTCATTCTTAATTGATGATATATCCTCAGAATAGATCATCAATAAGATAAGTGAATCCCCACTTATCAGCTGTATGAAGAGGCTATGGTGCCTGTTTATATCACACGCTGTCTGCTTATAGTGACCTTGTGATGCAATTCCAGTCTTGTCACATAGGACGAGGCTGTAGTTACATTACATGGCCGCTATGAAATGAATGACACTATGTAAACAGAGAAGGGGTACACAGGTACCACGGTTCATTCAAACAGCTGATCCTGGGGGTCCCGATTATTGGAAACTGACTGATTATTTTTACCTTTTGTTTACTTTTTAATTAGGAAACACCTGGGACATTATTAATACGAGTACTATTTACTGTGGGTACACGGAAATTATTAATAATGGGCATTATTTACAGGGGGTACACAGGGTAGTTATTAATTTAAAGATGCACTTGTGGGTATTATTCATTATGGGAGGTTATATTATATATTTTATAATTGGGGGTAACAGCAGGATGGGTGTGCAGGTGAGAACAATGTGGGTCGGGCGCCTGGAAAAGTAAGGAGCCAAATATGTCTGTGCTGCAAACTTTACAGAGACTGGAAGAAGTGGTCATGGCGGTCCAGATGAAAGATACAGGGAATGTGAACGAATAGGCAGAGACATCACCGGTAAGTCACTAAATGTTACTGCCCTGTATTCACCTAAATCGTCCGCAAAGCCCTGTGTAGATCCGATATACAGTACAGACCAAAAGTTTGGACACACCTTCTCATTCCAAGAGTTTTCTGTATTTTCATGACTATAAAAGTTGTAGATTCACACTGAAGGCATCAAAACTATGAATTAACACATGTGGAATTATATACTTAACAAAAAAGTGTGAAACAACTGAAAATATGTCTTATATTCTAGGTTCTTCAAAGTAGCCACCTGGCTACCTTGGCTTTGATTACTGCTTTGCACACTCTTGGCATTCTCTTGATGAGCTTCAAGAGGTAGTCACCTGAAATGGTTTTCACTTCACAGGTGTGCCCTGTCAGGTTTAATAAGTGGGATTTCTTGCCTTATAAATGGGGTTGGGACCATCAGTTGTGTTGTTCAGAAGTCAGGTGGATACACAGCTGATAGTCCTACTGAATGGAGTGTTAGAATTTGTATTATGGCAAGAAAAAAGCAGCTAAGTGAAGAAAAACGAGTGGCCATCATTACTTTAAGAAATGAAGGTCAGTCAGTCCGAAAAATTGGGAAAACTTTGAAAGTGTCCCCAAGTGCAGTGGCCAAAACCATCAAGCACTACAAAGAAACTGGCTCACATGAGGACCGCCCCAGGAAAGGAAGACCAAGAGTCACCTCTGCTGCGGAGGATAAGTTCATCCGAGTCACCAGCCTCAGAAATCGCAGGTTAACAGCAGCTCAGATTAGAGACCAGGTCAATGCCACACAGAGTTCTAGCAGCAGACACATCTCTACAACAACTGTTAAGAGGAGACTGTGTGCAGCAGGCCTTCATGGTAAAATAGCTGCTAGGAAACCACTGCTAAGGACAGGCAACAAGCAGAAGAGACTTGTTTGGGCTAAAGAACACAAGGAATGGACATTAGACCTGTGGAAATCTGTGCTTTGGTCTGATGACTCCAAATTTGAGATCTTTGGTTCCAACCACCGTGTCTTTGTGCGACGCAGAAAAGGTGAACGAATGGACTCTACATGCCTGGTTCCCACCGTGAAGCATGGAGGAGGAGGTGTGATGGTGTGGGGGTGCTTTGCTGGTGACACTGTTGGGGATTTATTCAAAATTGAAGGAATACTGAACCAGCATGGTTACCACAGCATCTTGCAGCGGCATGCTATTCCATCCGGTTTGCGTTTAGTTGGACCATCATTTATTTTTCAACAGGACAATGACCCCAAACACACCTCCAGACTGTGTAAGGGCTATTTGACCAAGAAGGAGAGTGATGGGGTGCTACGCCAGATGACCTGATCTCCACAGTCACCAGACCTGAACCCAATCAAGATGGTTTGGGGTGAGCTGGACTGCAGAGTGAAGGCAAAAGGGCCAACAAGTGCTAAGCATCTCTGGGAACTCCTTCAAGACTGTTGGAAGACCATTTCAGGTGACTACCTCTTGAAGCTCATCAAGAGAATGCCAAGAGTGTGCAAAGCAGTAATCAAAGCCAAAGGTGGCTACTTTGAAGAACCTAGAATATAAGACATATTTTCAGTTGTTTCACACTTTTTTGTTAAGTATATAATTCCACATGTGTTAATTCATAGTTTTGATGCCTTCAGTGTGAATCTACAATTTTTATAGTCATGAAAATACAGAAAACTCTTGGAATGAGAAGGTGTGTCCAAACTTTTGGTCTGTATACTGTATACTGTCACCATATACTGATAATATCGGTATACCTAAGTTGGGGGCCCAGTTGGACATGTTCGCCCCCCCTTGTGCTGAACCCCTAGCTACACCTCTGCTCCCACTACTAGCCCTTCCCAACTATCTAACTCAGCCCACCCCCATTGCATCATACTTACCTGTCTTCCTCTCTGGGAACAACTCCTCCTTTTCTTTCACTGTGTGCAGGCTGGAGACACCTCTCTTACTCTCTGCTAGCGCATGCACAGACCAGAAGTGCCTCTGACGCCTGCACAGTTGAGAGGAAGAGGGGAGGAGCCGTTTCTGGAGAGGAAGACACGTAAGTATGATGGGGTTTGGGGTGGGGGGTAATGGTGACGTTCTGTTTTGGAAAAGGGGAAATGGAACGTCATCGGATTATCAGAAAGTGTGCCTGGGACGGTCACATGACCATCCCAGGGATATGGGTAATTATAGATTTTTTTTTTATATAAGTAAATTAGAAGTCAGGTGGTGGGAGGGGGTTTAGTTTAGGGGTTAATTTTTATTTTATCCTGGACAACCCCTTTAAACTACACATTGCCATGGAATATTTTTACTTAAAAAAATGCATTTTTTTATATTGCTGTATTTTGTTCACAGTGTTTCTACAACTTTTTTTTTTTTATAATGAAAAATAAAACAAATGACGCAAAAAATACCATGGAATGTTAAAAGCAAAATCCAAAAATTAAAAAGCAGAGTATGTAGGGCTTTTCATATTATACTATTGACTAACCTTTAAATATGTTAGCAGATTTTCCTTATGCAGATGAGCAAGGATCAGTAAGTAAGGCTGCAGCACTTAAAACTATTTGCTGGGTGAACCTCAAGCGATTTAGTTCAGACCAAACATATCTGAAACAGAATTGCTATTATTATACTCTGGGGTCTCTTCAGACCCCAGAGTATAATGAGCAAAGGCCCAGGAGTGGTGATCAAATTCAACTAATAGTGTTACTCACCTGTCATGGGCTCCGACGTCAGTCATCTAGCCTCTTGAATAACGTCACAGACCACTGAGGCCCTCAACAGTCACATGGGTTATGCCGGCATCATTATGGGCCTCTTCTCATTATACTCTGGGGTCTGGGGTCTTCAGACCCCAGAGTATAATTATAGTTAGTGGGTGGGGCCAATATGGAACATTATACTGCAAAGAGAACACTATGGGACATTATACTGTGTGGCGGGGCCACTGTGGAACATTATGCAATCTGGAGGGCTGCTCTGCGACATTATACTGCAAGGAGGACACTATGGGACATTATACGTTGTGGAGGTGCCACTATGGAACATTATGCTATAAGTTGGGCTGCTATGGGATATTATACTGTGTGGAGAGGCCAATATGGGACATTATAATGTGTGGAGGGGCCACTGTGGAATCAGAACAGAACAATGGAAATAATTTATCAATCACAGCTCTATTACATTGTGTCAAATTTGTAAACTTAAGGTAGTAATCAAACATTTCTTTATAGTAACTGCTATATAATGTCAAATTTTATAAGATCAAATTTAAAAAAAACTTAGCAGAGTGAACCAGCTAGGAGTTGGTTAAAAAAGCTAAGTTATCGGAAACATTTGTGGGCTTTTTACTGGAAGTTCTCTTCCCTTGCAAGTGAAGTTTATACATTCTTCTTTTGACTGTCGAACAATTTAGATATTCAGGGCTATAATTTGTAATGCACGCTTCTAGGAACGCTTGTTGATGATAATAGCCTGTCTAATAGTGGTGCTGCTTGCTGGTTGGTTATGAAGTATTAAAGATGCAGATTATTGACAGTTGTAGACAGTCAAATGTTTATACAGTTGATATACAGTGTACTATAACATAAGATTGGAAAACAGAAAGATGGTGCAAGTGAAAAAAGATTTCACTACAACAAACCACTCAATTTAAGCAAGGACTATTTTGTGATGAAAATCATACCAATAGACAGGGTATAAAAGTAATAATCATAGATAAACATAGTAAGATAAAAACGTAAGTAAAATAAAAATCCTTTTAATTTAAAAATGTTCACTACTACTGAGGAGACGTAGACAGTTCACTCATACTAAGATAGCCGAGACTAAAGGGGCCTTAGTTAAATGTAGGAGGAATTTTACGAATTTGGCAATAAATGTAGCGGCTCATTGGCAAGGGATCTCCACCTATGTACCCAGCATCCAAACAGCTCACGGCGTGCGGGCGAGCCTTCCCTCGGAGATTGCGGCAGCGTTTCGAGACTATTACGCCTCGTTATACTCGGTTGACACATCTAACCCTGACTCGTCCGGCACAGTGTTTCGCAACAGTATTCGATCTTATTTATCCTCCTCTGGCCTCCCCACATTGTCTTCAGAGGACTTAGAGGTTCTGGAATCTCCTATAACGGATGAGGAGCTCTCCATGGCGATTAAAGGTATGGCTACGGGTAAGGCTCCTGGCCCGGATGGCCTGCCCCTCGCTTACTATAAAAAACTTGGCCCTGACCCTAGTCCCCAGTTGTTGAAGGGACAACCGGCTCAGCTCTATGCCATGACTCGCTCCGTGCGCATATAATGGTTATTCTGAAATTGGGTAAAGATCCCCTCCTATGTCCCAGCTACCACCCCATCTCCCTCCTGAATGTCGATCTCAAAATTCTTGCCAAAATACTCGTGTCCTGACTGACCAGGCTGCTTTATGCCAGGATGAGAGGCCACGGACAACACTACCAAAATTTTTTATCTAATTCATGGTGCCAGACTGTTGAATAGACCTCTCATGCTCCTCTCTACAGATGCTGAGAAGGCCTTCAACAGGGTTGATTGGCAGTTCATGGAGGAGACCCTGTTACACGTGGGCCTCCGCGAAAATATGATGAATTGGATCCTGGCCTTATATTCGCATCCCTCAGCACAGGTTAGGGTCAATGGTTTGCTCTCCCAATGCTTTCCCATTGCTAATGGTACTAGGTAGAGTTGCCCCTTGTCGCCCCCTATCTTTATCCTGACCTTAGAGCCCTTCCTCCGTCACGTTAGGGCACATCCTGACATTACATGCGTCGCCCACGCTACCCGTCTTTATAAAGTGGTGGCACATGTCGATGATTTATTGTTTTTTCTCTCGTCCCCTCATGTCTCCCTTCCCTGCCTGATGTCCTCCTTCCAGGATTACTCCCAGCTTTCCAATTTTAAGATTAACTTTTCCAAATCGGATGTTGCTTAATGTGTCTCTATCTCCTTTCCATTTCTCCGCCCTGAGCCAATCCTTTCCCTTCTGCTGGTTGACCTGCGCTATAAAATACCTAGGTGTTCATCTCACACCAGATCCGAAAGACCTCTTCCGGCACAATTTCCCACCTGCTTTGGCGTCAATTCGTGCCGAATGTAATAGCTGGACAGCTGGGACATTCACTTGGTTTGGGAGGTGCACAATCTTTAAAATGAATATCCTACCACGTCTTTTTTACCTCATACAGACTTTACCCATTCATATCCCTTCCTCCTTTTTTCAGACTCTTTCCTCCATCCAACTGACATTCATCTGGTTGGGCAAACCGGCAAGAGTTAGTAGGTCCCTCTTTTTTCGCCACAAGAATTGCGGTGGCTTATCCCTTCCTGACTTAAAGTCATATTATCTCGCTGCTCACCTGGCCCGGATAGTTGACTGGTGTAGACATAGTTCTATTAAACCCTGGGTTTACATCGAGCAAGCATTTTTTACAGTTCCATTGCAGATGGCCCCTTGGCTTGAGCCCTCTCTATTGTCAGCCTTCTGTTCCCACCCCACCATTGGCCCTACGCTCAGCATCTGCTCCAGACGTCTGATCCGCTCCCACTTCCTCCCTCTGGAGTCGTCATTTTACCCCATCTTGGGGAATCCCAGGTTTCCTCCAAGAATCTCTGACAGGGTGTTCTGCAACTGGCGTCGCCATGGGATTTACCGTGTATATCACCTCCAAAGTGACTCCAGTTGGCGGACGATGGCCTCAACTGAATTATCCCCTCTTAACACCTGGCGCAATATGCAGCTTCGTCACTTTATGAACTCACTCCCGGCCCCGACTGAATTTAGGTCAGAACCAACATTTTTTGAGCGCATCTGCGTGGGTGACAGCCTCCTGCTCCATTCCCTCTCAGTCATCTATAAGCTTCTGATTGATCCTCCTCATGGATCTGTTCTCCCCTTTATGTTGAAATGGGAAGCTGATCTCTCTCTCTCCCAGGAACAAAGAGAACGTATTTTCCAACTCACACATGGAGCTTCTGTCAGCTCCCGCTACCAGGTTGGCCAGTTTTAAGATCTTGTCCCGATAGTATAGGGTCCCCACAAAGCTGCATACGCTTTTCCCACAGGTATCCCTGATGTGCTGGAGGTATGGGCAGCAGGAGGGTGACATGCTTCATGTCTTCTGGTCCTGTTCAGCTCTTTCCTTGTTTTGGGATGGTGTTGAATGGATCATTTTGCAAATTACTGAGACGTCTCATAAGTTGGGCTCTGCTTTGTTTCTACTTCACCACTGCGAGTCTCCGGTGCGTGTATACAGGCGCTCGCTACTCTGTTTTTTGGTCCTTGTGGCCCGAGCTTACATTCCGCAATTCTGGAAGTGAGTGGAGCCTCCTCCTCTCTCCCTCTGGATTCTGAAGGTCAATGAGATTATGCGCATGGAAAACCTCACTTCCTTCCTGCATGACACAGGTGAAGCCTTTAACAAAACTTGGTTTTACTGGTTGGAATTCCAACATATTGCAGAGTATCAGATGCTTCTGGGCTCTGGGCCCCCCTCCCGGGCTTAGTCTCTGAGCTCTGAGCATAGTCTCCCACCATTAGCATTTGTCCTACCATTTTATTTGTTTCTACACCTGATCTTACATAGTGAACTTCAGGTCCGTCTACTGTGGCCCTGACACATGTTGTCCTCCAGGCCTCCCTCAAGGTCCACACATGGTATGTTACCCTGTTCACTCACCCGTTACCCTCTCTGCCTGACCAATACCCCCCTCCCTTTTTTTTTTTTTTTTCCCTCCTCTTCCTCTTTCTCTTTCTTCTCTCTCTCTCTGCTCCTCTTCCATCCCCTCTCCACTCTTTTTTCATCTTCTTCTAATTAATGTTTGTTGCCTTGGTGACTGTGGCCGTCTTTGTGTCCCCTTTGGTGCTCTGGTCCACATTGTTTGTATTTCTGGTCTGTTGTTTTATGTTGTTTGTTCGTAAAAATTCAATAAAATATTTGAATTTGAAAAAAAAATATATATACAGTATATATAGCCGAGACTGATTACACATTTCAAGATATCTTTGTGTCTCAGTACTCATCCCTTTGATCACTTTTCTAAAGCTATATAAATAAGATACTCATATATCTCTTTATTCTGTTCATCCTTTAGGTGCTGAAAAAAATGAGGATTATATAAAGCAGAAAAAATTAATGTTTTCTGAGTCAACAATAAATGCAATACTCAGCCCATGGAAAAAAACAGGTTCAAGGAACAAAGTATATGAATTCAATAAATGTGCTCTTGACTGGAAAAGCCAACAAAAACATGGAAGAATTTTCACTAACATACCAAAAGATAGATGCCTCTCAATAGGGTGACAAGATTTTTGAAGTCTAAGTGGCTGAGATCATCCTTAGGAGTCACAATAATGCTTTTCTTTCACTTGTGGTAAAAATATAAGGTGTATCTCTGAGGCTAAGGCCCCACATAGGGAAACGTAGCAAAAAACCCTGCAGGAAAAAAACGCAGCGGAAACGCATCACATTTTTTTTCTGCAGCATTTTTCATTGCGTTTTTGCAAAGTTTCCTCTGTGGGCATTTTTAAAAATGCCCACAGAGGAAAACTTTGGAGATCTTTTTCTACAATGTGCAGATGTGATTAGCCAGAATTCTATTCACTTTGCAGGTACTGTATAACACAGCGTTTTTACAATTTGGGACTTCAGCCTGACTCAGTAATTAGGATTATTGGGATTGAGACAATATACAGTTCCCAAACCACATAGGACAGTACTATGCCACAAACTTTTATCAACTATTTCTTTTTTAACTCCTTCCCAACATCCGCCGTAATAGTATGTACTATTCCGGGGCTACCAATTCTTTTTCCTTGCATTTATTAGACCCCCTAGGGGTCTTGAACCCAGGGGGTCTGATCACTAATGCAATGCATTACAATGCTAATGCATTGCAAAATAGCACTTCTATTATAGGCTGCATAAAGCAATTCCACTCAATTCTGAATTATTTTTCCAGCTTCCCAAAACTTTGTACAGAATAATAAATGGTACCATTACGAAGAACAATTTGTCCCACAAACATTAAGCCCTAATATGGCTGTGTGATCGGAAAAATAAAAAAATTATGGGGTTTGGGAAGCAGGAAGTCAAAAGGGAAATCAAAAAATCGAGAAAAGTCACCAGTTGGAAGGGCTTAAGGACAAAATTGGAAAACAACTAACAGTAGCTAATACAGGTGCATCTCAAAAGATTAGAATATCTTTGAAACGTTTATTTCTTTCAGTAATTACATTAAAAAAGTGACCTCCTATGTTTTCTAGATTCTTTAAACACAGAGTGTTCTATTTCAAGTGTTTTATTTCTGTAAATGTTGATTATGGATTACATTTAATGAAAACCAAAATCTAAGAAAATTAGAATATTGTGAAAAAGTTCAGTATTGTAAATTCAGTGTGTCACCTGCCAAGGTTTCCTAAGCCTTTAAATGGTCCCTCAGTCTGGTTCAGTAGGACACACAATCATGTTAGACTGCTGATTATGAATTAAATTACTGAATTACTGAAATTAATGAACGTTTCAAAAATATTATAATTTATTGAGATGCTCCTGTATAATACAAAAAGTCGATAAATACTTCCACTATGAATATATACGCATGTAATAAAAAAAAATCACCACACATTTTTGGAAGAGTGGCACTCTTGGAACTAGTACGCAAAAGTATAGGCTATCCCTTTGGGATCTCTTTCTTCCACATATCAGTTAAGTAATCTGTCTGACTCCTAATTCTCTGAATTTTTACCTTTTCACTCAGGATTCTTCATGTCCTATTGTCTAGTACACAACTTCAAAGCTAGTTCTTCAAAACATCCTTTTTCAGGTTAGTCTTTATTTTTATACATTCCCCCCTGTATCATACTGTATTATAACCTTATGAGCCCCAACGCTTACTGTCAGATTCCCCTCTGCCACAAATATAATCCACAAATAGCTGTTTTTACAGTATAATGTTCTCGACATAGCTCCAACCACTTCACTACTATCACAGTTTCCTCCATTCCCCATATTGAGAACACAACCAGCCCCCTTTTATTTGCAAATGCTCTCCTCATAATGCCAGCCAGCAATTAACCTCTTCCTGTCCTGCACTGTAATAGTGTGCTGCAGTAAGCAGGTTGTTCCTATGAGCCATGTACTACTCACTTGTGATTGCAAGCGCCTTCTAATGACATACACTGCATCTCTGCAGGTTCCTGGCTGGACAATGTTCCTGGACAACCAGGAAACTGATGCAAGTGAAGTGCATTGAAATAGAATGTGGTGGTGGGTGCTGCAGCATCACATGACCAAAGTTTGGCATTTCACAATGTGACGCTGCATTTTAGCAATATGGGGCTTCAGCCTAGCTTTTTCCCATTCCTACAAAAGGAATGGGAAATATAAAATAAGTACTTATACTTCCCCCTTCTGTTCAATCCACTCCTGGGTTTGGTCAAAGAAAAAATGCAGCAAAATCTGCAACAACAAAAAAACTGTGTTTCTTCAACGTGGAGCTTTAGTCTTAGGCTGAAGCCCCTCTTTGTAGAAAAGCAGTTTTTGTTGTTGCAGATTTTACTTCAGTTTTTTGAGCCAAAGCCAAGAGTGTCTACAGTATGTAAACTATTAAGGAAGCTCTTATACTTCTACCTTCTGCTCAAGCCACTCCTAGTTTTGGCTAAAAAAAAAAAAAAATACAGCAAAATCTGCAACAAAAAAAGCTGCTTTTCCGTAATGTGAAACACAGCCTTTATGGCTACTGCAGAAATGTGCCAGCAAAGTGAAATTTAATAATTTAATCTCATCCAAACATTGCAAGAAAAAAAAGATGTGGAAAAGCTGCAAATTCAAAAATGTGTGTGTTTTTCAAAAACATGGCATGTTAATTATAGGTGCGGAATCACGAGCATTTCCACATATATTGTAGTGTATACTACTGAACCAGTGATAAAGAAGATCGCTGGTTCACGTACCCTGGTCGGACATCAAAAAAAGTGTAAAAAAAAAATGTGTTTAAAAAAATAAATAAATAAATAAAACCCCAAAAATGCCCCTTTCCTATATGAAATGAATTATGTAGAAAAAAAAACCCCCTAAAAATTAATAAAAATAACTCGTACAATAAAACTGAAATATTATACCTATATGGAAAACGATTAAAAAAAACTTAAGAAATTCCTTGTGGGGTACTTTAGGGGCTCTGCAAATGCGACATGTCACCGAAAACTATTACAGCAAAATCTGCTCTCCAAAAGCCAAACAGCACTTTTCCATTTCAAGGCCCGCCATGTAACCATACAGCAGTTTACAACTGCATATGGGTATTGCTGTATTCATGAGAAATTGTGTAACAACTGTGGGTAGCAGAGATATGGTAGATAATATTTAGTAACATATTTGGGTGGTATGACTATATGGTATGACCATGGCTTACTGCTGGGCTTGCTTCACTAAGTGGCTACTGTCAAAGTGGACTTAAGAGCAGGTATGAACATACCTGTAAGTAACTTACTTTATTTTAGTACTTTACTGTTTATACTAATTTGGATAATGGCTAGCAAGCTTGGACATTTACTTCGGTGCACGGTATGTTATATATATGTACTACTTGAGCAAGAGTTCCAGGGTGAATACCGCTGTGGCAGATGTGAGCATGTTGCCCATCTGAAGCACGAATTAGAGATCTAGAAGAGAAGAATGCAACACTGGGGGCAACTGACAATCTTGAGAGAAGCATGCTGCTCACTAAGCTAGAAGTCAGTGGATTAGATATGGCGGTTGGAGCACTGGAGGGACATCAGGAAGACCAGGCAAGAAGCTGGGTGAATACAGATAGAAGGGATGAAAGGGGATCCAAGAAAAGGAAGACCACTCCTGTTTCTGTTCATCCAAACAAAATTGCCAAGTTGGGTGATGATGTGAGGATATCAGTGTCAGAAATGGGATTCCTACCGAATACTGTTCTAACAGCCAGGAGAACAGTCTAACTAGTAGCCGAAGAGGGAATGGTAGTGCAGGTAGGTAAAGACAGTTAGTTGATATAGAGGATTCTGCAATCAGGAAGAAAGACATATTAATCAATCAAATGGTTTCCTTTCTCCATTGTCCAAGGTTTTGGCATGTGGTGGAATGGGTGGACAAATTGCTGGGAGGGGCTGGGGAAGATCCAGCTGTCATGGTCCATGTGGATATCACTGACAGAATAAATGGTAGGTGGAGGCTCCTTAACAATAATTTTTGGAAACTAGGCTCCAAGCTGAAGGAAAGGACTTCCAAGGTTGTATTCTCTAGAATACACAGGAAAGGCAATGGGAGCTTAGGGAGTTAAATGCATGGCTCAAGTCTTGGTGAAGGAAAGAAGGGATATGGTTCTTAGAGCACTGGGCTGACTTTTCATTGGGGCACAAGCTGTTTTCCACAGATAACTTGAACCTGAATGGAAGGGAGTCTGCTGAGCATTTAAACTAAGAATGAGGGGGGAAGGCCAGGCAGATATAGGGTTGATAGGTCAGGAATGGGACAGGCTATCATGCTGGGTGGAGAAATGTATTGTGGATTAGAACAGGGGATTAGAACAGTTGATAGGGAGATCCATTTATTACAACTGAACAGCATAGATAATTCTGGCCATAAAACCTCTAGAATGCACATTTCTGAAAATGTATGAACTTGGATGGCAAGTTACAATGTATGTTCACAAATGCCCGAAGCCTAGCAGGCAAACTGGGGGAGCTTGAGGCCCTGGTCCAGGAGGAACACATTGATGTAGTTGGGGTGGTTGAGACATGGCTAGATTACTCACATGATCTATAGACCACTCCCAACATAACTGAGTAGTTAGAGGGTCAGTTGTATAAGCAAATTGAGTGGGCAACACAGACAATGGTCTTGATGGGAGATTTTAACTACCTGGATATTGATTGGGGTTATGGTTCTGCATCATCTGCAAAGGGCAGGGAATTCATCAATTTGTTGAAGGACAATTATATGGTCCAGGTTGTAGTAGATCCAACTAGAAGGAATGCTCTGCTGGATCTGATCATTTATAATAATGCAGGACTTGTTGAAAATGTCACAGTTGGCGAAAACCTTGGTAAGGCTAAGGCCCCATGTTACAGAAACGCAGCATTTTTTGTTGCAGATTTTGCTGCATTTTTTTGAGTCAAAGTCAGGAGTGGCTTGAAAAGTAATGGAAAATATAAAGGAAGCGCTTAGATGTTTCCCTTCTGTTAAATCCACTTCTGACTTTGGCTCTACAAACGCAGCAAAATCTGCAACAATCCACAAAGTGGGGCCATAGACTTACAGTGACCTTAATCTAATCAGAATCTACCTAAATTGTAAAATCAAACAAAGGTTGGAAGGGCAAAATCCCTCAATTTTAAAAAGGTCAATTTTTCCCAGGTTAAAGGCTACACTTCAGAATATAGACTGGGAGCAGCTATTGTCAAATATAAGTGGTAGAGATGTTTTACAGAGTGATACAGAGGTTAAGTGGGATACATTTAAATCTACGTTAAGCAAGTATATAGCAAAAATATATACCCATAATGAACAAATATAAACATCTTAAATTAACCCCCTATGGCTTACAGCTATGGGTAAGTGAGTGATAAAAAATATAAAACGTGCATTTAAAAAATATAAATTCAAAGGGTCAGCTGTAGCCTTTGAAAGTTACAAAGTGCTTCTTAAAATCTGTAAAAGGAAAATAAAGTCAACTAAAATACATAATGAAAAGCAGATGGCTAAAGAAAGCAAAACTAACTCAAAAATATCTTTAAATATATAAATGCAAAAAAAACAGTGAGAACAGGTAAGCTCCCTAAATGGTTATTGGGAGTTTCTCACAAGGGATCGAGAAATATAGGTTCTTAGCTCTGTGTATACAGAAGAACAGGCAATAGTTGATGTAGGTGTCACCAATACTGGTAATACATCAACCAATATACTAAATCAGATAAACAAAGATATATGATCCAAGCCATGCTAAACAAATTAAACATGAGCAAGACTCAGGGTCCAGTTGGATTATACCCTTGAGTACTTAACTTAGCTGTGTATATAATGTTCCTGGAATTTGCAAAGGCATTTGACACTGTCCCTCATAGACATTTAATGGGTAAAATCAGGTTCATTGGCTTGTAAAATATAATTTGTAATTATATTGAAAACTGGTTAAAGTATCATATCCAGAGAGTTGTGGTCAATGACTGCTTCTCAGAGTGGTCCTCTGTTATAAGTGGTGTAACACTGGGTCTGATGTTATGCAACATATATCCTCGGGGGACTGAAGCTGGGAAAGTCACTGGTAGAGAAGGACCTGGGTGTACTTGTAGATCATAGGTTAAATTACAGCATGCAATTTCAATCAGCTGGACTATGGATTTGCAGAAGAGGGATGTAATATTACCACTTTATAAATCATTGGTGCCACCACATCTGGAATATGCAGTTTTGTTCTGGGAACAGAATGTTCTAGAGATGGAAAACGTTCAACAGAGGGCCACAAAACTGATAAGAGGCATGGAGGACTTCGACTATGAGGAGAGATTAAAGGAGTTAAATCTGTTTAGTTTTAATCTTAGGTGTTTAAGGCTTGGTTCACATCTGCACATGGATTTCCGTTCGGGGGGTCCATTTGGTGACCCCCCGAACAGAAACCTAATCCACATAAAAAAGCGGTTACCTTAGGAAACCTGTGGACCCCATAGACTATAATATGGTCCTTGTGGTTTCTGTCCGATTTCTGTCCGAAAATTTCGAAAAATGCAGAGAGAGGGGAATGGAATCCCCGTACGGAGAGCCAATGCAGATGTGAACCGAGCGTAAGGGGAGATATAATAAACCTATATAAATATATAATTGGCCCATAGAAGAAATATGGGGAAAGGCTGATCAATGTAAAATCCCCTCCAAAGAGGAGGGGGCATTCCCTCTGTCCAGAGAAAAAAAAGGTTTAATCTCAAGAGCTGACAAGGTTTCTTCACTGAATGGACTGTGAATCTGTGGAATAGCCTACCTCCTGGTCACAGGAGTCACAAAGTCCACAGCTGACAGCTTCAATAAAGATTAGATGAATTAAAAAATATATACAGTACCTTGCGAAAGTATTCGGCCCCCTTGAACTTTTCAAACTTTTGCCACATTTCAGGCTTCAAACATAAGGATATAAAATTTAAATTTTTTGGTGAAGAATCAACAACAAGTGGGACACAATTGTGAAGTGGAACGAAATTTATTGGTTATTTTAAACTTTTGTAAAAAATAAAAAACTGAAAAGTGGGGCGTGCAATATTATTCGGCCCCTTTACTTTCAGTGCAGCAAACTCACTCCAGAAGTTCAGTGAGGATCTCTGAATGATCCAATGTTGTCCTAAATGACTGATGATGATAAATATAATCCACCTGTGTGTAATCAAGTCTCCGTATAAATGCACCTGCTCTGTGATAGTCTCAGGGTTCTGTTTAAAGCGCAGAGAGCATCATGAAGACCAAGGAACACACCAGGCAGGTCCGTGATACTGTTGTGGAGAAGTTTAAAGCCGGATTTGGATACAAAAAGATTTCCCAAACTTTAAACATCCCAAGGAGCACTGTGCAAGCGATCATATTGAAATGGAAGGAGTATCAGACCACTGCAAATCTGCCAAGACCCGGCCGTCCCTCTAAACTTTCATCTCAAACAAGGAGAAGACTGATCACAGATGCTGCCAAGAGGCCCATGATCACTCTGGATGAACTGCAGAGATCTACAGCTGAGGTAGGAGAGTCTGTCCATAGGACAACAATCAGTCGTACACTGCACAAATCTGGCCTTTATGGAAGAGTGGCAAGAAGAAAGCCATTTCTCAAAGATATCCATAAAAGGTCTTGTTTAAAGTTTGCCACAAGCCACCTGGGAGACACACCAAACATGTGGAAGAAGGTGCTCTGGTCAGATGAAACCAAAATCCAACTTTTTGGCCACAATGCAAAACGATATGTTTGGCGTAAAAGCAACACAGCTCATCACCCTGAACACACCATCCCCACTGTCAAACATGGTGGTGGCAGCATCATGGTTTGGGCCTGCTTTTCTTCAGCAGGGACAGGGAAGATGGTTAAAATTGATGGGAAGATGGATGGAGCCAAATACAGGACCATTCTGGAAGAAAACCTGTTGGAGTCTGCAAAAGATCTGAGACTGGGACGGAGATTTATCTTCCAACAAAATAATGATCCCAAACATAAAGCAAAATCTACAATGGAATGGTTCACAAATAAACGTATCCAGGTGTTAGAATGGCCAAGTCAAAGTCCAGACCTGAATCCAATCGAGAATCTGTGGAAAGAGCTGAAAACTGCTGTTCACAAACGTTCTCCAACCAACCTCACTGAGCTCGAGCTGTTTTCCAAGGAAGAATGGGCAAGAATTTCAGTCTCTCGATGTGCAAAACTGATAGAGACATACCCCATGCGACTTACATCGTAGCAAAAGGTGGTGCTACAAAGTATTAACTTAAGGGGCCGAATAATTTGGCACACCCCACTTTTCAGTTTTTTTATTTTTTACAAAAGTTTAAAATATCCAATAAATTTCGTTCCACTTCACAATTGTGTCCCACTTGTTGTTGATTCTTCACCAAAAAATTAAAATTTTATATCCTTATGTTTGAAGCCTGAAATGTGGCAAAAGTTTGAAAAGTTCAAGGGGGCCGAATACTTTCGCAAGGCACTGTATATACTATTGATGTTTATGGAAATTTATAGAATGTCATGCCTTTCCCATCCCCTGGTTGAACTTGATGGAAATATGGCTTTTTCAACCATTACAACTATGTAACTTTGTATCTGAGCATTTCGCATTTAACATTTTGAAAATTGCAAGTTTTACCAAATTTTCATTACATTTTCTATTTTTTTTATGCATGCAAAAAAAAATTTGATTAACATTTACCACTAATGTGAGGTACAATGTGTCACGAAACACAATCTCAAAATCACTTGGGTTAATTAAAGTTATTGCCATATCAAGTAAAACCTCTTCTTGTGGTAGGGCATCCTCACCGGTCTTGTGGCGCCTGCACCAGTTGTCTCTTGAGATATCCATTCTCAGGCGCTGGCAGGAAAGAGCTTGAATTTGCCATTTTAGAGATTCTAAAATGATTCATTTGAGAGAAAAAAATTCATTTAAATTAATTAATTAATTAATTAAAATTCATAAAAAGATTCATTTGAGAGATTCCATAAAAAAATATAAATAAAAAATTACTTAATAAGATAAAATAAATTGCATATATGTTAAAAACTTAAAAACAAAATGGAAGCTCACCCTCACCATACAGAAAGGAGTGTGTGATTCAAACAATAGATGGTGTAACTATCATCAAGTACCCAAAATAAGATATGGTGCATGCATTTTTCCAGGAAGATATGCAATCTTAAACATAACTCCTTCATTAGATACTGAAAGACATAACAGCAATATTTATAATAGAAAAACTGTTGGAGATATGCAACAGCCAGCTTTGTCTCTATATTTGCTGGATTGACTGCAGTTCACATTTATGACACTAGATGTAGCTGTTACTAAATGTTTATCTGTAGACACTCTGTACTTTGTTTTTTTATGCTGTTGTTATACACATCTGTATTTTTAGTGTGTTTGCTGTACTGGATCTGTTATTCACCATGTGAGGTGATCTACTCTTACTGCATTCATGTTTCACTAAAATTTGTTTCTGTTATATACAACTATCTGGTTTTGACTCTGCCACATCCAGCAATCGCACTCTGCAACAGGTTATGGGCTTAGTGATCAAATGAATCTCAAGTGATCAAATGAAGCCCCAGTAATCAGATAAACCCCAGTAACCAGAAGCGGCCCAGGCAGAGCGAAGTCCAGAACGGAAGATAGTGCGGCAGATGCAGAGATTGATATAAGGAAGCTTCCACAAAGACATCTCCTGTACACAAGTAAGACTGTTCCTATATATAAAGGAAGGAGAATGGCCTATAGTTCAGAACCTAAACTATCAGTGGCCAAGCTGAACAATGACAATTATCAGCTATGGAAATTTAAAGTGGAAATGCTATTATCAAGGGATGACTTGTGGGAAGTTATCACTACAGAGAGACCACAAGATGATTATCAGGACTGGGACAGGAAAAACAGACGGGCACGGGCCACTATAAGCTTACTAGTAGAAGATGATCAGCTTATTCACATACGCAGTGAGAATACAGCGAAAGGCATGTGGGATGTACTGAAAAGACTGCAGGAGAGATCCAGTCTAAAAAGCAAGTTGTTTCTGCTGAGGAAACTCTACAAAATGAGGCTTAGCAGAGAGCAGGACATGCAGGAGCATATAAATGCCATGCTGAAGGTGATCACACAACTCAGATCAGTCGGTGAGAATATAACAGACAGTCATGCTGCAGCCATTTTATTATGCAGTTTACCTGATTCATACACTGCACTGATCAATGCGCTGGAGACACGGCCTCAGACAGATCTGACACTAACATTCGTAAAGACCAGGCTCATAGATGAGTATCAGCGAAGAAAGGAGTTTACACATGATTATACAGAAACTCACTCCAAGACTTCTCTTAAAGCTACAGACATAAGGTCACACAGGAAGGAAACCAGAGTGTGCTTTAGATGCCACAGACAAGGACACAAAGAAAGACTGCACTATATGGAAAGCAGAGCAGATGAGACAGCATCCCTCTTATACTAAGCAGAAAGTCAAAGTCACAATTTCTGATTCAAGTGAAGGGAAGTGGAATGCCACATTTAAAGTGACAGGCAACCGTAAATTGCAAGGCTGGTGCATTGACTCTGGAGCAACCAGTCACATGACAAGTGATAGAAGTTTTTTCACAGAACTTGATCTGAATAACAAAGAGACTATTTACCTCACAGATGGAAATAAAATATGTGCAGAAGGATATGGGAATGGAACCCTTGTATGCCCCAATGATGCAAGACACAATTTAGCAATACCAGTAAAAGATGTACTTCATGTTCCTGATCTAGAAGGAGGACTCTTATCTGTGAAGAGTCTGACAAGCAAAGGACTCACTGTAAAATTCCAAGGTGATAAGTGTTCTATCCTAGACGCAGAATCCATCAGTAATGAAGAACAAACACAACCAAGCTCACACACAGAACCAAGACGCTCGATGAGAGAGAATAAAGGTAAACCACCTGTACGTCTCTCATACAAGGCAAGCACTGCCAGTGCTAATGAACCTGCAACTTGGGAAGACATATCTCAGCTTTCAGAAGGGGAAGCCAATAAATGGATAAAGGAAGAGATAAAATCCATACATGACACTAAAACATGAACACTAACAGACCTACCACCTGGAAGGAAATCCATAGGTTGTAAATTGACTTTCAAAATAAAATACAATGCAGATGGTACAGTGGAACGATACAAAGCAAGACTCGTAGCCAAGGGATATTCTCAAAAATATGGAGAGGACTATGATGAGACATTTGCGCCAGTTGTCAAACATGCTACAATAAGAACTTTGCTGACAGTAGCCGCAATAAGGAAAATGCAAGTAAGACACTTTGATGTAAAAACAGCGTTTCTACATGGCGAGTTAGCAGAAGATATCTACATGGAACAACTACCAGGATTCAAGGATGAACAAAGGCCAGACCTAGTATGCAAACTACAGAGGAGTATATATGGTTTAAAGCAAGCCGCCAAAGCATGGAATATGAGAATAAATGAAGGAGGACTTTCAGAGGAGTAAAGCAGACCCCT
Organism: Leptodactylus fallax; assembly: GCA_947044405.1. Classification (NCBI taxonomy): domain Eukaryota; kingdom Metazoa; phylum Chordata; class Amphibia; order Anura; family Leptodactylidae; genus Leptodactylus; species Leptodactylus fallax. The sequence goes on from CAMRHE010000414.1 coordinate 1,511,206, forward strand.
GTTTATACACAAAGAAATTGGCAGACAGGTGGATCTATGTACTCATTTATGTGGACGATATTCTGATTTGTTTCAAGCAAGAAGGGGATAAAGGACAAATACTCCAAACCTTAAATCAGCACTTTGAGACCAAAGATCTTGGCAACTTAATTATTTTGGCATTCAGATTGAGAGAGAGGAAGATGGCAGCTTCTTTCTGAACCAAAAACACAAAATACAAGAAATAATTGAGACATTTGGAATGGAAGACACAAAACCAGTAAAATCTCCCATGGAAACCAACTACCTGAAGAAGATAGACTGCCAAGATTCGCTACTACCAACTAACACTCAGTACAAGAAAGCAATAGGGAAATTGCTGTACATTAGCACCGCTACAAGGCCTGACATTGCAGCAGCAGTTGGAATCCTATTCAGAAAGACTTCAACACCAAGTCAGATGGACTGGAATGCTGTGAAGTGAGTCATTCGCTATCTTATAGGGACTTTACACTACAAGCTAAAGTTACCAGCAAGTGACGAAAGCACCCTGACAGGATATGTAGATGCCGATTGGGCCAGAGATACCAGTGACAGAAAATCTACAAGTGGGTACCTGTTTCTTCTATCAGGAGGTGCTATCTGTTGGACTAGTAGAAAGCAACTTTCTGTTACACTATCATCTACTGAAGCAGAGTATGTTGCAGCAGCACAGGCAAGTCAAGTAATCATATAGTTGAGACAACTATTAAAAGACTTGGGTCAACCACAGATGAAAGCAACGAGAATCTTTGAGGACAATCAAGGATGTCTTGCACTTGCGCAGATGGAAAGGGTTAGCTCGAGAACCAAACACATTGATGTGAAGTACCACTTTCTGAGGGATCTTCAAGAGCAGGGACTTCTTGAGTTACTTTATTGCCTGACTGAGGATATGACAGCAGATATCCTTACCAAGCCCCTGACCGCTGAAAGACACTCGAGGCTTACAAAGAAGATGGGCCTAACAGACTAAGCCTTATCTGTTGAGAAGGGGTGTTGGAGATATGCAACAGCCAGCTTTGTCTCTATATTTGCTGGATTGACTGCAGTTCACATTTATGACACTAGATGTAGCTGTTACTAAATGTTTATCTGTAGACACTCTGTACTTTGTTGTTTTTGATGCTATTGATATACACATCCTGTATTGTTAGTTTGTGTGCTGTACTGGATCTGTTATTCACCATGTGAGGTGAACCTTCTCTTACTGCATTCATGTTTCACTAAAGTCTGTTCCTGTTATATACAAATGTCTATCTGGTTTTGACTCTGCCACATCCAGCAATCTCACTCTGCAACAAAAACACACAAACACTGTCAATTTATTATGACTAGCATTTCCTATGCCATTCCTAATTAAGTCATTTGCTGGCTTGAGATGCACCATCTTAATAATTCTGGCACATCTCTGATCATTTGTGATGGATACTGTCTTACTGACCATTGGTCTGTTACTGCAAATTTGTTTGTCTGCTGATTTTCACTCTGACGATACTTCTTGGTCTTGGATTGACCTTTTGGCTTGGACACGATCACTCTTCTGATTGATCTTTCTGGTTTAGCTATGTCTTGTGAGTTTGTTGTAGGTTCTGGTTTGACTTCAGTTTGTAGATGTGATGGACACAGATGGTAAACCAGTGGAAGAAAGAGCAGGTGCTGACCTGAGAACAAATCTGGCCCCATCCATATCTTCACATGTTGTAGGTGGTGCCACAGTTCAACCCAAGGTTGCCACACAGGATACAGCCTGAAGAGGGCTCAGCGACTGCTCAAGTAGTGCATTGCAACATACTGTGTCCTGCATGTTTGTGGCGTACCCAGTAGACTTATTGGGATGAGTGGTCCCCATTTATGAAAGTTCTGCTGCCGGCTAAGAGAAATCAGGATAAATATTGCTGGTTGGTTTTCCCTGCACCATCACGGTTGAAAGAAGTAGGGACAACAAGGCCTTGGCAAGCTTAACCTATGAAAGGAGAAAAAGAAAGTCTTCATTTCATATGAACTTTGGAAGGAGACATGTGAGGCATTGTGATTCATTCTTGGTCTGGAGGTTGCTAAGACAGTAACCCTTATCCCGGGGCATGGATAGATGTTGTGACCACTGTAAGATGCCAAAAGCGTGGTGATGACAACGCGAAAAGTCCCTGGAGGGGGAGTCATCCAAAGGTTTATTGAGTACAGCTGTTGGTGGGCATGACTGTTTGATTGCAGTGAGAGGAGCTTCCCATGAAGTCATGTGAGAATTGAAGAAGGTATGCTAATGCTTGCCTATCATAAAATCACTGGCTCAATACATATTTAGTATCGCTGTGTTCAAATCAATACAATAAACTAAAACATTATTTAACCTGCACTGTGAACGTTATTTTAAAAACCCCCAGAAATAATGCATCAAAAAATACGAAATAAAGTCAAATGTAGCCCAAAATGGTACCCATAAAAAGCAATGCTCGTCCTACAAAAGATAAGCCCTCAATTAGCTCCAATAACAGAAAAATAAATATGTTATGCCTTCCAAAGGATGTGAATGTATAAACAATAAATTTTTTTCCCAAAATCAATTTTTAATCTGCAAAATGAGTAGCACATAAAAAATATATATATTATATATCGCTGTAATCATACCAACCCATAGAATAAAGGTAACATGTTTCTTATACTGTACAGTTATTTGTAAATAAATTCAAATGTTAAAAAGCTATGCCAGAATTGGCACATTATACTGAAAAGTTTAAGTTACAATTTGTCCAGAAATGCGTAATTTCCATGCTCAATATGTGGTGCCCAGCTTGCTTCGGCACACTCCAAAAACTGGGTGTGAAAAGTGGGTTATCCCAGGTACAGCAGCTTCTGGACTGTTTGTCTCTGACACAAGCTGGACACAACAAATAGTGCACTGAAATTACAGGTGCATCTCAATAAATTAGAATATTTTTGAAATGTTCATTCATTTCCGTAATTCAGTAATACAATTCCTAAGCAGCAGTCTTCCATGATTGTGTGTCCTATTGAACCAGAAGCTATAAACATGAATGTTCCTATTTTGGTGGTGCACATCCAATGTTCAAGGGCTTTAAAAACAGTCCCAGCAGCCTCCTAGTACAAAGGAGCAATTGTCTAAGAGCTTGGACACTGCTGAATTTAGCAGTAGGTGGGGAATTTAAAATCTGTCCAGCTGCACACAGAAATGGTTAGGGAAAAATTGTTTGAGGCTGAGGCCCCAAGTTGCGGAAACACAGCTTTTTTTGTTGCAGATTTTGCTGCGTTTTTTTATATCAATAGTTTTTATTAAATTTTACGTAAATACAATACAAAGGTAAAGCAAAAACATAGGGTACAGTCATGGCAACACAATCTACATGTATACAGAATACAAAGATGATCGTGAAAGGCAAAGTAGTTAGAGGAATACACATTAAGATGGACTCCAGTAACATTTAATACCAGAGGTATTCCACAGTTGCAAAATAGGATAAATGCAGTCTTCAAGTTGAGGCCATGGGGGAAGGGAACACTTTGCAATGGGCAGGGAAGGTAGAACAGGAAAGAACCAACGGACATATCAAAAAGGCCTAAAGAACATAGGAGAGTCGGGCCACTCTATGATATCTAATAGGACAGATTGGTCTGCCACTCGGGTGAGTGTGCAGATTCTCCTGCTACCAGTGATAAACAACAACAATATATAAATACATACACAGTAAACCCCATACCTGACCAAAGAGGGTGGGCATAAAAAAGTTGAGGTATAATAAGAGATGAGTAACAGTAAGCATTCACAGAGGGGAACGAAGCCAACCAAATATCCCAGTTATCCTGGAACTTGTGCGGATTGCTACCCCCACAGGCATAAATTTGTTCAAATTGGCAATTCAGGGAGACCATGGAAATCAGTTCTGGCAATGCTGGGCAGGAGGTAGATTTCCATCTGCGCGCAATAAGTAGGCAAGCAGCTCTAAGTACCTGGCAAACGACAGTTCTATGCTTAACTGGTAAAGTGTGGATGCCCAACAGGAGCAGCGCCATCTCAGGTGTAAAACCCACCCTTCCACCACATAGTGTGTTAATTAAGGAGAAAACCGACACCCACAAGGGCTGATGGAGTGAGCAATGTCAGAAAATATGGAATAAAGAGCCAACTCCCCCACACCCTCTCCAACAGGCAGATGGACACGTGGGAAAAATCTTAGCTAATCGAAGGGGGGGGGGGGGGGTAGTACCAGTGCAGGAGTAACTTACTATATTGCTCCCAATGTGAAGCACACACCGTGGACTTCTTAGCCCACCTGATCGCCTCCCGCCACCAGTTGGCCCCAAAACCACCGCCCAGGTCATCCTCCCAAAGACACATGTACTTGGTTTTCTGGAAAGTACAATCTGAGTTTAAAGCATTGTACAAATTCTTAGTATGATATGCAGCTAGAGAAGTTAGCGAGTGTAACAGGTCCGCAGCCGGCTGTGGCACCTGAACCTGGATCGAGGGAGATTCCGACAGGTACGAAACCAACCTAGTATAAGTAAACTTCTCATGAGCAGGTAGACTATCCCAACGGGGAAGGGCGAGCGCGCCACACAGGTCAGTATTTCTTCCCACAGCCACTCAAACATCTAAGGACAGAAGTGGGCCAGTGTGGGAGCGTAGTGAGAGGCAAATTTAGGGAGATCCTAGGGATAGTACTGTCTGAAACAGTGCAAAGGGCGCGCCAGGCCTCGGCAGTAGCCCTTACAGCTGACGGCGCGGAGGGGGGCAGACGCATGGAGGGTCCTAAAGCCAACAGGAAACCCTCCCAGCTCTTAACCTGGGACATTTGAGCCTCCATAGCCGGCCATAGTTTATCATGGTTTGGTGTAAACCAGAATTTAATCTGACCCAAGGAGGTTGCCAAGTGGTAGTGATACAAATTCGGTATTCCCATACCGCCGTTGTCCCTAGCCTTGAAGAGCGTGTGCAGGGCCACTCTAGGCTTACAGCCATTCCATACGAAATACATCATTTGTTTCTGGAAATCTAGGAAAACACTCCTGAGTATCGTGATCACCAATGTCCTCAAATAGTACAATATTTGAAGAAGAATCAACATTTTGTATAGCACTATTCTCCCCATCCAACTATGCTCAAATTTAATAAGAGCATCAAGCTCCTTCTGTAGGGAAGCCAGCAGACCTGGAAAGTTGGCCTTAACTAGGTCTTTTGGATTCGATGTCAGCTGGATTCCCAGATAGGGCATTGATTCTGGGCACCATTGATAGGAGGAGTCTTTAATATGGCGAATATTAGTTGGTGTCAGGCCAATCCCCAAAATCTGGGATTTGGATTCATTGACTTTATAGTACGATAATGCACCAAAATCAGACAAGGTCTGGGACACTGCATGTAACGCAGAGTCAGTATAAGAGAGGGATAGTATCACATCGTCTGCGAACAGATTAATTCTATGATCTGTTTGCCCCAACCTGACACCAGTGATATCAGCGTGTGATCTGATTCTTTCAGCTAAGGGCTCCATCACTAGGGAAAATATTAAAGGGGACAGCGGGCACCCCTGTCTCGTACCATTCGAAATTGAAAAGGGACAGGACAGTACTCCATTCACCAGCACTCGCGCGGACGGACCAGAATAAAGTGCGGAAATAGCAGTCGCAATGGGGCCTAGGAAACCAAACTTACGTAATACCTCAAAAAGGTATCCCCAAGGTCCCCAATGACCACCCGCCTTGTACCATCTGGAGCCTGCCTCCCCTTGGTGGATCCCACCTGGTCGGGCCCTATCAGGGTAGGCATGATGTCAAGAAGTCTATTTTCAATAACCTTGGCAAATAGCTTGACATCAGCATTCAATAAGGATATGGGCCGATAGAAGGGAGAGAGGGATCTTTCCCTGGTTTAGGTATCGTCACTATTGTAGCAGATAACATTTCTTGGGGAAATTTGCCAGTTAACATGGCTAAATTGAAGACCTCTGTGAGGTGAGTAAGGATAAGTGGTTTAAACAATTTGTAATATTCCCCTGAAAACCCATCTGGGCCAGGAGATTTGTTAAGCTTAAGCCCATCAACGGCCTTAGCTACCTCTTGGGTGGATATAGAGGCATTTAGAGAGTGGAGCTGGCTTTGAGAAACAGAAGGAAGCTGCAGGGAGTTATAAAGGTCCTGGTAATATTTGCTAAACTTGTCAGCAATATGCTGTGTAGTTTTGCATTTGCTGCTTTCGAAAGGATAAACGGGATTTTAGATTTGTGCCATCAATTTACTAGCTTTATTGTAAGACCGATAGTAAGAGGCTTTTAGTCTTTTGGAGTGCCTTTCAAAGTCCACCAATAGATGACACCTTAAGTCATCTCTAGCCGTTTTCAGGGCGTTGAATAGGGTGGGATCAGAAGTGGCTTTGTGTCGCTGCTCTAAGGTCGCAATGGAATCAAGTAGATCCTTCATTAGTTGCGATCTTTTACGCTTAAAGCGAGAGGCATGCTGTATTAACAAACCTCTCACGAAGGCTTTGTGAGCATTCCAAAGACAAAACTTATCAACTACTGAGGGGGTGTTGATATAAAAAAATTCGGCAATATCAGTAGTCAATTTTTCGGTCACTGATTTCAAGGACATAACATATGTGTTGTTACGCCAAGACACAGGAGGGGCAGTTGTAGCACCAGAGTTGAATGTGAGGGCAATAGGCGCGTGATAGGACCACGTAATATTTCCTATCTCACAACATTGTATTTTCAAGAGCATGTCAGTTGGGGCCAAAAACATGTCTAGTCTAGAATAGGAGCGATGCCTGGCAGAGTAATACGTAAAATCTCCCTCGGAGTCATGAAGACATCGCCACACATCATGAAGCTACCTTCTGTCTGAGCCAGGGTCCTAATTGCTGAGGTGTATGCTTGCCACAATAAGTAGAGTCAACAGCAACATTGTGCGTAATATTAAAGTCGCCGCATATTACAAATTGGCCCTGGGAATGTTTTCGAACCTTCCTCAATACCGAATTCAGAAAAGATACTTGAGAGGAGTTAGGGCAGTACAAATTCAAAATAGTAAAAGGGCAATTGTCTATCAGGCAGATAAGAGCGACATAGCGGCCCTTAAGGACTGAGAGCACCTGCAGTAATTGGAAGGACACAGTATTTTTAACTGCAATGAGGACACCCGCAACCTTCTTGGTAGCATTTGAACAGAAAATATAAGGGACAATTTGTGAGAGAACTTTGGTGGGCGAGGATCACAGAAATGCGTTTCCTGTAGGCAGAGTACATCAGCTGCAGATCTGAGAGCCTCCCTCCACAACAATGAGCGCTTAAAGGGACTATTCAGGCCCCTTACATTAAAAGATAGAATCTTAACACCCATAAAGACGGTCAAGACTCAATAACATATGTTGGCAGCAGAGAAACTTAAATAGCAGAGTGATGCCCAGGGTAAAGCTATTAGGCCTAGAGGGAAAACAACTTGTTAGGAACAGCATTAAAAAAGAACTATACAGCAATAGGAAAGATAGTCGGACATGACGGGGCAGTGTACTACTGCGCAAACTTGGGGGAAAGTTCGCCAGAAAGTTTAAGCACATAACGCACCACAGAAACTCACAGTGCGTCTAGTAAGGTTTCCTTCACCCGGCTGAAGTGTTAGGTTTCCACAGAGGGTCTAGCTTATGGGCCTCATTCCTGGACAGTCTTTGGACATCAAGTGGCAGATTCCATTGCAGAAGGAGTTGCTTCCCAGTGTCGAAGGAGTTGAAGGTATGGGTCACCCCATTCCTGGAGACAATGATTTTAGTAGGGAATCCCCATTTTTAGGGAACATTATGATAACGCAGAATTGCTGTAATAGCTTTTTCCTGGCGGCAATGGTGGCCTGGGAGAGGTCTGAGAAAAACTGGATTGTCTTGAACAGCTCAGGCAGAGAAGATCTCTTCCTGGATTCGAACATAAGACGATCTTTGATATGATAGAAATGTATACGGGCAAGCGTATCTCTGGGAATATGGTCAGGCATGCCTTTTGGCTTTGGCAGGCGGTGGGCTCTGTCGATAATCAGGTCAGCATCAGAGCAATGTGACAGGGTCGCTTTAATTAGTTGCTGCAGGTAAGGAATCAGATCCCTAGGGGCGACAGATTCTGGAATGCCACGGAACTTAACATTGTTTCGTCTGTTTCTGTCCTCCATATCGGCGAGCTTAAGCTTAACTGCCGCCAATTCCTCCTCTAGCTCATTGTGGGCATCTACTATGGTATTGTGTGCTGAAGCGAATTCGCCCATTTTATTCTCGACATGGTTAAGTTTGTCGCCAAGAGAGTCAGCCGTGGAGGAGACCGACGTGATCGCCTTAGTGATATCTTTCTGGATAGATCTATGCAAAGCTAACATTATATCCTTCAAGAAAGACTCAGAAGCAGATTGAGTACCTGCAGGTATAGCTTGTAGCACATCTGAATCACAGAGTCGGGGTTCCTCTGCTGCTGACCCCGGGCGGGAGTCAAAACAAAAGGTAGTGTCCCATCTCATCTTCTACTTAACTGGGCTTAGTGTGGGAGTGTTAGTGCCCGTTTGGTATATTTCTGGAGCGGGAGAAGCCACAGATTGACAGTTGCCCTCCAAGATGGCCGCTGAGGGAGGTTGTATCCCTCTCTTAAGAGCTTGCTGCTGGCCATCAGCGCTGCTACTGTGACTCCCTCGGGAGTCATTACTGTCCCCAGAGGTGCCCAGTGGTGAACAACTGGGTCTTCTATGCATCCCACCTGGGTTGCCTGGTCTCTCCTTCCGTGGGTGATCCCCTGCATGCTGTAACGGAAAAAGGAGAGACATCGGCACCATCTTGAGATGCGGATGGCGTCAGGAAGAAGTCCGTGAGCCATTTAGGGGGACCCTTCTTTCCCCTCTTCACCAGTCCCCTGCTTTCCTGAACTAGTCAGGGACGATGTGGAGCTGTATGCCGGTGGTGAGTGGTGCCGGGTGCCACTGTGAGCCGCGATAGTGTGGTGAAGCCACTGAGCTCAGCTAAGCTGCGGCCATTCCGTTCGGCGTCAAGCCACGCCCCCCAATTTTGCTGCGTTTTTTGAGCCAAAGCCAACAATGCCAAAAAAGGAATGGGAAATGTATAGGAAGCTCTTATACTTCTACCTTCTGCTCATTCCACCACTGGCTTTTGCTCAATAAACCGCAGCAAAATCTGCAACAAAAAAAGCTGAAGCTGAAACCCCACAATGCGTAAACACCACAGCAAAAATCATGGCATTTTACAGTCCCTGCAAAGCGAAGCCCATCCACACATTGCAGAAAAATACCTACAGTATGTTGCAGCATGTCAATTATTCTGTATAGGTAAAATTGAAGAAGAAAGTCTGCGGACTTTCTGTGAAAAGCGCTACGGGAAAAAAAACTTTTTTGATGAGTTTCCGCGGAAGTTCTTTTCCACAGCGCTTATGGCTGTTTCAGCCAAATCGCAGTGTTTATGCTACGTGGGGCCCCGGCCTAAAGAACTTGAAGCTAGCAGGATTGCTGCACCTCTTAGTGGGCCACCTTTTGTGAATTTTAGGTTTCCTTAGGGGGTGATACCTAAAAAAATAAGCTAATTAATTTAGTTTTATCCATCATCTTTGTTTCAAGCACTAAAAAAGGTTTATAGAGGTTCCTGAGGATAAAGCTGATAAAGTTAAAGTTAAGTTAATGCTGCTGTACATGCTTCTTTTGATCAAGCTGTTTCATTATTGAAGCAATTTGGTCATAATGTTCTGCTTGCTAAAGCTGACATTAAATTGACTTTCAATTTGATGGTTGTTCTTTTTATGAAAAATGTCTGTCTATTGGTTTTGCTCTGTCTTGTTTTTATTTGGAATCTTTTTCTCCTTTTTTGCATTGGGTGATTCAGAGGCAAGTCCTGGAAGGAGGTATTCTCCATTATTTGGATTAATTTTTATCTGCTGGTAATAGAAGACCTGATTTATGTGCACAACTTTTGTCTAAACTTATACAAGTCATGGAACATTTGGAATATCTTGCAGAAAACGGTTTTGCCGTGTAGATCTCTTGAATTTTTAGGTGTTAGGATAGATTCGGTTCACATGGATTTTAGTTTACCAGTTGAGAAATGAGTTGACAGTTCAAACTTTGTGAATCGATCTATTAGCTAAAAAGAAAAGTACTTCATCTTTGTTGGGTCTTTTGATTTTTCCAATGGGTATGGTTTTCCAAACGGTTATATTTTGCTATTGGTGGTCTCAAAGTTGAATCCGCACTTATCAGAATGACTTGGGATTTGGATTTGGCTTAATGACTGGAATTTTTGAATAATTATAGTGGCCATAGTTGTTGCCAATCTGAGTTTGTTGATTCTGATTCTTTTAGGCTGCTTATTGATGCAGCTGGGACAATTCATTGGTTATGGTGCATTTTGTAATGGCTAAAGGTCAGCGAAGGTGTGGCAGGACAGCTGGGTTCAGAATAAGGTTACTAAAAATATTGTACTTCTAGAGCTATTCCCTGTAGTAGTTTCTGTAGTGATGTGGGTGGTCATTTTAAAGATAAAAGTATCTTATTACACAGTGACAATAAGGGTGCTATTTTTTCTATTAATAACTTATCCTCTAAATGCGATTTAGTGGTTATATTTTTTAGACATTTAGTTCTAAAATCAAAAAGTCAGGTATCTGGAAAGCAAATCCAGTTTCATTACAGACTCTTTATCTCGTTGTCAGTGGAATGGTATTGAGTCTTTGCTGTAGTCTGGTTAGGGGGCCCTGCCATGTTTATGACATGGCTTGTGGGCTGTGTCACCCAGCTTTCCTGGGACACTTGATCTAATCATAATGGTTTAATAGTATTATTTATTGATGATCTAATGTAATTTGGTTACCCTTTATTTATTACATATTATATAATTGCCGTTTGTTATTCTTTATTTTATATTTATGTTAATTTAATGTGCAGGACTTGTGCTACCATGTCCACAACTGGCTACCATGGGAAGCGGTTAAAAATTGTGCCAGATATGATTTTCAATTCACGCATCAGTCTTTCACTATTCTTATCCTCTCACATTAAAAAATTTAACTACTTACTTACTCTCCTCAACCAGAAAATAGCCATGCCATCTCAATATTAGTTGTGGCATGACAAGGGAGTGGATCTCCTTGGCAATAAGGCCTAAGAAGGTCTCCCTAGGCTGTCCTGGATAATCCTACATTAGGGCAGCCGCATAACTAAAATGTGCTTTAACATGAGTAGACTAATGAAAAAGAACAGGGGAAGAACACATAGAACAAGATTATTTAACTCCTTCAAAAGGACCTTTCATGTCCTATATTGCAGTGAATGTTGTACCCTTTTTGAGCTCTGTTCTTGTATTCTTGAGCTGAAGTCAGTCACTTTCTCTTTAGTGTGTAGCTTTTCTCATCACACAGATAACATTACTAGTACTTTCAGCTACCAATATCACAGTCCTTACAGCCCAGCATCATCACTGGAAGGTGGAGACTACCCCCTTTACAGTACTTTAGAATATGAGTGTACTGTCAGGGGAGGCTTTCTCCACTGCCCAGTGATGAAACTGTAAGCTGTAAGGACTGCCAATCTGACAGTGCAGTGATATCAGTATAGTGATATATTGACACAGTCAATCGGATAGCAGCTATTACTAAGGCAATAGTAATAAAGCAATAAACAAAACAAAACACAGAAACATAAAAAAAATGTTTCATCAAAATAAAATGCTCTCACATGACCTTGACTGACTATTTCTTTTCTGCAGTCACCTACATAGGCCACATTGGAGTCCAATTAGCGGATCTGAAAAAAGAACAGAGAAAAAAATGAAAAGAAAAATAGCACATTAGTAAAGCATACAAAATAATACAACTACCATATTTACCCATTCTGATCCAGTGTTGCCTCCTCTTGTGGAGCAAACTAGCCAAGGGCATCTAATTTGCTGGTTTACATCATCTGATAGGGATTACTAAAGTTGATTGACCAATGATCTCTAGTAACCCATTTTATTGGCACATGGAGACCCGGGATATGGAGCATCTGTTTCTGAAATGCTGTTACACACTTTCCCAGTCCCTGGGTTCCACTTCAAGCTCTTCTGAGCTCTGCTGTCTGGCATATTATCAGTCAGTCATCTGACATACGTGAGGAGTCCATGAATCGTGGTGATCTTCGTGCCAACTGAACACTGTGCATCAATTGTCAGAATTTTGTTTACCTAACAATCCACCCCCATTGGGCTCCTGCAACTTTAGTGTTCTAGTGTTCAGCCAGCTACTCTCTACATTGCGTCCCTATATTCTGCATTTGCGAACCTCTATAAACCTTTTTTAGTGCTTGAACAAAGTGAACTTCAAATTTACTACATTTTATCATTTGCGTTATTCAATTTATTTCTGCGTCTTTTTTCAGTGACACATAGGGCTTTATTTTTATGTTGCTTTTATTTTTGCATGTGTTTTAATTTTTTTTTTTTTATATCCGGGAAAATATAAACAAAAGAGGAGGGAAAACATGTCTGTTTTTCACTTTTCATTTTTTTTTATTTAATAACACAAAGTGCTACTAAAAAACTTTACAAAATAGTTTTTACTCTCCGTTACGGTAATTTTTATTTTTTATGATGTAGTCGGGGTGGGGCTATAACCTTTAATAACGGCGTTTTATTGGCGTATTATTTTGTTTATTTTTTTAATTATTTTATTTATATATTTTTTTTAACTTTTCTATATTTTTTTTTTTTACATTGTGTCCCCATAAGGTCATAATAGACCTTTGGGAACATTTGATTACTTTTTTTTTTGTGGGGAAGGCTGATTTCATCTGTAACTGGGGCTGGTACATTTAGCCCCTGTTGCAGGAGAAATACAGCCTATAGGACTAACATATAGGAATACATAACTATAAGACTTATAGAGCTGATCTGTGTCCTGTAGCACCCAGCAGCTCTTACAAACGCTGCCCCCGACGGATCACGTGACCGCCGGGTCAGAGGGGAGAAGCAAGATGGCGGCGCCCATAGCTGTGTATACAGCGCTCGTTCAGCGCTTCTCTGGGAGCTCTGGCTGAAGTTACAGCCAGTTCCCCGTTTCAGCAGCTGCACAAAATCGTTCTGCTTGGACGTACTGGTAAGTCCTTCTAGAACTAGACAACCACCTTCAGGACGTATATACCCAATCGGCGGTCCGGAAGTTCTTAAAGACACAGCTGAAAATAAGAATTGCAGATACAGCTTTCGTTTCTAACTATCCTTTAACTACTTGTATTTCTGCTGATGTAGCATGTAGAGACCCTGGTGTGATTTTAAAGCTGATATGCTCTGGTTCTAGATGCTTCAGACCCAAACATCTTGTCATGCGAAGTCATCCTGTAGCCTATCACCGTGACTTATACCCCCAGAAAATAGGCCAGTTTGTCTCTTCTCAGCTAATTTGCATACCAACTTCCGAGATGATCTTTATTGGAAAACAGATAATTTTTAATGTAATAGAGTTAAAGCTAATAAGGATATTTTATACCCTACCTGAAATTGCTGTGGCTTTAGTGGGGAAAATCCTGGTGACAGGTTCCTTTTAAAGGATTAAACACAGGTTTTGAATAGATCATGGATTTAGCTGGAGTTTGTCCCTATATAGAGTTCTTCACTTGATTTACAGGAGATATGCTGAGTATATATAATCTGAATAGCATGCATTGTATCCTGCTGCTTTAAACAGCTTCACCAGTCCGATTGGTCCACTCATAATATACTATATATAGTATAGTTATAGTTGGAAAAAGGGAGGAATGTTTGGGCATGCTGCTAGATGAATGAATCCAGAAATGTTTTATTTTGTACATAATCAATGTGTTTCAGAACTATAGTGGTCCATTTGTCAGGAAATTACACCAGATGATGAACAAGTTATCTATATTACCTCAATATATATTTACTAAGGTTAAAAAAAAAGATGTAGCTCCAACAAACTCAAGTTATAATAGAATAAATCCCTGAATTAACCACTCATCTCCAAAATGTAGTTCTTATCATTTGCAGTTATAATATTATCTGCAACCCTCAATGTCATTTGTTATTAGATAAGAACAAAACCATTTTTAAATACTGATGTGATATTTGCTATTACTTCCTCCTTGTACTGTTGTCTGACCAAAAAATATTAATAAAGTTAAATAATCTATTAAAATAAACTATAAAATAATCACATAAGTACTAAAATATACAGTGGCTTGCAAAAGTATTCATACCCCTTGAACTTTTTCACATTTTGGTACCTTACAACCACAAACTTAAATGTATATTATTGAGATTTTAAGTGATAGACCAACACAAAGTAGCACATAATTGTGAAGTGGAAGAAAAATGATACATGGTTTTTAAAATTTTAATCAAATAAAAATCTAAAAAGTGTGACGTGCAAAAGTATTCAGCCCCCTATATCAATACTTTGTAGCAGGGTCAGACTTGCCCATCGGGGAACCGATGAATCCCCTGATGAGCCATCCCGATCGGGCCCCTGACCAATGGATAGTGGCGTAATGATCGTGGCCTCAAGGGCTGCGACTGCGACCGGAGGGGTACGGGATCCGCGGCCGGCTGGAAATGGCCGGGGCCCCAGACTACCATGAAAGTGGTCGGGGGAAAGCCTGGTTCTCCGATCACTATACCTATTGTTAATGGAAAGGGGCTGAGCCCCTTTCCATTAGATGCCAGCCCAGGGGAAGTGACAAAAAAAAAAAAAAAAAAAAATACTCACCTGGCTGTCCTGAGCTCAGCATCGTCTCTAGCGCTATCTCACTGCAGGGGCTTGTGATTAGGCCCCAGCGGTGACATGGGGACCGCCAGCGTAATGACTATGTGACCGCTGAGGTGCAATCACAGTCCCCAGCGGTGACGTCTGGGGTACGGGATGTGGGGATCAAGGGACAAAGGAAGACAGCAGGACGGAGCGAGGATGCCCCGGAGAGGTAAGACAAGGTGAGTATAAGTGTTTGTTATTTTTAATCACTTCTCCTGGGCCTCTACTTATTATATTCTGGGGTCTGAGCAGACCCCAGAGTATAATAATAACACTGGATCTGGGGGGGGGCACTGTGGAGCATCTAATTGTGTGTGGGGGCCACTGTGGGTATATAATACTGTGTGGGGGCCACTGTTGGCATATAATTCTGTGGGGGGGGGCCACTGTGAGCATACAATACTGTGTGGGGGCCACTGTGAGCATATAATACTGTGTGGGGGCCACTGTGAGCATATAATACTGTGTGGCGGCCACTGTGAGCATATAATACTGTGTGGGGGCTACTGTGAGCATATAATACTGTGTGGGGCCTACTGTGAGCATATAATACTGTGTGGGGCCATTGTGGGCATATAATACTGTGTGGGGGCCACTGAGGTGCATATAATACTGTGTTGGGGCCACTGCGGAGCATATAATGCTGTGCGAGGACCACTGCGGAGCATATAATGCTGTGTTGGGGCCACTGCGGAGCAGAAAATGCTGTGTAGGGGCCACTGTGGAGCATATTATACTGTCCCAGTATTGTTTACATGCCGGGTGCTGCGCTGCTCATTCACCGTGTTCTTGATAACTGCAGTTGTGGATACTAAAGCTGAATCTCTTTCAAGTATCTGAGATATCGCTGCAGCACCCATAACCGTCACTATCAAGAATTCACTCTAGGAAGGCGGTAGGGGGCCCCGGGCAAAAGTTTGCATCGGGGCCCAAAAGACCTTAGTTAAGCTTCTGCCAATGCATTTGCATTGGCAAAATGATGACTAATAGTGGTCAGGGGCCGGATCGACAACCTCGGGGGCCCCAGACTGCTGTCAACATTGTAAAGATTAAAGATGGCCAGCTGCCGGCGTAGCGCAGAGGCAGGAGACCGTCCCTACCTTTTTGAGGGCCCTCCCCCTGTAGCCTGGATACTGATGGACAGCTGTTGGAACCAATCCAGTTGCAGCTTGTTACTGCAAACGTCACTGATGTACTGACGCTGTGCGCATTGGCGGGTTTCTGCATAGGAGCCCAGACCAGCAGTATGAAAGGTAAGTACAACTTACCCATGCAAACAAAAAAACAACTTTTCCCCCTATTTTGCCCCCAAATCTTTCAACTTCACTGACCAATCTAATAACTACAACCCCCAGCAGCTCCAGATGCTCTGGGTCTCTTGAGAATTGTAATCCCTCCCCCACCCCAGCTAATTTCCAACCGTATTGTTATGTTGGTGCCTGCTCTAGGGCTCCAGCATAACAATATCTAAGTCACAGAAACTTCAATACTGCTATAGGGAGACCAGTTAAGGGGCATACAGTGGCCCCTTCAATATTCCCCCCCATACAGTGTCCCCTTCACTATTCCCCCCCCCCATACAGTGGCCACTCACTGATCCCTATACTGTATGGGGACCATTGATGGGGCCATTATATTGTGGGAGGGGGACAGTGATGGAAGCCAATAGCCTGGGGGACATTAAAGGGGTTGTGCAGAATAACATATTTTTTTTTAATTTACACCGGGGCAGGTGAAAAAAAAAAAAAAAAAAACTTTCTCTCCTGTCCCCGCTGTCTCCCAGCGTGGTTCAGACTAATTAGAAAAAGAAAAAAATTATCCTGGACAACCTCTTTAAAGTGTAGCGCATTAGGGGGGTATATTAAAAGAGTTGTCCAGGCATAATTTGTTATGGTTTATCCTCAGTATAGGCAATACATACCTGATCTGTACGGGGTTGACCCCAGACCGATCAGCTGTACGGAGCCACTTCTGGCCCCCGTCCTGTACACAATACAGGGCCAGAAGCAGAAAGCTCTGTTCACTGTGTATTAGCCGGGCACCTTCACTGCATCTCAGCACTTATTGAAGTCAGTAGGAGCTGAGCTGCAGTGAAGGCGCCGGGCGACTAAACAGCGGATGGAGCTTTCTGCTTCCGACCCTGTGTTGTGTACAGAACAGGCGCTGGAAGTGGCTCCGAACAGCTGATGGGGCCGTGTGTCAGCCCCCTACTGATCAGGTATTTATGGCCTATCCTGAGCATAGGCCATAGAAAAGATTAACCCTGGACAACTCCTTTAATATGCCCCACACAGTTTAATGTCCCCCCCCCCACAGGATGTTAGCCCCCATCACTGCTCCCACACAATATAATGGCTCCATCACTGTTCCCCATACAGTATGGGGGACCAAGGAAGAGGCCACTGTATGGGGGGACCATTGAAGTGGCCATAAAAAATTTGGCCCAGACAACCCCTTAAAAGAGGTTATCCATAAACTGGAGCGACCACTGTGGCGGCTGCCAGGGAGGTGTAAAAATAGGAAAATAAAAAAAAAAAAAAAAAAAACGCATACTCACCTGTACCCAGCACCCCGTTGTCCCCTCCCTGTGTCTGTTCGGTCTCATGGTGGCACCTTTATTTCTGGAAATTCTGTACCTAATTGGTCTTAACGGTCACATGAGATGCAGGACTCCCAGCAAGGAATCGCCGGCACAAGACTGAATGGACACTGGCAGCGGACAACGGAGGACCAGGGACAGAAGAGTATGATTTTTTTATTTATTTTTTATTTTACACCTCCCGCACGGGACATGGGTTGCGCCAATTCCTGGACATCCTCTTCAAAGTATTTATCCATGTTTCTAATATTGATGGCCTGTCCTTAGGATAGGCCAGCAATATTACATCTGCGATGATACAACAGCCAGGAGCTCTGCAAATCAGCTTTTCCAGGACAGAGCGGCTACAGGTAAGGGTAACAATTCTAGGAACTACGCTGTTCACTTGCCATACAGGATGTAGCAGTGGGTTTAGGTAGTGCAGTAGTGCACATGGTATGGCGGGTGAGCAGCATGGCTCCTGACATGTTATTACCTTTAGCCGCCCTGTCTCGGTACCGCTGATCTGCAGGGGTCCTGATGGTGGGCCCCTAGAAGCAATTCCACTGGTGGGCCCTAGACATCCCAGTCTGACACTGCTTTGTAGAGTCATATTTCACTGCAATTACAGCTGCAAGTCTTTTGGGGTATCTCTCTACCATCTTTGCACATCTAGAGACTGAGATTTTTGCGAATTCTTCTTTGCAAAAAAGCTGAAGATCAGCCAGATTGGATGGAGAGCGTCTGTGAACAGCAATTCTCATGTCTTGTCACAGATGCTCAATGGGATTTAGGTCTGGACTTTGACTGGGCCATTCTAACACAAGAATATTCTTTGATCTAAACTATTCCACTGTAGCTCTGGCTGTATGTTTAGGGTCATTGTCTTTTTCAGCCTCCCACAGGTTTTCTTCCAGGATTGCCCTTTATTTAGCATCATCCATCTTCCCATCAACTCTGACCAGCTTCTCTGTCCCTGCTGAAGAAAAGCATCCCCACAGCATGATGCTGCCACCACCATGTTTCACAGTGGGGATGGAGTTTTACTTTTTCACCACACAGCTCTTTGCATTTAGGCCAAAAAGTTTAACTTTGGTCTCATCTGACCAGAGCACCTTCTTCCACATGTTTGCTGTGTCCCCTACATGGCTTGTGGCAAACTGAAAATGGCACTTCTTATGTCTTTCTATCAACAATGGTTTTCTTCTTGCCACTCTTCCATAAAGGACATTTTTGTGGAGTGTACTGCTTATAGTTATCCTGTGGACAGATTCACCCACCTGAGCTGTGGATTTCTGCAGCTCCTCGAGAGTGACAATGGGCCTCTTGGCTGCTTCTCTGACCAGTGCTCTCCTTGCTCGATCTGTTAGTTTAGGTAGACAACCATGTCTTGGTAGGTTTGCAGTTGTAGAATAATTTTTCCATTTTTGGATGATGGATTGAACAGTACTCCTGGGGATGCTCAAAGCTTGGGATATGTTTTTATAACCTAAACCTGCTTTAAACTTCTCCACAACTTTGTCTCTGACCTGTCTGGTGAGTTCCTTGGTCCTCATGATGTTGTTTGTTCACTGGTGTTGTCTAACAAACCACTGAGGCCTTCACAGAACAGGTGTATTTATACCGAGACTAAATTACACACAGATGGACTCAATTAATTAACTGACTTATGAAGGCACATGATTGCATTGTTTTTTATTTAGGGGTACAGGGGGCTGAATACTTTTGCACATCAGACTTTTCAGATTTTATTTGATTAAAATTTTGAAAACTATGTATTTTCGTTCCACTTCACAATTATGTGCTACTTTGTGTTGGTCTATCACATAAAATCTCAATAAAATACATTTAAGTTTATGGTTGTAAGGTGACAAAATGTGAAAAAATTCAAGGGGTATGAATACTTTTGCAAGCCACTGTAACTAAAGTGCATATACAGTATTATGTATCAATTTATTCATTACAGCCTGTACAAAAATGTAAAGAGTACCTCCAATTATAAAGTAACTTTTCATAAATGACTAGTACAGGTGAATTTCCATATTAGGGGAAATAATTCCTTCCCAACTTCAAATTTGGCAATCAGAACAAATCCCTGAATCAACCTCTCATCTCTAATAATCAAATTAATATAATTTGTAGTTAGATTGGAAGCACTTGAGGAAGGCCCCTGCATGGGCCAATACTTGTATGGATTAAGCTCCAATCAATTGAGTCCCCTTTTGCATGAGTTACAAAAAACTTCTCTTTTTCTATTTACAAACCCAGAATAGGGAACTGTGTGTCTGCCATGCATCCAAGGAGAGGGACCCCTGAAGCTGTTATTGTCTATTCTACAGCAGTTATTTGTAGTTAATTTAATTAATAACCCTCAATGTCATATGTTATTTCATAAGCATCTAGCCCATTTTTAAATACTGATATTGTACCTGCTATTTACTACCTTCTGGTACTCTTGTGGGACCACAAAAAGTAAATAAAGATAAATTAGACAAAATTCAGTAAAAAAAATAAACATGATTTAAAATGAAACTTTCATTAAGTAAAAGTCTTAGAATATGAATAAAACACATATACAATATCATGCAAATGCGGCTTCTGTGATGATACACTCTACCTTGTATTACCTGTTGCTTGTGCATTTGTAGTTTTCAATATATACATTATGCTGATTTTATCTCTATATGCTTTTGTATCTTCTACCTGTGACTCAAAAGAATGTAGGCAGAAATAATATAGGGAGCGCATAGGGATTGTACACATATATTTTTGTATAGATTAGATTATGCACAAAATTATTGTTTGTTCTTCCCTGCAATAGAGATATTGTGGTATTTTTGGTGTGTTGGTGGTATCCTATTGTAGTGGCTCAGGGGTATGTGGGTGCTTTTCCAATGTACCATATTTTTAGGGATTTTGTTTTTAATGTGGTGCTTTTGTCCTTTTTGTGTGCATAAATGAACTTGAAATTTACATATTTTCTGATATGTGTTTGGGTGTGCACATTATTTACATGTGCCAGCTAGGACTCTTATGGGCATTTAGGAAACCCCTTTGACCCCCTACCATTGCAAAAGTCCTCCAGATAATGTCACTTTTTATTGCAGATTTTGAATTGAAGGCAAATATTGATAATAACTGATGCCTTATGTGCATTTTAATCCTTTAATGATCTCACTCATTTTAGCCTTAAACCAGTAACATTTTATCTGCCTCTATGGTCCAGCGTTCATAACATTTTTAATTTCTCTTCAATGTAACTTTATGAGACCTTGCATTTTGCTGGCACAAAGTACTGAATTGGGGCTGGTAGGAAAAAAACAGCAATTTAGCCAAGATTTTTTATTTTGTAGCATTCACACCACTGTATAAATAATAAATTAATGTTACTTTATGGTCACTACAATTATGATAATACCAAATTTATATAGGTTTTGTTACTTTTTACTACTTTAGCAGAAAATTATTTTAATTTGTGTGTCGCCATGATCCATAACATTTTTATTTTTATCTGTGAGGACTTGTTTTTGCAAGATGACTTTTTATTGCACAATATAGACTTTTTTTTTACCAATTTTTATTACTTTATGTTATTGAGAGGTGGGCTTATGGCATTAATTGCATTTTTATTCAGGATAAATATCGTACAAATTTTATTTTATTGGTCATTAAAAACATGGCAATACCAATTATGTGTATTTTTTAAAAATTAACGAAAAAATTGTCTATTTTTACTTTTCTACAAAACCACTAAGATCCTGAGGTCAACATTGAATGCAATATCTAAGGGGTTAAACGGCCAGACTGTGGCAGCTTTGCACCTAATTCGGTACAAAGCAGTGATTGAAGCTCAGTATGTGGAAATGAGAGAGTAAGTATGCTCTCTGACAAAAGGAGTGATATCATGAACAAAAGTTCATTGTACCCCCTCCCTGATGGTTATCTGAGGTCACAGGGACCGGAGAATAAGAAATCATTCTCCTATCCCTGGAATTGCACACTGTCAGCATCACTAGCCCCTTGCACACAGACTTACAGATGCATAATAATAATAAATTATAATAATAATAAATTAGAATATCTTTGAAGCGTTCATTCATTTCAGTAACTCAGTAATTCAATTCATTATCAGCATCTTCCATGATTGTGTGTCCTACTGAACCAGACTGAGGGACCATTTAAAGACTTAGGAAACCTTGGCAGGTGACACACTGAATTTACAATACTGAACTTTTTTACAATATTCAAATTTTCTTAGATTTTGGTTTTCATTACCTGTAATCCATAATCAACATTTACAGAAATAAAACACTTGAAATAGAACACTCTGTATGTAAAGAATCTAGAAAATATAGGAGGTCACTTTTTTAATTTATTTAATGAACTAAATAAATGTTTCAAAAATATTCTAATTTATTGAGATGTAAGAGCCTGTAAGAGCTGTAAGAGCTGCCAGCATATGCAGATCCTACTTCAACCAGTGCTAGCTCTGGGGCTGCAGGCATGATTTTGATCTAATTTTAAAGCCAAGATTCTAGCCCTGCAGTTAAAAAGCCCAAACCTTTAGAGTAACTGCTCCCTCTGCATTTTTATTGCCAACTTCTGCTTGGGCAAAGATTTTAGGTACTTTGCTCAAAGTCAAGCAGAACTCATGCAAAACTGTTAGAGGGTGAAATAGTACTGACAATACCAGACTGTGGAGGAACATATCCCATGAACAAGGTGATTGGTACCACCCAGTTGCCAATTTACTCACACATTTTTAGTAGGAATAACAGAGAAATGGCAAAACAGAGAAAAGATGCTCCAGAATTGTTATTTCATGGGGAATAAAAGTTTACTAACACAGATAAGTCATGAGACGTGACAGATTCTTTTTAAGTTTAGGTGTCAGATTAATTTCACCAGAACTTGTGAATCTGTTGAAACAGTCTTGTTAACAGCTGTTAAAACCACTTATCGGTCTACTTGTTGTTGCCTATTTTTGCTTATTTAGGTAGCAACGTATGCAGATGATGTTAAATTCATATATTTAAATATTTGTGAAAACATTAAAATTGCCAAGATGATTGAATTAGTCTTTTCTTTTCATCACTATAAATAAAGTTCTTTTGTCACATGATGGGTTAGCTAGTTAAAAAGGATTTAAGTCCATATGAAGGTACTAAGTAGAGCTATATATCTTTCAAACTTCAGAGCAAATGAAATGGAATGTTGGGAAATGAGCTAGCTTTAAATAAAATCCTAACATTCCTACCTTAAGTGTGTGATCGTATATTCATTATATGCAAATGTGCTAGCTCAAAATATGTGCAAAGCATATTTAAATTGTGACAGCTCCAATTCCATTGCTATAAATTCAGAGCTACATAACCAAATGTGCCTCATGTCTATTTAAGACATTTATGTCAGGGCTGAGATATTTTAAAATTAAATGGCATTATTCATGGATGTCTATGATGTTTTTTTCAGAACCTTAATAAAGTCTCTTAGAAGTGGTAAGAACAGCATCTGCTTTAGAATTAAAGTGCTTTAATCTCCAGAGTATTCAAAGTATTCTTCACAGAATGTATAACCTTTAAAGCATGAAAATGTATGCTTACATCATACAAGGCACAATTAGATGGATTTGCTACAGTTTGTGACATCATAAATAGCCTGTGAGGGCAGGACGGTTTAATGGATAGTCAGAGGTTTTTTTTTTTTATTTCAATCAAAAATGAGTAGAAATAAAAGTACATATCATAGTATCAGTTAGATCATAAATGCATTGGATGTATGCTGAATACTGAAGAGGATTAAATAGTAGTTTTTCGATTTAAAGGGACTTTTTTTTTACCAGTTACAATAAGGCGTATCCAAACAATATGCCATAAATGTCAGAGAGCTTACACCTCTGGGCCTGCACCTATCTCTAGAATGAACCCTTCCAGACTCCATCACATAGCTTCTCCTTCACCCTTGTCCCTGATGACAGCCAAATCCAGACTGCCAGTACTGATCAGGTTATGCAAACATCCAAGTTTATTGACCTACACTGTTTCTGTAAATTGTGAGATGTGGAAACAACATACAGACAGGGTACAAGGAACCCCCATTCTTATGATTGGTATGGCTCCTAGTGGTGATAAGTTGTCAACTTAGCTCAAGTCCTTTAACTGAGGTGCTTTTGTTAGCTGCAGGAATAGCATCCCATTTAATATTCTTTGTAGTATGACTGCAGCTGACTGTTTTTTATCATTCACTGTATGAAGCAACGTGGAAGATTTTGAGGTTAATTTATGCCAGTTGTCTAGTGTAAAAACAGTGAAAAATATAGACGCAGATGTACTTATGTCTATAAGCTAGACAACACAGATTTAGACTAGTGCAAACATATACCAGATTTATCTCAGTGGCTAATGCTGGATGATAAATCCACCTATTTGTTGTCTTAGTTTATTCCAAAAAAGGAGCCAAAATTCACAATGTTGCATCTTAAGTCATGCCATCTCTCAGCTAAGCCATACTTCCTTATCTGGCAAGGTGAAAAAAGTGTCTAAAACAATAAATGTGGTGCAAGGCATGTATGTCAACTTTTTTTTACAGCAAATTGACTGATAGGGAAAATTTACTAACACTGTCTAAGATTTAAACTAGGCAGTTTTAAAATGTGTCAGATTTATCATTGGCTGAAGATAAATCTGGTGCATCTTTAGGCTAAGGCGCCACTTTGCCTGTTGTTGCAGGATTTTTGAGCCAAAGCCAAGAGTTAAATGAGCAGAAGGGAAAAGTATAAGAACTTCCTAGAAAAAAATGCAACAAAAAAAATAGTGTTTCCACCTTAGCTAAAAACCGCTGCATTTGCAGTACCTGTACAGTGGATGGGATTCTGGCTAATACCATCCACACATTTCAGAAAAATATCCGCAGCGGAAATGCTGCGATTTCAAAAATGCTAGTGTTTTTTTAAGTCGCAGCTTGTCAATTATACCTTTGGAAATGCTGGCAGGAAAACTCTGCGGACTTTCTGTGAAAAACGCTGCGGAAAAAATGCAATGCTTTTCTATTGTGGTGTTTTTTGGCAGCGTTTCGCTGTGTGGGGCCTTAGCCTTAGACTGTAAAGTTTATTCAAACCAAATGTTAATTGGCTTACTTTGAGCCAGAATTCTGATGCAATTTCTGCACACATTGACACATTGTTTGCCCTGCTTTTCTGATGAGATACAGAATGTTAGCTAAAGTAAATGTGGTATATAGCATTTTGATGTAAATTAAAGAGGACCTTTCACCACCTCCACCAGCTCCAGTTCTTTAGATCCTTTAATAGGTGCCACGCCACTGATTCTGGCACAAGTTGAATTTTTTTTCTCTAGCTCCCACTGTTCCAGCAATCATTTCTGCTAGTTTCAGCACCAATATGCTAATTAGGTTCTCTGAGTAGCCTAGGCTGAAACAGACAGTCAGGGACTGCCCATCTGACAGTAGAGCACATATTCAGCATATCTGGTGCTGAAACTAATGCCACTGATTGGTTTGGGACAGTGGGGGCAAGAGACAGAATTCCAACTGTCCTGGAATTAGTGAAGCAGAACTTATTAAAGGATGCAAAGCAAAGAATGAGGGTGGTGAAGGTGGTGAAAGGTCTCCTTTAAGTCAAAATTCTGTTATCTTTTTATTTAAATATTCCTCCATGTTTCTACTTAGAAGTGTTTTGTAAGAGGTCCCATCTGGCAATTTTAACCGAAGCAAGATTCATCATTTGGACACGAACCTTGTTGATAAATATTGCACACTTCACAGGGGAGAGATACAGTACTGGCACACCACAGTGTACAGCAGTATTAAGAGAGTATCCCTATGAAGATCCCTTATGAAATTACAGTGAACATTAACAGTTTATATTGCTTTGTAGTGTAAAATCTATCCTGCATATCCTAATTATTTCTGACTGCTTTCTTTTATGATTACACCTTACAGGGTTTATATTTGTTGACCATTGAGCACCCTCTAGTGTACTTTTAACAAAATCTTAATTTATACTGTCTGTAGATGTATGCTGAAACCACCAAACCCTCAAAAGGGTAATATACAATTTGTGAACATTGCTACCTCTCCCTGCCTAAAATTTCTGTCCCTACATTTCTGTGTTCTGGGAACCGCACTTGTACTGCTACATGGATTTTTTTCTTTTTAATATGCTAATTAAAAACTAAGTTTCATATTATCTTCTTGTCTATCCTGTTTACTGGATTACCTTCTTGATTTTTTGGGGATTTACACCCAAGAATGGCTAAGAGGTAAACATTGGACTATTCTGAAGTGGCCTTCTATGAGCCCTGACCTAAATCCTATTGAGCATCTTTGGAAGGAGCTGAAACATGCTGTCTGGAAAAGGCACCCTTCAAACCCAAGACAACTGGAGCAGTTTGCTCATGAGGAGTGGCCAAATTACCTGTAGAGAGGTGCAGTAGTCTCATTGACAGTTACAGGAATCGTTTGATTGCAGTGATGCCTCAAAAGGTTGTGCAACAACATATTAAGTTAAGGGAACCATCATTTCTGTCCAGGCCTGTTTCATGAGTTTTCTTTTTTTAAAAATTCTGTTGAAGCATGGTTGAAAAGCAATGTCTGACTTTCATTTGTTCATTTTCATAGAATTTTGATATATTATTACTTTTGTCAGATTCAAGTTATTTCTGTGACCATTGTGGGTTTTTCATTCATTAAACAAGGGGCACCAACAATTCTGTCCACGTGTGTAACATATAAGATATCACTCTGTGATGCAATATCATGAAACAGAATTACAGAATTGTCTTGAAAAGTTAACTCTCTCATGACTAGAGATGGACAAACCAGTTCATAAAAAAAAAAAAAAAATTTCTACCCAAAATGTTCAAAAGTTTTGTTTTCTAATGAAACCAAAACTTTTGCAGTTGATCTTGGATTAGCTGGAAAAATGGGCACTGCCATATGTAACATGAGGAAGAAGGGTATAGAGAAGCAGAATCACATGGTCTGTGTGAAGTAAGGCCAAGGCCCCACGTTGTGGAAATGCAGCTTTTTTTGTTGCAGATTTTGCTGTGGTTTTTTGAGCCAAAACCAGGAGTGGATTGAGCAGAAGGTAGAAGTATAAGTACTTCCTATATTTTTCCCATTCCTTTTGTAGCCATTCTTGGCTTTGGCTCAAAAAACTGCAGCAAAATCTGCAACAAAAAAAGCTGCGTTTCCACAACGCGGGGCCTTAGCCTAAAACAGGTTTTTGCCATCATCACCTGACAGCTTCTCAGTCAATAATGAGTGGTGGGTAGAGATGTTACAGTGATGATGTCATATGCACTATATAAGATTAATGTTAGAGAGAGTAGCCATTTTGTGGAGGTGATACCAGAGAGAGAGCTCAGCAAACAATGTGAGCACAATAATAACGGGAAAAACAATTTTCTGTACTAATGCAGAATTAAATAAGAGGACTCTGCAGCATAGATTAGATAGATTTATTTAATTTAGACAGATAAAGACAGATAAATGATAGGAGTGGGAGGAAAAGCTCTGCACTATGCTGTGACTGCCCAACAGTCAAGAGATTTATATCAAGCAAAGTAAATTTACACCTATTGCCATTTAGTGTCTTCAACTCCTGTGTGAAAGTGTGAATCTGCAACAGGCGGCACTTGTGGATGGCTGAGGTTTTGGTATTGGGTAAGAATGGGTGAAACTCTGTAGATTCATTTCATTTTGGGATCGGAAGGTTCGGTCCAAACATTGTCTTGGGTCTAATAAGTTCATCACAAAACGGAAGTGAAACTATTATACTCTGGGGTCTCTTCAGACCTCAGAGTATAATAAGTGGAGGCCCAGGGTAGGTGTAGAAAATTAATAAACATTTATACTCACCTTCCCTCACCTCTCCTTGGTATTTTTGAGGCATCCAGCGCTTCTTCAGGGTCCTCTTCCAGCCTCCTGCATGCCTTCATGCACCCTGGGGACATTAGTGTTTACACTGACAAACTCCCAAAGTATTTGGTTTTGGTCAAACCTGAAACTTTTGGAAAATTTGGGTTGAATCTGGTTTGTTCCAAACATATTCACTCATTTCTTGAGTATCGATCCAAAATCATGGTGTTCCATTCACTGGATATTCCTGGCTAACTGGAGACAAGCTCATTCACACATAAGTATCAGTAAATTAAAGAGATGGTAGCCTTGCACATACAAAGAAATTAAGGTACATTGTTGAATAGTCAGTCATGATGCTGAAGACCCTGCATTATTTTCATTTTTGTTTTTCTTGTCATTCTTTTTGTATGCCGACTGCTTAGAGGCCAAGAGGAACTATATTGTCATAGCTGAATTGTCTTGTATAGCCTCAAATTTTTGTTCAAATTCTTTTGTTATCACTCCTTTGTCACCATGGTGGTACTGCATTTTACTGCAAATTCTATAATTCTCACATCCATTGCTACACTGTTGGCATAATAAAAAAATATATTCTTCCAATAATGCGATGTTGGTGTGGCATCTACTCCCAAAAAGGGATAATTTTTGTTGTTGTTTTTTTAATCCACTTCTTTCCTTTTCAACCAGTTACGTTGATAGTCTGCCACTGCCAATAACAAAATAAATAAATAAATAAAATAAATTGCTTCTTATAAATACTAATGTCATGTTGGTGTGGTATTCTATTCCCATACAGGGATTATTTTTAGTGTTTTTCAAAGACACTTCTCTTTTCAATCAGGCACACTGCCACTTACTTGTATGTAAAAAAAAAAACATGTTTGACCGCGGCATCCAAGGGGTTAAAAACCCCGATCGGCGCTCAGCCGATTTTCAAGTAGTACAAAGCAATAAAATGGCACCCATAGTGGTACATGAGTCCAATCTTTATCTTTACATGCTAATTTCATGCATAAGTCATTTTAACAGGTTTATACAGAATCCTACAAATTATATTTCATCACATCACATATAATAGAAAAATTCTCACCTAGGAGCAATATATGGCTCTACTGTTTGCCCGAGCCCTAAAGGGTTGGATAATTTTGTAGTTGTATATTTTTATATCTTAAACTTATTGAAGAATATTTTTCACATTTATAGGATTTTAATATTTTTCTATGTAGTTTGCAAAAATCTTACAGCTTTTGTGCTCTATATTAAGCAGGGTCAGGGCAAGATATTGCAAAGCCCTAGGCAGATAAGGTAAACAGTGCCCCCTAAGACTTCTATTCCCTCCAGCATGCATAAGAAAAAAATTCCATTTGGTACAACTGTGACTGAAGATATGTAAATTGTTATTTAATTGCCTATTGGCTTTTGGCTATGTTCACATGATAGATATAAATCTTATATATGCTTTCTGTGTCATAATATATGCCAAAAGCCACATCAGAAATCCATCATTGGAATATGACTATAGAAAAAAAAAATAAAGGGATTATACTAAGTTTATACATAGGGAATAACACACTAAATGCATGTAAGTGCAATGCAGCTACCAATACCTGATAATACAGGTATGTATTACTACATTATTGCGGCTTATGGTTTGAACACTTGGTTAGATACGCAATGTTACTTAAAGATGACCTGTCACCACAGGTAAATCTAGTAGCATACATACACTGCTGCTTTACTGATACCACTATTAGTTTTCTTTTACTTGTCTGTTCAGCTGTTATCAATGTCAATAGCACTGACACTGATGAAAATAAACAGTCATGAAAAGCAATCTAGAAAACATACACCCGGTATAATCTAAATATGTTTACCATCTAGACCATAATTGGTGGACAAAATAAGTAAGATATTGAGAGATTTTCTTGTTAAAAGCATAGGGTTCCCCTTTGGTCCAACATTTTGGATTTAGTTGGACCTAAGTGAAGTTTAGTACCTTGTGGGAACTGCTCAATTTGTAGTCTTATGAGGAAAACAGATTATTTTTTTTGATTCCCAGGTCAGGCCACTTACAATATCATCTGTCATATTAATTGTACACATCAGGTGTGTACTATATCCCTGTTGCCTACTTTATATGGGTATGACAAGCTGGAAGTTCAGGATACAGAAACACTTGAGAAATATTAGATCAGCAGCTAAGTAGAAATCAGAAGATGAAGAAAGGATCAATAAACTCAAACCAACTTGAAGTTCTCCATACATTAAAATTCATATCTAAACCACAAAAGAAAAACTGAAATTGAGGCATACTATTGGCCAAGAACAAGCTCAAATAACCATGACCCTTGGAAATCGCCAAAGACTCCGAAACACCAATTAAATACTAGAAGATACCGCAAGTATATGCCTCCTACAAAAAAACATGCAAAGTTGTATTTTTCTTTTTATAATTTTTGCATCACTATTTTATTATATGGTATATATTTAATATGGTATATATTTCATCTTAGATGATGTTTATATATATATATATATATATATATATATATATATATATATATATGAAAAGGTCCTCAACCACACCCATACTTGGGGCCTCACTCCAGAAGAGAGTGCACACAGCAGGAGAGTGCTGCTGGTGACCTGCAGGGAGCAGGAGGTCTCTGGACCAGTTGGAGATGGACAGGTGGTGTGTCCCAAGAGGCCTGGATTCCAGGAGGAACTTGGTTAAGCTCAGTGTGAGCCAGACTGCTAAGAAAAAAACCTCAGTAAAGCTTCTTGCCCTTAGAAGTTAGTCAGGGTTAAAGAAGTGAGGTATTGCTCTGTGTGTGGGCTAGGCTGTTTTGTTATTTTTGTTCCTGTTAACACTTACAAGCTGAATAAAACCATTTCTTTTGGATTGCCATTAACTGCTCTGCTGTTTATTTGGCACAAACGCCACAAACGCCTCTGTTAAGTCCAGGAAGCTGCTACCTTTGATGCTAAACTACCCCCAATTGTCACAACACACACACACACACACACACACATATATATATATATATATATTTATCTTGAAATGTTTTTATTTCTTTCATGGCTTACATATCTTTTATTAGTTTACAGCAGGGGTCAGCAACCTTGTAATAATTGTAAGGGTGTCGCCCTCCTACATCGGTGATTACTAACAGGTGGACTCAACACTCTAGAAGTATTTAGAAGGATGATCCCATGCCTTTATGCCATGTTGTTTATGCAATTTTTTGCCTTTTGGTTAAAATTATTTGGTAGGGGTGCCCCACTGAATTTTTTTTTTTTCCAGGGAGACCCTGAGTCTGAAAAGGTTGGGAAACACTGTCCTACATGAAAGTCGAATAACACAAACCATAACTGCAACCAGTTAGTCGATTGAGCTTACATTTCAATGTGATTCTTTAGCAAAATGATTCATATTTGGACAGGACATGGGGCTAAGTGTAATTTGCAGTAAGCCTGCTTTGTGGGGGCCGAGTATGCCCATCACACAGCCTAGTCTTATGTTGAAGAAATCCAAACAAATTTTTACAGTCTTATTGAAATGAATGAAGGCAAATTTAGCTGCCATATTATACTTTGCACAGGTAGTTGCCGTCCTTTGACTAGACTACTGGCCTGGACACTTAGACATTGTGCCTCATGTTCCCACCTCCTCCCAGTTCATCCTCCGTCCGACTGGATGATGGAGAGAAATTGCCACCTGGAGCAGCACTGCCATTTGTTTAAAACAGCAGAGAGAGTCCTGTGCCAGGTAGATATGCCTTGGGTGCCGACTCCAGTGCCGGGGGTTGCTGACCCCTGGTTTACAGTATATTTTCTTTTATGGTTCTTGAATAAATTTGTTTCTCTGATACCTAATAATTTTTCACTTTTTCATCTCATAAACAACTTCTGCATACATCATCTTTTTTTTTTGTTTTACTCATTGTTTGCATCTTTTATATTATATAATTTTTTTTTCAAACTATAAATCGTCTCATACATTTTTTCAGAAACTATTATTTGTTTCTTTTTTTAATGCATAGTATACTATATATCATTAATAACTATTATTCTTTAAATAAATTATTATAGTATTATGTTATATGTTTTTTATTTTTCACTGCTATCTTATCATATTAAATCATATCACTATAGTGGCCTGCTTAGTATTGTGCACTTTTGTAACTGAAGTCCAACTGTGGTGAGGACCTTTTTTGGACATTGTGTCCCTGTTTAAGGCTACGGCCCCATATTGCGGAAACACAGCTTTCTTTCTGTTGTGGAAATGCAAGAGAACAAAACATTGCATTTAACAGTAACAGCAAAGTGAATGAGAGTCTGGCTATTCCCATCCACACACTGCAGAAAAAAGAACGCTGTTGAAAAGATACGTTTACAAAAACGCATGTGTTTTGGAAAAACACAGCATGTTAGTTTTACCTGGTGAAACGCTTGCATTTCCCTATAGATTTAATAATGGAAACAAAACTGGAGCGAAAAACGCAGCAAAAATACAATGAAAAACGCTTCAGAAAAAAATGTGATGCATTTCCGCTGCCTTTTTTTTCCACAACGTCTTTTAACTGCGTCCTGCAACATGTGATGTCTTAGCCTGAATGTGGCAATGGAGGAACAGAATTGATCTGCACATGTGTGGCCTTGTTGAGGGCAGTATGTGATGACACCTCATTTGGGAGCCGGGACACGTGAGTGGTGAGAGGTGGGGGAGGGTCGGCAGCCATTTCTCTAATGGGAGTCACAAACAGCAGTATCATCCATGCTGGGACCAGGGGTGGGGGGAAGGGGTAGCACACATGGGGTGGGGTGGGGGTTGGTTTGGGGGGCCAAACAATCCCTTTGGCTGCCGCCCCATGTGTGCTACCCCTAATGGTATTAGGTGAAGCACATGTGGAGGGGGATAGCAGAGGAGCTGTCCCCCAAGCACAACAAGTCACAGCACAATTTTTTTTTGTTATTTGTGCTGTAACTTAGAGTGCATGGGGACAGCTCTTCTGCCACCCCCCACATGTGCTTCACCTAATAACATTAGGGGTATCGCATGTGTGGGGCTAGCAGACATAAGGATGCACCTAATACCATCAGGGGTAGCACATGTGGGGAGTGCAATCAATCCATAATGGCTGCCCCCCTCGTGTGCTACCCCTGATGGTATTAGGTGAAGCACATGTGGGAGTTGCAGAAGAGCTGTCGCCATGCACTCCAAGTTACAGCACAAATAACAAAAAAAAATTGCAGCTATTAGGGATTGATTGCCTCCCCCACATGTGCTACCCCTGATGGTATTAGGTGAAGCACATGTGGGGGTAGCAGAGGTAAACTTAAAAAACTGGTCCATTTTTTTTAGCAAAAAAATGATGCAAACAGCTGCACATCTGTTAACGGATCTGTTTTTTGATGCATGAATTGACATCAGTTTGCATCAGTTTTTTGATTAAAATAACAGATCCGTTAAACTGATCAGTTACACTAACTTGAAAAACATGATTTGAAAGGCCCCTTACATGTTTTTAAATCTTTTTCATTAGTTTATGTGCATATGTGTTTGGTCTTCAGTTATACCACATGTAAGTTTTCTGGAGAAGAATTTGTTAGAGACAGGAGAATGAGTGAAAGGCGTCTGTCTCATCTCTGATGCACTGCTGGAGAAGCTTGCAGTGCATTGCAGGCACAGACTGTGGGGAGTTTATCAATCCCTGCACTCCAGAATCGTGTTGTAAAAAAAAAAAAGTTTGCAATATTGAACAAAAAATATGACACTGCATTTTTACACAACTCACTTAACTTTTGAAAAGTGGGTGGGAAAGTGGACATGGATAGACTTTTTATCCTCATGATAAATCTCCCCCTGTGTGTGCTACAGGAATCAATCAGTCAAATAAACTCAATCTTTACTGTGTATGGCATAGTGACAACTTAGGCTAGGTTCATACCTGCGCCTGTATTCTGTTTGGGGTTTCTGTCCCCGAACCTGCTTAAAAAATGCAGAGAGAAAAGTCCTGCTCATTTTTCTGTTGGACACCAGATGGAAACCTGGTGGACCCCATTATAGTCTATAAGTTTATAGTCTTTTTAAGCAGGTTAGCTTTCAGTTTTTTGGGTCCCTAAGCGGTAGGCCTCTTTTCATGTCTGTGAAAAGCAGATCAACTTTTTTTTTTCATTTTTTATATTTTGTGTGTATCTATCATTCCTTTTCCAGTGAAACAAACCTAAACAAGATGGCACACGTGTTGTGACCAATTTAGGAGGATGCTAAAGTAGAAAGGAAAAGGTGGAGAAAGGAGAGCTACAAAACTACCCTAGCTTTATACCCAGGCAGCTCATGTTTCAGAGGGACAAAATGGAATTCAGGTTGCAAGTACATTTATTTAATTTGTTGTCAGAGGCAAAATTGTTGATACCCCTCGTTTAATGAAAGAAAAACCCACAATGGTCACAGAAATAACTTGAATCTGACAGACTGGAATTCGCCAAACTACATGTTGACAAGCCACAAAGCTTCTGGGAGAATGTCCTATGGACAGATGAGACAAAAATTTAAATTTTTGGCAAGGCACATCAGCTCTATGTTCACAGACGGAAAAATGAAGCATATCTTGAAAAGAACACTGTCCCTACTGTGAAACATGGAGGAGGCTCTGTTATGTTCTTGGGCTGCTTTGCTGCATCTGGCACAGGGTGTCTTGATTCTGTGCAGGGTACAATGAAATCTCAAGACTATCAAGGGATTCTAGAGAGAAATGTGCTGCCCAGTGTCAGAAAGCTTGGTCTCAGTCACAGATCATGGGTCTTGCAACAGGATAATGACCCAAAACACACAGCTAAAAACACCCAAGAATGGCTAAGAGGAAAACACTTGTCTATTCTGAAGTGGCCTTCTATGAGCCCTGACCTAAATCCTATTAAGCATCTTTGGAAGGAGCTGAAACATGCCATCTGGAAAAGGCACCTTTCAACCCCGAGACAACTGGAGCAGTTTGCTCATGAGGAGTGGGCCAAATTGCCTGTTGAGAGGTGCAGAAGTCTCATGGACAGTTACAGGAATCGCTTGATTGTAGTGATTGCCTCAAAAGGTTGTGCAACAAAATATTAAGTTAAGGGTACCATCATTTCTGTCCAGGCCTGTTTCATGCGTTTTCTTTTTTTAAAAATTCTGTTGAAGCATGGTTGAAAAGCAATGTCTGACTTTCATTTGTTCATTTTCATAAAATTTTTATATATTATTACTTTTGTCAGATTCAAGTTATTTCTGTGACTATTGTGGGTTCTTCTTTCATTAAATGAGGGGTACCAACAATTTTGTTCACGTGTGTATGCTAGGTTGCACAGTTACCAGTGTATGCTGGTGCACTATTTCATAGCCATGTTATCAGGGCAATAGTGTTACTATTTGCTACATTACCTTTTTGAAATCATATTCTTACTGGTCTATACTTTTATTCACATACGACACAGGATAATTTGAAGGAGCAGGTAGAGGAGACGAAGGATCCGGACATGGAGAATCCATCCTCTCCTCCAGAAACATCTTGGCTGTGGCTTCCTTCCTGACTCCTCTGTTCACTGAAGAGACGCCAACCTTGAGGCCATGCAAGAGAGCTTGGACCCAGGAATGAGGAGTGCCCAGAGGAGCACTTTTCTCATGCGTTGGGTGAATATCTCAAGAAGGCTCCTTGGGAGAGCAGGTTGCGCTGCCAATCAGCTATTCTGGGGTCCTTACCAAATACTGACACCTGTGAGCAATATATTGTCATAGAGCTGCAGCACAGCAGATTCGATGGGCCTCCTCCTCCACCACCACCACATTCTGTCAGGTCTCTACCTGTCAGACCTAGCCATTGATGTACCAGCAGGGGCATTACTCGGGGCATTAGCTCTCTACCTCCGCAGCTGGCCCTTATCATGCTAGATCCTTTGCCAGCTACTTACCAGCCTCCTCCTCTGTCTCCTACCAAGCTGGATCCTAGTATGGAGGGCAATATATTTTTCATCTTTCTGTTTTATATGTTTAAGTTTGATATATTTTATATGTCTTACTGTTGGATATTTTTATATATTTATGAAATATAAACAGTTTTATAGCTATCATGCTTCCTCAACGTCTCTCTTTTAGTGTATATTGTAAAATATAATAATGTATGTGGGGCTTATGTCGGATGCATGTGGAATGTACATACTACTTGTGTGTAGCTATGCATAATGTGATATGACATTTGTTGAATATTATTTGTAAATAAAAGTTGAAGCTTTTTTAATGAACTTAACTTGGTTAGGTCTCTACTGTTAAAAAAACATAGATGAGTAAAAGCCAAGTCATAATGAGGTATTTGTTCATATTTTTTCATGTATACTGTTTATTTAAAACATTTAAAATAAAAAGGTGTGGACCTGGCAAATACCAAAAAAAATGCATACTTGCAGAGAGACTTAAGGTAACTTTTAAAAATTAAAAGTTACGTTTAACTTGTTCTATTTAATACTTTTTGTTTACGTTTATATTTGAGCAACAACCTTTCTATTTACATTTATTATTTGGTCTCTGCTTTATTTAGGCAGCAACTTTTAATCGTTATTGAATTTATTTTGGATGTTTGAAGGCTCACATGTCTAACAGCGATTTTCTAAATTTACAAGAAAATATCCCAAACCTGTTTGTTAGGGACCACTTCAGTTCTGAAGGGAATTTTCAAAACTACTTGCTTAAGGCTAAGGCCCCACGGAGCGAGCCGCTGCAAAAAAACAGTGCAGAAAAGACTGTGGGGGAAATGCATCACGTTTTATCATAGCATTTTTCACAGAAAGTCCGCAGTTTTTACAAGCTGGACGAATAGGGACCACAATACTGGAACTGAGTGCCTGGGGTAGATGAACATGCCTCTTGCCAATATTTAAATAAACCTTGACCAATGGTCTATTTTAACACTGTCCATGAAAAAAATTGAAGAATGCTTTATTTATTCATGAAATACATTAAAACTAAAATTACAGCACTCACTCATTGATATCTGTGACATGATTTAAGAATCTGAGTTCTGTGTTTACATATTTTCCTGTAGCACCTGATCCATTTGTTGCTGCTACAAGTTGGCGTCAAAGGGCATCACTTCCACCAAAGTGTATTCACAGCATTAACTACAAAAGTAAACAGAAAAACAGACAGCAATGTATTCCTAACATGAATGGATGCCAAGGTACCCCACTCACTATAGTGTGATCTGTTGTTTGTTCGCTGGATGAAGTTGGGCTTGTAGATTTTATATATAGCAATTTCTGAAGAACACTACAATTTAAGCCTCCAAACTGAGACTCTGCGCAGATGTATACTTAAAGGGGTTGTCCGGGATAAAATAAAAATTAACCCCTAAACTAAACCCCTTCCCCCTGCCTAACTTCTAATTTACTTTGTTTTAAAAAAATGTATAATTACTTTGATCACCAGGGCAGTCATGTGACCACCCCAGGTGCACTTTCTGACAATTTGGTGACGTTCCGTTTCCTCATTTCCGGAAACAAACATCACCAATACTACCCCCCTCCACCCCACCATCACTTACGTGTCTTTCTCTCTGGGAACGGCTCCTTCTCTTCTTTGACTCTTCTGGTGCTTGCGCAGTCCGGAGGTGCCTCCGACACATGCACAGTAGAGATGGCACTCCATCTCTACTGCTCAGGCGTCAGAGGCACTTCCGGTTTGTGCACGATCCGTCAGAGGTGCCATCTCTACTACGCAGGCATGTCCGGCCTGCGCACAGCCAGGAGAGTGAAAGAAAAGGAGGAGCCATTCCCAGAGAGGAAGACATGTAAGTATGGTGGGGTGTGTAGTGTTGTAGTGAGGATGCAGGTCACCTGGAATAAGTCCACTATGCGATAAGGACTGTTATGGATGAGAACTCTTTATTCCATGCTTTCTTCAAAGCTTCCTGTCTAGCCTCCCCCCCCCTCCTAACTCAGCTCCTCCTCCTTTACTACCTCACTGTTGCTAGGCAGACAAAGCAAAATGAGTAAGCAGCAAAGAACACACAGAATATACTTATAACTGTTGCAGAGTGCGATTGCTGGATGTGGCAGAGTCAAAACCAGATAGACAGTTGCATATAACAGGAACAAAACTTTAGTGAAACATGAGTGCAGTAAGAGAAGATCACCTCACATGGTGAATAACAGATCTGGTTCAGCACACACTCTAAAAATACAGGATGTGTATATACACAACATCAAAAACAACAAAGTACAGAGTGTCTATAGATAAACATTCAGTAACAGCTACATCTAGTGTCATAAATGTGAACTGCAGTCAATCCAGCAAATATAGAAACAAAGCTGGCTGTTGCATATCTCCAACACCCCTTCTCAGCTAAGGCTTAGTCTGTTAGGCCCATCTTCTTTGTAAGCCTCGAGTGTCTTTCAGCGGTCAGGGGTTTGGTAAGGATATCTGCTGTCATATCCTCAGTCGGGCAATAAAGTAACTCAAGAAGTCCCTGCTCTTGAAGATCCCTCAGAAAGTGGTACTTCACATCAATGTGCTTGGTTCTCAAGCTAACTCTTTCCATCTGCACAAGTGCAAGACATCCTTGATTGTCCACAAAGATTCTCGTTGGTTTCATCTGTGGTTGACCCAAGTCTTTTAATAGTTGTCTCAACTATATGACTTCTTGACTTGACTGCGCTGCTGCAACATACTCTGCTTCAGTAGATGATAGTGTAACAGAAAGTTGCTTTCTACTAGTCCAACAGATATCACCTCCTGATAGAAGAAACAGGTACCCACTTGTAGATTTTCTGTCACTGGTATCTCCGACCCAATCGGCATCCACATATCCTGTCAGGGTGCTTTCGTCACTTGCTGGTAACTTTAGCTTGTAGTGTAAAGTCCCTTTAAGATAGCGAATGACTCGCTTCACAGTATTCCAGTCCATCTGACTTGGTGTTGAAGTCTTTCTACATAGGATTCCAACTGCTGCTGCAATGTCAGGCCTTGTAGCGGTGCTAATGTACATCAATTTCCCTATTGCTTTCCTGTACTGAGTGTTAGTTGGTAGTGGTGTATCTTGGCTGTCTATCTTCTTCAGGTATTTGGTTTCCATGGGAGATTTTACTGGTTTGGCATCTTCCATTCCAAATGTCTCAATTATTTCTTGTATTTTGTGTTTTTGGTTCAGAAAGAAGCTGTCATCTTCCTCTCTCTCAATCTGAATGCCAAGATAATTATTTA
Source organism: Leptodactylus fallax (assembly GCA_947044405.1). NCBI lineage: Eukaryota > Metazoa > Chordata > Amphibia > Anura > Leptodactylidae > Leptodactylus > Leptodactylus fallax. Next base: position 1,549,697 of record CAMRHE010000414.1, read on the forward strand.
TGTTGCCAAGATCTTTGGTCTCAAAATGCTGATTTAGGGTTTGGAGTATTTCTCCTTCATCCCCTTCTTGCTTGAAACAAATCAGAATATCGTCCACATAAATGAGTACATAGATCCACCTGTCTGCCAATTTCTTTGTGTATAAACAGGGGTCTGCTTTACTCCTCTGAAAGTCTTCCTGTGAAAGCACTTCATTTATTCTCCTATTCCATGCTCTGGCGGCTTGCTTTAGACCATATATACTCCTCTGTAGTTTGCATACTAGGTCTGGCCTTTGCTCATCTTTGAATCCTGGTGGTTGTTCCATGTAGATATCTTCTGCTAACTCGCCATGCAGAAACGCTGTTTTTACATCAAAGTGTCTTACTTGCATTTTCCTTATTGCGGCTACTTTCAGCAAAGTTCTTATTGTAGCATGTTTGACAACTGGCGCAAATGTCTCATCATAGTCCTCTCCATATTTTTGAGAATATCCTTTGGCTACAAGTCTTGCTTTGTATCGCTCCACTGTACCATCTGCATTGTGTTAGGGTCTTGCCAGATGTAGCAATACCCTACACTACTGCAGCAGTCTGGGAGGAATGACAGAGACAAGTGAGCCCTAATCTCACCCCAGCCACTGTCCCTTCCTATTGCCTCAGTTACCCTAAACGGTAAAAGGACAACCTGAAGACGAGCCCTATACTGAGTAAGTAACAACACTGAACAAAGACAGAACAAATGACACAAAGGGAGATCAGGAAGCCAAGGGTTCGGTAACAGACGAGCAATGCAGTACGAAATCACAATCCAAGAGAATAGTCACAAGACTAGCCAAAGGTCAGAGAATCAGGTAACAAAGTAGCAAGGGATATAACAAAGCGAGCAGGCAAAGACAGTGCAATAACTGTCAACTTGCTGAAAAAGTGACATCCCGTATATAGAAAGTCTGGGCCCATCCCCAGACCTGATAGGTACACAGGCTGTCAATCACACAGGCAAGGAAAAGATTAACTATATGCTGTCCAAAGAGAAATGCTCAGAACACGGGTGTGGCTGTAAATCCATTACATTGTCTAGGACCATGTTAAGACTGAGCAACAAGAAACCTACACAAGGAACTAAACTGAACACGCCTCCTTCGCCGCAGCGTGCGAGCGAAGGGTGGCGCAGAGACCCGAACAGGCAGAGACGTTACACATTGTATTTTACTTTAAAAGTCCATTTACAACCTATGTGTTAGGGTCTTGCCAGACGTAGCAATACCCTCACACTACTGCAGGAGTCTGGGAGGAAGGACAGAGACAAGTGAGCCCTAATCTCACCCCAACCACTGTCCCCTTCCTATTACCTCAGTTTACCCTAAACGGTAAAAGGGCAACTCGAAGACGAACCCTATACTGAATAAAGTGACACACAGAACAAGACAAACAACAGAGAAGAATGGTAAACAAGCCAGGGGTCACAACCAGAGAAGCAAAAGTGGTACCAAATCGAAATCCAAGAGAGTAGCCACAAGGCAAGCCAAAGGTCAGAGATAATAGCAAGGTAAAAATCAAAGGTACAAAGAAAGCAGGCAAAGACAGTGCAATAACTGGCAACTTGCTGTGAAAGTGACATCCCGTATATAGGAAGTCTTGGCCCAGCCTCAGACCTGATAGGTACACAGGCTGTCAATCACACAGGAAAGGTAAAGATTAACTCTATGTGGTCCAGAGAGAAACAATGCTTAGAACACGGGTGTGGCTGGAAATCCATTACACAGCAAGGGAACTAGGACCGCGTTCAGACTAAGCATCCAGAATCCTAAGCAAAGAATCAAACTGAGGACGCCTCTTACGCCACAGCGTGCGAGCATAGGGTGGCGCAGAGACCCAAACAGGCAGAGACATAACAGTACCCCCGCTTTTATGAGGGGCCACCGGACCCTCACCAGAAAAACTGGTTTTAGAGGGCTTCAATATTTTCTCTGCCTTAAATTCAGGATCTTTTTGCACAACCACAGACACTGGTGGACCAGGCAGACATTTTTTATTCACCTGGTGTTTCCCACTTTTAGCAGCCGAGACAGACTCCTCAGTAACGCAATTTAAAGTGTGCAGATAAATCATATCAGAAAATACCTGGTTGCCTGAGTGGTTCTTCTGATTACCACTCAGGCACTGAAGCTTTTCTGCTGGTCTGCGAGGTCTGATCGAGCAGTCATGGATGAAATGACTGGAAGCACCACAGTACAGGCAGAGGTTGTTCCTGAGACGATGCTCTCATCGCGTCTTGTCGTCCATAACTCCCAGTTGCATGGGTTCCTCACCAGGAGTCATGGGAGAAATAACAGGTTTTTCAGGAGAGAGAGAGGGAGAGACAGAAAACTTTGAAGAAGCAGACCCTATTCTTTCTTTAACATTTTCCCGAATCCTACGGTCAATACGGACAGCCAAAGTCATGGCCTGCTCAAGAGTGGGAGGATCTGGGTGACCAACCCAGACCTCCTTAACACGGTCACACAGGCCTTGTTTAAAGTGAGCCTTAAGAGCTGACTCACACCAACCTGCAGTCACACTGCACTTGCGGAATTCTGCGCAATATTCCTCGGCAGAGTGTTTGCCTTGCTGCATCGAGAGGAGTTGCGATTCCACAAGCCCAATGTGTTCTGGCTCAGCATAGATAGACCCCAGGGACAAAAAAAAAATTTTCATGGTCAATCCACTCCTCAGCCCCAGGAGGGAGTTTAAGGGCCCAAGCTTGTGGATCCCCTTGTAGGAGGGATATAACTACTCCTACCCTTTGGGCCTGGGAAGCATGCGGGTTAATCCAAAAATACAAGCTACAGGACTCCCGGAAAGTGTCAAATTTTTCACGATCCCCTGAAAAACGATCCGGGAGTAACATCTTCACCTTAAAAGGGGAAGAAACAGGCGGGGATTCTGCAGCAGCCTCAGTAAGGGTCTGAACCTGTTTAGCAAGCTCAGCTACCAGGCCCGCCAAACCTTCCAACTTGGCTGCAAGGCCCTGAATAGGATCCATGCTGATCCTAGGGGAAGCAATGGCAGAAGGTTATTGGCCGGTTATTCTGTTAGGGTCTTGCCAGACGTAGCAATACCCTCACACTACTGCAGGGGTCTGGGAGGAAGGACAGAGACAAGTGAGCCCTAATCTCACCCCAGCCACTGTCCCTTCCTATTGCCTCAGTTTACCCTAAACGGTAAAAGGACAACTCGAAGACGAGCCCTATACTGAGTAAAGTGACACACAGAACAAAACAAACAACAGAGAAGAATGGTAAACAAGCCAGGGGTCACAACCAGAGAAGCAAAAGTGGTACCAAATCGAAATCCAAGAGAGTAGTCACAAGGCAAGCCAAAGGTCTGAGATAATAGCAAGGTAAAAATCAAAGGTACAAAGAAAGCCAGCAAAGACAAAGTGCAATAACCGGCAACTTGCTGTGCAAGTGACATGCCGTATTTAGGAAGTTTGGGCCCAGCCCCAGACCTGATAGGTACACAGGCTGTCAATCACACAGGCAAGGTAAAGATTGACTCTATGTGGTCCAGAGAGAAACAATGCTCAGAACACGGGTGTGGCCAGAAATCCATTACACAGCAAGGGAACTAGGACCGCGTTCAGACTAAGCATCCAGAATCCTAAGCAAAGAATCAAACTGAGGACGCATCCTACGCTGCAGCGTGCGAGCAGAGGGTGGCACAGAGACACGAACAGGCAGAGACATAACACTATGGATTTCCTTCCAGGTGGAAGTTCTGTAAGTGTCCATGTTTTAGTGTCATGCATGGATTTTATCTCTTCCTTTGCAGCCTTTATCCATTTACTGGCTTCCCCTTCTGAAAGCTGAGATATGTCTTCCCAAGTTGCAGGTTCATTAGAACTGGCAGTGCTTGCCTTGTATGAGAGACGTACAGGTGGTTTACCTTTATTCTCTCTCATCGAGCGTCTTGGTTCTGTGTGTGAGCTTGGTTGTGTCTGTTCTCAGTGTCGGACTGGGATGTCTAGGGCCCACCAGTGGAATTGTTTCTAGGGGCCCACCATCAGAACCCCTGCAGATCAGCGGTACCGAGACAGGGCGGCTAAAGGTAATAACATGCCGGTAGCCATGCTGCTCACCCACTATACCATGTGCACCACTGCACTACCTAAACCTACTGCTACATCTTGTATGGCAAGTGAACAGCGTGGCTCCTAGAATTGTTACCTTTACCTGTAGCCGCACTGTCCTGGAAAAGCTGATCTGCAGAGGTCCTGGCTGTTGTATCATGTAATATTGTAGATGTAATATTGATGGCCTACCCTAAGGACAGGCCATCAATATTAGGAAGATGGATAAATCCTTTAAAGAGTTTGTCGAAGGAATTGGAACTATTTTATTAGAAAAGTAGAAAAAGTTCACAAACACTGTCACATACGAAAATACAATATAAAAACTATAAACAGAGACAATACATAAATCTAAAACATAGAATAAAACCATCAACAAATAAAATACAAGAAAACACCGGGACAAAAAAAAACAAAACAAAAAAAACAAACAAAAACAAATCGCGAACCAGCCCCATCCATTCTGCCTTTCACTCCACCTTTCACTCTTCTCCCGTCTTTCTCCAGTCATCCGTCAGTCAAAAACTCTAACAAAAGAAAATCTAAATGAGCAATATACAATGGAAACTTATAACGGAAACTTATAACGGAAACTTATAACACTAACAAAATCTGAAAACTTACTAAAAAAATTTTTTTTTTTTTTTTTTTTTTCCCCCCCCTCACCACACCCGGCCAGCACCACGCCCCATGTCCTCCCATGTCCGCATAGTCCTGGTGCTGGCACCACCCACCACCAAGCCCCTGAAACCCAACCTGGCTCTCCGCCTCATGTCCTCCCATGTCCGCGTAGTCCAGAGCCAGGCCGGGCACACGAAAACGTATAAACCAAACCCTCCACCCCCAAAAAGAAACCCCCCTCCCAAAGAACCTACCCCCCTGAAAAAAACCCTTATCTACTAACAAACAAATGGAATTATGGAATATGGAAAAAGAAATATGGGATATGGAAATGGATATAAAAAATGGAAATGGAAAATGAATATGGGATATGGAAAAATGGAAAATGGGAAAATGGACACAACATATGAACGACAACAATAACAAATAAGAAATAACAGACAAGTAACAAAAACCCACCATCCTACATAACCTGTTAAATTACCTTCCCTCCCATAAACCTCCCATGGGCCTAGGGTCGGTTATCCTCAAGCCTCATACCCTTCCATCTGATTTCCAAAACAAAATGCCTATGTGGTGACACGCCAGCCCTCCACCAGGAAGAGAGCACAGGAGGCCCATCCCTGTCTACTCGCCCTACCGCTATATCCCTATCTATCATTCTGTCCCTACCCTGTCCCTACCTGTCCCTCCCTATCAGAAAATAATAAACCCCACCCCTCGTGCAAACCTTGCCCTACCTATCCCTATCTGGCCCTAACCTAACTAACCTACTTTAAATCCCTTATCTAACCCTCAGGGAACAGAAAAAGTGAACCCCCTCCAGAGGGTACCAGCCCTTTCTGCGTCCAGCCCCTCGTACTCCCGAGAGCGCACCCTCACCAGGTCCACCATGATGTTTTTAACCACCTCCACCTCCGGGAGGATTTTGCCTCTCGTCGATACTAAACACCGTGCTGACCATAGGTGAAACCTGACCACTGCACTAACTACAAAAAGTGTTTGGCAGTCCCTGCCCTCCGGGTGTTTGAATGCCCCATAGGCCCACTCGGCATAGGAAAGGCCAGCCAGCCGCAGCCAACCGGTGGAGGTCCCCACCAATTTGCAAACCCTTATATTGAAGGGGCACTGAAGCAGGAAGTGCTCCATGCTTTCCAGCATGTCGCCACACTCCTCCCGAGGGCAGCCTCGCTCGTCGGAGTTCCGGTACTTCAAGTTCCCCCTCACATATAACTTACCTAGGAGGCAGCGCCAGGTCAGATCCCAAAACTTCCGAGGAAACCTTTTGGAGTTAAGAAAATGCAACCCTCCCTCTAAGGTTTCTCCTGGGCAATCTTTGAGCGCCAGAGGCTTCTGGAAGCGGGTCAACAGGACTTTGTCATCAAGAAAACGTCTTGACTGAGTCCTGATCTCCCACGCCCCCAGACCCCACCGACGAATCACTTTCAAGACCAGGGAAGCATAGGCCGGGAGATATCCATGGGGTGCACGAAGATCTTTCACTTGCCCTCCTGCCTCCCATTTCTGGAAGAAGGGCCGAAACCACCCCTGGCAGGAGGCTACCCACGAAGGAGCCCCCTCGGCGGAGAGGTTTGGTAAATTGATCTTAAGAAAGGTGTTCATTAAGAACACCACGGGGTTAACCATATTTAACCCCCCTAGCCTCCTTGTGCGGTATGTAACCTCCCTCTTGATTAGGTTGAGCCTGTTCCCCCATAACAGTTGGAAGAACAGGCAACAGATCCTACTCCAACAAGACTCTGGCAAGGCACAGACGCTACCTAGATAGATCACCAACGGGAGCAGGAAGGCTTTGGCAAGGTGAACCCTTTCTCTCAGGGTCAAGGACCAACCCTTCCAGCAATCAACTCTCTGGGCGACATCCTTGAGCCTACCTTCCCAATTTTGGAGTGGGTAATCACCCTGGCCAAAATGGATGCCTAAGATCTTTACAGACCCCTGGGGTTCTGGGAGGGTGTCCGGGAGAGAAAAACCAGGCTCTCCCCCTCCCAGCCAGAGGCTTCCACACTTGTTCTTGTTCACAGCTGATCCGGAAGCCTCCGAGTAACTGTCCACTTCAGACATCACCCATTCAATCTCCTCCCGCGACGAGACAAGAGCGGTGACATCATCCGCGTAGGCTACTGTCCTCAAAGGGGAGCCGGTGCCCTCCAGGTCCATCCTGACTCCCGCCACCGGCCCACCATTAATCCGTCTAATCAGGGGATCAATGGCGAACACATACAGTAGCGGGCTCAAGGGACATCCCTGTCGGACGCCCGACCCCACCTCAAAAGGACGACCAACCCAACCATTCACAAGTGGGAAAGACTCAGCCCCAGCGTATAAGGTCTGCAGCCACTGAATGAACCCCCCAGGTAGGCCATACCTCGAGAGAGTTGACCACAAATACTCATGATTCACCCTGTCAAAAGCCTTAGCCTGATCTAGGGACAGCAAGTACCCCTTCCACCGACCTGCCCTACTCTGCTCCACAGCCTCCCTGACACTCAGGACCGCACTTAAGGTGCTACGACCGGGAACAGAGCAGTGCTGAGCCGGCGAGAGGAGCCGGGGCGCAAACTGTACCAGCCGGTTGAAAAGTACCTTCGCCAGAATCTTTCGGTCCGTATTGAGAAGTGCTATGGGCCGCCAGTTCTCAATACGGCTCGGATCCTTACCCTTTGACAGAACTATAAGGGCGGACCTCCTCATTGACTTTGGCAGAGTGCCCGAGGATAGACACTCATTAAGCACGTCAGTCAAGAGGGGAGCCAACGCTCCTTTAAAGGTCCGATAGAACTCAGATGTTAAGCCATCTGGGCCAGGTGACTTCTTGAGGGCAAGACCCTCAATAGCCCTGACGACTTCCTCTTCCCTTATAGGTTCTATCAAAACACCAAGAGAAGGGTCTTCTGCTGACTCAGGAATGGCTTCAGCCAAGAAACCTGAAATCCGATCCCGATTCAGTTCCTTCTTTGCCAAAAGGTTCGAGTAGAAAGACCTGACGACCTCCAAGATCCCTGACCTGGATCTTGTCAGGGATCCTGTACTGTCAATCAGGCCTGTTACTGTCTTACAAGTCACTGACATCTTACAGTTCCTGTAGGGGTCGGGCGAGCGGTATTTCCCGAAATCCCTCTCAAGAACCAAGGATGCGTGCCTATCATACTGACACCCTTTAAGCAAAGCCTTCACACCGGAGATATCCTCCTGGCTACCTCCGGTCGAGACCAGATGTTCAAGTCTCTTCCTCAGTGCACTGTACATGCGGTACATGTCCAGTGACCTGAGGCTTGAGAGCCGGCGGAAAAATCCCGCCACCCTTTTTTTGAATATCTCCCACCACTCTGACCTAGTGCCCTCAAGACCCAGTAATAGTACCTGATCCTGAAGAAACTCCTCAAAGGCTTGTCTTACAGCTGCCTCCTCAAGGAGTGACGAATTCAGCCTCCACAAACCTCTTCCTCTCCGGAGGGTTTCTGAAATATTCAAAGAAAATAAAATTAGGCAGTGATCGGAGAACTCCACCTCCACCACGGACACAGGGGTGGTGACGGAATTCTCCTTCAAAAAAAAACCTATCTATCCTGGACCTAACACTTCCTCTCTGAAAGGTGAACCCACGGTGACCTGGGGAATGCCTGATGTGGATATCCTCCAGGCGAGCTTCACTCACTATGCTATTTAACGCGACGCTATCATAGGGCAGTCTATCTCTGGTACCTCCTCGGTCTTGGGGTCTAGTTATGGTATTAAAATCCCCACCAAAGATGACTTGTTTGCCCGTAAAAAGAAAAGGCTTGATCTTCATAAAGAGGCTTTTACGGTCCCACTTTGACTGGGGACCGTAGATGTTAATGAGGCGCAGGCTTTGCCCCTTCATGAGGACGTCTAAGACTAGGCACCTTCCCATTTCGAGTTCGATCAGCCGCTGGCATTTCACCTCTGCAGTAAAAAGCACCGCCACTCCACTATACGGCTCAGCCGCAAGAGACCAGTAGGAGGGCCCCCTGCGCCACTCCCTCCTTGCTCTATTTATCTCTGATAGAGTACAGAGCCTGGTCTCCTGCAAAAACAAAATGTCAGCTTCAACTCGGCCAAGAAAATCAAAGGCTGCAAACCTAGCCGTATCAGACTTAATGCTGGCCACATTAATGGTGGCCAGCGTCAGTGGAGAGGGGACTGCCATTAAGACCGATTGAGCTCAATGACCTTCAGTTTCCCACCCCCTTTCCTCCTACCACCACCACCCCTAGATGAGTCTGAAGAGGACCCGCGACTTTTCCTCGTCTTACGGGTCCTCTTCTTACATTGGGATTGGTCCATCACCTCACCTCGTGCGGTTTGGCCAGGCAAGGGATGGACTTCCCCCGTAGTTTCTCCCTGGGGAGTATTGGTATATTTTTTTCAACGGTTTCCAAAACAGCTTGAGGTGCATCGTCTCCATCTCTGGGTACCAGGCCAGCCTCCTCCACTGAAGGCAGGGGGCCCTTCCCTGAGGGAGACTCAGCAGCCCCCGACGGTCCCACCTCCCCCTCTGAAGCCTCCCCTGAGGCTGATGCGTCCTCGCAGAGGGTTTGGTACCGGTTAGGGCTGATCACTGAAAGGTCCTCGAGTCTCCGTTCCTTTGCCGGGGGGGGGGGGGGGCAGATGTTTTTACCCTCGCTTTACTCGGTGACTTTCTCCTCCTGACCGTCTGTTCCTCCCCAGCACTAACGTACTGGGAAGATGAAGACAGGTCAGCCTCTTCCTCCCTCTGCAGTCTTCTCATCTCCTCAATCAGGGCCGTGCCCGTCGCTACTTCAGCATTAGAATCCAACCCAGCGGGATCAGGGGCAGAGGGGAGACACATAATACCCTCCCTCTGCTCCCTTCTCCTATCTCTCCTTCTCGCCCTAGATGGTGGCTGGGTTTTCTCCCTCCGCGTCGGCAACCTGGTCTCTCCACCTCCGACCCCCTCCTCGGTGACAGGGACAGTCTCCTCACCTGCCCCTGCCCGTCGGAGGGTGACATTAGCGAACGACCTCGGGCACGCCCCGATTGGGTGACCAAGGTCACCACACAGGTGGCACCGAATCCTATCACAGGTTGCAGCTAGATGACCTAATCCCCCACACATGGCACACTTCTGCACCCTGCAGGAGGCACTCAAGTGCGAGGGATCACCACACCTGTGACAGAGCTTCGGCTGCCCCTGGTAGAAGACAAGAATCCTGTCTTTCCCGAGGAAGGTTGAGGACGGGATATGCATCACCGAGTTATCCTCATGCTTCAATTTGACCATAAATGTCCAGGCCCCCGACCAAATGCCAAACTCATCAAGGTTCTTCCGGGGGAAGTCTTTCACTTCCCCATACCTGTTGAGCCAGGTCATAATGTCCATGTAAGAAAGTGACTCGTTACGAGTCAAAACGGTCACTTTCTTAATTGCATCCTGGCGCGACACCGCCCACACATTGAAGTCGCGCCAGCCGGGCTCGTTCTTTGCCAACTCATAATTACCCCAGAAGGTTTCTAAGCCCCCCGGGGTAACAAAGCTGACATCAAACTCTGAGGAGCCGACCGGGTGAATGAGGGCAAAGATGTCACTTGCCCTAAAGCCCATCCCGAGCAGAAGTTCGACGACCCTCCTCCTCTGAGGACAAGGGCCTTCTCCCCCCCCACCCGAGACGGACTACATTCCTCCCGGACCGGCCGCTGCCCGGGTGTCGGGAGAGTCCACCTGGTCTCACCCCCCTCATCTCGGAACTTCCCTAGGCCAAAACGTTCAATCCAAAACCTAAGGTCCCTCGATTGACCATCCACTATCATCGTTCTCTGCCCTGCTCGTAAGGCCGCCAGGAGCTGCTGTTGTAATTCACCGTCCCTGGCCCCCAGTGATGGACACGAGGCACCCCTTGGGACCCCCGAGGCGACACTGGCATAGGAACGTACCAAGCTTGAGGCCGCAGTCCCAGCCCCCGCAACTCCAGTGCCACCTTCGGGCGCCCCCTGAAGCCCGCTCGGCCCGGCCACCACCGCGGCCACCGGGACACCAGAGACAGGAGCGGTCGTTCCCAGCGTCGCAGGCATGGACCGGGCAAACACATTTGGCAAAGCTACTTCTGCAGCAGCCATGCCTACATTTTCCAAAGTCCTAGGAACCTCCACTACCGCATCTTTAACAAAAGGGACAGCAGTAGCAGCAGCAGCAGCAGCAACACAAGGGGTGACAGCCTCCATAGCCCCCCTCCCCTTTCCCTCACAAGGAACATCTAAGTCGCTCTCTGGAACCACAGTTTTTTCCCCCTCCTCCGCCCTCCTCTCCTGACGCCTGCTTTTCCTACTCCCCAGTCTGCTCTTACTCACCGCTTTCTTACCCACGCTCACCATTACCTCATTCACACCGGGGCTTGCGGCCTTGGGCGGCTCCACGAGCGGGATTGGCCTATTCCGGGCCTCCGCTTCACTCTCCTCCCGCTTAGCTGGGGCGACTTGTGCCTCTGCCTCGACCTCCGCATCGTCAGCTGTCGCAGCGCTCAATGCTTTAGGAGCGGACTTGCTCCTAGCGCTGACGGCAGCCTCCGCATCACCGGTCTCATTGGCTTCCTCGGCACCTGAAACCGGAAGGGAGGGACAAGCCGCATGCCCCTTCCCCTTACGATGGACCTGGGGAGGGGCCGGCGCTACTTTGACCCTGCCCACAGGGGCAGGCTTCACCGCTTCTCTACCTCCCTTCGTGGGAGGTGCTTTTCCGACCTTGTCCGCTGCAGTTTCGGGCGCCATTTTCAATACTGCACCCAGCTCCCCAGCCACACCGCTACTTAGAGAAAGCGGGGTCTGGGGAGTCTGCGCCCCCCTTATCTCACCCGCGGGCAACACCCCAGATTCAGCCTGTGCTAGAGTCAATGGGGGTTGCCCTGCGGGAACAGTTATACCTGCTGCGACACTCACATATTTCAGGGTGCCGACTTCTTGCGGCTTAGCCTTCTTCTTTTTCCTTTTTTTTGATTCCTCCTCGTTTGCAAGGTCGTCTACGGAAAAAGCCATCTTCTCCATTCTTGCCGGGGATTCTAGCATGCATATTTCGTGGATTAGCCTCCCCGCAGCAGAACCCATATCGTCTTCTGATGTTGCCGGTAATGGTGGTAAATTCTCCGGTAGCTGGGGTAAACTTGCCAATTTCTCTGGGGGCGTATAGGTCGGAATACCTGAACTCACCCTCGTAGGCTTCCGGCTACTGCCGTACTCTGCCAGCAGGCTCCCCTCTGAGTCAGTATCTGTCTCATATTCCGGATCCGAGCTTTCGGAGGACGCGAGGTCTTCCCGCAGCAGCCGCCCCTGCTGCTTGCGGTAAAAACGGTCATCATTCAGGAGTTTCTCCCTGAAAGGCCCCGCGCCCTCCAGGATCTCTCGGCATCTTTGGTCAAGCCCTTTAATTTGTTCCTTCAGCTTTTTGACCTGCTTACTCAGTGCCGGTCTCTCATGCCTTGAGGCCCTGTCACTACGGGCACGGACACTCTGAAGCTCCGCACCCATAGCGAACAGGGGCCTCCTGGCTTTATCATATTCCTCAAGGGTAGTGTTAATACGCTTACTGTATGCAAGCACATCCTCGCCAGCCTTCCGAATCCCCCAACCTGATGATGGCAAGGAAGGAGGGGGGGCTTCGCTGGCCTTTTTACTTGTACAGGGCTCAGCCTCCGCCGGGGTTTTCTGACCTAGACGTCCCTTGCTGCGGGTTGCCATACCTTTTTCCACTGGAGCCTGCTGCCTCTCCAATCTTCTCCTGCTGCTGCTGCTACTGCCGTCCATTGAGAGCCTCCTGCCCCCCGCCAAGCTGGCTCGGGGGGCAGGAGCACCTTGCTCCATGGTGAGAAAACCCCAACCTTGGAAAAGGAAAGGGGTTGGAGCCTCCAACTATGACTGGAAAAACTGCTGCTGTTGCACAAACACCACACACCAAGCCTCTCTTCTGAGCTGACAAACAGACTATAGCCTCTGGTCTCAGGAGCTCAGACAGGCGTGTCTGATTCCCACAGTTGCCCCGAAGGAATTGGAACTATTTTTTATTAGAAAAGTAAAAATTCACAAACAGTGTCACATACGAAAATACAATATAAAACCCATAAACAGAAACAATACATAAATCCAAAACATAGCATAAACAACATCAATAAATAAGATACAAGAAACCGGGACAAAATTAAAGACCAAAAAAGAAAATCCAGCCGCAAATCAGCCCCCATCCATTCTGCCTTTCACTCCGCCTTTCACTCTCCAGTCTTTCTTCAGTCATCCGCCAGTCAAAACTCTACCTATCTTGGAAACAAAAGAAAATCCAAATAAGTAATATACAATGGAAAACATATAACACTAACAGAAAACTAACAAAAAAAACCCCAACTGAAACTTATTAGAAATTTTTTTTTTTTTTTTTTTTTTTTTTTCCCTTCACCACACCCGGCCAGCACCACGCCCCATGTCCTCCCATGTCCGCATAGTCCTGGTGCTGGCACCACCCGCCACCGAGCCCCTGAAAACCGACCTGGCTCTCCGCCTCATGTCCTCCCATGTCCGCATAGTCCAGAGCCAGGCCGGACACACGAAACCTATATATCAAACCCTCCACCCCCAAAAGAAACCCCCCTCCCAAACAACCTACCCCCCTAAGAAAAAAAAACCCTTTTAACTACATACAATGGGAAATAGAAAAAAAATGGAAATGAACAAAAAAAATATGTTTAGTGGCAAAAGCAAATAACAAAATACCAGACAAGAAAACCAGACAAAATACAATAACAAAACCCACAATCTTATATAAACCGTTGACACCCCCTTCCCTCCCATAAACCTCCCACAGGCCTAGGGTCGGTTATCCTCAAGCCTCTTACCCTTTCATCCTATTTCCAAAACAAAATGCCTATGTGGTGACACACCAGCCCTCCACCAGGAAGAGAGCACAAGAGGCCCGTCCCTACCTACTTGCCCTACCACTATGTCCCTATCTATCAATCTATCCCTACCCTATCCCTACCTGTCCCTCCCTACCCAAAAAAACCAAACAAACCCCACCTCTTGTGCAAAACCTTGCCCTCCCTTTCCCTATCTGGCCCTAACCTAACTACCTTTTAATCCCTTATTCTATCCCTCAGGGAACAGAAAAGGTGAAACCCCTCCAGAGGGTACCAGCCCTTTTTGCGCCCAACCCCTCATACTCCCGAGAGCGCACCCTCACCAGGTCCACCATGATGTTTTTAACCACCTCCACCTCCGGGAGGATTTTGCCTCGCGTCGACACTAGACACCGGGATGACCACAAGTGGAACCTAACCACTGCGCTAACTATAAAAAGTGTCTGGCAGTCCCTGCCCTCCGGGTGTTTGAATGCCCCATAGGCCCACTCGGCGTAGGAAAGGCCAGCCAGCCGCAGCCAACCGGTGGAGGTCCCCACCAATTTGCAAACCCTTATATTGAAGGGGCACTGAAGCAGGAAGTGCTCCATGCTTTCCAGCATGTCGCCACACTCCTCCCGAGGGCAGCCTCGCTCGTCGGAGTTCCGGTACTTCAAGTTCCCCCTCACATATAACTTACCTAGGAGGCAGCGCCAGGTCAGATCCCAAAACTTCCGAGGAAACCTTTTGGAGTTAAGAAAATGCAACCCTCCCTCTAAGGTTTCTCCTGGGCAATCTTTGAGCGCCAGAGGCTTCTGGAAGCGGGTCAACAGGACTTTGTCATCAAGAAAACGTCTTGACTGAGTCCTGATCTCCCACGCCCCCAGACCCCACCGACGAATCACTTTCAAGACCAGGGAAGCATAGGCCGGGAGATATCCATGGGGTGCACGAAGATCTTTCACTTGCCCTCCTGCCTCCCATTTCTGGAAGAAGGGCCGAAACCACCCCTGGCAGGAGGCTACCCACGAAGGAGCCCCCTCGGCGGAGAGGTTTGGTAAATTGATCTTAAGAAAGGTGTTCATTAAGAACACCACGGGGTTAACCATATTTAACCCCCCTAGCCTCCTTGTGCGGTATGTAACCTCCCTCTTGATTAGGTTGAGCCTGTTCCCCCATAACAGTTGGAAGAACAGGCAACAGATCCTACTCCAACAAGACTCTGGCAAGGCACAGACGCTACCTAGATAGATCACCAACGGGAGCAGGAAGGCTTTGGCAAGGTGAACCCTTTCTCTCAGGGTCAAGGACCAACCCTTCCAGCAATCAACTCTCTGGGCGACATCCTTAAGCCTACCTTCCCAATTTTGGAGTGGGTAATCACCCTGGCCAAAATGGATGCCTAAGATCTTTACAGACCCCTGGGGTTCTGGGAGGGTGTCCGGGAGAGAAAAACCAGGCTCTCCCCCTCCCAGCCAGAGGCTTCCACACTTGTTCTTGTTCACAGCTGATCCGGAAGCCTCCGAGTAACTGTCCACTTCAGACATCACCCATTCAATCTCCTCCCGCGACGAGACAAGAGCGGTGACATCATCCGCGTAGGCTACTGTCCTCAAAGGGGAGCCGGTGCCCTCCAGGTCCATCCTGACTCCCGCCACCGGCCCACCATTAATCCGTCTAATCAGGGGATCAATGGCGAACACATACAGTAGCGGGCTCAAGGGACATCCCTGTCGGACGCCCGACCCCACCTCAAAAGGACGACCAACCCAACCATTCACAAGTGGGAAAGACTCAGCCCCAGCGTATAAGGTCTGCAGCCACTGAATGAACCCCCCAGGTAGGCCATACCTCGAGAGAGTTGACCACAAATACTCATGATTCACCCTGTCAAAAGCCTTAGCCTGATCTAGGGACAGCAAGTACCCCTTCCACCGACCTGCCCTACTCTGCTCCACAGCCTCCCTGACACTCAGGACCGCACTTAAGGTGCTACGACCGGGAACAGAGCAGTGCTGAGCCGGCGAGAGGAGCCGGGGCGCAAACTGTACCAGCCGGTTGAAAAGTACCTTCGCCAGAATCTTTCGGTCCGTATTGAGAAGTGCTATGGGCCGCCAGTTCTCAATACGGCTCGGATCCTTACCCTTTGACAGAACTATAAGGGCGGACCTCCTCATTGACTTTGGCAGAGTGCCCGAGGATAGACACTCATTAAGCACGTCAGTCAAGAGGGGAGCCAACGCTCCTTTAAAGGTCCGATAGAACTCAGATGTTAAGCCATCTGGGCCAGGTGACTTCTTGAGGGCAAGACCCTCAATAGCCCTGACGACTTCCTCTTCCCTTATAGGTTCTATCAAAACACCAAGAGAAGGGTCTTCTGCTGACTCAGGAATGGCTTCAGCCAAGAAACCTGAAATCCGATCCCGATTCAGTTCCTTCTTTGCCAAAAGGTTCGAGTAGAAAGACCTGACGACCTCCAAGATCCCTGACCTGGATCTTGTCAGGGATCCTGTACTGTCAATCAGGCCTGTTACTGTCTTACAAGTCACTGACATCTTACAGTTCCTGTAGGGGTCGGGCGAGCGGTATTTCCCGAAATCCCTCTCAAGAACCAAGGATGCGTGCCTATCATACTGACACCCTTTAAGCAAAGCCTTCACACCGGAGATATCCTCCTGGCTACCTCCGGTCGAGACCAGATGTTCAAGTCTCTTCCTCAGTGCACTGTACATGCGGTACATGTCCAGTGACCTGAGGCTTGAGAGCCGGCGGAAAAATCCCGCCACCCTTTTTTTGAATATCTCCCACCACTCTGACCTAGTGCCCTCAAGACCCAGTAATAGTACCTGATCCTGAAGAAACTCCTCAAAGGCTTGTCTTACAGCTGCCTCCTCAAGGAGTGACGAATTCAGCCTCCACAAACCTCTTCCTCTCCGGAGGGTTTCTGAAATATTCAAAGAAAATAAAATTAGGCAGTGATCGGAGAACTCCACCTCCACCACGGACACAGGGGTGGTGACGGAATTCTCCTTCAAAAAAAACCTATCTATCCTGGACCTAACACTTCCTCTCTGAAAGGTGAACCCACGGTGACCTGGGGAATGCCTGATGTGGATATCCTCCAGGCGAGCTTCACTCACTATGCTATTTAACGCGACGCCATCATAGGGCAGTCTATCTCTGGTACCTCCTCGGTCTTGGGGTCTAGTTATGGTATTAAAATCCCCACCAAAGATGACTTGTTTGCCCGTAAAAAGAAAAGGCTTGATCTTCATAAAGAGGCTTTTACGGTCCCACTTTGACTGGGGACCGTAGATGTTAATGAGGCGCAGGCTTTGCCCCTTCATGAGGACGTCTAAGACTAGGCACCTTCCCATTTCGAGTTCGATCAGCCGCTGGCATTTCACCTCTGCGGTAAAAAGCACCGCCACTCCACTATACGGCTCAGCCGCAAGAGACCAGTAGGAGGGCCCCCTGCGCCACTCCCTCCTTGCTCTGTTTATCTCTGATAGAGTACAGAGCCTGGTCTCCTGCAAAAACAAAATGTCAGCTTCAACTCGGCCAAGAAAATCAAAGGCTGCAAACCTAGCCGTATCAGACTTAATGCTGGCCACATTAATGGTGGCCAGCGTCAGTGGAGAGGGGACTGCCATTAAGACCGATTGAGCTCAATGACCTTCAGTTTCCCACCCCCTTTCCTCCTACCACCACCACCCCTAGATGAGTCTGAAGAGGACCCGCGACTTTTCCTCGTCTTACGGGTCCTCTTCTTACATTGGGATTGGTCCATCACCTCACCTCGTGCGGTTTGGCCAGGCAAGGGATGGACTTCCCCCGTAGTTTCTCCCTGGGGAGTATTGGTATCATTTTTTTCAACGGTTTCCAAAACAGCTTGAGGTGCATCGTCTCCATCTCTGGGTACCAGGCCAGCCTCCTCCACTGAAGGCAGGGGGCCCTTCCCTGAGGGAGACTCAGCAGCCCCCGACGGTCCCACCTCCCCCTCTGAAGCCTCCCCTGAGGCTGATGCGTCCTCGCAGAGGGTTTGGTACCGGTTAGGGCTGATCACTGAAAGGTCCTCGAGTCTCCGTTCCTTTGCCGGGGGGGGGGGGGCAGATGTTTTTACCCTCGCTTTACTCGGTGACTTTCTCCTCCTGACCGTCTGTTCCTCCCCAGCACTAACGTACTGGGAAGATGAAGACAGGTCAGCCTCTTCCCTCCCTCTGCAGTCTTCTCATCTCCTCAATCAGGGCCGTGCCCGTCGCTACTTCAGCATTAGAATCCAACCCAGCGGGATCAGGGGCAGAGGGGAGACACATAATACCCTCCCTCTGCTCCCTTCTCCTATCTCTCCTTCTCGCCCTAGATGGTGGCTGGGTTTTCTCCCTCCGCGTCGGCAACCTGGTCTCTCCACCTCCGACCCCCTCCTCGGTGACAGGGACAGTCTCCTCACCTGCCCCTGCCCGTCGGAGGGTGACATTAGCGAACGACCTCGGGCACGCCCCGATTGGGTGACCAAGGTCACCACACAGGTGGCACCGAATCCTATCACAGGTTGCAGCTAGATGACCTAATCCCCCACACATGGCACACTTCTGCACCCTGCAGGAGGCACTCAAGTGCGAGGGATCACCACACCTGTGACAGAGCTTCGGCTGCCCCTGGTAGAAGACAAGAATCCTGTCTTTCCCGAGGAAGGTTGAGGACGGGATATGCATCACCGAGTTATCCTCATGCTTCAATTTGACCATAAATGTCCAGGCCCCCGACCAAATGCCAAACTCATCAAGGTTCTTCCGGGGGAAGTCTTTCACTTCCCCATACCTGTTGAGCCAGGTCATAATGTCCATGTAAGAAAGTGACTCGTTACGAGTCAAAACGGTCACTTTCTTAATTGCATCCTGGCGCGACACCGCCCACACATTGAAGTCGCGCCAGCCGGGCTCGTTCTTTGCCAACTCATAATTACCCCAGAAGGTTTCTAAGCCCCCCGGGGTAACAAAGCTGACATCAAACTCTGAGGAGCCGACCGGGTGAATGAGGGCAAAGATGTCACTTGCCCTAAAGCCCATCCCGAGCAGAAGTTCGACGACCCTCCTCCTCTGAGGACAAGGGCCTTCTCCCCCCCACCCGAGACGGACTACATTCCTCCGGACCGGCCGCTGCCCGGGTGTCGGGAGAGTCCACCTGGTCTCACCCCCCTCATCTCGGAACTTCCCTAGGCCAAAACGTTCAATCCAAAACCTAAGGTCCCTCGATTGACCATCCACTATCATCGTTCTCTGCCCTGCTCGTAAGGCCGCCAGGAGCTGCTGTTGTAATTCACCGTCCCTGGCCCCCAGTGATGGACACGAGGCACCCCTTGGGACCCCCGAGGCGACACTGGCATAGGAACGTACCAAGCTTGAGGCCGCAGTCCCAGCCCCCGCAACTCCAGTGCCACCTTCGGGCGCCCCCTGAAGCCCGCTCGGCCCGGCCACCACCGCGGCCACCGGGACACCAGAGACAGGAGCGGTCGTTCCCAGCGTCGCAGGCGTGGACCGGGCAAACACATTTGGCAAAGCTACTTCTGCAGCAGCCATGCCTACATTTTCCAAAGTCCTAGGAACCTCCACTACCGCATCTTTAACAAAAGGGACAGCAGTAGCAGCAGCAGCAGCAGCAACACAAGGGGTGACAGCCTCCATAGCCCCCCTCCCCTTTCCCTCACAAGGAACATCTAAGTCACTCTCTGGAACCACAGTTTTTTCCCCCTCCTCCGCCCTCCTCTCCTGACGCCTGCTTTTCCTACTCCCCAGTCTGCTCTTACTCACCGCTTTCTTACCCACGCTCACCATTACCTCATTCACACCGGGGCTTGCGGCCTTGGGCGGCTCCACGAGCGGGATTGGCCTATTCCGGGCCTCCGCTTCACTCTCCTCCCGCTTAGCTGGGGCGACTTGTGCCTCTGCCTCGACCTCCGCATCGTCAGCTGTCGCAGCGCTCAATGCTTTAGGAGCGGACTTGCTCCTAGCGCTGACGGCAGCCTCCGCATCACTGGTCTCATTGGCTTCCTCGGCACCTGAAACCGGAAGGGAGGGACAAGCCGCACGCCCCTTCCCCTTACGATGGACCTGGGGAGGGGCCGGCGCTACTTTGACCCTGCCCACAGGGGCAGGCTTCACCGCTTCTCTACCTCCCTTCGTGGGAGGTGCTTTTCCGACCTTGTCCGCTGCAGTTTCGGGCGCCATTTTCAATACTGCACCCAGCTCCCCAGCCACACCGCTACTTAGAGAAAGCGGGGTCTGGGGAGTCTGCGCCCCCCTTATCTCACCCGCGGGCAACACCCCAGATTCAGCCTGTGCTAGAGTCAATGGGGGTTGCCCTGCGGGAACAGTTATACCTGCTGCGACACTCACATATTTCAGGGTGCCGACTTCTTGCGGCTTAGCCTTCTTCTTTTTCCTTTTTTTTGATTCCTCCTCGTTTGCAAGGTCGTCTACGGAAAAAGCCATCTTCTCCATTCTTGCCGGGGATTCTAGCATGCATATTTCGTGGATTAGCCTCCCCGCAGCAGAACCCATATCGTCTTCTGATGTTGCCGGTAATGGTGGTAAATTCTCCGGTAGCTGGGGTAAACTTGCCAATTTCTCTGGGGGCGTATAGGTCGGAATACCTGAACTCACCCTCGTAGGCTTCCGGCTACTGCCGTACTCTGCCAGCAGGCTCCCCTCTGAGTCAGTATCTGTCTCATATTCCGGATCCGAGCTTTCGGAGGACGCGAGGTCTTCCCGCAGCAGCCGCCCCTGCTGCTTGCGGTAAAAACGGTCATCATTCAGGAGTTTCTCCCTGAAAGGCCCCGCGCCCTCCAGGATCTCTCGGCATCTTTGGTCAAGCCCTTTAATTTGTTCCTTCAGCTTTTTGACCTGCTTACTCAGTGCCGGTCTCTCATGCCTTGAGGCCCTGTCACTACGGGCACGGACACTCTGAAGCTCCGCACCCATAGCGAACAGGGACCTCCTGGCTTTATCATATTCCTCAAGGGTAGTGTTAATACGCTTACTGTATGCAAGCACATCCTCGCCAGCCTTCCGAATCCCCCAACCTGATGATGGCAAGGAAGGAGGGGGGGCTTCGCTGGCCTTTTTACTTGTACAGGGCTCAGCCTCCGCCGGGGTTTTCTGACCTAGACGTCCCTTGCTGCGGGTTGCCATACCTTTTTCCACTGGAGCCTGCTGCCTCTCCAATCTTCTCCTGCTGCTGCTGCTACTGCCGTCCATTGAGAGCCTCCTGCCCCCCGCCAAGCTGGCTCGGGGGGCAGGAGCACCTTGCTCCATGGTGAAAAAACCCCAACCTTGGAAAAGGAAAGGGGTTGGAGCCTCCAACTATGACTGGAAAAACTGCTGCTGTTGCACAAACACCACACACCAAGCCTCTCTTCTGAGCTGACAAACAGACTATAGCCTCTGGTCTCAGGAGCTCAGACAGGCGTGTCTGATTCCCACAGTTGCCCCGAAGGAATTGGAACTATTTTTATTAGAAAAGTAAAAATTCACAAACAGTGTCACATACGAAAATACAATATAAAACCCATAAACAGAAACAATACATAAATCCAAAACATAGCATAAACAACATCAATAAATAAGATACAAGAAACCGGGACAAAATTAAAGACCAAAAAAGAAAATCCAGCCGCAAATCAGCCCCCATCCATTCTGCCTTTCACTCCGCCTTTCACTCTCCAGTCTTTCTTCAGTCATCCGCCAGTCAAAACTCTACCTATCTTGGAAACAAAAGAAAATCCAAATAAGTAATATACAATGGAAAACATATAACACTAACAGAAAACTAACAAAAAAAAACCCCAACTGAAACTTATTAGAAATTTTTTTTTTTTTTTTTTTTTTTTTTTTTCCCTTCACCACACCCGGCCAGCACCACGCCCCATGTCCTCCCATGTCCGCATAGTCCTGGTGCTGGCACCACCCGCCACCGAGCCCCTGAAAACCGACCTGGCTCTCCGCCTCATGTCCTCCCATGTCCGCATAGTCCAGAGCCAGGCCGGACACACGAAACCTATATATCAAACCCTCCACCCCCAAAAGAAACCCCCCTCCCAAACAACCTACCCCCCTAAGAAAAAAAAACCCTTTTAACTACATACAATGGGAAATAGAAAAAAAATGGAAATGAAAAAAAAAAATATTTTTAGTGGCAAAAGCAAATAACAAAATACCAGACAAGAAAACCAGACAAAATACAATAACAAAACCCACAATCTTATATAAATCGTTGACACCCCCTTCCCTCCCTATAAACCTCCCACAGGCCTAGGGTCGGTTATCCTCAAGCCTCTTACCCTTTCATCCTATTTCCAAAACAAAATGCCTATGTGGTGACACACCAGCCCTCCACCAGGAAGAGAGCACAAGAGGCCCGTCCCTACCTACTTGCCCTACCACTATGTCCCTATCTATCAATCTATCCCTACCCCATCCCTACCTGTCCCTCCCTACCCAAAAAAAACAAACAAACCCCACCTCTTGTGCAAAACCTTGCCCTCCCTTTCCCTATCTGGCCCTAACCTAACTACCTTTTAATCCCTTATTCTATCCCTCAGGGAACAGAAAAGGTGAAACCCCTCCAGAGGGTACCAGCCCTTTTTGCGCCCAACCCCTCATACTCCCGAGAGCGCACCCTCACCAGGTCCACCATGATGTTTTTAACCACCTCCACCTCCGGGAGGATTTTGCCTCGCGTCGACACTAGACACCGGGATGACCACAAGTGGAACCTAACCACTGCGCTAACTATAAAAAGTGTCTGGCAGTCCCTGCCCTCCGGGTGTTTGAATGCCCCATAGGCCCACTCGGCGTAGGAAAGGCCAGCCAGCCGCAGCCAACCGGTGGAGGTCCCCACCAATTTGCAAACCCTTATATTGAAGGGGCACTGAAGCAGGAAGTGCTCCATGCTTTCCAGCATGTCGCCACACTCCTCCCGAGGGCAGCCTCGCTCGTCGGAGTTCCGGTACTTCAAGTTCCCCCTCACATATAACTTACCTAGGAGGCAGCGCCAGGTCAGATCCCAAAACTTCCGAGGAAACCTTTTGGAGTTAAGAAAATGCAACCCTTCCTCTAAGGTTTCTCCTGGGCAATCTTTGAGCGCCAGAGGCTTCTGGAAGCGGGTCAACAGGACTTTGTCATCAAGAAAACGTCTTGACTGAGTCCTGATCTCCCACGCCCCCAGACCCCACCGACGAATCACTTTCAAGACCAGGGAAGCATAGGCCGGGAGATATCCATGGGGTGCACGAAGATCTTTCACTTGCCCTCCTGACTCCCATTTCTGGAAGAAGGGCCGAAACCACCCCTGGCAGGAGGCTACCCACGAAGGAGCCCCCTCGGCGGAGAGGTTTGGTAAATTGATCTTAAGAAAGGTGTTCATTAAGAACACCACGGGGTTAACCATATTTAACCCCCCTAGCCTCCTTGTGCGGTATGTAACCTCCCTCCTGATTAGGTTGAGCCTGTTCCCCCATAACAGTTGGAAGAACAGGCAACAGATCCTACTCCAACAAGACTCTGGCAAGGCACAGACGCTACCTAGATAGATCACCAACGGGAGCAGGAAGGCTTTGGCAAGGTGAACCCTTTCTCTCAGGGTCAAGGACCAACCCTTCCAGCAATCAACTCTCTGGGCGACATCCTTAAGCCTACCTTCCCAATTTTGGAGTGGGTAATCACCCTGGCCAAAATGGATGCCTAAGATCTTTACAGACCCCTGGGGTTCTGGGAGGGTGTCCGGGAGAGAAAAACCAGGCTCTCCCCCTCCCAGCCAGAGGCTTCCACACTTGTTCTTGTTTACAGCTGATCCGGAAGCCTCCGAGTAACTGTCCACTTCAGACATCACCCATTCAATCTCCTCCCGCGACGAGACAAGAGCGGTGACATCATCCGCGTAGGCTACTGTCCTCAAAGGGGAGCCGGTGCCCTCCAGGTCCATCCTGACTCCCGCCACCGGCCCACCATTAATCCGTCTAATCAGGGGATCAATGGCGAACACATACAGTAGCGGGCTCAAGGGACATCCCTGTCGGACGCCCGACCCCACCTCAAAAGGACGACCAACCCAACCATTCACAAGTGGGAAAGACTCAGCCCCAGCGTATAAGGTCTGCAGCCACTGAATGAACCCCCCAGGTAGGCCATACCTCGAGAGAGTTGACCACAAATACTCATGATTCACCCTGTCAAAAGCCTTAGCCTGATCTAGGGACAGCAAGTACCCCTTCCACCGACCTGCCCTACTCTGCTCCACAGCCTCCCTGACACTCAGGACCGCACTTAAGGTGCTACGACCGGGAACAGAGCAGTGCTGAGCCGGCGAGAGGAGCCGGGGCGCAAACTGTACCAGCCGGTTGAAAAGTACCTTCGCCAGAATCTTTCGGTCCGTATTGAGAAGTGCTATGGGCCGCCAGTTCTCAATACGGCTCGGATCCTTACCCTTTGACAGAACTATAAGGGCGGACCTCCTCATTGACTTAGGCAGAGTGCCCGAGGATAGACACTCATTAAGCACGTCAGTCAAGAGGGGAGCCAACGCTCCTTTAAAGGTCCGATAGAACTCAGATGTTAAGCCATCTGGGCCAGGTGACTTCTTGAGGGCAAGACCCTCAATAGCCCTGACGACTTCCTCTTCCCTTATAGGTTCTATCAAAACACCAAGAGAAGGGTCTTCTGCTGACTCAGGAATGGCTTCAGCCAAGAAACCTGAAATCCGATCCCGATTCAGTTCCTTCTTTGCCAAAAGGTTCGAGTAGAAAGACCTGACGACCTCCAAGATCCCTGACCTGGATCTTGTCAGGGATCCTGTACTGTCAATCAGGCCTGTTACTGTCTTACAAGTCACTGACATCTTACAGTTCCTGTAGGGGTCGGGCGAGCGGTATTTCCCGAAATCCCTCTCAAGAACCAAGGATGCGTGCCTATCATACTGACACCCTTTAAGCAAAGCCTTCACACCGGAGATATCCTCCTGGCTACCTCCGGTCGAGACCAGATGTTCAAGTCTCTTCCTCAGTGCACTGTACATGCGGTACATGTCCAGTGACCTGAGGCTTGAGAGCCGGCGGAAAAATCCCGCCACCCTTTTTTTGAATATCTCCCACCACTCTGACCTAGTGCCCTCAAGACCCAGTAATAGTACCTGATCCTGAAGAAACTCCTCAAAGGCTTGTCTTACAGCTGCCTCCTCAAGGAGTGACGAATTCAGCCTCCACAAACCTCTTCCTCTCCGGAGGGTTTCTGAAATATTCAAAGAAAATAAAATTAGGCAGTGATCGGAGAACTCCACCTCCACCACGGACACAGGGGTGGTGACGGAATTCTCCTTCAAAAAAAACCTATCTATCCTGGACCTAACACTTCCTCTCTGAAAGGTGAACCCACGGTGACCTGGGGAATGCCTGATGTGGATATCCTCCAGGCGAGCTTCACTCACTATGCTATTTAACGCGACGCCATCATAGGGCAGTCTATCTCTGGTACCTCCTCGGTCTTGGGGTCTAGTTATGGTATTAAAATCCCCACCAAAGATGACTTGTTTGCCCGTAAAAAGAAAAGGCTTGATCTTCATAAAGAGGCTTTTACGGTCCCACTTTGACTGGGGACCGTAGATGTTAATGAGGCGCAGGCTTTGCCCCTTCATGAGGACGTCTAAGACTAGGCACCTTCCCATTTCGAGTTCGATCAGCCGCTGGCATTTCACCTCTGCGGTAAAAAGCACCGCCACTCCACTATACGGCTCAGCCGCAAGAGACCAGTAGGAGGGCCCCCTGCGCCACTCCCTCCTTGCTCTGTTTATCTCTGATAGAGTACAGAGCCTGGTCTCCTGCAAAAACAAAATGTCAGCTTCAACTCGGCCAAGAAAATCAAAGGCTGCAAACCTAGCCGTATCAGACTTAATGCTGGCCACATTAATGGTGGCCAGCGTCAGTGGAGAGGGGACTGCCATTAAGACCGATTGAGCTCAATGACCTTCAGTTTCCCACCCCCTTTCCTCCTACCACCTCCACCCCTTGATGAGTCAGAAGAGGACCCGCGACTTTTCCTCGTCTTACGGGTCCTCTTCTTACATTGGGATTGGTCCATCACCTCACCTCGTGCGGTTTGGCCAGGCAAGGGATGGACTTCCCCCGTAGTTTCTCCCTGGGGAGTATTGGTAACATTTTTTACTACGGTTTCCAAAACAGCTTGAGGTGCATCGTCTCCATCTCTGGGTACCAGGCCAGCCTCCTCCACTGAAGGCAGGGGGCCCTTCCCTGAGGGAGACTCAGCAGCCCCCGACGGTCCCACCTCCCCCTCTGAAGCCTCCCCTGAGGCTGATGCGTCCTCGCAGAGGGTTTGGTACCGGTTAGGGCTGATCACTGAAAGGTCCTCGAGTCTCCGTTCCTTTGCCGCCGGGGGGGGGCAGATGTTTTTACCCTCGCTTTACTCGGTGACTTTCTCCTCCTGACCGTCTGTTCCTCCCCAGCACTAACGTACTGGGAAGATGAAGACAGGTCAGCCTCTTCCTCCCTCTGCAGTCTTCTCATCTCCTCAATCAGGGCCGTGCCCGTCGCTACTTCAGCATTAGAATCCAACCCAGCGGGATCAGGGGCAGAGGGGAGACACATAATACCTTCCCTCTGCTCCCTTCTCCTATCTCTCCTTCTCGCCCTTGATGGTGGCTGGGTTTTCTCCCTCCGCGTCGGCAACCTGGTCTCTCCACCTCCGACCCCCTCCTCGGTGACAGGGACAGTCTCCTCACCTGCCCCTGCCTGTCGGAGGGTGACATTAGCGAACGACCTCGGACACGCCCCGATTGGGTGACCAAGGTCACCACACAGGTGGCACCGAATCCTATCACAGGTTGCAGCTAGATGACCTAATCCCCCACACATGGCACACTTCTGCACCCTGCAGGAGGCACTCAAGTGCGAGGGATCACCACACCTGTGACAGAGCTTCGGCTGCCCCTGGTAGAAGACAAGAATCCTGTCTTTCCCGAGGAAGGTTGAGGACGGGATATGCATCACCGAGTTATCCTCATGCTTCAATTTGACCATAAATGTCCAGGCCCCCGACCAAATGCCAAACTCATCAAGGTTCTTCCGGGGGAAGTCTTTCACTTCCCCATACCTGTTGAGCCAGGTCATAATGTCCATGTAAGAAAGCGACTCGTTACGAGTCAAAACGGTCACTTTCTTAATTGCATCCTGGCGCGACACCGCCCACACATTGAAGTCGCGCCAGCCGGGCTCGTTCTTTGCCAACTCATAATTACCCCAGAAGGTTTCTAAGCCCCCCGGGGTAACAAAGCTGACATCAAACTCTGAGGAGCCGACCGGGTGAATGAGGGCAAAGATGTCACTTGCCCTAAAGCCCATCCCGAGCAGAAGTTCGACGACCCTCCTCCTCTGAGGACAAGGGCCTTCTCCCCCCCACCCGAGACGGACTACATTCCTCCGGACCGGCCGCTGCCCGGGTGTCGGGAGAGTCCACCTGGTCTCACCCCCCTCATCTCGGAACTTCCCTAGGCCAAAACGTTCAATCCAAAACCTAAGGTCCCTCGATTGACCATCCACTATCATCGTTCTCTGCCCTGCTCGTAAGGCCGCCAGGAGCTGCTGTTGTAATTCACCGTCCCTGGCCCCCAGTGATGGACACGAGGCACCCCTTGGGACCCCCGAGGCGACACTGGCATAGGAACGTACCAAGCTTGAGGCCGCAGTCCCAGCCCCCGCAACTCCAGTGCCACCTTCGGGCGCCCCCTGAAGCCCGCTCGGCCCGGCCACCACCGCGGCCACCGGGACACCAGAGACAGGAGCGGTCGTTCCCAGCGTCGCAGGCGTGGACCGGGCAAACACATTTGGCAAAGCTACTTCTGCAGCAGCCATGCCTACATTTTCCAAAGTCCTAGGAACCTCCACTACCGCATCTTTAACAAAAGGGACAGCAGTAGCAGCAGCAGCAGCAGCAACACAAGGGGTGACAGCCTCCATAGCCCCCCTCCCCTTTCCCTCACAAGGAACATCTAAGTCACTCTCTGGAACCACAGTTTTTTCCCCCTCCTCCGCCCTCCTCTCCTGACGCCTGCTTTTCCTACTCCCCAGTCTGCTCTTACTCACCGCTTTCTTACCCACGCTCACCATTACCTCATTCACACCGGGGCTTGCGGCCTTGGGCGGCTCCACGAGCGGGATTGGCCTATTCCGGGCCTCCGCTTCACTCTCCTCCCGCTTAGCTGGGGCGACTTGTGCCTCTGCCTCGACCTCCGCATCGTCAGCTGTCGCAGCGCTCAATGCTTTAGGAGCGGACTTGCTCCTAGCGCTGACGGCAGCCTCCGCATCACTGGTCTCATTGGCTTCCTCGGCACCTGAAACCGGAAGGGAGGGACAAGCCGCACGCCCCTTCCCCTTACGATGGACCTGGGGAGGGGCCGGCGCTACTTTGACCCTGCCCACAGGGGCAGGCTTCACCGCTTCTCTACCTCCCTTCGTGGGAGGTGCTTTTCCGACCTTGTCCGCTGCAGTTTCGGGCGCCATTTTCAATACTGCACCCAGCTCCCCAGCCACACCGCTACTTAGAGAAAGCGGGGTCTGGGGAGTCTGCGCCCCCCTTATCTCACCCGCGGGCAACACCCCAGATTCAGCCTGTGCTAGAGTCAATGGGGGTTGCCCTGCGGGAACAGTTATACCTGCTGCGACACTCACATATTTCAGGGTGCCGACTTCTTGCGGCTTAGCCTTCTTCTTTTTCCTTTTTTTTGATTCCTCCTCGTTTGCAAGGTCGTCTACGGAAAAAGCCATCTTCTCCATTCTTGCCGGGGATTCTAGCATGCATATTTCGTGGATTAGCCTCCCCGCAGCAGAACCCATATCGTCTTCTGATGTTGCCGGTAATGGTGGTAAATTCTCCGGTAGCTGGGGTAAACTTGCCAATTTCTCTGGGGGCGTATAGGTCGGAATACCTGAACTCACCCTCGTAGGCTTCCGGCTACTGCCGTACTCTGCCAGCAGGCTCCCCTCTGAGTCAGTATCTGTCTCATATTCCGGATCCGAGCTTTCGGAGGACGCGAGGTCTTCCCGCAGCAGCCGCCCCTGCTGCTTGCGGTAAAAACGGTCATCATTCAGGAGTTTCTCCCTGAAAGGCCCCGCGCCCTCCAGGATCTCTCGGCATCTTTGGTCAAGCCCTTTAATTTGTTCCTTCAGCTTTTTGACCTGCTTACTCAGTGCCGGTCTCTCATGCCTTGAGGCCCTGTCACTACGGGCACGGACACTCTGAAGCTCCGCACCCATAGCGAACAGGGACCTCCTGGCTTTATCATATTCCTCAAGGGTAGTGTTAATACGCTTACTGTATGCAAGCACATCCTCGCCAGCCTTCCGAATCCCCCAACCTGATGATGGCAAGGAAGGAGGGGGGGCTTCGCTGGCCTTTTTACTTGTACAGGGCTCAGCCTCCGCCGGGGTTTTCTGACCTAGACGTCCCTTGCTGCGGGTTGCCATACCTTTTTCCACTGGAGCCTGCTGCCTCTCCAATCTTCTCCTGCTGCTGCTGCTACTGCCGTCCATTGAGAGCCTCCTGCCCCCCGCCAAGCTGGCTCGGGGGGCAGGAGCACCTTGCTCCATGGTGAGAAAACCCCAACCTTGGAAAAGGAAAGGGGTTGGAGCCTCCAACTATGACTGGAAAAACTGCTGCTGTTGCACAAACACCACACACCAAGCCTCTCTTCTGAGCTGACAAACAGACTATAGCCTCTGGTCTCAGGAGCTCAGACAGGCGTGTCTGATTCCCACAGTTGCCCCGAAGGAATTGGAACTATTTTTATTAGAAAAGTAAAAATTCACAAACAGTGTCACATACGAAAATACAATATAAAACCCATAAACAGAAACAATACATAAATCCAAAACATAGCATAAACAACATCAATAAATAAGATACAAGAAACCGGGACAAAATTAAAGACCAAAAAGAAAATCCAGCCGCAAATCAGCCCCCATCCATTCTGCCTTTCACTCCGCCTTTCACTCTCCAGTCTTTCTTCAGTCATCCGCCAGTCAAAACTCTACCTATCTTGGAAACAAAAGAAAATCCAAATAAGTAATATACAATGGGAAAACATATAACACTAACAGAAAACTAACAAAAAAAACCCCAACTGAAACTTATTAGAAATTTTTTTTTTTTTTTTTTTTTTTTTTTTTTTCCCTTCACCACACCCGGCCAGCACCACGCCCCATGTCCTCCCATGTCCGCATAGTCCTGGTGCTGGCACCACCCGCCACCGAGCCCCTGAAAACCGACCTGGCTCTCCGCCTCATGTCCTCCCATGTCCGCATAGTCCAGAGCCAGGCCGGACACACGAAACCTATATATCAAACCCTCCACCCCCAAAAGAAACCCCCCTCCCAAACAACCTACCCCCCTAAGAAAAAAAAAACCCTTTTAACTACATACAATGGGAAATAGAAAAAAAATGGAAATGAACAAAAAAAATATGTTTAGTGGCAAAAGCAAATAACAAAATACCAGACAAGAAAACCAGACAAAATACAATAACAAAACCCACAATCTTATATAAACCGTTGACACCCCCTTCCCTCCCATAAACCTCCCACAGGCCTAGGGTCGGTTATCCTCAAGCCTCTTACCCTTTCATCCTATTTCCAAAACAAAATGCCTATGTGGTGACACACCAGCCCTCCACCAGGAAGAGAGCACAAGAGGCCCGTCCCTACCTACTTGCCCTACCACTATGTCCCTATCTATCAATCTATCCCTACCCTATCCCTACCTGTCCCTCCCTACCCAAAAAAAACAAACAAACCCCACCTCTTGTGCAAAACCTTGCCCTCCCTTTCCCTATCTGGCCCTAACCTAACTACCTTTTAATCCCTTATTCTATCCCTCAGGGAACAGAAAAGGTGAAACCCCTCCAGAGGGTACCAGCCCTTTTTGCGCCCAACCCCTCATACTCCCGAGAGCGCACCCTCACCAGGTCCACCATGATGTTTTTAACCACCTCCACCTCCGGGAGGATTTTGCCTCGCGTCGACACTAGACACCGGGATGACCACAAGTGGAACCTAACCACTGCGCTAACTATAAAAAGTGTCTGGCAGTCCCTGCCCTCCGGGTGTTTGAATGCCCCATAGGCCCACTCGGCGTAGGAAAGGCCAGCCAGCCGCAGCCAACCGGTGGAGGTCCCCACCAATTTGCAAACCCTTATATTGAAGGGGCACTGAAGCAGGAAGTGCTCCATGCTTTCCAGCATGTCGCCACACTCCTCCCGAGGGCAGCCTCGCTCGTCGGAGTTCCGGTACTTCAAGTTCCCCCTCACATATAACTTACCTAGGAGGCAGCGCCAGGTCAGATCCCAAAACTTCCGAGGAAACCTTTTGGAGTTAAGAAAATGCAACCCTCCCTCTAAGG
Source organism: Leptodactylus fallax (assembly GCA_947044405.1). Lineage (NCBI taxonomy): Eukaryota > Metazoa > Chordata > Amphibia > Anura > Leptodactylidae > Leptodactylus > Leptodactylus fallax. The sequence continues at coordinate 1,580,739 of CAMRHE010000414.1, forward strand.
TTTCTCCTGGGCAATCTTTGAGCGCCAGAGGCTTCTGGAAGCGGGTCAACAGGACTTTGTCATCAAGAAAACGTCTTGACTGAGTCCTGATCTCCCACGCCCCCAGACCCCACCGACGAATCACTTTCAAGACCAGGGAAGCATAGGCCGGGAGATATCCATGGGGTGCACGAAGATCTTTCACTTGCCCTCCTGCCTCCCATTTCTGGAAGAAGGGCCGAAACCACCCCTGGCAGGAGGCTACCCACGAAGGAGCCCCCTCGGCGGAGAGGTTTGGTAAATTGATCTTAAGAAAGGTGTTCATTAAGAACACCACGGGGTTAACCATATTTAACCCCCTAGCCTCCTTGTGCGGTATGTAACCTCCCTCTTGATTAGGTTGAGCCTGTTCCCCCATAACAGTTGGAAGAACAGGCAACAGATCCTACTCCAACAAGACTCTGGCAAGGCACAGACGCTACCTAGATAGATCACCAACGGGAGCAGGAAGGCTTTGGCAAGGTGAACCCTTTCTCTCAGGGTCAAGGACCAACCCTTCCAGCAATCAACTCTCTGGGCGACATCCTTAAGCCTACCTTCCCAATTTTGGAGTGGGTAATCACCCTGGCCAAAATGGATGCCTAAGATCTTTACAGACCCCTGGGGTTCTGGGAGGGTGTCCGGGAGAGAAAAACCAGGCTCTCCCCCTCCCAGCCAGAGGCTTCCACACTTGTTCTTGTTCACAGCTGATCCGGAAGCCTCCGAGTAACTGTCCACTTCAGACATCACCCATTCAATCTCCTCCCGCGACGAGACAAGAGCGGTGACATCATCCGCGTAGGCTACTGTCCTCAAAGGGGAGCCGGTGCCCTCCAGGTCCATCCTGACTCCCGCCACCGGCCCACCATTAATCCGTCTAATCAGGGGATCAATGGCGAACACATACAGTAGCGGGCTCAAGGGACATCCCTGTCGGACGCCCGACCCCACCTCAAAAGGACGACCAACCCAACCATTCACAAGTGGGAAAGACTCAGCCCCAGCGTATAAGGTCTGCAGCCACTGAATGAACCCCCCAGGTAGGCCATACCTCGAGAGAGTTGACCACAAATACTCATGATTCACCCTGTCAAAAGCCTTAGCCTGATCTAGGGACAGCAAGTACCCCTTCCACCGACCTGCCCTACTCTGCTCCACAGCCTCCCTGACACTCAGGACCGCACTTAAGGTGCTACGACCGGGAACAGAGCAGTGCTGAGCCGGCGAGAGGAGCCGGGGCGCAAACTGTACCAGCCGGTTGAAAAGTACCTTCGCCAGAATCTTTCGGTCCGTATTGAGAAGTGCTATGGGCCGCCAGTTCTCAATACGGCTCGGATCCTTACCCTTTGACAGAACTATAAGGGCGGACCTCCTCATTGACTTTGGCAGAGTGCCCGAGGATAGACACTCATTAAGCACGTCAGTCAAGAGGGGAGCCAACGCTCCTTTAAAGGTCCGATAGAACTCAGATGTTAAGCCATCTGGGCCAGGTGACTTCTTGAGGGCAAGACCCTCAATAGCCCTGACGACTTCCTCTTCCCTTATAGGTTCTATCAAAACACCAAGAGAAGGGTCTTCTGCTGACTCAGGAATGGCTTCAGCCAAGAAACCTGAAATCCGATCCCGATTCAGTTCCTTCTTTGCCAAAAGGTTCGAGTAGAAAGACCTGACGACCTCCAAGATCCCTGACCTGGATCTTGTCAGGGATCCTGTACTGTCAATCAGGCCTGTTACTGTCTTACAAGTCACTGACATCTTACAGTTCCTGTAGGGGTCGGGCGAGCGGTATTTCCCGAAATCCCTCTCAAGAACCAAGGATGCGTGCCTATCATACTGACACCCTTTAAGCAAAGCCTTCACACCGGAGATATCCTCCTGGCTACCTCCGGTCGAGACCAGATGTTCAAGTCTCTTCCTCAGTGCACTGTACATGCGGTACATGTCCAGTGACCTGAGGCTTGAGAGCCGGCGGAAAAATCCCGCCACCCTTTTTTTGAATATCTCCCACCACTCTGACCTAGTGCCCTCAAGACCCAGTAATAGTACCTGATCCTGAAGAAACTCCTCAAAGGCTTGTCTTACAGCTGCCTCCTCAAGGAGTGACGAATTCAGCCTCCACAAACCTCTTCCTCTCCGGAGGGTTTCTGAAATATTCAAAGAAAATAAAATTAGGCAGTGATCGGAGAACTCCACCTCCACCACGGACACAGGGGTGGTGACGGAATTCTCCTTCAAAAAAAACCTATCTATCCTGGACCTAACACTTCCTCTCTGAAAGGTGAACCCACGGTGACCTGGGGAATGCCTGATGTGGATATCCTCCAGGCGAGCTTCACTCACTATGCTATTTAACGCGACGCCATCATAGGGCAGTCTATCTCTGGTACCTCCTCGGTCTTGGGGTCTAGTTATGGTATTAAAATCCCCACCAAAGATGACTTGTTTGCCCGTAAAAAGAAAAGGCTTGATCTTCATAAAGAGGCTTTTACGGTCCCACTTTGACTGGGGACCGTAGATGTTAATGAGGCGCAGGCTTTGCCCCTTCATGAGGACGTCTAAGACTAGGCACCTTCCCATTTCGAGTTCGATCAGCCGCTGGCATTTCACCTCTGCGGTAAAAAGCACCGCCACTCCACTATACGGCTCAGCCGCAAGAGACCAGTAGGAGGGCCCCCTGCGCCACTCCCTCCTTGCTCTGTTTATCTCTGATAGAGTACAGAGCCTGGTCTCCTGCAAAAACAAAATGTCAGCTTCAACTCGGCCAAGAAAATCAAAGGCTGCAAACCTAGCCGTATCAGACTTAATGCTGGCCACATTAATGGTGGCCAGCGTCAGTGGAGAGGGGACTGCCATTAAGACCGATTGAGCTCAATGACCTTCAGTTTCCCACCCCCTTTCCTCCTACCACCTCCACCCCTTGATGAGTCAGAAGAGGACCCGCGACTTTTCCTCGTCTTACGGGTCCTCTTCTTACATTGGGATTGGTCCATCACCTCACCTCGTGCGGTTTGGCCAGGCAAGGGATGGACTTCCCCCGTAGTTTCTCCCTGGGGAGTATTGGTAACATTTTTTACTACGGTTTCCAAAACAGCTTGAGGTGCATCGTCTCCATCTCTGGGTACCAGGCCAGCCTCCTCCACTGAAGGCAGGGGGCCCTTCCCTGAGGGAGACTCAGCAGCCCCCGACGGTCCCACCTCCCCCTCTGAAGCCTCCCCTGAGGCTGATGCGTCCTCGCAGAGGGTTTGGTACCGGTTAGGGCTGATCACTGAAAGGTCCTCGAGTCTCCGTTCCTTTGCCGGGGGGGGGGGCAGATGTTTTTACCCTCGCTTTACTCGGTGACTTTCTCCTCCTGACCGTCTGTTCCTCCCCAGCACTAACGTACTGGGAAGATGAAGACAGGTCAGCCTCTTCCTCCCTCTGCAGTCTTCTCATCTCCTCAATCAGGGCCGTGCCCGTCGCTACTTCAGCATTAGAATCCAACCCAGCGGGATCAGGGGCAGAGGGGAGACACATAATACCCTCCCTCTGCTCCCTTCTCCTATCTCTCCTTCTCGCCCTTGATGGTGGCTGGGTTTTCTCCCTCCGCGTCGGCAACCTGGTCTCTCCACCTCCGACCCCCTCCTCGGTGACAGGGACAGTCTCCTCACCTGCCCCTGCCCGTCGGAGGGTGACATTAGCGAACGACCTCGGACACGCCCCGATTGGGTGACCAAGGTCACCACACAGGTGGCACCGAATCCTATCACAGGTTGCAGCTAGATGACCTAATCCCCCACACATGGCACACTTCTGCACCCTGCAGGAGGCACTCAAGTGCGAGGGATCACCACACCTGTGACAGAGCTTCGGCTGCCCCTGGTAGAAGACAAGAATCCTGTCTTTCCCGAGGAAGGTTGAGGACGGGATATGCATCACCGAGTTATCCTCATGCTTCAATTTGACCATAAATGTCCAGGCCCCCGACCAAATGCCAAACTCATCAAGGTTCTTCCGGGGGAAGTCTTTCACTTCCCCATACCTGTTGAGCCAGGTCATAATGTCCATGTAAGAAAGCGACTCGTTACGAGTCAAAACGGTCACTTTCTTAATTGCATCCTGGCGCGACACCGCCCACACATTGAAGTCGCGCCAGCCGGGCTCGTTCTTTGCCAACTCATAATTACCCCAGAAGGTTTCTAAGCCCCCCGGGGTAACAAAGCTGACATCAAACTCTGAGGAGCCGACCGGGTGAATGAGGGCAAAGATGTCACTTGCCCTAAAGCCCATCCCGAGCAGAAGTTCGACGACCCTCCTCCTCTGAGGACAAGGGCCTTCTCCCCCCCCACCCGAGACGGACTACATTCCTCCGGACCGGCCGCTGCCCGGGTGTCGGGAGAGTCCACCTGGTCTCACCCCCCTCATCTCGGAACTTCCCTAGGCCAAAACGTTCAATCCAAAACCTAAGGTCCCTCGATTGACCATCCACTATCATCGTTCTCTGCCCTGCTCGTAAGGCCGCCAGGAGCTGCTGTTGTAATTCACCGTCCCTGGCCCCCAGTGATGGACACGAGGCACCCCTTGGGACCCCCGAGGCGACACTGGCATAGGAACGTACCAAGCTTGAGGCCGCAGTCCCAGCCCCCGCAACTCCAGTGCCACCTTCGGGCGCCCCCTGAAGCCCGCTCGGCCCGGCCACCACCGCGGCCACCGGGACACCAGAGACAGGAGCGGTCGTTCCCAGCGTCGCAGGCGTGGACCGGGCAAACACATTTGGCAAAGCTACTTCTGCAGCAGCCATGCCTACATTTTCCAAAGTCCTAGGAACCTCCACTACCGCATCTTTAACAAAAGGGACAGCAGTAGCAGCAGCAGCAGCAGCAACACAAGGGGTGACAGCCTCCATAGCCCCCCTCCCCTTTCCCTCACAAGGAACATCTAAGTCACTCTCTGGAACCACAGTTTTTTCCCCCTCCTCCGCCCTCCTCTCCTGACGCCTGCTTTTCCTACTCCCCAGTCTGCTCTTACTCACCGCTTTCTTACCCACGCTCACCATTACCTCATTCACACCGGGGCTTGCGGCCTTGGGCGGCTCCACGAGCGGGATTGGCCTATTCCGGGCCTCCGCTTCACTCTCCTCCCGCTTAGCTGGGGCGACTTGTGCCTCTGCCTCGACCTCCGCATCGTCAGCTGTCGCAGCGCTCAATGCTTTAGGAGCGGACTTGCTCCTAGCGCTGACGGCAGCCTCCGCATCACTGGTCTCATTGGCTTCCTCGGCACCTGAAACCGGAAGGGAGGGACAAGCCGCACGCCCCTTCCCCTTACGATGGACCTGGGGAGGGGCCGGCGCTACTTTGACCCTGCCCACAGGGGCAGGCTTCACCGCTTCTCTACCTCCCTTCGTGGGAGGTGCTTTTCCGACCTTGTCCGCTGCAGTTTCGGGCGCCATTTTCAATACTGCACCCAGCTCCCCAGCCACACCGCTACTTAGAGAAAGCGGGGTCTGGGGAGTCTGCGCCCCCCTTATCTCACCCGCGGGCAACACCCCAGATTCAGCCTGTGCTAGAGTCAATGGGGGTTGCCCTGCGGGAACAGTTATACCTGCTGCGACACTCACATATTTCAGGGTGCCGACTTCTTGCGGCTTAGCCTTCTTCTTTTTCCTTTTTTTTGATTCCTCCTCGTTTGCAAGGTCGTCTACGGAAAAAGCCATCTTCTCCATTCTTGCCGGGGATTCTAGCATGCATATTTCGTGGATTAGCCTCCCCGCAGCAGAACCCATATCGTCTTCTGATGTTGCCGGTAATGGTGGTAAATTCTCCGGTAGCTGGGGTAAACTTGCCAATTTCTCTGGGGGCGTATAGGTCGGAATACCTGAACTCACCCTCGTAGGCTTCCGGCTACTGCCGTACTCTGCCAGCAGGCTCCCCTCTGAGTCAGTATCTGTCTCATATTCCGGATCCGAGCTTTCGGAGGACGCGAGGTCTTCCCGCAGCAGCCGCCCCTGCTGCTTGCGGTAAAAACGGTCATCATTCAGGAGTTTCTCCCTGAAAGGCCCCGCGCCCTCCAGGATCTCTCGGCATCTTTGGTCAAGCCCTTTAATTTGTTCCTTCAGCTTTTTGACCTGCTTACTCAGTGCCGGTCTCTCATGCCTTGAGGCCCTGTCACTACGGGCACGGACACTCTGAAGCTCCGCACCCATAGCGAACAGGGACCTCCTGGCTTTATCATATTCCTCAAGGGTAGTGTTAATACGCTTACTGTATGCAAGCACATCCTCGCCAGCCTTCCGAATCCCCCAACCTGATGATGGCAAGGAAGGAGGGGGGGCTTCGCTGGCCTTTTTACTTGTACAGGGCTCAGCCTCCGCCGGGGTTTTCTGACCTAGACGTCCCTTGCTGCGGGTTGCCATACCTTTTTCCACTGGAGCCTGCTGCCTCTCCAATCTTCTCCTGCTGCTGCTGCTACTGCCGTCCATTGAGAGCCTCCTGCCCCCCGCCAAGCTGGCTCGGGGGGCAGGAGCACCTTGCTCCATGGTGAAAAAACCCCAACCTTGGAAAAGGAAAGGGGTTGGAGCCTCCAACTATGACTGGAAAAACTGCTGCTGTTGCACAAACACCACACACCAAGCCTCTCTTCTGAGCTGACAAACAGACTATAGCCTCTGGTCTCAGGAGCTCAGACAGGCGTGTCTGATTCCCACAGCTGCCCCGAAGGAATTGGAACTATTTTTATTAGAAAAGTAAAAATTCACAAACAGTGTCACATACGAAAATACAATATAAAACCCATAAACAGAAACAATACATAAATCCAAAACATAGCATAAACAACATCAATAAATAAGATACAAGAAACCGGGACAAAATTAAAGACCAAAAAGAAAATCCAGCCGCAAATCAGCCCCCATCCATTCTGCCTTTCACTCCGCCTTTCACTCTCCAGTCTTTCTTCAGTCATCCGCCAGTCAAAACTCTACCTATCTTGGAAACAAAAGAAAATCCAAATAAGTAATATACAATGGAAAACATATAACACTAACAGAAAACTAACAAAAAAAACCCCAACTGAAACTTATTAGTAATTTTTTTTTTTTTTTTTTTTTTTTTTTCCCTTCACCACACCCGGCCAGCACCACGCCCCATGTCCTCCCATGTCCGCATAGTCCTGGTGCTGGCACCACCCGCCACCGAGCCCCTGAAAACCGACCTGGCTCTCCGCCTCATGTCCTCCCATGTCCGCATAGTCCAGAGCCAGGCCGGACACACGAAACCTATATATCAAACCCTCCACCCCCAAAAGAAACCCCCCTCCCAAACAACCTACCCCCCTAAGAAAAAAAAACCCTTTTAACTACATACAATGGGAAATAGAAAAAAAATGGAAATGAACAAAAAAAAAATATTTTTAGTGGCAAAAGCAAATAACAAAATACCAGACAAGAAAACCAGACAAAATACAATAACAAAACCCACAATCTTATATAAATCGTTGACACCCCCTTCCCTCCCTATAAACCTCCCACAGGCCTAGGGTCGGTTATCCTCAAGCCTCTTACCCTTTCATCCTATTTCCAAAACAAAATGCCTATGTGGTGACACACCAGCCCTCCACCAGGAAGAGAGCACAAGAGGCCCGTCCCTACCTACTTGCCCTACCACTATGTCCCTATCTATCAATCTATCCCTACCCCATCCCTACCTGTCCCTCCCTACCCAAAAAAAACAAACAAACCCCACCTCTTGTGCAAAACCTTGCCCTCCCTTTCCCTATCTGGCCCTAACCTAACTACCTTTTAATCCCTTATTCTATCCCTCAGGGAACAGAAAAGGTGAAACCCCTCCAGAGGGTACCAGCCCTTTTTGCGCCCAACCCCTCATACTCCCGAGAGCGCACCCTCACCAGGTCCACCATGATGTTTTTAACCACCTCCACCTCCGGGAGGATTTTGCCTCGCGTCGACACTAGACACCGGGATGACCACAAGTGGAACCTAACCACTGCGCTAACTATAAAAAGTGTCTGGCAGTCCCTGCCCTCCGGGTGTTTGAATGCCCCATAGGCCCACTCGGCGTAGGAAAGGCCAGCCAGCCGCAGCCAACCGGTGGAGGTCCCCACCAATTTGCAAACCCTTATATTGAAGGGGCACTGAAGCAGGAAGTGCTCCATGCTTTCCAGCATGTCGCCACACTCCTCCCGAGGGCAGCCTCGCTCGTCGGAGTTCCGGTACTTCAAGTTCCCCCTCACATATAACTTACCTAGGAGGCAGCGCCAGGTCAGATCCCAAAACTTCCGAGGAAACCTTTTGGAGTTAAGAAAATGCAACCCTTCCTCTAAGGTTTCTCCTGGGCAATCTTTGAGCGCCAGAGGCTTCTGGAAGCGGGTCAACAGGACTTTGTCATCAAGAAAACGTCTTGACTGAGTCCTGATCTCCCACGCCCCCAGACCCCACCGACGAATCACTTTCAAGACCAGGGAAGCATAGGCCGGGAGATATCCATGGGGTGCACGAAGATCTTTCACTTGCCCTCCTGCCTCCCATTTCTGGAAGAAGGGCCGAAACCACCCCTGGCAGGAGGCTACCCACGAAGGAGCCCCCTCGGCGGAGAGGTTTGGTAAATTGATCTTAAGAAAGGTGTTCATTAAGAACACCACGGGGTTAACCATATTTAACCCCCCTAGCCTCCTTGTGCGGTATGTAACCTCCCTCCTGATTAGGTTGAGCCTGTTCCCCCATAACAGTTGGAAGAACAGGCAACAGATCCTACTCCAACAAGACTCTGGCAAGGCACAGACGCTACCTAGATAGATCACCAACGGGAGCAGGAAGGCTTTGGCAAGGTGAACCCTTTCTCTCAGGGTCAAGGACCAACCCTTCCAGCAATCAACTCTCTGGGCGACATCCTTAAGCCTACCTTCCCAATTTTGGAGTGGGTAATCACCCTGGCCAAAATGGATGCCTAAGATCTTTACAGACCCCTGGGGTTCTGGGAGGGTGTCCGGGAGAGAAAAACCAGGCTCTCCCCCTCCCAGCCAGAGGCTTCCACACTTGTTCTTGTTTACAGCTGATCCGGAAGCCTCCGAGTAACTGTCCACTTCAGACATCACCCATTCAATCTCCTCCCGCGACGAGACAAGAGCGGTGACATCATCCGCGTAGGCTACTGTCCTCAAAGGGGAGCCGGTGCCCTCCAGGTCCATCCTGACTCCCGCCACCGGCCCACCATTAATCCGTCTAATCAGGGGATCAATGGCGAACACATACAGTAGCGGGCTCAAGGGACATCCCTGTCGGACGCCCGACCCCACCTCAAAAGGACGACCAACCCAACCATTCACAAGTGGGAAAGACTCAGCCCCAGCGTATAAGGTCTGCAGCCACTGAATGAACCCCCCAGGTAGGCCATACCTCGAGAGAGTTGACCACAAATACTCATGATTCACCCTGTCAAAAGCCTTAGCCTGATCTAGGGACAGCAAGTACCCCTTCCACCGACCTGCCCTACTCTGCTCCACAGCCTCCCTGACACTCAGGACCGCACTTAAGGTGCTACGACCGGGAACAGAGCAGTGCTGAGCCGGCGAGAGGAGCCGGGGCGCAAACTGTACCAGCCGGTTGAAAAGTACCTTCGCCAGAATCTTTCGGTCCGTATTGAGAAGTGCTATGGGCCGCCAGTTCTCAATACGGCTCGGATCCTTACCCTTTGACAGAACTATAAGGGCGGACCTCCTCATTGACTTTGGCAGAGTGCCCGAGGATAGACACTCATTAAGCACGTCAGTCAAGAGGGGAGCCAACGCTCCTTTAAAGGTCCGATAGAACTCAGATGTTAAGCCATCTGGGCCAGGTGACTTCTTGAGGGCAAGACCCTCAATAGCCCTGACGACTTCCTCTTCCCTTATAGGTTCTATCAAAACACCAAGAGAAGGGTCTTCTGCTGACTCAGGAATGGCTTCAGCCAAGAAACCTGAAATCCGATCCCGATTCAGTTCCTTCTTTGCCAAAAGGTTCGAGTAGAAAGACCTGACGACCTCCAAGATCCCTGACCTGGATCTTGTCAGGGATCCTGTACTGTCAATCAGGCCTGTTACTGTCTTACAAGTCACTGACATCTTACAGTTCCTGTAGGGGTCGGGCGAGCGGTATTTCCCGAAATCCCTCTCAAGAACCAAGGATGCGTGCCTATCATACTGACACCCTTTAAGCAAAGCCTTCACACCGGAGATATCCTCCTGGCTACCTCCGGTCGAGACCAGATGTTCAAGTCTCTTCCTCAGTGCACTGTACATGCGGTACATGTCCAGTGACCTGAGGCTTGAGAGCCGGCGGAAAAATCCCGCCACCCTTTTTTTGAATATCTCCCACCACTCTGACCTAGTGCCCTCAAGACCCAGTAATAGTACCTGATCCTGAAGAAACTCCTCAAAGGCTTGTCTTACAGCTGCCTCCTCAAGGAGTGACGAATTCAGCCTCCACAAACCTCTTCCTCTCCGGAGGGTTTCTGAAATATTCAAAGAAAATAAAATTAGGCAGTGATCGGAGAACTCCACCTCCACCACGGACACAGGGGTGGTGACGGAATTCTCCTTCAAAAAAAAACCTATCTATCCTGGACCTAACACTTCCTCTCTGAAAGGTGAACCCACGGTGACCTGGGGAATGCCTGATGTGGATATCCTCCAGGCGAGCTTCACTCACTATGCTATTTAACGCGACGCCATCATAGGGCAGTCTATCTCTGGTACCTCCTCGGTCTTGGGGTCTAGTTATGGTATTAAAATCCCCACCAAAGATGACTTGTTTGCCCGTAAAAAGAAAAGGCTTGATCTTCATAAAGAGGCTTTTACGGTCCCACTTTGACTGGGGACCGTAGATGTTAATGAGGCGCAGGCTTTGCCCCTTCATGAGGACGTCTAAGACTAGGCACCTTCCCATTTCGAGTTCGATCAGCCGCTGGCATTTCACCTCTGCGGTAAAAAGCACCGCCACTCCACTATACGGCTCAGCCGCAAGAGACCAGTAGGAGGGCCCCCTGCGCCACTCCCTCCTTGCTCTGTTTATCTCTGATAGAGTACAGAGCCTGGTCTCCTGCAAAAACAAAATGTCAGCTTCAACTCGGCCAAGAAAATCAAAGGCTGCAAACCTAGCCGTATCAGACTTAATGCTGGCCACATTAATGGTGGCCAGCGTCAGTGGAGAGGGGACTGCCATTAAGACCGATTGAGCTCAATGACCTTCAGTTTCCCACCCCCTTTCCTCCTACCACCTCCACCCCTTGATGAGTCAGAAGAGGACCCGCGACTTTTCCTCGTCTTACGGGTCCTCTTCTTACATTGGGATTGGTCCATCACCTCACCTCGTGCGGTTTGGCCAGGCAAGGGATGGACTTCCCCCGTAGTTTCTCCCTGGGGAGTATTGGTAACATTTTTTACTACGGTTTCCAAAACAGCTTGAGGTGCATCGTCTCCATCTCTGGGTACCAGGCCAGCCTCCTCCACTGAAGGCAGGGGGCCCTTCCCTGAGGGAGACTCAGCAGCCCCCGACGGTCCCACCTCCCCCTCTGAAGCCTCCCCTGAGGCTGATGCGTCCTCGCAGAGGGTTTGGTACCGGTTAGGGCTGATCACTGAAAGGTCCTCGAGTCTCCGTTCCTTTGCCGGGGGGGGGGGGCAGATGTTTTTACCCTCGCTTTACTCGGTGACTTTCTCCTCCTGACCGTCTGTTCCTCCCCAGCACTAACGTACTGGGAAGATGAAGACAGGTCAGCCTCTTCCTCCCTCTGCAGTCTTCTCATCTCCTCAATCAGGGCCGTGCCCGTCGCTACTTCAGCATTAGAATCCAACCCAGCGGGATCAGGGGCAGAGGGGAGACACATAATACCTTCCCTCTGCTCCCTTCTCCTATCTCTCCTTCTCGCCCTTGATGGTGGCTGGGTTTTCTCCCTCCGCGTCGGCAACCTGGTCTCTCCACCTCCGACCCCCTCCTCGGTGACAGGGACAGTCTCCTCACCTGCCCCTGCCTGTCGGAGGGTGACATTAGCGAACGACCTCGGACACGCCCCGATTGGGTGACCAAGGTCACCACACAGGTGGCACCGAATCCTATCACAGGTTGCAGCTAGATGACCTAATCCCCCACACATGGCACACTTCTGCACCCTGCAGGAGGCACTCAAGTGCGAGGGATCACCACACCTGTGACAGAGCTTCGGCTGCCCCTGGTAGAAGACAAGAATCCTGTCTTTCCCGAGGAAGGTTGAGGACGGGATATGCATCACCGAGTTATCCTCATGCTTCAATTTGACCATAAATGTCCAGGCCCCCGACCAAATGCCAAACTCATCAAGGTTCTTCCGGGGGAAGTCTTTCACTTCCCCATACCTGTTGAGCCAGGTCATAATGTCCATGTAAGAAAGCGACTCGTTACGAGTCAAAACGGTCACTTTCTTAATTGCATCCTGGCGCGACACCGCCCACACATTGAAGTCGCGCCAGCCGGGCTCGTTCTTTGCCAACTCATAATTACCCCAGAAGGTTTCTAAGCCCCCCGGGGTAACAAAGCTGACATCAAACTCTGAGGAGCCGACCGGGTGAATGAGGGCAAAGATGTCACTTGCCCTAAAGCCCATCCCGAGCAGAAGTTCGACGACCCTCCTCCTCTGAGGACAAGGGCCTTCTCCCCCCCACCCGAGACGGACTACATTCCTCCGGACCGGCCGCTGCCCGGGTGTCGGGAGAGTCCACCTGGTCTCACCCCCCTCATCTCGGAACTTCCCTAGGCCAAAACGTTCAATCCAAAACCTAAGGTCCCTCGATTGACCATCCACTATCATCGTTCTCTGCCCTGCTCGTAAGGCCGCCAGGAGCTGCTGTTGTAATTCACCGTCCCTGGCCCCCAGTGATGGACACGAGGCACCCCTTGGGACCCCCGAGGCGACACTGGCATAGGAACGTACCAAGCTTGAGGCCGCAGTCCCAGCCCCCGCAACTCCAGTGCCACCTTCGGGCGCCCCCTGAAGCCCGCTCGGCCCGGCCACCACCGCGGCCACCGGGACACCAGAGACAGGAGCGGTCGTTCCCAGCGTCGCAGGCGTGGACCGGGCAAACACATTTGGCAAAGCTACTTCTGCAGCAGCCATGCCTACATTTTCCAAAGTCCTAGGAACCTCCACTACCGCATCTTTAACAAAAGGGACAGCAGTAGCAGCAGCAGCAGCAGCAACACAAGGGGTGACAGCCTCCATAGCCCCCCTCCCCTTTCCCTCACAAGGAACATCTAAGTCACTCTCTGGAACCACAGTTTTTTCCCCCTCCTCCGCCCTCCTCTCCTGACGCCTGCTTTTCCTACTCCCCAGTCTGCTCTTACTCACCGCTTTCTTACCCACGCTCACCATTACCTCATTCACACCGGGGCTTGCGGCCTTGGGCGGCTCCACGAGCGGGATTGGCCTATTCCGGGCCTCCGCTTCACTCTCCTCCCGCTTAGCTGGGGCGACTTGTGCCTCTGCCTCGACCTCCGCATCGTCAGCTGTCGCAGCGCTCAATGCTTTAGGAGCGGACTTGCTCCTAGCGCTGACGGCAGCCTCCGCATCACTGGTCTCATTGGCTTCCTCGGCACCTGAAACCGGAAGGGAGGGACAAGCCGCACGCCCCTTCCCCTTACGATGGACCTGGGGAGGGGCCGGCGCTACTTTGACCCTGCCCACAGGGGCAGGCTTCACCGCTTCTCTACCTCCCTTCGTGGGAGGTGCTTTTCCGACCTTGTCCGCTGCAGTTTCGGGCGCCATTTTCAATACTGCACCCAGCTCCCCAGCCACACCGCTACTTAGAGAAAGCGGGGTCTGGGGAGTCTGCGCCCCCTTATCTCACCCGCGGGCAACACCCCAGATTCAGCCTGTGCTAGAGTCAATGGGGGTTGCCCTGCGGGAACAGTTATACCTGCTGCGACACTCACATATTTCAGGGTGCCGACTTCTTGCGGCTTAGCCTTCTTCTTTTTCCTTTTTTTTGATTCCTCCTCGTTTGCAAGGTCGTCTACGGAAAAAGCCATCTTCTCCATTCTTGCCGGGGATTCTAGCATGCATATTTCGTGGATTAGCCTCCCCGCAGCAGAACCCATATCGTCTTCTGATGTTGCCGGTAATGGTGGTAAATTCTCCGGTAGCTGGGGTAAACTTGCCAATTTCTCTGGGGGCGTATAGGTCGGAATACCTGAACTCACCCTCGTAGGCTTCCGGCTACTGCCGTACTCTGCCAGCAGGCTCCCCTCTGAGTCAGTATCTGTCTCATATTCCGGATCCGAGCTTTCGGAGGACGCGAGGTCTTCCCGCAGCAGCCGCCCCTGCTGCTTGCGGTAAAAACGGTCATCATTCAGGAGTTTCTCCCTGAAAGGCCCCGCGCCCTCCAGGATCTCTCGGCATCTTTGGTCAAGCCCTTTAATTTGTTCCTTCAGCTTTTTGACCTGCTTACTCAGTGCCGGTCTCTCATGCCTTGAGGCCCTGTCACTACGGGCACGGACACTCTGAAGCTCCGCACCCATAGCGAACAGGGACCTCCTGGCTTTATCATATTCCTCAAGGGTAGTGTTAATACGCTTACTGTATGCAAGCACATCCTCGCCAGCCTTCCGAATCCCCCAACCTGATGATGGCAAGGAAGGAGGGGGGGCTTCGCTGGCCTTTTTACTTGTACAGGGCTCAGCCTCCGCCGGGGTTTTCTGACCTAGACGTCCCTTGCTGCGGGTTGCCATACCTTTTTCCACTGGAGCCTGCTGCCTCTCCAATCTTCTCCTGCTGCTGCTGCTACTGCCGTCCATTGAGAGCCTCCTGCCCCCCGCCAAGCTGGCTCGGGGGGCAGGAGCACCTTGCTCCATGGTGAAAAAACCCCAACCTTGGAAAAGGAAAGGGGTTGGAGCCTCCAACTATGGCTGGAAAAACTGCTGCTGTTGCACAAACACCACACACCAAGCCTCTCTTCTGAGCTGACAAACAGACTATAGCCTCTGGTCTCAGGAGCTCAGACAGGCGTGTCTGATTCCCACAGCTGCCCCGAAGGAATTGGAACTATTTTTATTAGAAAAGTAAAAATTCACAAACAGTGTCACATACGAAAATACAATATAAAACCCATAAACAGAAACAATACATAAATCCAAAACATAGCATAAACAACATCAATAAATAAGATACAAGAAACCGGGACAAAATTAAAGACCAAAAAGAAAATCCAGCCGCAAATCAGCCCCCATCCATTCTGCCTTTCACTCCGCCTTTCACTCTCCAGTCTTTCTTCAGTCATCCGCCAGTCAAAACTCTACCTATCTTGGAAACAAAAGAAAATCCAAATAAGTAATATACAATGGAAAACATATAACACTAACAGAAAACTAACAAAAAAAACCCCAACTGAAACTTATTAGAAAATTTTTTTTTTTTTTTTTTTTTTTTTTTTTCCCTTCACCACACCCGGCCAGCACCACGCCCCATGTCCTCCCATGTCCGCATAGTCCTGGTGCTGGCACCACCCGCCACCGAGCCCCTGAAAACCGACCTGGCTCTCCGCCTCATGTCCTCCCATGTCCGCATAGTCCAGAGCCAGGCCGGACACACGAAACCTATATATCAAACCCTCCACCCCCAAAAGAAACCCCCCTCCCAAACAACCTACCCCCCTGAAAAAAAAAAACCCTTTTAACTACATACAATGGGAAATAGAAAAAAAATGGAAATGAACAAAAAAAAAATATTTTTAGTGGCAAAAGCAAATAACAAAATACCAGACAAGAAAACCAGACAAAATACAATAACAAAACCCACAATCTTATATAAATCGTTGACACCCCCTTCCCTCCCTATAAACCTCCCACAGGCCTAGGGTCGGTTATCCTCAAGCCTCTTACCCTTTCATCCTATTTCCAAAACAAAATGCCTATGTGGTGACACACCAGCCCTCCACCAGGAAGAGAGCACAAGAGGCCCGTCCCTACCTACTTGCCCTACCACTATGTCCCTATCTATCAATCTATCCCTACCCCATCCCTACCTGTCCCTCCCTACCCAAAAAAAACAAACAAACCCCACCTCTTGTGCAAAACCTTGCCCTCCCTTTCCCTATCTGGCCCTAACCTAACTACCTTTTAATCCCTTATTCTATCCCTCAGGGAACAGAAAAGGTGAAACCCCTCCAGAGGGTACCAGCCCTTTTTGCGCCCAACCCCTCATACTCCCGAGAGCGCACCCTCACCAGGTCCACCATGATGTTTTTAACCACCTCCACCTCCGGGAGGATTTTGCCTCGCGTCGACACTAGACACCGGGATGACCACAAGTGGAACCTAACCACTGCGCTAACTATAAAAAGTGTCTGGCAGTCCCTGCCCTCCGGGTGTTTGAATGCCCCATAGGCCCACTCGGCGTAGGAAAGGCCAGCCAGCCGCAGCCAACCGGTGGAGGTCCCCACCAATTTGCAAACCCTTATATTGAAGGGGCACTGAAGCAGGAAGTGCTCCATGCTTTCCAGCATGTCGCCACACTCCTCCCGAGGGCAGCCTCGCTCGTCGGAGTTCCGGTACTTCAAGTTCCCCCTCACATATAACTTACCTAGGAGGCAGCGCCAGGTCAGATCCCAAAACTTCCGAGGAAACCTTTTGGAGTTAAGAAAATGCAACCCTTCCTCTAAGGTTTCTCCTGGGCAATCTTTGAGCGCCAGAGGCTTCTGGAAGCGGGTCAACAGGACTTTGTCATCAAGAAAACGTCTTGACTGAGTCCTGATCTCCCACGCCCCCAGACCCCACCGACGAATCACTTTCAAGACCAGGGAAGCATAGGCCGGGAGATATCCATGGGGTGCACGAAGATCTTTCACTTGCCCTCCTGCCTCCCATTTCTGGAAGAAGGGCCGAAACCACCCCTGGCAGGAGGCTACCCACGAAGGAGCCCCCTCGGCGGAGAGGTTTGGTAAATTGATCTTAAGAAAGGTGTTCATTAAGAACACCACGGGGTTAACCATATTTAACCCCCCTAGCCTCCTTGTGCGGTATGTAACCTCCCTCCTGATTAGGTTGAGCCTGTTCCCCCATAACAGTTGGAAGAACAGGCAACAGATCCTACTCCAACAAGACTCTGGCAAGGCACAGACGCTACCTAGATAGATCACCAACGGGAGCAGGAAGGCTTTGGCAAGGTGAACCCTTTCTCTCAGGGTCAAGGACCAACCCTTCCAGCAATCAACTCTCTGGGCGACATCCTTAAGCCTACCTTCCCAATTTTGGAGTGGGTAATCACCCTGGCCAAAATGGATGCCTAAGATCTTTACAGACCCCTGGGGTTCTGGGAGGGTGTCCGGGAGAGAAAAACCAGGCTCTCCCCCTCCCAGCCAGAGGCTTCCACACTTGTTCTTGTTCACAGCTGATCCGGAAGCCTCCGAGTAACTGTCCACTTCAGACATCACCCATTCAATCTCCTCCCGCGACGAGACAAGAGCGGTGACATCATCCGCGTAGGCTACTGTCCTCAAAGGGGAGCCGGTGCCCTCCAGGTCCATCCTGACTCCCGCCACCGGCCCACCATTAATCCGTCTAATCAGGGGATCAATGGCGAACACATACAGTAGCGGGCTCAAGGGACATCCCTGTCGGACGCCCGACCCCACCTCAAAAGGACGACCAACCCAACCATTCACAAGTGGGAAAGACTCAGCCCCAGCGTATAAGGTCTGCAGCCACTGAATGAACCCCCCAGGTAGGCCATACCTCGAGAGAGTTGACCACAAATACTCATGATTCACCCTGTCAAAAGCCTTAGCCTGATCTAGGGACAGCAAGTACCCCTTCCACCGACCTGCCCTACTCTGCTCCACAGCCTCCCTGACACTCAGGACCGCACTTAAGGTGCTACGACCGGGAACAGAGCAGTGCTGAGCCGGCGAGAGGAGCCGGGGCGCAAACTGTACCAGCCGGTTGAAAAGTACCTTCGCCAGAATCTTTCGGTCCGTATTGAGAAGTGCTATGGGCCGCCAGTTCTCAATACGGCTCGGATCCTTACCCTTTGACAGAACTATAAGGGCGGACCTCCTCATTGACTTTGGCAGAGTGCCCGAGGATAGACACTCATTAAGCACGTCAGTCAAGAGGGGAGCCAACGCTCCTTTAAAGGTCCGATAGAACTCAGATGTTAAGCCATCTGGGCCAGGTGACTTCTTGAGGGCAAGACCCTCAATAGCCCTGACGACTTCCTCTTCCCTTATAGGTTCTATCAAAACACCAAGAGAAGGGTCTTCTGCTGACTCAGGAATGGCTTCAGCCAAGAAACCTGAAATCCGATCCCGATTCAGTTCCTTCTTTGCCAAAAGGTTCGAGTAGAAAGACCTGACGACCTCCAAGATCCCTGACCTGGATCTTGTCAGGGATCCTGTACTGTCAATCAGGCCTGTTACTGTCTTACAAGTCACTGACATCTTACAGTTCCTGTAGGGGTCGGGCGAGCGGTATTTCCCGAAATCCCTCTCAAGAACCAAGGATGCGTGCCTATCATACTGACACCCTTTAAGCAAAGCCTTCACACCGGAGATATCCTCCTGGCTACCTCCGGTCGAGACCAGATGTTCAAGTCTCTTCCTCAGTGCACTGTACATGCGGTACATGTCCAGTGACCTGAGGCTTGAGAGCCGGCGGAAAAATCCCGCCACCCTTTTTTTGAATATCTCCCACCACTCTGACCTAGTGCCCTCAAGACCCAGTAATAGTACCTGATCCTGAAGAAACTCCTCAAAGGCTTGTCTTACAGCTGCCTCCTCAAGGAGTGACGAATTCAGCCTCCACAAACCTCTTCCTCTCCGGAGGGTTTCTGAAATATTCAAAGAAAATAAAATTAGGCAGTGATCGGAGAACTCCACCTCCACCACGGACACAGGGGTGGTGACGGAATTCTCCTTCAAAAAAAACCTATCTATCCTGGACCTAACACTTCCTCTCTGAAAGGTGAACCCACGGTGACCTGGGGAATGCCTGATGTGGATATCCTCCAGGCGAGCTTCACTCACTATGCTATTTAACGCGACGCCATCATAGGGCAGTCTATCTCTGGTACCTCCTCGGTCTTGGGGTCTAGTTATGGTATTAAAATCCCCACCAAAGATGACTTGTTTGCCCGTAAAAAGAAAAGGCTTGATCTTCATAAAGAGGCTTTTACGGTCCCACTTTGACTGGGGACCGTAGATGTTAATGAGGCGCAGGCTTTGCCCCTTCATGAGGACGTCTAAGACTAGGCACCTTCCCATTTCGAGTTCGATCAGCCGCTGGCATTTCACCTCTGCGGTAAAAAGCACCGCCACTCCACTATACGGCTCAGCCGCAAGAGACCAGTAGGAGGGCCCCCTGCGCCACTCCCTCCTTGCTCTGTTTATCTCTGATAGAGTACAGAGCCTGGTCTCCTGCAAAAACAAAATGTCAGCTTCAACTCGGCCAAGAAAATCAAAGGCTGCAAACCTAGCCGTATCAGACTTAATGCTGGCCACATTAATGGTGGCCAGCGTCAGTGGAGAGGGGACTGCCATTAAGACCGATTGAGCTCAATGACCTTCAGTTTCCCACCCCCTTTCCTCCTACCACCTCCACCCCTTGATGAGTCAGAAGAGGACCCGCGACTTTTCCTCGTCTTACGGGTCCTCTTCTTACATTGGGATTGGTCCATCACCTCACCTCGTGCGGTTTGGCCAGGCAAGGGATGGACTTCCCCCGTAGTTTCTCCCTGGGGAGTATTGGTAACATTTTTTACTACGGTTTCCAAAACAGCTTGAGGTGCATCGTCTCCATCTCTGGGTACCAGGCCAGCCTCCTCCACTGAAGGCAGGGGGCCCTTCCCTGAGGGAGACTCAGCAGCCCCCGACGGTCCCACCTCCCCCTCTGAAGCCTCCCCTGAGGCTGATGCGTCCTCGCAGAGGGTTTGGTACCGGTTAGGGCTGATCACTGAAAGGTCCTCGAGTCTCCGTTCCTTTGCCGGGGGGGGGGGCAGATGTTTTTACCCTCGCTTTACTCGGTGACTTTCTCCTCCTGACCGTCTGTTCCTCCCCAGCACTAACGTACTGGGAAGATGAAGACAGGTCAGCCTCTTCCTCCCTCTGCAGTCTTCTCATCTCCTCAATCAGGGCCGTGCCCGTCGCTACTTCAGCATTAGAATCCAACCCAGCGGGATCAGGGGCAGAGGGGAGACACATAATACCTTCCCTCTGCTCCCTTCTCCTATCTCTCCTTCTCGCCCTTGATGGTGGCTGGGTTTTCTCCCTCCGCGTCGGCAACCTGGTCTCTCCACCTCCGACCCCCTCCTCGGTGACAGGGACAGTCTCCTCACCTGCCCCTGCCTGTCGGAGGGTGACATTAGCGAACGACCTCGGACACGCCCCGATTGGGTGACCAAGGTCACCACACAGGTGGCACCGAATCCTATCACAGGTTGCAGCTAGATGACCTAATCCCCCACACATGGCACACTTCTGCACCCTGCAGGAGGCACTCAAGTGCGAGGGATCACCACACCTGTGACAGAGCTTCGGCTGCCCCTGGTAGAAGACAAGAATCCTGTCTTTCCCGAGGAAGGTTGAGGACGGGATATGCATCACCGAGTTATCCTCATGCTTCAATTTGACCATAAATGTCCAGGCCCCCGACCAAATGCCAAACTCATCAAGGTTCTTCCGGGGGAAGTCTTTCACTTCCCCATACCTGTTGAGCCAGGTCATAATGTCCATGTAAGAAAGCGACTCGTTACGAGTCAAAACGGTCACTTTCTTAATTGCATCCTGGCGCGACACCGCCCACACATTGAAGTCGCGCCAGCCGGGCTCGTTCTTTGCCAACTCATAATTACCCCAGAAGGTTTCTAAGCCCCCCGGGGTAACAAAGCTGACATCAAACTCTGAGGAGCCGACCGGGTGAATGAGGGCAAAGATGTCACTTGCCCTAAAGCCCATCCCGAGCAGAAGTTCGACGACCCTCCTCCTCTGAGGACAAGGGCCTTCTCCCCCCCCACCCGAGACGGACTACATTCCTCCGGACCGGCCGCTGCCCGGGTGTCGGGAGAGTCCACCTGGTCTCACCCCCCTCATCTCGGAACTTCCCTAGGCCAAAACGTTCAATCCAAAACCTAAGGTCCCTCGATTGACCATCCACTATCATCGTTCTCTGCCCTGCTCGTAAGGCCGCCAGGAGCTGCTGTTGTAATTCACCGTCCCTGGCCCCCAGTGATGGACACGAGGCACCCCTTGGGACCCCCGAGGCGACACTGGCATAGGAACGTACCAAGCTTGAGGCCGCAGTCCCAGCCCCCGCAACTCCAGTGCCACCTTCGGGCGCCCCCTGAAGCCCGCTCGGCCCGGCCACCACCGCGGCCACCGGGACACCAGAGACAGGAGCGGTCGTTCCCAGCGTCGCAGGCGTGGACCGGGCAAACACATTTGGCAAAGCTACTTCTGCAGCAGCCATGCCTACATTTTCCAAAGTCCTAGGAACCTCCACTACCGCATCTTTAACAAAAGGGACAGCAGTAGCAGCAGCAGCAGCAGCAACACAAGGGGTGACAGCCTCCATAGCCCCCCTCCCCTTTCCCTCACAAGGAACATCTAAGTCACTCTCTGGAACCACAGTTTTTTCCCCCTCCTCCGCCCTCCTCTCCTGACGCCTGCTTTTCCTACTCCCCAGTCTGCTCTTACTCACCGCTTTCTTACCCACGCTCACCATTACCTCATTCACACCGGGGCTTGCGGCCTTGGGCGGCTCCACGAGCGGGATTGGCCTATTCCGGGCCTCCGCTTCACTCTCCTCCCGCTTAGCTGGGGCGACTTGTGCCTCTGCCTCGACCTCCGCATCGTCAGCTGTCGCAGCGCTCAATGCTTTAGGAGCGGACTTGCTCCTAGCGCTGACGGCAGCCTCCGCATCACTGGTCTCATTGGCTTCCTCGGCACCTGAAACCGGAAGGGAGGGACAAGCCGCACGCCCCTTCCCCTTACGATGGACCTGGGGAGGGGCCGGCGCTACTTTGACCCTGCCCACAGGGGCAGGCTTCACCGCTTCTCTACCTCCCTTCGTGGGAGGTGCTTTTCCGACCTTGTCCGCTGCAGTTTCGGGCGCCATTTTCAATACTGCACCCAGCTCCCCAGCCACACCGCTACTTAGAGAAAGCGGGGTCTGGGGAGTCTGCGCCCCCCTTATCTCACCCGCGGGCAACACCCCAGATTCAGCCTGTGCTAGAGTCAATGGGGGTTGCCCTGCGGGAACAGTTATACCTGCTGCGACACTCACATATTTCAGGGTGCCGACTTCTTGCGGCTTAGCCTTCTTCTTTTTCCTTTTTTTTGATTCCTCCTCGTTTGCAAGGTCGTCTACGGAAAAAGCCATCTTCTCCATTCTTGCCGGGGATTCTAGCATGCATATTTCGTGGATTAGCCTCCCCGCAGCAGAACCCATATCGTCTTCTGATGTTGCCGGTAATGGTGGTAAATTCTCCGGTAGCTGGGGTAAACTTGCCAATTTCTCTGGGGGCGTATAGGTCGGAATACCTGAACTCACCCTCGTAGGCTTCCGGCTACTGCCGTACTCTGCCAGCAGGCTCCCCTCTGAGTCAGTATCTGTCTCATATTCCGGATCCGAGCTTTCGGAGGACGCGAGGTCTTCCCGCAGCAGCCGCCCCTGCTGCTTGCGGTAAAAACGGTCATCATTCAGGAGTTTCTCCCTGAAAGGCCCCGCGCCCTCCAGGATCTCTCGGCATCTTTGGTCAAGCCCTTTAATTTGTTCCTTCAGCTTTTTGACCTGCTTACTCAGTGCCGGTCTCTCATGCCTTGAGGCCCTGTCACTACGGGCACGGACACTCTGAAGCTCCGCACCCATAGCGAACAGGGACCTCCTGGCTTTATCATATTCCTCAAGGGTAGTGTTAATACGCTTACTGTATGCAAGCACATCCTCGCCAGCCTTCCGAATCCCCCAACCTGATGATGGCAAGGAAGGAGGGGGGGCTTCGCTGGCCTTTTTACTTGTACAGGGCTCAGCCTCCGCCGGGGTTTTCTGACCTAGACGTCCCTTGCTGCGGGTTGCCATACCTTTTTCCACTGGAGCCTGCTGCCTCTCCAATCTTCTCCTGCTGCTGCTGCTACTGCCGTCCATTGAGAGCCTCCTGCCCCCCGCCAAGCTGGCTCGGGGGGCAGGAGCACCTTGCTCCATGGTGAAAAAACCCCAACCTTGGAAAAGGAAAGGGGTTGGAGCCTCCAACTATGGCTGGAAAAACTGCTGCTGTTGCACAAACACCACACACCAAGCCTCTCTTCTGAGCTGACAAACAGACTATAGCCTCTGGTCTCAGGAGCTCAGACAGGCGTGTCTGATTCCCACAGCTGCCCCGAAGGAATTGGAACTATTTTTATTAGAAAAGTAAAAATTCACAAACAGTGTCACATACGAAAATACAATATAAAACCCATAAACAGAAACAATACATAAATCCAAAACATAGCATAAACAACATCAATAAATAAGATACAAGAAACCGGGACAAAATTAAAGACCAAAAAGAAAATCCAGCCGCAAATCAGCCCCCATCCATTCTGCCTTTCACTCCGCCTTTCACTCTCCAGTCTTTCTTCAGTCATCCGCCAGTCAAAACTCTACCTATCTTGGAAACAAAAGAAAATCCAAATAAGTAATATACAATGGAAAACATATAACACTAACAGAAAACTAACAAAAAAAACCCCAACTGAAACTTATTAGAAATTTTTTTTTTTTTTTTTTTTTTTTTCCCTTCACCACACCCGGCCAGCACCACGCCCCATGTCCTCCCATGTCCGCATAGTCCTGGTGCTGGCACCACCCGCCACCGAGCCCCTGAAAACCGACCTGGCTCTCCGCCTCATGTCCTCCCATGTCCGCATAGTCCAGAGCCAGGCCGGACACACGAAACCTATATATCAAACCCTCCACCCCCAAAAGAAACCCCCCTCCCAAACAACCTACCCCCCTAAGAAAAAAAAACCCTTTTAACTACATACAATGGGAAATAAAAAAAAAATGGAAATGAACAAAAAAAAATATGTTTAGTGGCAAAAGCAAATAACAAAATACCAGACAAGAAAACCAGACAAAATACAATAACAAAACCCACAATCTTATATAAACCGTTGACACCCCCTTCCCTCCCATAAACCTCCCACAGGCCTAGGGTCGGTTATCCTCAAGCCTCTTACCCTTTCATCCTATTTCCAAAACAAAATGCCTATGTGGTGACACACCAGCCCTCCACCAGGAAGAGAGCACAAGAGGCCCGTCCCTACCTACTTGCCCTACCACTATGTCCCTATCTATCAATCTATCCCTACCCCATCCCTACCTGTCCCTCCCTACCCAAAAAAAACAAACAAACCCCACCTCTTGTGCAAAACCTTGCCCTCCCTTTCCCTATCTGGCCCTAACCTAACTACCTTTTAATCCCTTATTCTATCCCTCAGGGAACAGAAAAGGTGAAACCCCTCCAGAGGGTACCAGCCCTTTTTGCGCCCAACCCCTCATACTCCCGAGAGCGCACCCTCACCAGGTCCACCATGATGTTTTTAACCACCTCCACCTCCGGGAGGATTTTGCCTCGCGTCGACACTAGACACCGGGATGACCACAAGTGGAACCTAACCACTGCGCTAACTATAAAAAGTGTCTGGCAGTCCCTGCCCTCCGGGTGTTTGAATGCCCCATAGGCCCACTCGGCGTAGGAAAGGCCAGCCAGCCGCAGCCAACCGGTGGAGGTCCCCACCAATTTGCAAACCCTTATATTGAAGGGGCACTGAAGCAGGAAGTGCTCCATGCTTTCCAGCATGTCGCCACACTCCTCCCGAGGGCAGCCTCGCTCGTCGGAGTTCCGGTACTTCAAGTTCCCCCTCACATATAACTTACCTAGGAGGCAGCGCCAGGTCAGATCCCAAAACTTCCGAGGAAACCTTTTGGAGTTAAGAAAATGCAACCCTCCCTCTAAGGTTTCTCCTGGGCAATCTTTGAGCGCCAGAGGCTTCTGGAAGCGGGTCAACAGGACTTTGTCATCAAGAAAACGTCTTGACTGAGTCCTGATCTCCCACGCCCCCAGACCCCACCGACGAATCACTTTCAAGACCAGGGAAGCATAGGCCGGGAGATATCCATGGGGTGCACGAAGATCTTTCACTTGCCCTCCTGCCTCCCATTTCTGGAAGAAGGGCCGAAACCACCCCTGGCAGGAGGCTACCCACGAAGGAGCCCCCTCGGCGGAGAGGTTTGGTAAATTGATCTTAAGAAAGGTGTTCATTAAGAACACCACGGGGTTAACCATATTTAACCCCCCTAGCCTCCTTGTGCGGTATGTAACCTCCCTCTTGATTAGGTTGAGCCTGTTCCCCCATAACAGTTGGAAGAACAGGCAACAGATCCTACTCCAACAAGACTCTGGCAAGGCACAGACGCTACCTAGATAGATCACCAACGGGAGCAGGAAGGCTTTGGCAAGGTGAACCCTTTCTCTCAGGGTCAAGGACCAACCCTTCCAGCAATCAACTCTCTGGGCGACATCCTTAAGCCTACCTTCCCAATTTTGGAGTGGGTAATCACCCTGGCCAAAATGGATGCCTAAGATCTTTACAGACCCCTGGGGTTCTGGGAGGGTGTCCGGGAGAGAAAAACCAGGCTCTCCCCCTCCCAGCCAGAGGCTTCCACACTTGTTCTTGTTCACAGCTGATCCGGAAGCCTCCGAGTAACTGTCCACTTCAGACATCACCCATTCAATCTCCTCCCGCGACGAGACAAGAGCGGTGACATCATCCGCGTAGGCTACTGTCCTCAAAGGGGAGCCGGTGCCCTCCAGGTCCATCCTGACTCCCGCCACCGGCCCACCATTAATCCGTCTAATCAGGGGATCAATGGCGAACACATACAGTAGCGGGCTCAAGGGACATCCCTGTCGGACGCCCGACCCCACCTCAAAAGGACGACCAACCCAACCATTCACAAGTGGGAAAGACTCAGCCCCAGCGTATAAGGTCTGCAGCCACTGAATGAACCCCCCAGGTAGGCCATACCTCGAGAGAGTTGACCACAAATACTCATGATTCACCCTGTCAAAAGCCTTAGCCTGATCTAGGGACAGCAAGTACCCCTTCCACCGACCTGCCCTACTCTGCTCCACAGCCTCCCTGACACTCAGGACCGCACTTAAGGTGCTACGACCGGGAACAGAGCAGTGCTGAGCCGGCGAGAGGAGCCGGGGCGCAAACTGTACCAGCCGGTTGAAAAGTACCTTCGCCAGAATCTTTCGGTCCGTATTGAGAAGTGCTATGGGCCGCCAGTTCTCAATACGGCTCGGATCCTTACCCTTTGACAGAACTATAAGGGCGGACCTCCTCATTGACTTTGGCAGAGTGCCCGAGGATAGACACTCATTAAGCACGTCAGTCAAGAGGGGAGCCAACGCTCCTTTAAAGGTCCGATAGAACTCAGATGTTAAGCCATCTGGGCCAGGTGACTTCTTGAGGGCAAGACCCTCAATAGCCCTGACGACTTCCTCTTCCCTTATAGGTTCTATCAAAACACCAAGAGAAGGGTCTTCTGCTGACTCAGGAATGGCTTCAGCCAAGAAACCTGAAATCCGATCCCGATTCAGTTCCTTCTTTGCCAAAAGGTTCGAGTAGAAAGACCTGACGACCTCCAAGATCCCTGACCTGGATCTTGTCAGGGATCCTGTACTGTCAATCAGGCCTGTTACTGTCTTACAAGTCACTGACATCTTACAGTTCCTGTAGGGGTCGGGCGAGCGGTATTTCCCGAAATCCCTCTCAAGAACCAAGGATGCGTGCCTATCATACTGACACCCTTTAAGCAAAGCCTTCACACCGGAGATATCCTCCTGGCTACCTCCGGTCGAGACCAGATGTTCAAGTCTCTTCCTCAGTGCACTGTACATGCGGTACATGTCCAGTGACCTGAGGCTTGAGAGCCGGCGGAAAAATCCCGCCACCCTTTTTTTGAATATCTCCCACCACTCTGACCTAGTGCCCTCAAGACCCAGTAATAGTACCTGATCCTGAAGAAACTCCTCAAAGGCTTGTCTTACAGCTGCCTCCTCAAGGAGTGACGAATTCAGCCTCCACAAACCTCTTCCTCTCCGGAGGGTTTCTGAAATATTCAAAGAAAATAAAATTAGGCAGTGATCGGAGAACTCCACCTCCACCACGGACACAGGGGTGGTGACGGAATTCTCCTTCAAAAAAAACCTATCTATCCTGGACCTAACACTTCCTCTCTGAAAGGTGAACCCACGGTGACCTGGGGAATGCCTGATGTGGATATCCTCCAGGCGAGCTTCACTCACTATGCTATTTAACGCGACGCCATCATAGGGCAGTCTATCTCTGGTACCTCCTCGGTCTTGGGGTCTAGTTATGGTATTAAAATCCCCACCAAAGATGACTTGTTTGCCCGTAAAAAGAAAAGGCTTGATCTTCATAAAGAGGCTTTTACGGTCCCACTTTGACTGGGGACCGTAGATGTTAATGAGGCGCAGGCTTTGCCCCTTCATGAGGACGTCTAAGACTAGGCACCTTCCCATTTCGAGTTCGATCAGCCGCTGGCATTTCACCTCTGCGGTAAAAAGCACCGCCACTCCACTATACGGCTCAGCCGCAAGAGACCAGTAGGAGGGCCCCCTGCGCCACTCCCTCCTTGCTCTGTTTATCTCTGATAGAGTACAGAGCCTGGTCTCCTGCAAAAACAAAATGTCAGCTTCAACTCGGCCAAGAAAATCAAAGGCTGCAAACCTAGCCGTATCAGACTTAATGCTGGCCACATTAATGGTGGCCAGCGTCAGTGGAGAGGGGACTGCCATTAAGACCGATTGAGCTCAATGACCTTCAGTTTCCCACCCCCTTTCCTCCTACCACCTCCACCCCTTGATGAGTCAGAAGAGGACCCGCGACTTTTCCTCGTCTTACGGGTCCTCTTCTTACATTGGGATTGGTCCATCACCTCACCTCGTGCGGTTTGGCCAGGCAAGGGATGGACTTCCCCCGTAGTTTCTCCCTGGGGAGTATTGGTATCATTTTTTACTACGGTTTCCAAAACAGCTTGAGGTGCATCGTCTCCATCTCTGGGTACCAGGCCAGCCTCCTCCACTGAAGGCAGGGGGCCCTTCCCTGAGGGAGACTCAGCAGCCCCCGACGGTCCCACCTCCCCCTCTGAAGCCTCCCCTGAGGCTGATGCGTCCTCGCAGAGGGTTTGGTACCGGTTAGGGCTGATCACTGAAAGGTCCTCGAGTCTCCGTTCCTTTGCGGGGGGGGGGGGGCAGATGTTTTTACCCTCGCTTTACTCGGTGACTTTCTCCTCCTGACCGTCTGTTCCTCCCCAGCACTAACGTACTGGGAAGATGAAGACAGGTCAGCCTCTTCCTCCCTCTGCAGTCTTCTCATCTCCTCAATCAGGGCCGTGCCCGTCGCTACTTCAGCATTAGAATCCAACCCAGCGGGATCAGGGGCAGAGGGGAGACACATAATACCTTCCCTCTGCTCCCTTCTCCTATCTCTCCTTCTCGCCCTTGATGGTGGCTGGGTTTTCTCCCTCCGCGTCGGCAACCTGGTCTCTCCACCTCCGACCCCCTCCTCGGTGACAGGGACAGTCTCCTCACCTGCCCCTGCCTGTCGGAGGGTGACATTAGCGAACGACCTCGGACACGCCCCGATTGGGTGACCAAGGTCACCACACAGGTGGCACCGAATCCTATCACAGGTTGCAGCTAGATGACCTAATCCCCCACACATGGCACACTTCTGCACCCTGCAGGAGGCACTCAAGTGCGAGGGATCACCACACCTGTGACAGAGCTTCGGCTGCCCCTGGTAGAAGACAAGAATCCTGTCTTTCCCGAGGAAGGTTGAGGACGGGATATGCATCACCGAGTTATCCTCATGCTTCAATTTGACCATAAATGTCCAGGCCCCCGACCAAATGCCAAACTCATCAAGGTTCTTCCGGGGGAAGTCTTTCACTTCCCCATACCTGTTGAGCCAGGTCATAATGTCCATGTAAGAAAGTGACTCGTTACGAGTCAAAACGGTCACTTTCTTAATTGCATCCTGGCGCGACACCGCCCACACATTGAAGTCGCGCCAGCCGGGCTCGTTCTTTGCCAACTCATAATTACCCCAGAAGGTTTCTAAGCCCCCCGGGGTAACAAAGCTGACATCAAACTCTGAGGAGCCGACCGGGTGAATGAGGGCAAAGATGTCACTTGCCCTAAAGCCCATCCCGAGCAGAAGTTCGACGACCCTCCTCCTCTGAGGACAAGGGCCTTCTCCCCCCCCACCCGAGACGGACTACATTCCTCCGGACCGGCCGCTGCCCGGGTGTCGGGAGAGTCCACCTGGTCTCACCCCCCTCATCTCGGAACTTCCCTAGGCCAAAACGTTCAATCCAAAACCTAAGGTCCCTCGATTGACCATCCACTATCATCGTTCTCTGCCCTGCTCGTAAGGCCGCCAGGAGCTGCTGTTGTAATTCACCGTCCCTGGCCCCCAGTGATGGACACGAGGCACCCCTTGGGACCCCCGAGGCGACACTGGCATAGGAACGTACCAAGCTTGAGGCCGCAGTCCCAGCCCCCGCAACTCCAGTGCCACCTTCGGGCGCCCCCTGAAGCCCGCTCGGCCCGGCCACCACCGCGGCCACCGGGACACCAGAGACAGGAGCGGTCGTTCCCAGCGTCGCAGGCGTGGACCGGGCAAACACATTTGGCAAAGCTACTTCTGCAGCAGCCATGCCTACATTTTCCAAAGTCCTAGGAACCTCCACTACCGCATCTTTAACAAAAGGGACAGCAGTAGCAGCAGCAGCAGCAGCAACACAAGGGGTGACAGCCTCCATAGCCCCCCTCCCCTTTCCCTCACAAGGAACATCTAAGTCACTCTCTGGAACCACAGTTTTTTCCCCCTCCTCCGCCCTCCTCTCCTGACGCCTGCTTTTCCTACTCCCCAGTCTGCTCTTACTCACCGCTTTCTTACCCACGCTCACCATTACCTCATTCACACCGGGGCTTGCGGCCTTGGGCGGCTCCACGAGCGGGATTGGCCTATTCCGGGCCTCCGCTTCACTCTCCTCCCGCTTAGCTGGGGCGACTTGTGCCTCTGCCTCGACCTCCGCATCGTCAGCTGTCGCAGCGCTCAATGCTTTAGGAGCGGACTTGCTCCTAGCGCTGACGGCAGCCTCCGCATCACTGGTCTCATTGGCTTCCTCGGCACCTGAAACCGGAAGGGAGGGACAAGCCGCACGCCCCTTCCCCTTACGATGGACCTGGGGAGGGGCCGGCGCTACTTTGACCCTGCCCACAGGGGCAGGCTTCACCGCTTCTCTACCTCCCTTCGTGGGAGGTGCTTTTCCGACCTTGTCCGCTGCAGTTTCGGGCGCCATTTTCAATACTGCACCCAGCTCCCCAGCCACACCGCTACTTAGAGAAAGCGGGGTCTGGGGAGTCTGCGCCCCCCTTATCTCACCCGCGGGCAACACCCCAGATTCAGCCTGTGCTAGAGTCAATGGGGGTTGCCCTGCGGGAACAGTTATACCTGCTGCGACACTCACATATTTCAGGGTGCCGACTTCTTGCGGCTTAGCCTTCTTCTTTTTCCTTTTTTTTGATTCCTCCTCGTTTGCAAGGTCGTCTACGGAAAAAGCCATCTTCTCCATTCTTGCCGGGGATTCTAGCATGCATATTTCGTGGATTAGCCTCCCCGCAGCAGAACCCATATCGTCTTCTGATGTTGCCGGTAATGGTGGTAAATTCTCCGGTAGCTGGGGTAAACTTGCCAATTTCTCTGGGGGCGTATAGGTCGGAATACCTGAACTCACCCTCGTAGGCTTCCGGCTACTGCCGTACTCTGCCAGCAGGCTCCCCTCTGAGTCAGTATCTGTCTCATATTCCGGATCCGAGCTTTCGGAGGACGCGAGGTCTTCCCGCAGCAGCCGCCCCTGCTGCTTGCGGTAAAAACGGTCATCATTCAGGAGTTTCTCCCTGAAAGGCCCCGCGCCCTCCAGGATCTCTCGGCATCTTTGGTCAAGCCCTTTAATTTGTTCCTTCAGCTTTTTGACCTGCTTACTCAGTGCCGGTCTCTCATGCCTTGAGGCCCTGTCACTACGGGCACGGACACTCTGAAGCTCCGCACCCATAGCGAACAGGGACCTCCTGGCTTTATCATATTCCTCAAGGGTAGTGTTAATACGCTTACTGTATGCAAGCACATCCTCGCCAGCCTTCCGAATCCCCCAACCTGATGATGGCAAGGAAGGAGGGGGGGCTTCGCTGGCCTTTTTACTTGTACAGGGCTCAGCCTCCGCCGGGGTTTTCTGACCTAGACGTCCCTTGCTGCGGGTTGCCATACCTTTTTCCACTGGAGCCTGCTGCCTCTCCAATCTTCTCCTGCTGCTGCTGCTACTGCCGTCCATTGAGAGCCTCCTGCCCCCCGCCAAGCTGGCTCGGGGGGCAGGAGCACCTTGCTCCATGGTGAAAAAACCCCAACCTTGGAAAAGGAAAGGGGTTGGAGCCTCCAACTATGGCTGGAAAAACTGCTGCTGTTGCACAAACACCACACACCAAGCCTCTCTTCTGAGCTGACAAACAGACTATAGCCTCTGGTCTCAGGAGCTCAGACAGGCGTGTCTGATTCCCACAGCTGCCCCGAAGGAATTGGAACTATTTTTATTAGAAAAGTAAAAATTCACAAACAGTGTCACATACGAAAATACAATATAAAACCCATAAACAGAAACAATACATAAATCCAAAACATAGCATAAACAACATCAATAAATAAGATACAAGAAACCGGGACAAAATTAAAGACCAAAAAAGAAAATCCAGCCGCAAATCAGCCCCCATCCATTCTGCCTTTCACTCCGCCTTTCACTCTCCAGTCTTTCTTCAGTCATCCGCCAGTCAAAACTCTACCTATCTTGGAAACAAAAGAAAATCCAAATAAGTAATATACAATGGAAAACATATAACACTAACAGAAAACTAACAAAAAAAACCCCAACTGAAACTTATTAGAAATTTTTTTTTTTTTTTTTTTTTTTTTCCCTTCACCACACCCGGCCAGCACCACGCCCCATGTCCTCCCATGTCCGCATAGTCCTGGTGCTGGCACCACCCGCCACCGAGCCCCTGAAAACCGACCTGGCTCTCCGCCTCATGTCCTCCCATGTCCGCATAGTCCAGAGCCAGGCCGGACACACGAAACCTATATATCAAACCCTCCACCCCCAAAAGAAACCCCCCTCCCAAACAACCTACCCCCCTAAGAAAAAAAAACCCTTTTAACTACATACAATGGGAAATAGAAAAAAAATGGAAATGAACAAAAAAAAATATGTTTAGTGGCAAAAGCAAATAACAAAATACCAGACAAGAAAACCAGACAAAATACAATAACAAAACCCACAATCTTATATAAACCGTTGACACCCCCTTCCCTCCCATAAACCTCCCACAGGCCTAGGGTCGGTTATCCTCAAGCCTCTTACCCTTTCATCCTATTTCCAAAACAAAATGCCTATGTGGTGACACACCAGCCCTCCACCAGGAAGAGAGCACAAGAGGCCCGTCCCTACCTACTTGCCCTACCACTATGTCCCTATCTATCAATCTATCCCTACCCTATCCCTACCTGTCCCTCCCTACCCAAAAAAAACAAACAAACCCCACCTCTTGTGCAAAACCTTGCCCTCCCTTTCCCTATCTGGCCCTAACCTAACTACCTTTTAATCCCTTATTCTATCCCTCAGGGAACAGAAAAGGTGAAACCCCTCCAGAGGGTACCAGCCCTTTTTGCGCCCAACCCCTCATACTCCCGAGAGCGCACCCTCACCAGGTCCACCATGATGTTTTTAACCACCTCCACCTCCGGGAGGATTTTGCCTCGCGTCGACACTAGACACCGGGATGACCACAAGTGGAACCTAACCACTGCGCTAACTATAAAAAGTGTCTGGCAGTCCCTGCCCTCCGGGTGTTTGAATGCCCCATAGGCCCACTCGGCGTAGGAAAGGCCAGCCAGCCGCAGCCAACCGGTGGAGGTCCCCACCAATTTGCAAACCCTTATATTGAAGGGGCACTGAAGCAGGAAGTGCTCCATGCTTTCCAGCATGTCGCCACACTCCTCCCGAGGGCAGCCTCGCTCGTCGGAGTTCCGGTACTTCAAGTTCCCCCTCACATATAACTTACCTAGGAGGCAGCGCCAGGTCAGATCCCAAAACTTCCGAGGAAACCTTTTGGAGTTAAGAAAATGCAACCCTCCCTCTAAGGTTTCTCCTGGGCAATCTTTGAGCGCCAGAGGCTTCTGGAAGCGGGTCAACAGGACTTTGTCATCAAGAAAACGTCTTGACTGAGTCCTGATCTCCCACGCCCCCAGACCCCACCGACGAATCACTTTCAAGACCAGGGAAGCATAGGCCGGGAGATATCCATGGGGTGCACGAAGATCTTTCACTTGCCCTCCTGCCTCCCATTTCTGGAAGAAGGGCCGAAACCACCCCTGGCAGGAGGCTACCCACGAAGGAGCCCCCTCGGCGGAGAGGTTTGGTAAATTGATCTTAAGAAAGGTGTTCATTAAGAACACCACGGGGTTAACCATATTTAACCCCCCTAGCCTCCTTGTGCGGTATGTAACCTCCCTCTTGATTAGGTTGAGCCTGTTCCCCCATAACAGTTGGAAGAACAGGCAACAGATCCTACTCCAACAAGACTCTGGCAAGGCACAGACGCTACCTAGATAGATCACCAACGGGAGCAGGAAGGCTTTGGCAAGGTGAACCCTTTCTCTCAGGGTCAAGGACCAACCCTTCCAGCAATCAACTCTCTGGGCGACATCCTTAAGCCTACCTTCCCAATTTTGGAGTGGGTAATCACCCTGGCCAAAATGGATGCCTAAGATCTTTACAGACCCCTGGGGTTCTGGGAGGGTGTCCGGGAGAGAAAAACCAGGCTCTCCCCCTCCCAGCCAGAGGCTTCCACACTTGTTCTTGTTCACAGCTGATCCGGAAGCCTCCGAGTAACTGTCCACTTCAGACATCACCCATTCAATCTCCTCCCGCGACGAGACAAGAGCGGTGACATCATCCGCGTAGGCTACTGTCCTCAAAGGGGAGCCGGTGCCCTCCAGGTCCATCCTGACTCCCGCCACCGGCCCACCATTAATCCGTCTAATCAGGGGATCAATGGCGAACACATACAGTAGCGGGCTCAAGGGACATCCCTGTCGGACGCCCGACCCCACCTCAAAAGGACGACCAACCCAACCATTCACAAGTGGGAAAGACTCAGCCCCAGCGTATAAGGTCTGCAGCCACTGAATGAACCCCCCAGGTAG
Source organism: Leptodactylus fallax (assembly GCA_947044405.1). Taxonomy (NCBI): domain Eukaryota; kingdom Metazoa; phylum Chordata; class Amphibia; order Anura; family Leptodactylidae; genus Leptodactylus; species Leptodactylus fallax. The sequence goes on from CAMRHE010000414.1 coordinate 1,615,134, forward strand.
GCCATACCTCGAGAGAGTTGACCACAAATACTCATGATTCACCCTGTCAAAAGCCTTAGCCTGATCTAGGGACAGCAAGTACCCCTTCCACCGACCTGCCCTACTCTGCTCCACAGCCTCCCTGACACTCAGGACCGCACTTAAGGTGCTACGACCGGGAACAGAGCAGTGCTGAGCCGGCGAGAGGAGCCGGGGCGCAAACTGTACCAGCCGGTTGAAAAGTACCTTCGCCAGAATCTTTCGGTCCGTATTGAGAAGTGCTATGGGCCGCCAGTTCTCAATACGGCTCGGATCCTTACCCTTTGACAGAACTATAAGGGCGGACCTCCTCATTGACTTTGGCAGAGTGCCCGAGGATAGACACTCATTAAGCACGTCAGTCAAGAGGGGAGCCAACGCTCCTTTAAAGGTCCGATAGAACTCAGATGTTAAGCCATCTGGGCCAGGTGACTTCTTGAGGGCAAGACCCTCAATAGCCCTGACGACTTCCTCTTCCCTTATAGGTTCTATCAAAACACCAAGAGAAGGGTCTTCTGCTGACTCAGGAATGGCTTCAGCCAAGAAACCTGAAATCCGATCCCGATTCAGTTCCTTCTTTGCCAAAAGGTTCGAGTAGAAAGACCTGACGACCTCCAAGATCCCTGACCTGGATCTTGTCAGGGATCCTGTACTGTCAATCAGGCCTGTTACTGTCTTACAAGTCACTGACATCTTACAGTTCCTGTAGGGGTCGGGCGAGCGGTATTTCCCGAAATCCCTCTCAAGAACCAAGGATGCGTGCCTATCATACTGACACCCTTTAAGCAAAGCCTTCACACCGGAGATATCCTCCTGGCTACCTCCGGTCGAGACCAGATGTTCAAGTCTCTTCCTCAGTGCACTGTACATGCGGTACATGTCCAGTGACCTGAGGCTTGAGAGCCGGCGGAAAAATCCCGCCACCCTTTTTTTGAATATCTCCCACCACTCTGACCTAGTGCCCTCAAGACCCAGTAATAGTACCTGATCCTGAAGAAACTCCTCAAAGGCTTGTCTTACAGCTGCCTCCTCAAGGAGTGACGAATTCAGCCTCCACAAACCTCTTCCTCTCCGGAGGGTTTCTGAAATATTCAAAGAAAATAAAATTAGGCAGTGATCGGAGAACTCCACCTCCACCACGGACACAGGGGTGGTGACGGAATTCTCCTTCAAAAAAAACCTATCTATCCTGGACCTAACACTTCCTCTCTGAAAGGTGAACCCACGGTGACCTGGGGAATGCCTGATGTGGATATCCTCCAGGCGAGCTTCACTCACTATGCTATTTAACGCGACGCCATCATAGGGCAGTCTATCTCTGGTACCTCCTCGGTCTTGGGGTCTAGTTATGGTATTAAAATCCCCACCAAAGATGACTTGTTTGCCCGTAAAAAGAAAAGGCTTGATCTTCATAAAGAGGCTTTTACGGTCCCACTTTGACTGGGGACCGTAGATGTTAATGAGGCGCAGGCTTTGCCCCTTCATGAGGACGTCTAAGACTAGGCACCTTCCCATTTCGAGTTCGATCAGCCGCTGGCATTTCACCTCTGCGGTAAAAAGCACCGCCACTCCACTATACGGCTCAGCCGCAAGAGACCAGTAGGAGGGCCCCCTGCGCCACTCCCTCCTTGCTCTGTTTATCTCTGATAGAGTACAGAGCCTGGTCTCCTGCAAAAACAAAATGTCAGCTTCAACTCGGCCAAGAAAATCAAAGGCTGCAAACCTAGCCGTATCAGACTTAATGCTGGCCACATTAATGGTGGCCAGCGTCAGTGGAGAGGGGACTGCCATTAAGACCGATTGAGCTCAATGACCTTCAGTTTCCCACCCCCTTTCCTCCTACCACCTCCACCCCTTGATGAGTCAGAAGAGGACCCGCGACTTTTCCTCGTCTTACGGGTCCTCTTCTTACATTGGGATTGGTCCATCACCTCACCTCGTGCGGTTTGGCCAGGCAAGGGATGGACTTCCCCCGTAGTTTCTCCCTGGGGAGTATTGGTATCATTTTTTACTACGGTTTCCAAAACAGCTTGAGGTGCATCGTCTCCATCTCTGGGTACCAGGCCAGCCTCCTCCACTGAAGGCAGGGGGCCCTTCCCTGAGGGAGACTCAGCAGCCCCCGACGGTCCCACCTCCCCCTCTGAAGCCTCCCCTGAGGCTGATGCGTCCTCGCAGAGGGTTTGGTACCGGTTAGGGCTGATCACTGAAAGGTCCTCGAGTCTCCGTTCCTTTGCCGGGGGGGGGGGGCAGATGTTTTTACCCTCGCTTTACTCGGTGACTTTCTCCTCCTGACCGTCTGTTCCTCCCCAGCACTAACGTACTGGGAAGATGAAGACAGGTCAGCCTCTTCCTCCCTCTGCAGTCTTCTCATCTCCTCAATCAGGGCCGTGCCCGTCGCTACTTCAGCATTAGAATCCAACCCAGCGGGATCAGGGGCAGAGGGGAGACACATAATACCTTCCCTCTGCTCCCTTCTCCTATCTCTCCTTCTCGCCCTTGATGGTGGCTGGGTTTTCTCCCTCCGCGTCGGCAACCTGGTCTCTCCACCTCCGACCCCCTCCTCGGTGACAGGGACAGTCTCCTCACCTGCCCCTGCCCGTCGGAGGGTGACATTAGCGAACGACCTCGGACACGCCCCGATTGGGTGACCAAGGTCACCACACAGGTGGCACCGAATCCTATCACAGGTTGCAGCTAGATGACCTAATCCCCCACACATGGCACACTTCTGCACCCTGCAGGAGGCACTCAAGTGCGAGGGATCACCACACCTGTGACAGAGCTTCGGCTGCCCCTGGTAGAAGACAAGAATCCTGTCTTTCCCGAGGAAGGTTGAGGACGGGATATGCATCACCGAGTTATCCTCATGCTTCAATTTGACCATAAATGTCCAGGCCCCCGACCAAATGCCAAACTCATCAAGGTTCTTCCGGGGGAAGTCTTTCACTTCCCCATACCTGTTGAGCCAGGTCATAATGTCCATGTAAGAAAGTGACTCGTTACGAGTCAAAACGGTCACTTTCTTAATTGCATCCTGGCGCGACACCGCCCACACATTGAAGTCGCGCCAGCCGGGCTCGTTCTTTGCCAACTCATAATTACCCCAGAAGGTTTCTAAGCCCCCCGGGGTAACAAAGCTGACATCAAACTCTGAGGAGCCGACCGGGTGAATGAGGGCAAAGATGTCACTTGCCCTAAAGCCCATCCCGAGCAGAAGTTCGACGACCCTCCTCCTCTGAGGACAAGGGCCTTCTCCCCCCCACCCGAGACGGACTACATTCCTCCGGACCGGCCGCTGCCCGGGTGTCGGGAGAGTCCACCTGGTCTCACCCCCCTCATCTCGGAACTTCCCTAGGCCAAAACGTTCAATCCAAAACCTAAGGTCCCTCGATTGACCATCCACTATCATCGTTCTCTGCCCTGCTCGTAAGGCCGCCAGGAGCTGCTGTTGTAATTCACCGTCCCTGGCCCCCAGTGATGGACACGAGGCACCCCTTGGGACCCCCGAGGCGACACTGGCATAGGAACGTACCAAGCTTGAGGCCGCAGTCCCAGCCCCCGCAACTCCAGTGCCACCTTCGGGCGCCCCCTGAAGCCCGCTCGGCCCGGCCACCACCGCGGCCACCGGGACACCAGAGACAGGAGCGGTCGTTCCCAGCGTCGCAGGCGTGGACCGGGCAAACACATTTGGCAAAGCTACTTCTGCAGCAGCCATGCCTACATTTTCCAAAGTCCTAGGAACCTCCACTACCGCATCTTTAACAAAAGGGACAGCAGTAGCAGCAGCAGCAGCAGCAACACAAGGGGTGACAGCCTCCATAGCCCCCCTCCCCTTTCCCTCACAAGGAACATCTAAGTCACTCTCTGGAACCACAGTTTTTTCCCCCTCCTCCGCCCTCCTCTCCTGACGCCTGCTTTTCCTACTCCCCAGTCTGCTCTTACTCACCGCTTTCTTACCCACGCTCACCATTACCTCATTCACACCGGGGCTTGCGGCCTTGGGCGGCTCCACGAGCGGGATTGGCCTATTCCGGGCCTCCGCTTCACTCTCCTCCCGCTTAGCTGGGGCGACTTGTGCCTCTGCCTCGACCTCCGCATCGTCAGCTGTCGCAGCGCTCAATGCTTTAGGAGCGGACTTGCTCCTAGCGCTGACGGCAGCCTCCGCATCACTGGTCTCATTGGCTTCCTCGGCACCTGAAACCGGAAGGGAGGGACAAGCCGCACGCCCCTTCCCCTTACGATGGACCTGGGGAGGGGCCGGCGCTACTTTGACCCTGCCCACAGGGGCAGGCTTCACCGCTTCTCTACCTCCCTTCGTGGGAGGTGCTTTTCCGACCTTGTCCGCTGCAGTTTCGGGCGCCATTTTCAATACTGCACCCAGCTCCCCAGCCACACCGCTACTTAGAGAAAGCGGGGTCTGGGGAGTCTGCGCCCCCTTATCTCACCCGCGGGCAACACCCCAGATTCAGCCTGTGCTAGAGTCAATGGGGGGTTGCCCTGCGGGAACAGTTATACCTGCTGCGACACTCACATATTTCAGGGTGCCGACTTCTTGCGGCTTAGCCTTCTTCTTTTTCCTTTTTTTTGATTCCTCCTCGTTTGCAAGGTCGTCTACGGAAAAAGCCATCTTCTCCATTCTTGCCGGGGATTCTAGCATGCATATTTCGTGGATTAGCCTCCCCGCAGCAGAACCCATATCGTCTTCTGATGTTGCCGGTAATGGTGGTAAATTCTCCGGTAGCTGGGGTAAACTTGCCAATTTCTCTGGGGGCGTATAGGTCGGAATACCTGAACTCACCCTCGTAGGCTTCCGGCTACTGCCGTACTCTGCCAGCAGGCTCCCCTCTGAGTCAGTATCTGTCTCATATTCCGGATCCGAGCTTTCGGAGGACGCGAGGTCTTCCCGCAGCAGCCGCCCCTGCTGCTTGCGGTAAAAACGGTCATCATTCAGGAGTTTCTCCCTGAAAGGCCCCGCGCCCTCCAGGATCTCTCGGCATCTTTGGTCAAGCCCTTTAATTTGTTCCTTCAGCTTTTTGACCTGCTTACTCAGTGCCGGTCTCTCATGCCTTGAGGCCCTGTCACTACGGGCACGGACACTCTGAAGCTCCGCACCCATAGCGAACAGGGACCTCCTGGCTTTATCATATTCCTCAAGGGTAGTGTTAATACGCTTACTGTATGCAAGCACATCCTCGCCAGCCTTCCGAATCCCCCAACCTGATGATGGCAAGGAAGGAGGGGGGGCTTCGCTGGCCTTTTTACTTGTACAGGGCTCAGCCTCCGCCGGGGTTTTCTGACCTAGACGTCCCTTGCTGCGGGTTGCCATACCTTTTTCCACTGGAGCCTGCTGCCTCTCCAATCTTCTCCTGCTGCTGCTGCTACTGCCGTCCATTGAGAGCCTCCTGCCCCCCGCCAAGCTGGCTCGGGGGGCAGGAGCACCTTGCTCCATGGTGAAAAAACCCCAACCTTGGAAAAGGAAAGGGGTTGGAGCCTCCAACTATGGCTGGAAAAACTGCTGCTGTTGCACAAACACCACACACCAAGCCTCTCTTCTGAGCTGACAAACAGACTATAGCCTCTGGTCTCAGGAGCTCAGACAGGCGTGTCTGATTCCCACAGCTGCCCCGAAGGAATTGGAACTATTTTTTATTAGAAAAGTAAAAATTCACAAACAGTGTCACATACGAAAATACAATATAAAACCCATAAACAGAAACAATACATAAATCCAAAACATAGCATAAACAACATCAATAAATAAGATACAAGAAACCGGGACAAAATTAAAGACCAAAAAGAAAATCCAGCCGCAAATCAGCCCCCATCCATTCTGCCTTTCACTCCGCCTTTCACTCTCCAGTCTTTCTTCAGTCATCCGCCAGTCAAAACTCTACCTATCTTGGAAACAAAAGAAAATCCAAATAAGTAATATACAATGGGAAAACATATAACACTAACAGAAAACTAACAAAAAAAACCCCAACTGAAACTTATTAGAGAATTTTTTTTTTTTTTTTTTTTTTTTTTTTTTTTTCCCTTCACCACACCCGGCCAGCACCACGCCCCCATGTCCTCCCATGTCCGCATAGTCCTGGTGCTGGCACCACCCGCCACCGAGCCCCTGAAAACCGACCTGGCTCTCCGCCTCATGTCCTCCCATGTCCGCATAGTCCAGAGCCAGGCCGGACACACGAAACCTATATATCAAACCCTCCACCCCCAAAAGAAACCCCCCTCCCAAACAACCTACCCCCCTAAGAAAAAAAAACCCTTTTAACTACATACAATGGGAAATAGAAAAAAAATGGAAATGAACAAAAAAAATATGTTTAGTGGCAAAAGCAAATAACAAAATACCAGACAAGAAAACCAGACAAAATACAATAACAAAACCCACAATCTTATATAAACCGTTGACACCCCCTTCCCTCCCATAAACCTCCCACAGGCCTAGGGTCGGTTATCCTCAAGCCTCTTACCCTTTCATCCTATTTCCAAAACAAAATGCCTATGTGGTGACACACCAGCCCTCCACCAGGAAGAGAGCACAAGAGGCCCGTCCCTACCTACTTGCCCTACCACTATGTCCCTATCTATCAATCTATCCCTACCCTATCCCTACCTGTCCCTCCCTACCCAAAAAAAACAAACAAACCCCACCTCTTGTGCAAAACCTTGCCCTCCCTTTCCCTATCTGGCCCTAACCTAACTACCTTTTAATCCCTTATTCTATCCCTCAGGGAACAGAAAAGGTGAAACCCCTCCAGAGGGTACCAGCCCTTTTTGCGCCCAACCCCTCATACTCCCGAGAGCGCACCCTCACCAGGTCCACCATGATGTTTTTAACCACCTCCACCTCCGGGAGGATTTTGCCTCGCGTCGACACTAGACACCGGGATGACCACAAGTGGAACCTAACCACTGCGCTAACTATAAAAAGTGTCTGGCAGTCCCTGCCCTCCGGGTGTTTGAATGCCCCATAGGCCCACTCGGCGTAGGAAAGGCCAGCCAGCCGCAGCCAACCGGTGGAGGTCCCCACCAATTTGCAAACCCTTATATTGAAGGGGCACTGAAGCAGGAAGTGCTCCATGCTTTCCAGCATGTCGCCACACTCCTCCCGAGGGCAGCCTCGCTCGTCGGAGTTCCGGTACTTCAAGTTCCCCCTCACATATAACTTACCTAGGAGGCAGCGCCAGGTCAGATCCCAAAACTTCCGAGGAAACCTTTTGGAGTTAAGAAAATGCAACCCTCCCTCTAAGGTTTCTCCTGGGCAATCTTTGAGCGCCAGAGGCTTCTGGAAGCGGGTCAACAGGACTTTGTCATCAAGAAAACGTCTTGACTGAGTCCTGATCTCCCACGCCCCCAGACCCCACCGACGAATCACTTTCAAGACCAGGGAAGCATAGGCCGGGAGATATCCATGGGGTGCACGAAGATCTTTCACTTGCCCTCCTGCCTCCCATTTCTGGAAGAAGGGCCGAAACCACCCCTGGCAGGAGGCTACCCACGAAGGAGCCCCCTCGGCGGAGAGGTTTGGTAAATTGATCTTAAGAAAGGTGTTCATTAAGAACACCACGGGGTTAACCATATTTAACCCCCCTAGCCTCCTTGTGCGGTATGTAACCTCCCTCTTGATTAGGTTGAGCCTGTTCCCCCATAACAGTTGGAAGAACAGGCAACAGATCCTACTCCAACAAGACTCTGGCAAGGCACAGACGCTACCTAGATAGATCACCAACGGGAGCAGGAAGGCTTTGGCAAGGTGAACCCTTTCTCTCAGGGTCAAGGACCAACCCTTCCAGCAATCAACTCTCTGGGCGACATCCTTAAGCCTACCTTCCCAATTTTGGAGTGGGTAATCACCCTGGCCAAAATGGATGCCTAAGATCTTTACAGACCCCTGGGGTTCTGGGAGGGTGTCCGGGAGAGAAAAACCAGGCTCTCCCCCTCCCAGCCAGAGGCTTCCACACTTGTTCTTGTTCACAGCTGATCCGGAAGCCTCCGAGTAACTGTCCACTTCAGACATCACCCATTCAATCTCCTCCCGCGACGAGACAAGAGCGGTGACATCATCCGCGTAGGCTACTGTCCTCAAAGGGGAGCCGGTGCCCTCCAGGTCCATCCTGACTCCCGCCACCGGCCCACCATTAATCCGTCTAATCAGGGGATCAATGGCGAACACATACAGTAGCGGGCTCAAGGGACATCCCTGTCGGACGCCCGACCCCACCTCAAAAGGACGACCAACCCAACCATTCACAAGTGGGAAAGACTCAGCCCCAGCGTATAAGGTCTGCAGCCACTGAATGAACCCCCCAGGTAGGCCATACCTCGAGAGAGTTGACCACAAATACTCATGATTCACCCTGTCAAAAGCCTTAGCCTGATCTAGGGACAGCAAGTACCCCTTCCACCGACCTGCCCTACTCTGCTCCACAGCCTCCCTGACACTCAGGACCGCACTTAAGGTGCTACGACCGGGAACAGAGCAGTGCTGAGCCGGCGAGAGGAGCCGGGGCGCAAACTGTACCAGCCGGTTGAAAAGTACCTTCGCCAGAATCTTTCGGTCCGTATTGAGAAGTGCTATGGGCCGCCAGTTCTCAATACGGCTCGGATCCTTACCCTTTGACAGAACTATAAGGGCGGACCTCCTCATTGACTTTGGCAGAGTGCCCGAGGATAGACACTCATTAAGCACGTCAGTCAAGAGGGGGAGCCAACGCTCCTTTAAAGGTCCGATAGAACTCAGATGTTAAGCCATCTGGGCCAGGTGACTTCTTGAGGGCAAGACCCTCAATAGCCCTGACGACTTCCTCTTCCCTTATAGGTTCTATCAAAACACCAAGAGAAGGGTCTTCTGCTGACTCAGGAATGGCTTCAGCCAAGAAACCTGAAATCCGATCCCGATTCAGTTCCTTCTTTGCCAAAAGGTTCGAGTAGAAAGACCTGACGACCTCCAAGATCCCTGACCTGGATCTTGTCAGGGATCCTGTACTGTCAATCAGGCCTGTTACTGTCTTACAAGTCACTGACATCTTACAGTTCCTGTAGGGGTCGGGGCGAGCGGTATTTCCCGAAATCCCTCTCAAGAACCAAGGATGCGTGCCTATCATACTGACACCCTTTAAGCAAAGCCTTCACACCGGAGATATCCTCCTGGCTACCTCCGGTCGAGACCAGATGTTCAAGTCTCTTCCTCAGTGCACTGTACATGCGGTACATGTCCAGTGACCTGAG